>VDFB02193867.1:244428959-244888448 GCA_007258455.2 Sequoia sempervirens | reverse complement strand
GAGAGATTCTATATGTAACATGCCAACATGATAGTAGAGGTAGGGGGTGGCTCCCTAATCATTTTTGGATAAAGCATAAGAAATACTTTGTCTTTCATTTGCTTTATTTAATCATGTTATTCAGACACAGCATAGTACAAGCCCTTGGGATGGATACTTTAGAGTGAGGTTTCATGCGGGCGTGGGCTGAATGAAGCAGGGTAAATAATGGTCGTACTTGCTATGAAGAATGCCACCTAACCCTGATCACCATGTAGATTCATTGCAAAAAAAAGCTATATGATTGCTTCCAACAACACCACTATTCATAGGGATGCCACAATGAAGACATGTCCACACAAGAAAAACATCAGAAGCCAATGCACATTTTTCTCTACCCCGTTTTTGATTCAGTGGGCTCAAATCTCAAAATGTAAAATAAAAAAACCACAAGCAAAAAATTATCGAGCCAATCATATATTCAGAAAAACCACCAAGAAATTCCACTTGTATATAAAAATGCCCAAGACCATAGGATAAATGATTATATCATAGCCTCGCGGGAGTTCCGAGAAGCCTTAATGCTAAAATCCAATCCACCGAAAACAATAGTCTTTGCCTAAAAGGCAGGGAGACATTTTCCCAAACAATTCATTTCTTTGTCTATGATGCCACATTTTTCATACATCTCTACCAAAGCATTTTATCAAACAGTTCAGTGCCTTGCTGCCATGGCTAAAAGCCTTAAACAAATGCTATTGAACGTTAGTGACTAGGATGAAATTAAAGAACATTGATGGGAAGTAGTTGTATGTGTTACTTAAAATTAACTTTTGTATCAAAAATATTTTGCATTCATGCATATGATGGCAGTTGGAGAACTTTTACCCATGTGCAAAAAGGCATCTTGAGCTGCATAAACCCTAAGTCCAGAAAGGCATTCTGACACAACACTAAATATGTGCAACAAATGACTAAAATCCAAGATAACAACACCAATATAACTGAGTTGTGCAGAGGTAAAACAATTTAGTTTATTAAAGTTATGTGGAATTATATATATATATCCCTTAGCTAATTTGAATTGTTATCACTTGATCATAAAATCAAGTGTATTCAAGCAAATAACACTCCTATTTATTGATTCTATACGAGAGGAATAAAATATAAAATGGACTTGTTTTTCATATTTGAACAGATTACACACATCCCCAATGCTGGCCACAAAATTATTGATTAAGAATGCAAAGGTAGGGAATAATTCCTTTTAACACATAATTTCTTATTTATCCTAGTTCATCAAGAAAAGTGTGGACATGAATTTTATTTTCATTATAGATAAGACATATCAACACCACGTTCACAGAAGAAAAAATTTACAAACTGATAGAAATTTTTTTCCTCCCTTTGTTTCTAATTCACTGGGCTCATAATTTCAAAATGAAAAATTAAAAAACCACGGGCAAAAAAGCCTCCAGCCAATCAAAAATTTGACCATAAAATTATGCCTGTATAAAAAAAATGCCACAGACCATAGGTTCAACAATTATATCATTGCTCGGTGGGAGTTCCGAAATAACTTAATGCTCAAAACTAGGCGCTCAAAAACATTAGTCTCCACCTAAAAGGAAACAAAGTTCTCAAAACCTTAAAGAAGTTATAAGCACAAGAGTGAATTATTTGTCAGATTGTCATACCACATAACAGAGCTAGGGAGATTGCAACAAGTCCATAATTCAAGGGAAGATTCTTGTAGACTAACTGTAGATTATACAAAAATGAATACAATGGACTTTTACCCAAAAGTTAACATAGATTCTATAAACTTTAGACTTGAGACAACGTGGATTCTCCAAGTGCATACAGTGACAACCATTTGTTCTAAAAATGATTGAGAAAGTAATAAAAAAACACAAATAAAAAATCACACCAGAACTTCTTATTATGTGGTTGCTTGCTCCAATAAAAATGGAAACATATAATTATTACAAGTACCATTAAGTCTATTTTTAAGGTCTCAGAAGTAGGAAAAACTATCATATTATAGTGCCTCATTTTTTATGAGTGCAAGATTTCTCTCCATCTAATATATATAAACAAAATATGGGTGTAATGTTTGAGTGATACTACGACCAACTATGTTCATGCATTTTGAGAGATTTGGAAAGGAATATCCATCAACGTGTCACATTTTAAACAGGTACCATGTTCTTGAGGGGAAAGTTGGTGATGCTAGATAAAACAGTCTAAATTAGATATCCAGAAATAATGAAGGAACATCCATCAAAGCATGACAATGAGATTTTTTTTCTAGTCATATGTTGAAGTTTCAATTGCCCTGCTAGAGGTACATAAAAATGTGGAAGAATAGAGAAGGCCAGTGAACTATTTAAAAAAAATGCCTCAAAGAAATGTGATTTCATGGAAAATCGTGATTACAGGACATGTTGAAAATGGATTTTATGAAACGTCCTTAAAAATATTTAAGTGCCCAACTCCTTAACCTTTGGAAGCATCCTTTCAACCTGTGTGTGAATTGGGGCTTTGAATGAGGGTATGAACATCCATCAGAAGCATATTTGGAAGTGGTTTTTATCAGATATTTTAGTTGCAAGTTCCACTTCATCAGAGCTTTCATAAAAGCTTCTATGCCAAATTCAATGATGAATTTATGCACAATTTCTCTCTTGAATTATTTCAAACTATAATCAATTTATTTGCAGTTGATAATGTGTAGATGAGATTTGACACTCCTTGTAAAGCCAAGTCTCAAAATAAATGTGGAATCATATGAAAGGTGTGTGAAGGGTTTAACAGAACACCATAGAGATGGATATGGTTGCAGATATAAGAAAAATACATTAGGAGACTTGCATGAGGTTTGGAAAGAAGGGTATAAAAATTCCAAACAAATGCAACCAGTGTAAAGATGTGTGAAATTTAGTTTTGTGGTATTTTAAAATACATAGAGACCATGTCGAGGGACTTACCTCAAAAAATTTCCCAAATTGTATTTTGCCGCTAGCAATACTGATGAGAATAATGGTCAAAGTTTTTACACATATTATGGGTGTAGATTTCAGAGACCTCTAGTTGGTTAGTTTTCCCCTAAGACAAAATACACACAAATCAGAATATTTCACTGAAGACGAAAGCCTAGACAAGATCTGTAGTCCACCACATGGTAGCGGGTTCCACCAAATGTCTTCTAAAAATCCCTGGCTTGCCTTCTTCCAAAGACACATGAGAAATTTATTAGGCTTAATGTCCTTGTGAATAAAGCTCCTTGAATGCATAAACTCTAACCTATTCCCCCCCTTTTTTTTGGAAGATTGACTCAAGAGATTTTTGTAAAAAAATTGTTCAAGAAAATGTCAAAAATCTGAAATCAATGGAAGTCCATAAAAAATTCCCCTTTTGAGCTCCCTTTTTGGTGAGCTGAGTTTGGCGTATTGGGTCTTGTGGCTCTCATATGCCTCTGAAATACCAAGCGCCCTCGGGCTTCAATTGGCCTTCAAACCCCATTTGGTTTCCATACACCGCCAGATGCAACTCTCAGCGATTTCCTTCACTTCTATCGTTTCCTCTCGGCCATGCACGGGCCAGCCACTGTGGCACCTTCATGGTTGCTCTTTACGCCAATAGTCCCTCGCTTCACGCAGGCACTTAGCTTAATTCATACATTTTAGCGTGACCCCATCATTGCCATAGTAAAGCAATGTTCCCACATGTTCTTCACCGTGGCAGCCTCTCACGCAGCGAGGAATCGAAAGGGCTCTAACCTCAACACGTCTTTGGCGGGGACTCCACTGGAAGGCGAAGATCAAGCCAGCTCTCGCCAGTTGTCGGTGGTTCAATCAGCTTCAGGAAAGTGAAATGTTTGACACTTGTCTGCACAAGGTTTTTTTGGACCACTGCCATCATTAGCAGGGGATGCATCTAGCTAGGGAGCAACTACGTACTATGGCTTGAATCTTTTATGTTGCAACGGCTGAGGGGAATCATTGTTGCAGCCATCATTGCTCAAGATATATAATCTTTTCTATTACTGGCCCACTAGGCGATGGGATTGTTGGCTATATATACTGCTTCTTGCTTCTAAAAATGAGTTTGAAATATACATAAAAATTAAGGAAAGACACCAAGCCTTTAGTATTGCTTTTAGATTATTGTATGAGACTCTCAGACTGTGCCATTGTTCATCCTTTCTGTTTTTCTTAAGCTATTTGATAAAACTTTATACTGTGCCCTTATTGTCTTGAATTGTTTATTTGCAGAAATTCTCTGATTTTAATACAAATTTGCTGGTTTAGATCATGTCTTTGACTACTCTTTTTCAGTGAAGGTGTATGATGATTATTTTATGTCATTGAATGAATTATTCAGGCTTCTATCTTTAATTTATGTTATTCTAGGACATAGCAGATTGTTGAATAGGCCCTTAAATATTATCCAAAAGATAGATTTATCGTTCCTTACATCTAAATCTTGGCACATAGCCTTAGCTAGATCTTTATTTTTTATATCTGCTTCTTTTTCCTATTCTAAAATCCCAATTACAGAAGAAGTCGTCTTCTTTAAAAACCCAGAGGTCACTCAATTTAGTGCAATTAGTCCCCCCATTAACTGAGTTTCCCATAAGCCAAGTACTCAAGCAATTTAAAAATAATAACATAGTATACTAGTGGACCCGCCAATAAATTCCGAATTAAAGGAGGTGGGTCATTCATTAGCCAGGCCTCAAACAACAACAATGCCAACTTCAGTTTGTTAGTACCGTAGGACAATATAAATCTGTGACAGAACCTCCATCCTCTTCCACCACCATATATGTTGCCATTGTTAACAAAAATTTTATTTTCGGACGTCGTAGACTTCATAGTTAGCAACCAATAGCACCCGCTTTTTGGGCCCTCTCTATCCCGTCCTTTAGTGCTTTTCATATACCTAAGTTCACCGTAGATGGCTCAAGAACACCATCCGAACATCTGCAAGATGTGACAGACGTATGTTTGGTGCATGGAATCATCGCCCAAAATGTAGTGCTAAGGCTGCTTATAGCTTCTTTCAGGGGAAAAGCATTAGATTGGTACTGCACTCTGCAGGCTAATACTATCAATACTTGGGACTAGCTCAAAGACCCTTTCTATGAAAGATTCTCTAATGACAAAGACAGGTCTTCACAATATCATCAGTTGGAAATAATAAAGCGGACCCCACATGAAGTCATGACTGACTTCAATGCCTGATTCCACATAACTTGGCAAAGAATCCAGGCTACTATCTGCCAGTCGGCCGAGCTGGAATTCATGTTCTACCTGAAATCTATCAACACTAACATCTCAATGATGATCCAGTCTCTCGGCGAAACCACTCTACCAGATGCATACAACACCGTAGTCAAAGCGGAGAATAATTTGATAGATGCTAGAATTTTTTTGCCTCGGCCCATCATGCCTATAATTCTAGAAATATCAAATCTCACTCAAGAGATGCCATCTACCAATGCATACAAACCTCCCCAATCCATGCCTCTGAAGCCAACCTATCAAAATTATCAAGGTAGAAGGTCTTCTTACCAACAAAACCAATTCCAAGGAGGCACTTGCACAAATCCACAAGCGCAAACAATTAATCAAATAGTACATGTGCCTTCTTCGTTACAGAGCACCAACCCAAGCTCAAGTAGAGAGCTAACAGCGGGGAAAAATAATCTAGTAGATGACATCAACCCTTGGTGCTTCCCTTGTGGTGACACACATATGCCCCGAAACTGCCTACACAAGCAATCTACAACAAAAGGTGGTGGAGCAGCGCAGCCAAGGTGCGACATCAAACCATGGAGGTTATGTATATGGCTCTCCTCAAATGGAAAATGTGGTACTTACCGCACAAATGCAAGGGATGTCCCTAGAGAAAGAAACATATATTTCTCCTAATCACGCACTCTTCTCATGGATGGAGGAAGAATAGATGGTGTTTTCCAACAATGTATCCAAATCAAAAACCCTGCAAGTGCAGTCCGATTACAACACTCACTCAAAGAGGAGATTCATAGGTGAATCGGTTGTCCCCCAACTAATTAGTCTGCAGCCCAAAAGTGCTTCCAACCAGACACCCAATACCTCAACAATGGCACAAAAATTCCTGTCATGAAGGGAAATTGTTATAAATAGAGCTAAGGAGTAGAAGCTTCCAAATCCGCCACCCTTCAATGTGGTGGAACAATTGAAAAAATCATCTGCTAATGTGTCTCTATGGGATATCTTAGCTATTCTGGAGCAGAAGACATTGCTATAGAAGGCTCTCTGGGAGGATCCAGTCATTGAACCAACAGAGCAATTGCTCAAGGGGAAGGCTATTGATCCATCACCTCTTGCCAAAGTTCTCACGAATAACATAGAGGAAGCCTCTACCAAGGTTAGAAATAAGCCAAAACCCAAACACTTCTTCCTAACTCTTATTGTAGGAGAGAAATTATTGCACAATGCCATGATTGATTCCAACGCTAGCACTATGGTCATGCCCAAACAGATAGTTGAAGCCCTAGGACTTAGCTATGAACCTTTAAAAAGAGGGATTATGCAGCTCGATGGAAACAAAGTCAAAACCATAGGGGTCATCAAGGACCTTCCCTTGACTCTGTTCTCCTACCCTAACATCACAATTTTGCAAGATATTGTGATCATAGATGTTCCTACCATGTTCAACCTCTTCCTATCCTGAGAATTCACTTCAAAGATAGGCGGATATCTATCTTTGGACTGGTCACACTTGATCCTCATGACCAAGCATAGGGCTAAAATGAAAATAGTGTTTGAAGCTCTGCATTCAGAACATGTGGTTGATGAAGCCATGATCAACTTTGAGGCTAATCATACCTCTTTCACCAAGGAGGAAACATATTGCACTGAGTTGCTAGAAAATGGAAAAGTGACTAGAGATCAGAATGATCAAGAAGAAGTCCTCTTGAGTGAATACATAGACGTTAATCCTTTTGGCAACTATCATGCTACCAAGTTGGGGACTTATGTCATCTTCGACGAAGAACAAGAGATTCTAAAATTCATGAAGGAACCCGAGAAGGGTCAAGCCTCAGAGCTATGGAAACTGCACTTTGATGGAGCAAGATGCAAAGTGGGCATAGGAGCTGGGATATGTTTGATATCCCTACACAATGAAAAGACACTTTGATCTTTCTACTTCCAATTCACTTGTTCAAACAACGAAGCCGAATATGAAGGATTGGTGCAAGGCCTAAGTCTTATGGAGCGAATGGGAATCAAGCAATTAATGGTGTTCAGAGATTCCAAACTAGTAGTAAACCAAGTTCAAGGGGTCTTTGCTGCAAAGAATGTTCACATGCGATCATATAGACATAGAGTCTGGGACTTGATAGAGGGTTTCAAAGCCTTCAATATCCAGACATTACCCCGAGAACAAACTATTGATGCAGATCATATGGCCACAATTGGATCTCAGTTTGACCTTGCCTCTGACCTAATTCATAACAAACACTCTATACGAGTGATAGTTCAACGTGATTCCAGATAGTGATCAAAACTGACAATTTTTTGACAATGATGAACACATCACTTCATTTATCCAGCAGTTGGGAGAATTTGCTAACCAACTCCAACCAAAGATTGTTGAGGCCTACAACAAACAGATCATTCAACTAAGGTCTAATAAACTTTTGAAGGGACTGGTCACTCTCGAAAACCTATTCGATTGTGACGATGCAAGAAATGACAAAAGGAAGTTTGTAGCAGACAAAAGCGACTATGCAAACCTTCAGCTCAGAGATGGAAGGAAGCTCAAAGTCAGGAAGGACATCCTGCATCATGATAAAGAGAGGCTCATTAACTTCTGTGAAAATTATCAAGTAGTAGCTTGGTCATATGCTAACCTTAAGGGATATGATCTTGACATCATCCAACATACAATAGAGTTGACAAAAGGTGCAAAACTAGTCCGCTAGAAGTAGAGGCTAGTAAATTTGAAAATAAAAGCCTTGATGGTGCAAGAGCTGACCAAGCTAATTCGGTCTCAGATCATTTTCTTGATCAAGCACATCAAATGGGTATCCAACCTGGTCCCAGTTCAAAAGAAGAACGAAGATATCCACCTGTGTGTTTACTTTCGAGACCTAAATAGAGCATCCCTAAAGGATCACTACCCACTGCCTTCCACGAAGTCAATCTTGCAAACAGTCACAGGATCAAAAATGTTTTCTCTGTTGGATGGATTCTCTGGTTACAACTAGATCCAAGTCAAAGAAGAGGACCAACACAAAACAACATTCACTACCAAGTGGGGAACATTCGCATATGCTAAAATTCCTTTCAGTCTCTCAAATGCAGGAGCCACTTTCCAGCGGGCCATGGATATCGCTTTTAGTGAATTAATCAACAAGATTATCCTGATCTATTTGGATGATCTAAATATTTTCTCTAAACATAAGGATGATCACTTCGATCACCTTGAGATGGTTTTCAAAAAATGCCAGGAGTTCGAGGTATCCCTGAACCCGAAAAAATGTGTCTTTGGAGTTCTGCAAGGCAAGCTATTAGGACACGTAGTGTCCAAAGAAGGAATTGCAATTGATCTCGAATGGGTGAAAGAAATCAAAGAACTTCCCCTACCTGTCAACAAGAAAGGAGTCCAATCTTTCCTAGGGAAGGTAAATTTTGTGAGCAAATTCATTTCAGATTTTGCAGGAATAATCAAACCAATCACCATGATGTTGAAGAAGGATCAATTTTTTAAATGGACTAAAGAAGTTAGAGAAGCCTTTGAGAAGGTTAAGGATGCTATTTCCTCAGCTCTTGTGTTGGTCAATCTAGACCTGTCGAAGGAATTTATAATGTATGTATTCATTAGCAAGTCAAGCATTGCTACTGTCTTAACTCAGAAAGACGATGAAGGAAAGGGAGAACATTCGATAGCATTTCACTCTCGAACCCTAAAAGAATATGAGATGAACTATAACTTCATCAAGAGGAAAGCCTTTGCAATAGTCAAGGGACTTAAGAAGTTATGGCACCTGATATCTTGCAATGAGGTGATTGTTTATGTCATACATACCAGTGTGCATGAATACATCACGGAAGGAGAAATCACTAAAAAGAGGGCTAATTGGATCACTAAGATTCTTGAATATGACAATGAGGTCAAGCCTACCAAGACTATCTGAGGGAGAGTATTGTGCGATTATTTGGTGCACGATGAGGAAATGATAGTCGAAGAAGAGCAACCCAAGCTGGTTCTAGTGAATGAGTTTGAATCCTAAGGCTGCTAGCTGGCGGAAAGGGTGAGATTCATGCACATAGGAAAATACCCGTTGGGCCTTCCTTCTCAAAAAATAAGATTCTATCAACTATAGAACAATATTTATGTGCTCGTCGAAGGGATCCTTTTCAAAAGGAACTTCAACGGCGTTCTATTGTGATGCTTCACCACAGAGCAAGCGAAGAAGATTCTTGACACTTTCCACAGTAGCCCCACAGGTGGGAACTTCTTTGAAAAGACCACCGCCATCAAAATCATGTGTGTTGGGTACTTCTAGCCCACATTGTTCAATAACTCATACTCCCTAGTAAAAGCCTACATGGAATGCCAATTCTTTGCGAGAAGAAGAAAAAATTTTGCAATGCCTCTCAATCCGATAGTGGTTGATGAGCCTTTTACACAATGAGGCCTTGATTTCATCAGAATGATCAATCCCGCCTCTAGTGCTAGACATAAATGGATTCTAATGGCAATGGACTACTTTACCAGGTGGACCGAAGCCATACCCCTAAAGAACATAATGGAGGCAGAGATAGTGGACTTCCTTGAGGAATTGGTGACGAGATTCAGCTCGCCCAAAACCACCATCTCCAACAACACCAATGCTTTCCTAGGCTCTAAGTTATGTCAATTCATACTCACGAATGACATATTCTTAAAAACATCATCAAACTACTACTCGTAGGGTAACGGCCTGGTCGAATCTACTAACAAAAATTTAGTCTGACTCATCAAAAGAATCGGGTTAGAACACTAGCGAGAATGACAAAAACCTTCGGGCAGCATTGTGGGAAGACCAGATAACTCCCAAGCAAGTCCTTAAGACTTTGTCGTACAAGCTAGTGTATGGAAAAGAAGTGTTATTGCCTATCTCCATGGAGATCCCAGAATTGCAATTGCTCAAATCTCTCGAGGTAGAACAAAACGACACCATGGAGGTTTGACTGGCCGAGTTGCTGGAAGTGTAGGAAAAAAGGGAAAAGGCCTTGATAGCCATGTCCAACTACTAGCAGGTGGTTAAGAGATGGTTCGACAAGAAAGCTTCAGACCAAGGTCTAAAGTGCAAAAACCTAGTGCTAAAATTCAATGAAAGGGCTGCAAAGCCAGGTCAACATGGAAAGTTCAACAGCCTCTAGGAAGGCCCTTTAAAAATAATTCAATGCAAGAAGCATAATACATTTGAATTGGAAAACATGGAGCAAGAACATTGGGGATTCCTATTAACGAAATCCACCTAAAATTATTCAATTAAGCTTCAAAATTATTCTACCGGTGTAAATATGTGAGTAGTGTAATTACCCTTCTTTCATGATTTTTTTGTCGATCGGTCTTTCAATAATTAAATTATACAGTGCGAGAAAGTAGAAACAAATGGAACCCATTATTGTAAAGTGTATAGAGAACTAAAAACAACCCATGAAGCAGAGAGACGACACCCATATGAAAAATTGAGGTAAACATATATATGTAGGAAGGGAAAAGGGAATCCATATTGCAGAACAAAAGAAAAAGGAGATAGAATTTTTAACATAAGCTATATTTTCATTATATTTATATATGTACTTTGATAAGTACATTGTCAAAATGGCTCAGAGGCCACACTTTTAGAGTATATCTTTACATATGTTGTATCTTCTTTATGTATAGCTATGGCAAAGCCTTTTTCCAGACGTATATACAAAAAATGAACTAACGGGTATTAGTTCTTAAAGCATAAAAGAGATTTTCAGTCTTAGGCATGAGCAACAACAATGGAGGCATCGGTAGTAGTGTCTATAATTTCTTCATCAGTAGGACCAACAACAACATCCGTAGGAGAAATGATGAGCGGCGAAGGGAACACCAAGTTCTTGAATTCAGTGTACCAGTCAACATCATAGAAGGGCACCACATTGTAACAATGAAACAAGAAGTGGCAGGCATGAATTACCCTTTGATGATGTTCTTCTTATGTATGGATGCAGAAGACACTCAGGAATGGCACCCATGGTACCATTGCATCTTCTTCAATGAACTTACGAAGATCTCTCGCAATTGGAAGACCTCCACCAAGTGCAACATTTGCCACCACCTCTTCGAGGCTGCCCAGGTACTTCTTTGGAAATATCTCAAGCACCAAGTGAAGAATTAATGGCTTGGGAACTTGGATGTTGAGCATGGATGCCATGAAGTGAGAGCATACATTAGTATTAACTTTGTACTTGTATTTATATTCAATGCAGTCCCTTCCCAAAACCCACTTCATTGCTATAATGGCCAGAGAATGCTTATTCTTAGTCATTCTTTTGAGACGCCTAGTTGAGATTTCACCAAGAAAAGCCATCTGGGATTTCTTGCAAACTAACCTAATTGGAGTTTTCATGGTGCCTAGCTCTACGCAAACTGCCTAAGCCTAACTCTATGCAAAATCTACTCAGCTACCTAACACCAAATTCTAAGCCAATTGCCTATTACCAATTCTGTTAAAATTGCTAATTGTGATTTTTCTATTGCTTAAAGCACCTATTTATAGAAATAGTCAAGATAAGCATGGTAATTTGCATACCATAAGCATAATGCTAATCAAGTACCATCTTAAAAATCGCACCAGGGCTTGCTTGAATTTTCCACCCAGTTGTGTTTGCTAGGTACGGTTTGTTGCATGCAGGATTAATAGGGGCTAATTAATTAGCATAAGTTAGTGGCAGTCATTGGTGGTATCCTGCATAAAAAAATACTGAGGTGTTGCGTTGCAAGAATTTTTCGAACTCTAAGGCAGAACTTGTATCTTTTTAAGCACTTATTATATATTTGGTCTTAATCATTCTGTTTGGGATATTAATTTCCACGACATATGGACGCCTAAGCTACCTTCAAATTGTCAGCTCAAGTTCCAAGAAAATCATGCCGGAGGACATCATTACCAAAGGTCATTATGAATTATTGTTATTTCAAAATGGAAAGTAATTCATTTCACATGAGCAAATAACTGGTGGTACATGTTGAATTTAATGCTAAAAGGTGAGCATTGTTGGCCACCCTAAGAAGGAAATAACTAAGTATCACATGTGAAAGGCTAACATTGTGAATTATTTTCAAACACACTACCTAGAGAAATATTTTTGAGCACAGACAGAGCCAAAGCAAATTACAAAATATTTGAGTTGAGCGGCAGTCTCCAACAAAGGGAAAATGGCAAAAATTTCTCAAACTGAGGTACAAGTAGAGGCACAAGGAGAGGCAACACAAAGCTTGTTTGATGTTATGCATGCAGTATCAACTATCTATGTCTTTGAAGATGTTTCTTATGCTTCACTTGGTATTCTAGAGAAGCCAGAGTGGGTAAACATGTGTCCCCTGGAAAAGCCCAAAAATTACAAGGACCAAAGCCTAATCAAGGAGGATTGGGATAATATTCATGATCCCATCCTCCCAAAGAACCCTAAGCCTTTGAGGGAGGCAGCTTGTGAAAGGATGAAGAAATAAAATGACCCAGAGACTTTGGCACAAAAGCTATGGTTTAGTGGGCTTCTACAGTATATGATCCTGTTTGTGCACTATTGCTCAGAACTAGTCGATGCGGCCATCAAAAATTTCAACCCAAGCACCAACACCATTGAGGGCTAGGAGTTGAAAGTTAATATCTTCCTAGGAGCTATCTAGAATATGTTGTGCATCCCTAACCAAAGCTCCAGAGCGAAAAAGATAGAACCATTCAATCTAGCAAAGGGGGAGGAAATAGGGAGAACCAGACAAAAGGCCCTGTATTTTTATAACAAAGAAACCCAAAGGCCTAGGGAAGATGAAAAAAAGTCACAAAGATTCTGGCACCACACAACGCCTTCCCCACGGACATGCAGGAAGCCTTCTCAATGATGGAATTTGTTTGCGGCCTAGACACCAACAAGTATGTTCAAGAGTTTCAGTTGGGTCCGGGGTTTCAGTTCCGTAGGCAACATTCCTATTTCTAGTATGACTTCGTACAATTCCTTGTTGATGAGATGCTAAGGAAAATAAGGGACTACAAAATAAAATAGAGGTTCAGGTTTCCTTCCTTTCCCATATGTTTTTGCATCAGAACCCTGATTTCTTCAAGAAATATGTGAAGTTGGCTATTTTTTATGAATTGGCCAAAAGAAGGCCAGTTTCTGAATGGACTCCTCTCCTCTCCTCTACTTATGTAACGCCCGTCGTGCAAACCCCAGAGAACACACACATAATGCGAATAATTTTTTTTTTTTATAATAGAAATAACATGTAACAACATTAAATCATAAACACATAGCATAACACATAATATTAATACACTTGGTTCCCTGGGGCACGCGAGGTTACATTGCAACCACGACACAACGTAAAGATAATGAAAACAACATAACCATTTAATTTATGAAACCATATACAAAGATACAACTGATAGCCATGATGCGAGTGTGACAACATCGCATAATTACATCCATGATAAGTCTTTTAACATGATCCAATTCAAACCTAACTATTACATCATTGAAATAATATTACATTACAAATTTTCTTTGATACAAGAATTATATTAAATTTCCCAACATGGGGGATTGATACAAAATAATGAACATGAAGTACAACTGATCACTAGAACATCTGCACTGCGGAAAGCTGAGATGACAAGACACTGATGGGGAACCCAACGGGTGCGGAGCACATTCCACCCAACCATGTGAATTACGAAGTAACTCACCCCCCGTGCTCAGAGGTGACGAGGAAGTGAACCCGACCATGGATGTCAAACGACTCAACAACATGATACAGAACAAGTATAGCTCAAATATGCAATGCACAACCATCGACGTACTCAATTCACATAACAAGCTAAACTAAGAACTCAACAAGATAACATGAAGTAATATCACGGAACCATCACGAATCAAATTCACAAGAAATCAAAGATACATCACAAGGGATAACATCCAGAGGCAACAACACAAACAATAAGGGTGTCAAGTGGAGAGTGTCATCGCATAGCCCTCATGGGATTTCCTGGCCCTTCCTCCAACTGAGGTGCCGGCACCCATCTACAGATATCCTGGCCCTTCCTCCTAACTGAGGCGTCAGCACCGTAGGGTAGCTAATGCGGAGCCAATAGTCTCTCGTGAAGACGAAACTATGACTATGCCGACCACGGCCTTCTCAGTCTATCACTAGTCTAAGGTAGCCCTAATGCATAGCTGAGGAATCCAAAGTTTTATTATCTTGTATTTTTAAACTACCCATCCCCCTAAATCTATTGATTAGGTTATCACTTGTTTACTACTCTTCGAGGGTTATCCTGGCCCTTCCTCATCCGAGGCGCCGGCGCCCACGAAGAGCCACTCTCCCACCTATGACCCCTAACAAAACTTAAAACAGGTAAGGGTTGGACTACCACATATAAGTCATGAAACCAAAATCCAAAACACGAGGCATAAACCATCTCGCAACTGCACATAAGCAACAAACTCGCAAACCCGTCCAACCCTTCCTAGCATAACACCAATACGCTCAACACCTTAAACAAGCGAAATTAACATTTAAAATTCACAAGCCTCTGGAACCAGAATTTCACAGACCAATATGGTTCCCACATCGATGACACTGAACGAGGAAAACTACAACAGGAAAAGAAAACTCACATAACATAATTAAGGTTATACCCACACGTTTGACTCCAATCCGGTTTATGAATCAAATATGGTTATTTCAACAAGGTCTACCATCACAATTAAAGACTAAAGTCATATCTTGCTTATTTGTTAAATCCAATTCGTAACTTATTCAATGCTCCATTTAAAATAAATAAAGTTTACTTAATTATAATTAAAATTAAGCATCTTAATACCATGCACAACTACCTTCTAAAAAACGTAATGAATTTACATGACAATTAATTAATTAAAAAATTCATTTAAATAAATAATTTAACTAATTATGATTTTATTTTATATCTAAATAAAATGCCTCATAATTTTATTTATACAAAATAAAAATAATCACCTAACCATAATACATATATATATATATATAAATACATATATATATATATAAATACATATATATATATAATTATATATATATATATATATTATATATTTATAATAAAATATAAAACCTACGAAATAAGTTAATAACATAAAACTAAAAAAAAAATGCATTTGAAATAAAATAAATAAAATCCGAAATCCGTCCGTTTGGTACAGACACGGATTCGGACGGCCAATTCGGCCACCACAAATTTTTGATTTAATAAACCCCCTTTTTGTTTTCCTTTTATCACTGCAATATAAATAAAGAACTTTATTTACAATGTATTTAAAATTTACCCAGCATAAGAATGCATACAAAGAGTTCAATTTTTTTTAAGGAAGTTAAAAATTCAAAGGACTGCGGTACGGCCGACGCAGGTTCTTAATAATAAGATAATAAGATCTACATATAAATATATATATATACATGTGTATATATATATATATACTTTTCATACATATATTTAAAATAGAGACAGCAATAGATAGAGAAACAGATTTTCATAAAATTTAAGAACAACAGAGGAAATACAGAAAATAATATAGACCCTTTTTATATATAAATATAATAATATAGCTTCCACATTTATTATTCTCCACACAAACTATGTTTCAAAAAGCCTAATATTGGTTAACTGAGTGTTTCAGAAGATAGAGGTTTTGGATTGACAGATTTTGCACAGAATATTTACTATGGTTTTCTTTGTTTTCAATCTAATAATTTGTCCTGATTATCAACTCAACAGAAGTTTTCTATAAGCACAAATTTTACTTTTAATAACATTTATTTCTTCTTTTCAGAACAAACAAAAAGGTGTATGAGAAGAGAACAACGAGAGGAACCTGGAGTCCAATGCAAGTTCGAAGATGCCTGCTTGACTCTGATGCTTTCGAATCCGATTCCAATCCTAGTCCAGAACGAAATCCACCTTCACTTGAGCACTTCAACTTCTGTTCCTCTGGGTGTGTGTGAGAACCCTCAAGAATTCATAGTTAAATAAAATATGTTCTTCCTCTCTCCAAAGCTCTCCTCAAAAAATCCAGATAAAAGGAAAAATCAATCTTTAAAACAAGCTTTCTTTTCAACACTCAAACCCTATTGGCTCACACTGTCTTTTAATTCTTTTATTTGTTTTAATTACTTTAATTCCTGTTTTGTAACTTTTCTTGCACCACACATTATATATTTAATTTAAATAAATTATTCACATAATTATCCACCACCAAATTTAATTAATTAAAATAATTTAAGCAGATTTATTATTTAATTATTATTTAATTGCAATATATGATTTTCAAAATAATTAAAATATTTAAATAATTAAATATTATTTAATCCAACATTTAACATAAATAATCAATTTCAAACGTTAAGATAAATCATAATTATCAATGCCCACCCAAAATAAGACAAGACACAAACACAGCAGGCAAAGACGACAATTACACAACATCGACTATACCAACAGATGAGACAACCTGACATCATGGGACGGGAGGACTTCATCGTCACCTCTGTATCAACATTTATCCGTTGGGTTATTTGGTGCTCGCCCTGTCCTGCCGAAGCAGGTGGAATCGAGACTTGTACCTGCAATCCTGCATACAAGCGAAGTTGTGTACATGTGCATATATCTACATATATATCAAAGCATTAAAACAAAGTACTGCATTGTGAGAAGGAATCGCAACATAGCAGGGCACTCGCGAACGAGTGATGCTATATTGTCCTTCGTCACACCTATTCTAACGATGATAACATAATCAATGAGTTACATTTCTAATTAACAGTCATCACATTACATATTAAATTAAATCATTGCATCATATCACAATTCATAAAAATTAACAGATATAATCAACCATAATGTCATATAAAGTAGTCATGTCCAAAATGAAATAACATCGTCTAGCATCTAAACTAACCATATCAAACAATAACAGTATCATCGTAGTATCTGACTAACCACATCAAACAATACAGTATCATCATAGTATCCAAGCAAGCACAGAAAATAATAAGTCTAAATAGTATGAGGGGTATTACAACTTACAATTATTATGTCTTTTCAAATTATTTCTTGACTTCGATTCTACAAGATTTGAGAGGGGAGCACGGTATTAACTAGCTCGCCAAGGAGCAGATATCCCATATGTAGAACTTCACTCCCAGATGTGACTGGTTTCTAGAAATGGATTTCATGTTCATTTGAATGTGCAGCTTCATTAGGGAACCGTTCCAGCTTCTGGCATGTCTCACAAATCGGGTGATGGCCCTCAAAATGTTTCGGCAAGTATCCATCATCGACTACACCTTTTGTGGAGGAAAGGCCAAGAAGAAGGGGTTTTTTGTCTGCCCGCTAAGTTTTAAAATGGTGGTCATGAACAAGAAACAGACGCACAAGCTATTGGAAGGTAAGCTAGCTCATTTGGGGTTAGTGATGATTTGTGATAAATAGAATTACAACCCCAAGAATGACCTGCCAAATAAATATGTAAAGGTAGTGCACAGCCCCCGGCCTTACTGGGAAAGGAGGCGAAACCCACTCAAAGATAAGGATGATCTATTGGTTGACCTGATTCACATTCCTACATATGATAGTAGGCCACCATGGCTTAAGTTCTACTTCACTGACATGAAGTATGATGAGAAGCGAAAAATGGGAGTCGGCATTTGAAGCAAGCTATCAAGAAATAAAGGATGGAGGGAGGAAAAAATCAGATATTTCTAGGTGTACCCCCAAGAGATCAAACAACCCGAGGCCCCTTATGGAAGTGTGGAGTTGGATGAACAATTTGATAAATTATGGAATGATGCACACATGGATTCTGACATGATCACTAACGAGGGCGATGACTCTAGTGTGGAGTTTGAAATGCATACAAGGAAGGGAAAGGAGAAAGAATCAGAAGTTCCTTTTCTCAGAAAAAGAGGAAGGCAATGGAGCAGCCTAGCTAGGTTACTTCAAGTGTGTGGATGAACATATTGAGAAGCTCGCAGACACTCACCTAGACTACAACAAGGACAAGAACGACTCGGAAATATTCAAAAACCATAGTGGTGGAGGACTCGCCACCCAACAAGAGGCATTGCACAAATTCAACTGAGGAAGAGAGTTCACAAGTGCCCGTAACAAGCCTACGATGAGCGACGAACCAATGACAAGCCAAGGATCGCAATCATCCAAATAGTAGGTATTTTTTTCTCCCTCTTCTCTTACTTCAAAATCCTTAGTTACTCCTATTGTGTCTATGATGCCTCTCACCACAAGTGTCAACATTTATTTTTCCACTTCTGCTACAATGGTTTCAGAAGGTTTCTCCCAGTTCTCCCAGGTGAGGCTAATGGTTTTCACTCCTCCATGGACCCTTTCACCTTTCACTAATTCCATGCCTGCATCTGCTATCTCTTCACCCTTTGCATCCATGGCTGCCACTGACACCCCTTTGGCTGCTACTATATTGATCCAAACTCAGTCTGCCCAACAGATGGAGTCTATTATGACCCCACTATTGTCACAACACCCAATGAGTCCTCCCACTGGGTCACAAACCGAGCTTTGGTATATCCCTCCTTTCTCCGCATAGAAAATCACTCTTTTGAAGAAGAAAACATCTATGACCACTGCCCTCACATTCCCTTTTTCTGTACCTCCCGGTGCACCTTTCGTAGGAAAGCTAGTTTAATTGCCATCCCAATTTATGGCGCAAGGCGAAAATACAAAGGAAGCATGAGCTCTCAAAACCTAGAAGCAGAAAGCTAAGGATGCCAAAAATCCACCTAAGCCGCAGGTGTACATGGTTTTTAGTGAAGCTCATAAATCAATCCATTTCACAACCATGTATCCAAACATCATCAAACCACAATGGGAGATGCAACTCGATGATTACAACATTTTTTCCATGGGACTCGATTTGAGCATAGCCCGACCATAGGACAAAGTTGAGCTCATGGAAGAAACATAGCGGGTGGTGACCACTGACTTCCTCAAGTCTGGTCACCAACTAAAGAAGAAAGAAGAGAAGCTAAAACTTGTGAAGAATAGGGTCGATGTCCTAGTGGCAAAGGAAAAAGTGATGGAAATAGAAATTGTGCACTTATTAGAGAGAGCGTAGGTAGAGCAGAACAAACTCCAAGAGGAACTTGCAAAGTTCCAATCCATTGACCCCACCCTAGTTGACGCGCTATGGCAGAGGAACCAAGACTATCAAAATAAGTTGGCTCTGGTGGAGTAAGTGATGCAACAAAAGAATGAGGAGTTTGAACAATAGTGTGCTCAATTCGAGCAACAAATGTAATAGAGGGATGCAAACTTTAGGAACCAAAGGGACCAATTGGAAAAGGAGCTCCAAGAGATGAAGCTTTCTCTTGAAGCAGAAATGGAAAAAAAAGTCAGGCCAAGGAAAAATGGTCCAAAGAATTGAGAAACATCCAAGGACAACTTGTGGCCATAGACAAAAGGATTGCAGAACTGACATAGGATGTTGAATCAAAAGAAGCAGAGATTTCCCTTTTAAGGAGTGTTCCCCAAGCCCCTGCTACTCAAACAGACCTCCTTCCAGTGGCCCAATAGTTATATGTTTCATAATGGGATAAGGTCAAGGCCTTTTGCCTAACACTATAGCCAATGCTCCAATTTATGTTGGAGGCGACAAGCTTGAGCAGGGAAGTTCATGGAGCAATTGAGTAGTTCTTGTAGGTCATCGTAGAGAGGGTTCCTAAGGAAAAAAATTGCTAAATAAGTTATACATCGTCTCAGATGAAGACTTAGAAAAAGCAGGGATCGAGGATCGGAAGGTTGTCGCCAAAACGATGAACAAGTTCATCCACTGCCACTCGGCTATCCTTTTTGTTGGCACATGCACAACCACTTTCAGCCAGACTATGGATGGCATGTGAGAGAAATTCTCTCGGCTAACTGAGATGGGAATTCCCTCCCTGTTTCTTGCAGATTAGTTAGTGGCCTTAGCAGAGCAAATTGCAGCAAAGATTGCAGAGAAGTAGCAGGACACATCCACTTTTCAGAGCTTCAGCCAACCCCCTACCACAGCAAATATTGAAGGTGTCACTCATCAAATTACGTGGCTACTCTTCCAATTTGAGTCTGGGGCCAACTTATTTGCAACGCTACCTTACAAAGAAATGATTGACCTGAGCAGAGTGCAAGAGAATCTACGTGACATATTGACACCATTTAAGGCCAACTGGTTGCCTCTGCGGGCTGCTCTTTCTAAGCTCTGACTCTATCACCCAATGGATGGGACTTTGGTCTGCATGCCAAAGAAAATTTTGGGTTCCTCATAATGTAGGTGAAACACACCTGGCAGTTACCAAAAGCTATGAATATAAAATTCTTCGAGCTCCTTTTGGGTGGTTTTATTTTTGCTAAGTACCGGCCCACGCCTCATATGTTTCAAATGTTGTCCTTTGCTTCTCAATCGAGCCTCTTTTTGATAAACTTCGTCAGCTGCCACGTGTCTGCCAAGCACTCCTCGCACCGATTTCTTCCTTCACTCTTCTACTGGCTCCCGCCATGCTTCCACGTGTCATCACTGTGGGCACTTCATGGCTGCTTCCCTTCACTTTTTAATCAGACCTCGTGTACGTGCCACGTAGCTTTCATCCGCATACACTTTTGGGTGGACCCCATCATCAGTGCCGATAGTAAAGAACACCTCCACGTGTCTTCACTGCGCAGTCTCTCAACACAAGAAGGAGGAATCAACGAATGGGCTTTGACCTGCTGACACGTGTCTCTTTTGTGGGGATTCCATCAAAAGGAAGGCAAGAGCAAGCTACGTGCCCCACCAAGCTATCGTGTGTCTTAACTATCTTCGTAGGTGAATGATACTTGTTTGCACAGGTTTTTTCTAGACCACTACCATCATTAGCAAGGGATGCATCTAGCTAGGAAGCGACTACGTGCTATGGCCTGAATCTTTTCTATTGCAATAGTTGAGGGGAATCATTGTTGCAGCCATCATTGCTCAAGATACAAATTCTTTTCTATTATTGGCCTGCTAGGTGGTGGGATTGTTGGCTATATATACTGCTTCTTACTTCTAAAAATGAGTTTGGAAGATACATAAAAATTAAGGAAAGACACCAGGCCTTTAGTATTACTTTTAGATTATTATATGAGACTCTCAGACTGTGCCATTGTTTGGCCTTTCTATTTTTCTTAAGCTATTTGATAAAACTTTATACCATGCCCTTATTGTCCTGAATTGTTTATTTGTGGAACTTCTATGATTTTAATACAAATTTGTTGGTTTAGATCATGTCTTTGACTCCTCTTTTTCAGTGGTGTATGAGAATTATTTTGTCATTGAATGAATTATTCAGGCTTCTATTTTTAATTTATGTTATTCTAGGACATAGAAAATTGTTGAATGAGCCCTTAAATCTTATCCAAAAGATAGACTTATCGTTCCTTACATCTAAATCTTGGCACATCGCCTTAGTTAGATCTTTATTTTTTATATATGCTTCGTTTTCCCATTCTAAAACCCCAATTACATAAGAAGATGACTTCTTTAAAAACCAAAAGGTCACTCAGTTTAGCGCAATTGGTCCCCCCATTAACTGAGTTTCCCATAAAGGTTGTTACCTTTCCAATTTTTGGCATCAACAGGTTGCAACAAAAAGACAAAAGCCTAACTTTAAGCTGAAAACAGCGAACCTACACACATCTAATATGTCAAGCAACGTGCTATAATGCACAATAGAGCACCCAAGGCAAAATAAAAATTGAATAATGGTTGCAATAGAAAGATGAAACCCTAATTTGAAGCCAAAAATAGTGAACCTATCCAGAAAGACGAATTGCAAATCTAGCCAATTCGAATAAGCAATTTGTGTGGCTACTGCATAAATTGAAAGCCCTAAATTCTAAAGGAAAACATGAAATTTTTGTAGAAAAAATAATTCTATATGCCGAATATCACCAAAAAAGAATATCATCGAGACCACATTTACTTGAGACATTTTCCCAAACAATTCATTGCTTTGTCTATGCTACCACATTTTCCATTCATCTCTACCAAAGCATTTTATCAAACATTTCAATGCCTTGCTGCCATGGCCAAAAGCCTAAAATAGATGCTTTCAAACAAGCTATGGACACTTGAAATAGCATTGATAAGGCAATAAAATATTTGGGGAAATGTGTCAAAGAAATATGGTCTCATGGATTTGGTCGTTCTATTCCTTCCATTAACCTAGACAATATAATAAAATTGTTGCAAAACAACCATGAACAACAAGAAAATAATGTAATCTTTTACCGTCAAATGCTCGCTACCTCAGAGAAGAAGACTGAAAATTGCTTTGAAACCCTAGCTACAAGTCCAAGCCGAGGCACATAAACACTAGACGATGGTTCCTGGTGTGGGCATGGAGGCTTTAGAGTGAGGTTTTGGCGGGCCTGGGCTGAATGAAGCAAGGAAGATAGTGGTCGTACTTGCCATGAAAAATGCCACCTAACCTTGATTTCCCTATAGATTCATTGCACAAAGAAGACACATGACTGCTTCCAACAATGCCACTTGCTCACAAGCACACAACAATGGAGACACATCCACAGAAGAAAAACCTTACAAATTGATAGAAAATTTTTTCCTCCTTTTTTTTTTGATTCACTGGGCTCATAATTTCAAAATGAAAAATAAAAAAACCACAGGCAAAAAAACCTCTAGCCAATCAAAAAATCACAAAGACCACCACAAAATTTTGCCTGTATAAAAAAAATGCCACAGACCATAGGTTAATCAATTATATCATCACCCAACGGGAATCCCGAAATAGCTTAATGCTCAAAATCAGGCACTCGAAAACATTAGTCTCCGCCTAAAAGGTAGGGACTAAAAATAGGCACTCACATCTTCTTGGAGATGGGGTAGAGAAATTTTAATAAACCTGGAGAGATATTATAAAGATAATTTAAATGGGAGTTTGAAATGGCCAAGAAAGTTTCCTTAGCAAAACTTTGAAAATATTGATTTGAGCAATGTTTTGAGTATTTGGCAAGTTTTGGACAAAATTTTATTGTATGAACATTTGATACAAACTATGATGATGAGATCATGAAAGAGTATCTTTCAGAATTTCATAAGAAAATAGTCAAACATTGAGAACTATTTATTTTTAGTTTGTTGTTTCCAAGTTTATTAGATGTTTAAAAGTTGTTATTTGCATCTCTTTTAATATTCATATGAAAACAATCAAATATTGAGTGTTGTTTGTTTTTAGTTTGTTGTTTTCAATTTTATTAAATGTTTAAAAGTTACTCTTTGGATAGTTTATGTATTAAATTTTGAATAAAAAATAGTATTAATATGATTCATTGAACTCATCTAAATGTTTGAAATTAATTAATTATTTCTATTGATTAAGTTATAAATTGTTCTATTGATTGATTTGTTTGCATTGCATCAATATTTTATTGCCTAATTTCATTTGAATAAACTAAATTTATTGAAAATGAAATTTTCTTAAATTAAAATAATAAAAATTAATCTAGTCTAATTACTAACCAACTGCTAACTTATTTTGTACTAATGACTAAGAATTTAAACATTGCACTACTAAAAAATAAGAAAAATAAAAGCAACAATCCTAGTCATTGACAATGTGCCTTGAATTGGGAGCTATAACAATCAAACTATAGTTTTATGAACATTGAATTTTGTCCATCATTATAACTATACCAATCTTCTAGTTATCATGACGGTAAGAAAATCATGTTGGCATTTGAGATTCTAAAGGCCTATTTTGGGCCTTTTGCAAGGAGCTAGAAGTGAAAAAGGATTAAAAACAAAGTATCTAACAAAGGTTATCAGCAAGCTATTAGAAATCAAGTTGCACATTAAACAAAATAAAATCCTAAGGACTGATAATCTTGTAAGAATACTTAAAAGGATTTAAATTGTTAATAATTTCAATGAGAAAGATGAATATGAGGCAACTAGTTGAGATTATAAAGAAGTTGAGGAGTACAATTTATTCTTCTTAAGTGTGTTTTGCATACAAAATAAGGCCAAGGGTGATAATAAATAAGAACAAGGGCCACGTAGTGGTGAAACATGCCTTTATAGATACTGCTATAAGAAGAGAAAGTGCATATTGGTTCAGTTGTATTGTATTGCTTATGTTGCTTAAGTTATCTTGTGGCAAGTGTTGTTTGGGCTTCTCACTTTTTTGTTAGGCTAAAGGACAGTCTCGTGATGGGGAATACATGAGAAAATAAAGTTGCCATCAAATAGACAAGAAACACTAAAAGTTATCACTCTAGCTAGGGTTTGTGCAAAATTTAAATTGATTTCTAATTTCCCTTAGTTTTTGGTATCACTAGCCATTTCATTAAGTCCTTTGCAATCTAACGTTACAATCTTCTTCTCATTGATGTCAATCAAAGTCTTGCTTTTAAAGGAATCCTGCAAGCCCGCATGATGTTTCAAGTGTACCTACATACGAGTAGCAAAGTCGTGGAATGGACAGGTGGATCCATCTCAATGACTGGATTAGGATTTTGTGTCATAGCCCAATAAAGTTGAAAACAATTTTAAAACACCTTTCTATTGTTTGTATCATAAATTACTGAACCATTCGATGAACATTTGATGGGTGACTGTGGTCGCATTGTGGAATGAAATGCACAGACCTTAATTTAGAAATTCAATTATATTATATTCTATTTAATTATATAATAGACTAACCATAGTTTTTTTAGAAATCTATGATAGTTTTAACTTATGATTGCCTAGAATAATTTTATATCAGATAACAGTATTATTAACTCGATCTTTATGCATGCACAAAAAAAAAATAGACATAGAAAATGCTAAAAGGCTTTAGCAAATTAAAATGATGTATAATCACATGTGGTAATTTAATGGAACAATGTCAGTATTAGAGAAGAATAAAATAATAAAAAATTAT
Source organism: Sequoia sempervirens (assembly GCA_007258455.2). Taxonomy (NCBI): domain Eukaryota; kingdom Viridiplantae; phylum Streptophyta; class Pinopsida; order Cupressales; family Cupressaceae; genus Sequoia; species Sequoia sempervirens. Next base: position 244,863,221 of record VDFB02193867.1, on the reverse strand, counting down.
AGCGTACAAGTGATTGAATATAGTGCTTTGAATTCTATTGTTGAAAATTGTGATCAAATTGACAAGAAACAATTGATTTCTAATTTCCTATGGTTTTCGGTACCAATAGCCATTGTATTAACTCCTTTGGAATGTTAAGTTACTATCTGCTTCGCCTTGATGTCAATCAATGTCTTGCTTTTAAAGGGATTCCACGAGCTCATATGATGTTTGAGGTGTACCTATGTGTGATTTGCAGAACCACGAAATGGACACCTGGACCCATCTGAATGACTGAATTATAATTTTGTATCTTAGCCCACTAAAGCTGAAAACAATTTTAAACCAATTGTCTATTGTTTGTATCATAAATGACTGAACTGTTCTATGAACATTTGATAGGTAAATGTGACCGCACGTTCAAATGAAATTCACATACCCTAATTTAGAAAATCATTTATATTATACTCTATTTAATTATATAATATACTAACTGCAGTTTTTTAGAAATCCATGATAGTTTTAATTTATGATTTCTTAGAATAATTAACTTGATCGTTATACATGCACAAAAAAGTAATAGGCACAAAAAATGCTAAAATGTTTTAGCAAACAGGAAAAACCCTAAAAGGTCACAACAATTCTTGCAGTAAATTTGGATATAGTGCTTTGATCTTTTATGTATCATATAAGCATAAATATATCACATGGAATTAAAATGATGTATTATCATATATGGTAATTTACAAAGAGAGCAAAACTAACATAGGCTGAAATTTAGGAGAGAAGGTTTTTCTATTTAGAGAAAGGAACAATATGAGCATAATATATGAAGAAAGCAATGAACAATTCTAGTGTACAAGTGATTGAATATAGTGCTTTGAATTGTATTGTATCAAATAACCATAAATATGCCGCATGAAATTAAAACGATGTATAATCATATGTGATAATTTACAAAAAAAGAAAAGTATCCATAGGTTTAAATTTAGGAAAAAACATTTGCTATATAGATAACATAGAAGTTATTTACAAAAAGAGAAAAATAGACATATAAACAATTCTAGTGTACAAGTGATTGAATATAGTGCTTTGAATTCTATTGTATTGAATAACTATAAATATATCGCATGAAATTAAAATGGTGTATAATCAAATGTGGTAATTTACAAACAAATCCAAGTAGCCATGGGTTTAAATTTAGGAAAAACATTTGCTATATAGATAACGTAGATATTATTTACAAAAAGAGCAAAATGAGGTAGTCTCACATTTAGAAAAAAATGTTTTCCTTTAAAGATAAAGGGACAATATATTTTTCATAGAACAAAAAATAATTTACAGTGTAGAAAATATATGTTTCTAGATTGAATAATTGTCATGTGTGAACAAGTGTTTCAATCTAGTGTTCTAGTGAGCCGAGAATAATGCATTGCAGTTTGTGGGAAGAGACTTTGTAGTTCAAGAGCACCATTTATAATTTGTATGTCTGTCAAATTGAGGATAAGGAAATCTGTAATGCAGATAAATCTTGACTATTTTTAGAAGAGGAGTGTTTTTGAGAATAGAAAACAATAGCTCAATGTAGTCTTTAGGGTATATGTGGGTAGCATCTAGATTCAGTATCATTCTTTCCAAGTTGCCAGGGGATAGGGGCAAGTTGGTGACCTATTTTTCTTGTTGGGAATTGTAATTAGATAATGTAGAAATCAAAGTAAAAGCAAAAGAGTTGAAGAGAAATAGGTGTTCAGTTAGACCTATGCAAAACATGCAAGCAGGAAGTCAATGGGTAAAAGTACAAATTAGTTGTGTCACACTTTCGGCCAACTTATCAGCTCAACTGAATTTAAGCATTTCTAACTAAAAATCAATTTTGGTCAAACATATGATCTAGTGAGATTCATTCTAAGTTATATATGTCCACAACTTTTCCAACTAAAGTTTTTAGATAAATGCATATGTAGCACCACTTTGAAGCCAATTTACCGAAAAAATTAAACTATTTGAAAACCTTGATGTTTCGACAACTCCTATTCATGTAAATAACATTTTTTTTAAATATAAAAATATCCTTTTGTAGATCCATAAGTGTAGTTTTCAAAAATATATATATTTAAATATTTTAACTATTATTTATATTTTATATTTTACTTTTACTAAAAGTAGGTTATTGGCACAAAAATATTAGGTTAATTACCATGTCAAGAAAAATACTAAAACTTATTAAAAAAATATGATGTACTAGATAAAAGAATATATATCAAGATGGTATAATTTTTTTCTATTTTATATAAATAATCAATATAAAAGTTGATGTTGAATGGAGAGAGTTGTGTTTCAGTACATGCACATTTTAATATATATTTAAAAATATATATTTATCAAAATTAAAAAAGAAAATATCAATGCACTAAAGTTTAAAGTTATAAATACACACAAAAAATTTGAAGGAAAAATAATAAAATTTACTATATAAAGATTGACGTCTCATGTAACGTCATTTTTTCAGCGTTTTATCAGCAACAAAATTGTAGTGTAAATTTATTAAAAAACTATATTCAAATAATTTTTCAATTTTTTCAAAAAAATACAAACATGAAATATACTAAAAAATACTACATTTCAAAATTCAAAACATTTATGCCACTTTTTAGTGATTCAAGTTTAAAAGTTGGATTAGTGTTGGTTGTTTCCTTTATAAAGTGTGACACGGGTTTGTCATTACCAATTGCTAAATCTGAGCCATAACACTTTATTTTTGTATCCAGGCTGGTTGCTACAAGCCATTTGCGACAAACTAGTGAACATTGAACCAGTTGTTTGAGGCTTAGTCTTGGCAAGATATGAAAGAAAATTATGTCTTTTGGGAGCTCCATTGTATATAATTAAGAATGTGTTGCAAAAAAGGCAGTACTCTGTGTAAAGGCAATAGTTTGCTTAATAAACTACTACAAAAAAGAAGTGCATCAAATCCTTAACAAGGATCATACTAAAGGGTTTTTCGTATTTAGTATTGATATCTGCATCGATATTTGTTATGGAAATGTTAAGATTTGTTTATTGATATCTTAGAACTGTTATAATTACACATAGAAATTGAGGTGAGGTCTTGACATGCCACAATACATAATGTCCTTGGCACATTAGCAATTATGAATATGCTTATCTATCCAGTGTGTATTGTGTATACACATATTTACTTTATTAGGTTTTCAACCTAATTAATGCATTATGTTTGTTTCTTTATGATGTGGCATATATTAATTTACGGGACTATTCGGTCTTACATTTATTGTCATAAAAGCTTGTGTTTGACAAGATTGTGTAGTGTAATTTTTTTTGCGGTAGATTATGTCCAGTTAAATGTGTCAAATCCTGCCTATTGTATTAATGGTCGTAAAGCATAGTTGGTGTGGATGTCATAGCTTTTTTTTTGGTATCAATGATGTCTTGAATTATTTTTTTCTAGAAAGAACAAACACTTTCTAATACAGAAAAATCTATGTGCATTGTATTTTTTTTAGTTGTTTCAACCAAAGATGAAGAAAAAAGATTGCAAATTCAATACATTTGTTGTTTCTAATTACTATAGTGTATTGTTTTATAGGTGTGACAGTTAAAGGTTTCAATGAAGCCTAGTTGTGTTCATAGTAATTGTACAAATTGTAGGTTTCCTTTTATGTTATTGCAATGTATTTTGATTTAGGACCAAGCACAAATACAGAGTGGAAAATACACTTTAGGAAAAATATGCAATAATATTTCCTATAATTATAACAAGAACCCAAAATAGAAATATAATTTTCCCTATAAACTATTAGACAAAAAGAAAACATTGTTTACATACCACTTTGTACATAAGCTATACTTTACAGTTTCAATAGTCTTGATAACTAAGTGATTGTTGGCTGAATAAGCTAGAGAAGACTTGAGGGTTGGACTGGTGCAATTCTAGAAAACTGTTTAGGAACTAGAGATATGTATCATAGAGACTTTGTTGTACTTGATTGTGCAGATAGACTTCAACTATTCTCACAAAAGGGGCGTTTTTGAGGATGTAGTGCAGTAATAGAATACTATCTTCAAACCTCCCATTCACGATGTTGATTTTTAGTATCAACTTTTGCAAGTTTCGAAATGAGATGCCCAAGTTCGGTAATTACATTGTCTATTTCCAAAATTGTAGTCAATGGAAGTAAAAAAAGTGAAAATAAACATAAGTGAATGCAGAAAAACTTACTTGTGTAGAGGGTGTGAATGGAAAATCGATGGAAAATTCTTGCAGTTGTGGAAAATACTGCAATAGTTTGATATCTTTGCTATGTAGTAAATTAGAGGTATAGCATTTTATACTCTTTAGCAATTTTGTTGTTGCAAGGAATTTGCGAGAAACAAAAGAGAACCGAATTGCTTCTTTGAGTGTAAGCCTTGTGAAAATGTGAAAGCAAATCAGTTCTTCTAGAAGGTCCATGGATTATGTGCTCAAAACTTGTGAATGCGGACTTGAACAAATCTATGTGAATATGATGGCATAATTACAATTTATAATAAGAGTCTTTGCTTTATTGTATTTATTGTTAAAGGATATAGTTTTGACATAACATACATAATGATGAGTTGGAAGAGAAAATCGAGTGGTTTGATTATGTATATTTTAGTGCAAAAGGTATAGCAAAGTAAGTGTATTTAGATTGTTGGTTATTGACATATGTCAAAATTTGTATGCTTGCTTATAAGTCCATAGTAAATATACATCAAATCAAAAAAGGCAAGTGGGCATTGGCTTGAGGTGCGAATGGTTTAAGAACATGGAAATGAGCAAATCAATGAATTAAATTGTATCAAGGTGGGGATCAATTGGAAAGTAAAATTAAAAAAGCTAAAAAGGGGATAAAAGAAAAGAAAAAAATACAAAGGAAAGAGGGGAAGAAAGAAATTGAGAAACTAAATGCAAAAATAGGAGAAACAAGATTGGATAAGGCTGAAAAACACCACATTATGAATAGAACAAATTATATGGGTATATAAACAAATTGAAAAAGGTGGAAGAAGATTGGAAAACATCTAAAAGTAGACATATATGAACCAATCAATTTTATAGTTAATTTAGTGTCATAAAATTGCACCCCATGGCAATTTCACCTACACTTTTGTATCCACTTTAGTGTCTACTCACTATTTGTGTAGGCTCATTTCATCCCTTGCATCAGCCTTTTCCCCTCTTAGGATGCTTAGGAACCCTTTTCAGTAGCTACCTGAAAACTACCAATTCACTTCCATTTTCCAAATCAAATCAAGGTCCTCAAACTGACCCCGCATTACCACCGAAAAGTGATCACATCACTATCTCAGCAATGGGGGTGCGCACCGATCTCAACCATTGATTTTTGTCAGCAAAAATTTGACACCAGACTTAAGACATATTAAAGTCATTGTTACACTACGAAACCAGTAATCGCCCAGATGGAGGGGTCGGTCACCACGATGACTCCAAAGGCTAAAGTCATAACTTCACTGACCTTCAAGTGTCGATAACTAGTCAATAATAAAATATTATTTTGATATCATGACTTTAAGTGACACAATAAGTAATAAAATCTCAACCATCGATACTTGGAAATCTAACGGCTCTAGTCTTATTTTGAAGATTTGAATTCACAAGTCTAGTGCTTCAGGCTTTTGCTTTCGGAATGCAACTACAACTGTCCATTGAAAATTCATCAAATGATCATCGGTTACATTAATTTTCCCTCACATCTAGCTCCAGACATAATAAATACATTGACACTTGTCTCCATTCTAGACACTTTATCAAGGAATTTGGATATGTGGAAAATTACTCCTGGAATATAACAATATATAGCATTTGATATTTTCGCCACCCATGCTATGACTTTTTATAAGTATATGAGTCTATTTCACCAATGAATTTTTATGTTGGTTTAAAATTATTTTATATTCACCAATGTTTTCTTTATTGGCTTCAAAATAGGTTTAATATGCCAATAAAAAATATTTTTCTTGGTTTGAAAACATGTTCTGATTGCCAGAAAAAATATTCTAGTTGTTTGAGTATAGATTTATATCGGAAATAGAAATATTTTATTGGTTTCGAAATAGGTAAAAAATTCCAATCGAAATATTTTATTACAACACTTGTCTAGCCCGACCTGGGAATACAAAAAATATTAGGAAGGCAAATAATCAGACCTTAACAAAATATGAAAATGCAACCCAGTAGAATAGAAACTAACCAAACCTCAATTGCCATTTAGAATAACTTCAAATTTTCCAACATTGGAATGACCTAGTTAAATGAAGAAATACCTTGAAATTCCACACCAAGATTTTGACAATCATGCAAGGGTCAAAATAAGACTTTGCAAGTGTATGAGTTGCGACTAGGTCTTAAAGTTAATTAAATTTGCTAGAAATTTTTGAAGCGACTAGTAGAAAGAATTACAAATCAACAAAGCATAATATACTTCATAAATTGTATGGCCTGCCAATATACTATTTGTCAAAAAATTGATATATCACAATATTATTGAATGTTTCAAAACCCATTGGAAACTTTGAATGGAAACAAAAAAACACTACAAACCTCATAACCACAAATTGGATAAAAAAAAATTATTTGAGAAAATTGTTAAATCTAAATGGAGATGCACTAAAAACTAGGAGGGTTTTCATACTTGTAGCTTTAAAATTTTAGAGGGTTTCAATTCTCGAAAGGAAGAAAATGAGTGTTTGTTCATTCTTGAAAAGAGTAATTGCTTCAAAAAGTATCTAGAGTCTTTTTGAAAACAAAACTCTTATTTATAATTTTTTTGAGGAAATAAAATGTTATTTTTATATATATTGAGTTAACTTTTCTCAAACTTATGAAATTATAATTTAAAGGTCCTTTTCATCACATTTTTGTATCATGAGTGTAGCAACACTTAAAATAATCACTTATAACACATTTTTAAATAATTAAATATAAGTTGTATTTTCAATTTGACTTTTTTGACAACTTAAATATTTAATTAGTTAATTAAATTTCCCCTTTAACCTTCTCATTAGTCTATGGATATTTTTTTGGAAATTATCCCAGGGATCATTTGTAGAGTTACACTCGAGAATGGGATATGAAATAAATAGTGTTACCCCACTTGTTAATGTGTTTAGCAGAAGAGGGCCTCTAGATAGTAGTGCCTACCCCCAACTCGAACCACTCCCCCACCATAGTTATATTAGAGGTACTTGACCAAAACAAAGAAAATAATTTATCCAAAACTTTCAAGGTTGTAAAATATGACTCATTAGGTGCATTAAATTCAACTTGAGTAGAGTTTTAAAATGGAACATATTATTCTAACTTTGTGGTGGTAGAGAATAGGAGTTGTATAGGGGAAGGGCAATGAGTCTTTAGAGATAATTTAGGGCAGTAGATTCTAATTTATTTATTTTACAAAGTTCAATAAATAAATACTCAAGTTGAAGTCTTGGCCTTTTTTAGAAGTGAAGTATGTACTAATTTATAGTTAGGAGGGGAACTATATGATTTTGAACAATGCAATGAAGGAAAGAGAATCCAAAGCTTGGAGACTAAACACAACAATATAAGAAACACTTTAATTGTTGATTCTTTTCTCAAGATCGTTCATATTAAGGGTGAACATAAGGTAATCTAATTTGATGACTAATTGGGTAGTACTTCATAAATCCTTACATATTTTTTTGGGATTGATGTGTTCACAAACCTATGGACTAACTCATTAGTCCCTCCTAGTTGTGGATTATGGGGGAGATTGAGTGGAACAATATAGTTTGTAGTATGAAAGTGGTTTTTTTAATTTATCCATGCATAAAATTAAATATTAAAAAGAAGAATAGTAGTAGGGAAAATTTTAAATAAGGGAAAGGAAAGAATAAAAACTATCAAAATTCATAGGTGTTAATGAGTAATTAAGTGATGATTTTGTCCACTTCTTCTATCTCATCTAAGGGTTTGACAAAACATGTTTAGTTCTACTAGAAAATCAAGGGAAGGTGGCTTGGTAAGACATTCATAATATAAGGGTGGTGAAATAAGGAATTCATCAATTGCAAGTGGGTTTCAATTTAAGAATATGAATAATAAGGATATATAATAGTCTTAAGATGTCTACTTGCATAATTTTGTATTCTTCTTGGCTTCACCTAAAGACACAAGTGACATGGTTTTATCAAGTTCAACTTGGAGCTCAATGCACTAGCAAGTGTCAAGTAAATGCCTACCCTTGTCTTATGATTTTGGTTATATGTGTTTGTTTTCTGGTTTGTTGGATCTACCTATTAAGAATCCTCCATTGTTGTTAATATATTATTTCTTTAATAGTGTCGGTTGGATGAGTTTGAGGGTTATATTAATTTGCATGGAATATTTAAATTTGGCTATGTATTGAATTTTTTGCAAGGTCTTCAATCAATAATTCAACCTTTTGATACAAAGAGGTGAGGTGAATCCATAATTATTACTTTACATGTAAATCTAATAGGTGGTTCATGCATTCAATGGAAGCTATTATGGATAATGAAAAATTAAACATATAAATCTCAATGAAATTGTTTACACAAGCAAATTATATTTTGAAGTATGAAATATCAAATGAAGATCAAATGAAAGCAACCAAACAAGTGAAAACTTAATCCCATTGGGGGATTATGTCCTTCATGGATGTGGAGTGCTACAATTTAGAAAAAATACATGATTATGCAAAGCGAAATGGATGAAATTGAGAATTCAATTGTTCACACAAGCTCTCAAATTGATCAAATTGAGGATTCAATTAAAGAGGGTAACTTTACTCAAAGCTTGTGGATCATTATTATGGAGAAATGCTCACTATTTATAAATTTTTGAAATGAGAATCAATGGTCAAGGTCAAAATTGGCTAATCAATGGATGAAATTGAATTGAAGGAGTGAACAAGGATCAAGGATTAATCCAATGGCTGATAATCCATGAGGAATGGATCAAAGATTAGATCAAGGACTCAAGATCCATGAGAGAACCAATTAATTCCCTAATTTTTTTGGAAATATATTGGAGGAATGTTGGAGATATTTGAATTTTAAAATAGAATATTCCAAGGGAATATTAATCGTGCAAGTGGGAAAAGTTAGAGGATTTGAAAGAAATTAGCTAATTAAACAATTAACTAAAATTATTTAATTGTGCAAATGAATGAGATAATTTCTTTAATTAAATAATCATGAATTATTTAATCAAAATATGAAAGATGACAATTAATCAAATAATTTGAATATTTTAATTAAGTGAGAGTGAAATTAGTATGAAGAATAATGAATTAACTAAATAAATTTGATTTATTTAATTAATAGGAGAAAAGGTGAATTTAACTAAATAATTGACATTAATTAATTAAATGGAAGAATTAGGTGAAATACACTAGAAAATAGTGTTAGTACGTGAAATCAAGTATGTGATATTATTAGGATAGTTTCAAGTGTCTACATTTTTTCCCTCTTTAAAGCAATACACTCGTTGTGTTGTTTCAAAGACATGATACTACTCAAATCAAAAAATAAAAAATTTCTTGATTTTTCTTGATTGGTTTAGTTGCATAGAGGGTGGAGAATAAGCTCTAGGATACTCACAAAATACTTGAAATAGGTTGGAAAGCTCAAAAATGGAGATGCTAGACCAAAACCCTAGGTTTGCACCATGTCATTATGTCAAAAACCCTAATTTTCATGTATATATAGGGGCTAAGAGTCATTTTCCAACTCATTTGCACCCTTTGAGTTTGAGAATTTGAGTGATCTTAAGAGAGATCCTGCAGAGCTCCTAACACAATGGCAGATCGTGTGCTTCCTCTACATCTTGCAAATCAATTTTGTGAGTTCCAGCACCCAACCTATGCAAGACCACCAGTATGTACCTCAAAAAAAATTTCTTGCAAGTTTTTATTTAGGTTTATTTTAGGTCAAAATCTATCTATAGGTGTGTCACTATTTTAGTGGTGCACTTGTTACAGTTGGCAACGTTCATGTCCAGCCTAGCGACGCACTTATAAAAGTGTAACACACTTGCAACAAGTGTGTGAGTATAACAAATACTATGATGCACTTTTTAAAACCCTAATGCTCTTTCTTAACTTCTAAAGTGATGCACATGTAAAATTTCAGAGTGACGCACATGTAGAACCCTAAGCACACTTGTAGAACCGCCACACACTTGCCTTTTAGCGACCCAGTTGCAAAATATACTAGTGTGATGCACTTATTTAAAGTGGTGCATTTGATTTTTAGTGACACACTTGCTCAAAGTATGACACACTTGTTTGAAGTGGCGCACTTGCTTTTCTAGGGTGTGTAACTTAGAATTTTTTTTATTTACAACAAATTTGATGTTGTGTGCATTGTGCATGTAGATGAATTTTCATTCCTTATAGTTGCACGAGAGGAGAAAAAGAATTTTATTGTAGCTAAGAAGATTTTGGGATGATGAGTTTTCTTCCTAGGTTCTATCGACCTACACTTTATTACACACATGTTATAGATTTGGACACATCTCGCAATGATGACTGCGCTCGTAGAGTGATGGAATTCAGAGACCTCTTCGTTCCATCTCCCTACCAACGAGGCTACTATCACACTCGAGGATGTTTGGTGCATCCTCTGAGTTCCTATTCATGTTTCTTGAGTTATGTATGACATAGAACTCAACTTGGAGGCCATGTTCTGAGTGCTACATGTTGATGCTCTAAAGGTGGAGAGTTACCAGATTGACCTATGCAAACATCGTAGACGTGTTAATGATTTGACCTTGGTTATCATAGGATTAATTATGCATGTCCTAGTTCCAAATAGACGTAGCTGAGGATTCAAGATTGGCTGGGGTTTAGTCTTGGAGGGTATGATTGACGACATGTGCATATATGCCTAGGGTCCAATTATTCGTACTTCTCTTTATCATGATATGCACCAAGTGGTTTATGTACGAGGATGAAGCCTATTTGTTGATGTTACTTTACTACACATTTGTTCTTGGGAGCACATTGCCATGCTCAGGCCTATCATTTCATTAAGATATATTGATGAGGAGGATCTAGTTGTGTGCAGGTACTAAGCCATGACTACACTCCACCACACAAGAGCGGTAGGTATAGAATACTAGACGAGGGTTATAGATGATATGACAGTATTCAAGTGGAGACTCTGGCTCCAGGTGCATCCATTGGTTGATGATCAAGAGCAACTATTTTATGCTCAATAGACACATTGGATCATGGGTTACTGACATCATATTATCGAGAGGTATCTTCCAAACCGAGTTTCCCAATAGTTCAGTGAGTAGCAGGATGTCTTACCACTAGATTACAAGGCTATCTATGTGTGCACTACTAAAGAGGTAGCCTAGGGAGAGTAGGTAGATCCATATTCTTGAACCCTTGGGGAGTGTTCTTGAGGTAAAAGCTATACTTATTTATCCTTCCTCCAAATAATTTTCTTTCATTATTTTCACCCACTTAAGGTCTTTCCTTGCATACAACCTCCAAACCAGCTTTTCACCCAAATCCTTGTTCTATAAAATCAATCTTTTCAATCATGGACCATTTTCCTCCCTTGATTTTCATATCTTATCCCAACTTATTAGAGGAAACTACTTTTGATCCAAGTTTCCTTGCCAAAAAAAAAATTCATTCTCTAATTAATCCTACTGCTAGCACTAGTAGATAGAGGTAAACATGAAATCATGTAGATTGGGAGGGCCACAATTACTACCTTGATCATTATGAGTCTCCCAGCCCAAGAGAGCCATTCACCTTTCCAAGAGGACATCCTATTCTCTATTTTTGTCACCAATGGGTCCCAAAGCTTCCTAGGTTGTACCCCAGAGGCTAAAGAGAGCCCCAAACATTTGCATGGGAGTTTTCTCTTACTAAATCTTAATATTCTCATGATCTAATTTTCACTTGATGGTTTTGTAAAAAAGAAAATTTTAGAATTTTCAATGCTTACCTCTTGACCTGAAGCCACAGTATATTTGGAAAATATCTCTTTGAAATGTCTTGCTTCTCTCTCTCCCACGTAGATCCAAATAACATGGCACCATCAACAAATTTTTGGTGAGTAATTGTAGGCATACACCTTGTGATCTGAATCCTATTAATCCTACCTTCTTCTATTGATTTGGAAATCAATGTACCAAAAGCCTCAGCCATGATGATAAATAGAAAGGGAGACAAAGGGTCCCCTAGTCTAAGTCCCCTCGAAGCACCAAAGAACCCTTATGGAGTGTTTTTTATCAAGACTTAGTATCTAGGACAGTCAATCCAGTTGAAGATCCTATCTATCTAGCCAGTATGAAAGCCAAAAGCCTCTAATACCTTGAATAGAAACCCCTAATTTACTTTTTTGTATGCTTTCTTGATGTCTAGTTTTATCAACACTGATTGCTTTCTTTTTTTTGAAATCAAGCTAATTGCTTCTTGGGCAATAATCACCCCGTCTAAAATTGATTTGCTAAAGACAAACCCTATTTTTTGTCAGAGATTATATTAGGGAGGATCTTATTTAGATGCAGGATTGTACATTTAATCCTTATTGTGTTTCATGTTTTGCTAGAAACACATGTGTAAGAACAACCTTTTGATACTAGAGTAGAGTGACTAACTATGTGTTATTATATTTTATTATTTAGACTTATAACCATCATGTTTGGGATGATATTCATTTCATTTTCATATTTGTATATTTTTAATTGAGTTATTTTTTCTTACTATCTTATGAAGGATTCAACATGTTTGGAGTAATCCTCATAATAATGAATAGATTTAAGTTTATTTTGAATTTTAAATGAAACTAGAAGCAATGCATTGCTCATCATTTGAATGCTACAAGTAGATAAAAAATGAAATGTGTTGTGAGATTGACATTTTGTTATTGAGTTGCATTGATCTTTAATTCTTGTTGCATTTGACCTATGATGTCAATGCTTATGAATGACACAATAATTTTAGTTAAAATTAAATTTGTGGTATTCTTGAACATTTAATTTGGCTAAATGAACCTTAGGAATAATAGAATTGTATGGTTCAAGTTGTTTGTAATCAACCCTTAAAATGAGAAAAAATATGCCTTATTTACAAAGGTTGTTTGAAGCTTGTCTATGCCTTTCTCTTGGTATGTTTTAGGGTTTCATCCCCTATTTCATATTGTTTGAGGTGGTAAGAATGTGTTGAGATTTTAGGGTGTACGTAGGCTTGTAAGAGACCCTTCATTGTTCCTTGGGATCTGTCTTGCTTTCTTAACACTTGAGTTTGTGTCGTATTTTGTGTACTTTGGATTTTTTTACTTCTTTGTCTTGGGAGTCATGCTTGGTGTTTAGATGACTAGTTGAGAGTGTTCTTGGGTGAGATATTGAGTCTCATCAACATTCTAGCTTTTGAATGTGTGATCTATGGATTTGGATGTCAGTTCCACATCCTTGTTGATATGCCAAAATATGTTGGATTAGGGTTGAGATGATGTGATTGTTATCTTCAAAATTGCACCCTTGCTAAGTTGCAAAACTTAACATTTTGGAGAAACATGGGAACATTCCTAGGCATGTGGGTTGCCTAAACTTATAATGGACCTCCAGAGAAGACTTGCTTCTAAGGTAATCACCTAATTAACTATTCTAAAGGCTTGCAAAAGAAAAGGGAAAGAAAGAAAAAATAAATTAAAAAACCTTAATAAAGGTGATGCACCAAACACTAACTAAGACCTGTAAACACAACTTACATACACAGTTCAAACAATGATAGAGCTTGGCTTACACAACTCAATTTTGTATGTTTCTTGCATAAGTGTTTCATAAGAAGGTTTAATTCCAAACTCTTAGAAGGAAATAAATTTCACAACTAGAAGCATTTGTATTCTTAACACAACTTATAACCTGCAAAATACATACTCTTCTACAAAAGGTGCTAACATGAGACAAAACTACAAGGAAATAGACAAACTTCACAAGTAATCTCACCAATCAACTAAAATGCACACAATAAAGCAGAAAATGAGAAGGAAAAAGAACTCAACTTCATTGATATTCAAGGTACTCACTAGTATACATGCCAAAAGAGTTACAAAATATGTAGTATATCTCCCAAGGACTCCAAAACCTCACTAAATAAAATTAGAGAGTAATCATATCTAAGCACAAAATGAGTCAACAAGTGACTATAACCATCCTCCTCCAAGATCCACCAAAATAAGACCTAGAACCTTCTTGGTCGTATGCAACAATAAAGCCAAAAATATAGCTACTATATCTCCTCCAAAATGCTCAAAAGGTCAACCTTGACCATGTCCATCATGAAGGAATGAGAAAATAACTCCTAAATACCCTCATTCCCTTCAAAAGGTGAGTAAAAACTCCCTACATCTCCTCTATATGTCAACTAACCTCTCCAACCTCCCTATATGCTTGCAACTTAGTCATAAAGACTCAAACTATATCTCCTATTTTGCATAACATGTATTAAAGTGACTTATAACAACATCACTTAAATAAATGTTCACATCATGGTTCGATGCAAAATATTTGACAAACATATGCTTTCAAAAATCAAAGCAAAGATACACAATACCTCCTTAGTCATTAGACATGAACACACGGTGGGGTAATAGTTTATATTGCAAAAGCTTAAACAAAAAACAAAAATACCTTAAGTTTATCGACATATGCTAGGACAAAGAAACCCTAACAATCAAAACTTGCGGCCACATCACATTTCATTTTTGTTACATTGCAAGTTTTTGGAAGCCCTACTCTGCCGACATAGGTTTTCATCGAGCTTCTCTCACAATTTCATGGAGGTTTCAAGGAGAATACAGTGGCTTCTCTCACAGTTTCAAGCCAAAAATGCAACACTAAGCTTGGGTAAGCTGTTTATTGTGGAACCTGCACCATTTTATCCAATATTTGCAGATAAAAATGTTCATTATGAGCCCTGTTGCTTTGTTTCCATGCTTTGCTCATGTAAATATCTTGCAAATTTTAATAAAAAATGCCACAGGTCGTGGTTGCATTTCATGAATTCTGGATTTTTCACTTATCATTTAGAATGATGAAAACATTTTCTATACTTCCTATACATCTCTCTACAAAAGCTCAAGGGTTTATATTTTCACTTGCATAGGCCATGGATGCATTCCCATTTTCCTAGAATATTTGGTTTTTGGGTCTTCTTTCATCTTTTTGCAAATACGAGGGTTTCTCCTCATTCTTTTTTGTTGATTTAAATCATGGGTATCTTTGTTTTCCTTGTGATTCCAAGTAGTAGTAATCAACGGTGTCATAATCACCCTTGCTATGATAATATTGTGCAAGATTATAATATGAATGATTCATTCAGCCAACTATTCCACAAGAAAATTTTGCCCTATAAAGAAAATATTGTTTGTAAAATAATTCAATGTCATTGCACAGTATGGGTATAATTCAAAACTCTACACATCTTTTCCATTCCTTCATGAACACTACCCTTTTCACTAACTTGCAAGTCCAAGGGTCATCCAAGCTTCAATATTTCCATGGCCATTCTGGGTCTTGACTTTCTTGGCCAAGGTTTTAGCTTTGTGATTTCTGGAAGACTCCAATCTGTGACTCGAGTAACTGTAGCATGAGCATTATACATCAATACAAAATAAATAATACACTTTCATGGCACTATTTATCTCACTACTTCTCATAGCATGATGGCTATCTAGATTGAACTCTTATACTATTCTTTTGTGCAAATTCAAGAGTGATTGTTTAATGTTATAATGTGGCCTATTTCCATTCTACAGGACACATGACCATTATATCTCAAAATTCCTTTCTACTCCTATTCACTAAGACAATAACAGTGCACATTGGTATTGAAAATAAAAACCTTTGAATGATTTTGCATCCACTAAGGTACAAATTTAATCATGCTTTTATATTGTCATGTTGAACTTAGAGTATATGTCTTCGCTATTGAATGCAAAGGTCTTCAAGGCATTCTGTTGCATCAATGTGTATGTCTCTCACATTGCATTTACTACTCTTCTCCTCTACTTTTCATAGCTTAACCATGCATACTAGTTTCAACCCTATCACATGAAGATGTATGTGATTCCATGATCCTGTTCCTTCACTATCTGTACAAAGTTGTTTTGTGCCATAATGATCATTTAACAAATGTCACTATAAGCCTCCCTTTGCATATTGTTGAAGAAGAATTCCATGGTTTTGGATTGCTTTGTTGATTGCGGTTTCAATTGTCAGATTGTTGCTGCTTTAGACTATTATTCATGGATGCCAAGGTTACTAACCTTGTCTTCACTCAACTCTTGGATGACTTAAACACCTATGCTTTGACTATGATAGCACAACCACAAAGATTGTCATATCTGCTTTACATTTAACTATTCCTTTTTTACTTGAAAGTCCACTTGGCACAAGCAAACTAAGAGAGTTGCTTTATACTTGTTGAAATCACTATCTTTCATATTCCTTCATGATGCAAAGTTTATTATTTGATAGCCTATAACTTGACCTATCATGAGTGATGTGTATTTGCTCAATTGAGCTAAAGTGAGATGAATTTACCCACTTATCCCTCTTTAAAACACAAGAGGGTATCATGTTGGGCTCAACCCTTGTGGGAGCCCATTTTACTCCACATGCTATGAACAAACAAATTAGCAATAAAGATTTCACCTATACCTACATAATAAACAAACATGTTAGATAAAACAAAGCATATGATAGATGTTTGTGATAGCCTTTTTGTTTTCTTGGACATCTATGGTATGTAGACTATTTCACTGCTTTATGAGAATAGGCTATATGTTTGTAGATGTTGCACATGTAAAGATTGGTGATCTCGAGCTCTAACAAACCCTTTCTCACTCATGCAGGCAACCTTGGAGAAACAAGAAAACAACTTCTGGAGGCTAGACAAGCAAGAGGTCTAAAGCAAATGCAGCAGTTCAACTCAACTAGGATTCATCATTCAAGCAATGACGGATCCCCTTTCTTTCCATATGCATTTTTACTCTTATGTATCTATAAATGTATAGTTTATTTCCTTTATTACATTAAAATAGTCAATTCCACAGCTTGTGTGGGACACCATACATTTATGATTATCAATAAAGACTACTTTTTGGAACAATTGTTCACTCTCTTCTCTGTTGTGTGCATTTGCATAATGTAATGTAGTCTATTTGATAACTTCTTTTATGCATATGGATATAACATAGCAGACTTGAATGTATACCTTTTATCTTCTAATTTTAAACATAATCTCAGCTCTACCTGATTGAGCTGGAAGCAAAATCAGACCTAACATTTTTGGCAACATCTACTAAATGTTTTCCTTCTAAACATCTTGACCAGTTGCCTGAGCTTGTCCATTGGGCACAGAGTTGGTAGAAAATTGACAAGACTTGAAAAGCAATCTTGTATATCACTGCAACTCATCAGACTAGTGCATGACACCTTGAGAACTTATTCCAACTACCAAAAACTTGGGTCAAACCTACTAACTATGCAAAACAACACTTGGAGGAAAATAATACTAAAAGAACCTTACTCTAACTTATTCTAACCAGCAAAGAAGTTGGTCAAACAAACCCATTAATTGGCTTGGTAAAATAACACCCCCTTCTAACCAACAACGAATGCATTACATGATCATGCATTGTTGAAAGGATATGAAACACAAGTAGATATTCAATAGAATGTTGTAGTGCTTCATAAAAAATGTAAATAAATTCACCTATGTTTTGATTTTGATCACGCCTACTATTGTCTTGGATTGGACAAGTGAGCTGAAAGCGATCACTTTCATCTGTAATTATAAACTCAACTTCTTCTTCAATTGTATCCTCATGCTTGGGTGCAAGCATGACCTGTGGTACTTTAGTGGCCTCCATACTGGCTAAAAATCTAATAGGACAACCCTTTGAACGAACAACCTTTGAACTCCTATTGTTGGTTTCTTGCTCATTCACTGTTGTTCCATCCTTTTGCTAATTTGGATGCTCAATTTTTTGTGACTCTTTCTGAAAGATGTCTTCTTCCACTTGTTGCTTCAAAGGTGTTGGTTCATCGACTAACTATGGACAAGATAGCTCAATTATATCTCCAAATAGGTCCTTTTCATGGCATCTTGCCTAAGGAATCAAAACATGAATATTCTCTTGTTGCTTCAGGACTTGTTCAAGCTTGTGAGCTTGTTGTTCTAGTTTACCATGATTGTCAATTTCTTCTAACAGGTTTGATTCTTTGTCATCTAACTTTAAACAAAACTGTTCAATTATTTCTATGCACATCTCTTCATCAAGCTCATCCTTAGCTTCTTCATTCATAACTTGCTCTAAGATATCAAGGCTCATACCTTGGAAAAAGGTATCAGGTTCAGTTTTATGCTCTTCATCATGATCCAAGGCTCCATTGTCATATTGATTGTCACCAACCAACATATCAAGGCCTATACCTTCTTCATCGTGTTGAATGAAAGAAGGTAACTCATCATTCCAAACTATGAACTGCTCTTCTTCATCAACCTCTCTCGCCTTTTCACCCTATTGTCCTATTCAAACATTTTTATCATCTTCATCAAAACAAGGGAGATCATAAGCTAGAGCATTCAAAGATACATCTTGAAAGGTATTTTCCTGTCCAATTTTCTCCTATTCTAATCGGTATTGCTCTATAGCTATTTTCAATAGGTTTGTATCTCTAGCCTCCTCCATGGTGAGTGAGTTGTCTTGATGAAGGGTTTGCTCTTCTTCTTTCTAGATGTTAGAGCATGGTTCCATTTGTATGGTTGGTGGAGGAACCTCATACGGTGGAAAAGATGGCCCTCTCCAACTTGGAATCTTAAGGGTAGAAAGTTGCCTAAAACTTGGAATTCCAAATATTGGAGAAGGCTCAATGGTAGGCTCATTTTGCAACATTGTGAACTACTCCTGGTAATGAATTGGTTGTTGGAGTGAAAGGGCACTCCTAACACTTGGAATTTCAACACAAGGAGGCTTTCCAAAGGACTCAAAAGGTTTCTCTTATTTAAAACTATGGATTTCAGACTTGGAAACCTCTTCATTTAAAGGATGATTCATCATTACAAGAAGAGTTGAACTGAAACTAGGAATGCAAGGGGTTGATTGGGTTTCATACATTTGTACTTGCACAAGAAAGTTCTTTATTTGTTCTTCTTTGGTTGTAACTTGTCTAACAAGAGACTCCTATTCATACCTTTGTTCCTCCACGTCCCTCTGATGAATATGAGCTTGATGAGCAAGCTCCTCTTGTTGCATATTATACTCCTGCTCTTTTGTGACAGCCTCTAATTTCCTTTACAAGTCTAATGCTATCTCCCTGATACTCATGTTATCGACATCTTGAGGCTGATTCAGAGAGTAGTCATGTTGGTTATAAGAAAAATGATCTTGCAAATGATTATAGGCATGGACAGGCTGCCAAGAAAATTGAGCAAGGGTGGTAGGGTGGAAAACCTGATAAGTTTGTTGGTAGCTTGTCATCACAAGGTCATTTGGAATAAAACCAGCAAGTTGTTTTGTGTGATAAGAGGGCATACATGCAGGATTTTCATGGAATGGGGGTGAAAATACATATTGACCGTGAAAATTTGACATATTAAAGCATTGGAAAACTAGAAAATTTCTTGGAAATATCTCTAAAATGAAAGCAATAGATTTTCCTTCTTTATGAATTGAACATACCAACACCTAGTTTGCTTCAACTAGTAGATTTTGAGCTTAGAGTCACCAGATATGCAGATTCAACCTCTTAAAGGTCTGAAAACGTTGGTTGCATATCAAAACCAACAATAAACATATATTTCTTAAACTATCCTAATTCGAACAATCCCACCAGGCGTGCCAAAAACTGTTATCTCAAAAATTATACCCTTGCTAAGTTGCAGATATTAACATTTTGGAGAAACATGGGAACATTCCTAGGCCTGTGGGTTGCCCAAACTTGGAATGGACCTCTAGAGAAGGCTGGCTCCTAAGGTACTCACCTAATTAACTATTTTAAAGGCTTGTAGAAGAAAAGGGAAAGAAAGAAAACATAAACTGAAAATAAATAGAAAAACCTTAATAAAGGTGATGCACCAAACACAAAGTAAGACTCGTAAACACAACTTACATACATAGTTCAAACAATGATAGAGCTTGGCTTACATAACTCAGTTTTGTATGTTTCTTGCATAAGTGTTTCATAAGAAGGTTTTAATGCTAAACTCTTAGAAGGAAAGAAATTTCACAACTAAAAGCATTTGCAGTCTTAGCACAGCTTATAACCTGCAAAATACATACTCTTTTGCAAAAGGTGCTAACATGAGACAAAACTACAAGGAAATAGACAAACTTCACAAGTAATCTCACCAATCAACTAAAATGCACACAATAAAGTAGAAAATGAGAAGGAAAAAGAAATCAACTTCATTGATATTCAAGGTACTCACTAGTATACATGCCAAAAGAGTTACAAAATATGCAGTATATCTCCCAAGGATTCCAAAAACTCACTAAGTAAAATTAGAGCATAATCAGAACTAAGTACAAAATGAGTCAACAAGTGACTATAACCATCCTCCTCCAAGATCCACCAAAATAGGACCTAGAACCTTCTTGGTCGTATGCAACAATAAAGCCAAAAATATAGCTACTATATCTCCTCCAAAAAGGATCCAAAATGCTCAAAAGGTCAACCTTGACCATGTCCATCATGAAGGCATGAGAAAATAACTCCTAAATACCCTCATTCCCTCCAAAAAGGTGAGTAAAAACTCCCTACATCTCCTCTATATGTCGACTAACCTCTCCAACCTCCCTATATGCTTGCAACTTAGTCATAAAGACTCAAACTATAACTCCTATTTTGCATAACATGTATTAAAGTGACTTATAACATCATCACTTAAATAAATGTTCACATCATGGTTCGATGCAAAATATTTGACAGACATATGCTTTCAAAAATCAAAGCAAAGATACATAATACCTCCCTAGTCATTAGAGATGAACACACGGTGGGGTAATAGTTTATATTGCAAAAGCTTAAACAAAAAACAAAAATGCCTTAAGTTTATCGGCATATGCTAGGGAAAAGAAACCCTAACAATCAAAACCTGCGGCCACATCACATTTCATTTCAATTTTACATTGCAAGTTTTTGGAAGCCCTACTCAGCCGACATAGGTTTTCATCGAGCTTCTCTCACAATTTCATGGAGGTTTCAAGGAGAATACAGAGGCTTCTCTCACAGTTTCAAGCCAAAAAGGCAGCACTGAGCTTGGGTAAGCTTTTTATTGTGGAACCCACACCATTTTATCCAATATTTGCAGATAAAAATGTTCATTATGAGCCCTGTTGCTTTGTTTCCATGCTTTGCTCATGTAAATATCTTGCAGATTTTAATAAAAATGCCACAGGTCGTGGTTGCATTTCATGAATTCTAGATTTTTCACTTATCATTTAGAATGATGAAAACATTTTCTATACTTCCTATACATCTCTCTACAAAAGCTCAAGGGTTTATATTTTCACTTGCATAGGCCATGGATGCATTCCCATTTTCCTAGAATATTTGGTTTTTGGGTCTTCTTTCATCTTTTTGCAAATACGAGGGTTTCTCCTCATTCTTTTTTGTTAATTTAAATCATGGGTATCTTTGTTTTCCTTGTGATGCCAAGTAGTAGTAATCAGCGGTGTCATAATCACCCTTGCTATGATAAGATTGTGCAAGATTATAATATGAATGATTCATTCAGCCAACTATTCCACAAGAAAATGTTGCCCTGTAAAGAAAAAATTGTTTGTAAAATAATTCAATGTCATTGCACAATATGGGTATAATTCAAAACTCTACACATCTTTTCCATTCCTTCATGAACACTACCCTTTTCACTAACTTGCAAGTCCAAGGGTCATCCAAGCTTCAATATTTCCATGGCCATTCTGGGTCTTGGCTTTCTTGGCCGAGGGTTTAGCTCTGTGATTTTTGGAAGACTCCACTCTATGACTTGAGTAACTATAGCATGAGCATTGTACATCAATACAAAAGAAATAATACACTTCCATGGCACTATTTAGCTCACTACTTCTCATAATGATGGCTATCCATATTGAACTCTTCTACTATTCTTTTGTGCAAATTCAAGAGTGATTGTTTAATGTTATAATGTGGCCTATTTCCATTCTACAAGACTCAAGACCATTATTATCTCAAAATTTCTTTCTACTCCTATTCACTGAGACAATAACAGTACACATTGGTATTAAAAATATAAAAACCTTTGAATGATTTTGCATCCACTAAGGTACAAATCTAATCAGGCTTTTATATTGTCATGTTGAACTTACAGTACATATGTCTTCATTGTTAAATACAAAGGTCTTCAAGGCATTTTGTTGCATCAATGTGTTTGTCTATCACATTGCATTTACTACTCTTCTTCTCTACTTTTCATAGCTTAACCATGCATACTAGTTTCAACCCTATCACATGAAGACGTATGTGATTCCACGATCCTGTTCGTTCACTATCTGTGCAAAGCTATTTTGTGCCATGATGATCATTTAACAAATGTCATTGTAAGCCTCCCTTTGCATATTGTTGAAGAATAATGCCATGGTTTTGGACTGCTTTGTTGACCGTGGTTTCAATTTTTAGATTGTTTCCCCTTTAGACTATTATTCATGGATTCCAAAGTTACTAACCTTGTCTTCACTCAACTCTTGGATGACTTAAACACCTATGCTTTGACTATGATAGCACAACCACAAAGATTGTCATATATGCTTTACCTTTAACTGTTCCTTTTTTACTTGAAAGTCCAGTTGGCACAAGCAAACTAAGACAATTGCTTTATCCTTGTTGAAATCACTGGCTTTCATATTCCTTCATGATGCAGAGTTTATTGCTTGATAGCCTATAACTTGATCTATCATACTCATCTCTTGAGTCATGATTGTTTAATGAATAACATTATTCATATTTACTATCATTTCTTTTATCTTAATCTCATTGAGCAAATATATGTCATTTATGATATTGACCTAAAGGCTCACTATCCTAAGTGATGTGTATTTGCTCAATTGAACTAAAGTGAGATGAACTTACCCTCTTATATCCCTCTTCAAAACACAAGAGGGTAGCATGTGGGGCTCAACCCTTGCGGGAGCCCATTTTACTGCACATGCTATGATTAAATGAAACAAACCAGTAATAAATATTTCACCTATACTTGCACAATGAACAAACATGTTAGATAAAACAAAGCATATGATAGATGTTTGTGATAGCCTTTTTGTTTTCCTGGACATGTGGTATGCAGACTATTTCAATGCTTTATGAGAATAGGCTATATGTTTGTAGATGTTGCACATGTAAAGATTAGTGCTCCTGAGATCTAACAAACTCTCTCACTCATGTAGGCAACCTTGGAGCAATAGGAAAACAACTTTTGGAGGCTAGACAAGCAGGAGGGCTAAAGTAGATGCAGCAGTTCAACTCAACTGGGATTCATCATTCAGGCAATGACGGATCCCCTTTCTTTCCATGTGCATTTTTACTCTTATGTATCTATAAATGTATAGTCTATTTCCTTTATTACATTAAAATAGTTAATTCCATAGCTTGTGTGGGACACCATACATTTATGATTATCAATAAAGACTACTTTTTGCAACAATTGTTCACTCTCTTCTTTGTTGTATGCATTTGCATAATGTAATGCAGTCTATTTGATAACTTCTAACATAGTAGATTTGAATGTATACCTTTTATCTTTTAATTGCAAACACAATTTCAGCTCTACCTGATTGAGCTAGAAGCAAAATCAGGTAATAGTGATACTATCATCTTGTTCTTGATTTGGTGAGTAATGAAGATCATAGTTTTGGATCCTAATCATGAAATTTAGAAAGAATTGTACCTCCTTGTAAATTCATCACAATGACCATAAACTATGATCGAGTAACTGTTTTGTGTATGTTCCCATGCTTGATGTATTGGAATTACATTCTTTCAATGTCATTGTGTTGTTTCATAACATCTTGAGTGTGTAGGTGTTTAATATGACATATTAATATCAAATTTGTATCACAAAAAAAACTCTTTTATTTACCAATATTTAATGTCTGGGAAAAATACTTGGGCATTACAATATTGGAGACATGTGAAGTAGATAGGATTTACAAGGTTATTATCACCTTAATCTTAACAATTACATTA
This sequence comes from Sequoia sempervirens, assembly GCA_007258455.2. Classification (NCBI taxonomy): domain Eukaryota; kingdom Viridiplantae; phylum Streptophyta; class Pinopsida; order Cupressales; family Cupressaceae; genus Sequoia; species Sequoia sempervirens. Next base: position 244,838,959 of record VDFB02193867.1, on the reverse strand, counting down.
GAGGCATCACAACTTCCTATCCTATTACGTGTTTGTATGCCTTATCATGCTCTTTACAACCACATTGGGGATGCCATGTCTTCCCCATATCACATATACTTAAGTTGTGCTTCTTAGTCACCTTACATCCTCTATATGCCTATAATGGGGGCAAATTTATATTACGTACCTTAACAATTATCTCCCAGCTAATGCTTTTCACTCTTTCAATTTGATATGCCTTACTTTCTTGTCACATGATGCTATTTATGCTATTTATCATATGCCTTCATAATTATGTTTTTCTAGATTATATTTACTATCCATGTACTATTTTTTCCTCTCCTCTAATTCCTTGCACATGTTTTATGTAACCAATTAGAGGGGGCATATAATATCATTGATTCCCTAATGTTGTGAAATCAAAAAGTGCATTATGTTAGACAAAGACTTATCACTATGCCTAGATAGATCTTGATCGCATTACATGGTGATGGTTGAGTTGTCATACCATATTACTATTACCATACTTGGAAAAGTATTTTAGTATCAATTTCATATAGGAAAATTTTCTAACCCTTCTCTTTTTCCTACTTTCACATTTTAAAGAAAAACTTGTAATTGTGCCTATTTTACTTCTATGATAAAGCTACTCATTACATATATTTTATTTGTTTGCAAGTTTCTATAGAGTGTTTGTGCTAAGGACAATGAACTCATGGGGAAATCAAGTTGGGTACATTCCTTTACATGGGTCCATATCCTTCTATGTATAAATATTTACTTTTCTTACATGGGAGAGAATGTCCACATCCTTTGAGACACATATTCATTCTCAATTTACATGCACCTCAAAGTAGAGCAAAATGTAATGGTGAAATTTGCATACCCATGTCAATTCTAATTTGGTTATATGGGCCCTTTTGATGGAATGACTTGATATAATTACATAACACTGTGTAGCATACGCTTGTGCTAAGTTTGGCTCCTTCAATAATTATCCATCCCCATTTACTCTCATATTCATGAATTTCAATATATTCAACCTTATCCTAGCTCCATTCATATGCAATCTTGCATATTCACCTCATTATTAGATCAAAATTTTGTGCATTTGTATGAGATCCCAAGGATTTGTATTCCTTGTCTTGGGTTGATCTCAAGTCACTCAAGGTTGAGCCTAAAACTTATTTTTAAAAATTCAAAATTGTTGACCCCTTTTCCTACTAGTTGTTGGGAGTTGACTTGGTACTTGTTTGTGCAATTGTCTCTTATGTTTTAGTATTTAAAGACATTCATTTGTGCATTTTGACATCATCAAAGAAGAAGAAGAGAATAACAAGGATTATCTACATTACAAAGAATGTTCATTCTAGGAACACTTCAATTTAGAGTACTAAAATGAATCTATTTGAATCATAATCAATATATTGGTCATCTCATGCTTGCTTTCTATTTGTCGACATTTGTACAAGGTCGTAAAGTTTATCTATCAAAGGGCTTGACTTATAAGAATATGACACTTGTGATCTAATAACTGCCTTAATATATATTTAAATACCGCTAGTCCTTGGCACATCTAGATAGCAAAGATTACAACAAACTAGGTCACATAAGTTTGTCATTTGCTAGATCAGATTTGTGCTTTAGAGATTGTTTTTGTATTGTTGAGAATTGATCCTAGGTCACTCAAGATAAACTCACAAAAGATTGTACGATATTGTGCACCTCAAAGCAATTAATTTTTGGACATTAGAAAACTATTTTGATACACCTTCAACATTTACATTCCTTCATTAACATGAGAGTTAAATAAATTATTGTTCAATTATCAATTCCAACTCCTAAACTTAAATTTAAATTAATTTTGTGATTAATGCTTTGCAATTTTTTAATTAGCCTATTCCCATAAAAAACAAAATCAAAAGGGTATCACTATAATTTTAATAAAAAGTTAAAAATGTTGAGAAGCCGCCGGCGATGGATTTTTAACGCTACTGTTGAGATTAGCGGACACATGCGTGCTGAGAGACCCTAACGGATACTATTTTGAAATACCCGCTTTAAATCCCATCTTTCAATGTGTAGTTAAACATTCGATTTGATTTTTTGTTGGTTGCAGGTTTTTCTTTCCTGATATGATCACAGAGGCCTCTGCTGAACGCCTTAAAACAACAATGGCAGCTGAAAATCCAAATCCATTCGAGCATGAATTTGAAAAGTATTGCGAGCATCTCAACGAGTTGGTACACTTTCAATTTTCCTGACTTATTCTTGCCAGTTTTTGCCCCTATTATTCTTTAATGTGAATTGTGTATGGCTTTTTCTTGTAGTTTGTGAGAGATTTAAATGATTTGTTCTTTTCTAGGAATGTTATGTATGGAATGTAGAATGATAAAAGAGAGAGAATTGTGAAGGCAAGGCATAATGTTACACAGAACAGCTAGAAAGTTACTTTGTAGGTTCACAGTTACTTAATTCTGAATTTGAGAATTTAAATTGTGTTTGTGTGGGAAGGAGTATAAAGTCTAAGGAATTTGTTACTTCGTCATAGACAAGAAATTGAAATTGTAAAAACATTTAACTGGATTTGCACAGGATATTTTTTGAATTTAAATGTTTGTTAAGGATTTTGGCATTTTGGGTTTCCCAGACAATATGTTCTTGAGGTTGAATATGTGGCCCTCTAGTAAATGTTGGGTGAGATTATATTCCGTGTTTTAAGATGGTGTGGGGTTAAGCTTGGCCAGACTTCTTAATATTTGAAAACATGGGCATGCTGGGTTAACCCATAATCATTATTCTATTACCTCACCATCTCTTCAAGATTTATAAGATTTATGGGTTCCAGCTTAATCAGTGCACCCATTGGGCATATTGGATTGCCTTCAAAGAACAGGAGGACATTTGCATTTTACCTAATATATATTGTTCAACTTTTATAAATTTCAAGACAAATGTCGGGAGTAAATTGAGCCTTGCTTATCTGTTAATGACTAGATCTACTCCTGTCTGAATAGTCATTGAGTTAGAGAAGCTGGAGGCTTCTCACGTGAGACTCATGTGTGCCTAATGCCTATGCAACAACAGCATGCATTCCCACCAGATCTTTTCCACATTTTTTCAAAGTCGAATACCTATGCCCTTCCCAATATCTTCCTTTCCTTGGCAAAGATTTAAAAGCCACTATATAGGTTTACACAAGTGTTACATCACCATACAAGGTACATTGGAACATACAAACATGTCTATGTAGTCCTCACACCTACGCTGCCTCCAACTATGATAAATTCCTATCAATCACCCAACAAATCCATTCCAAGAGCATAACCAGATGTTTGTTCAAAGAGCCAACACTTGTTCATGTGTGAAACATCTTCACACAAATCCCTCTCTGCTTCCCATGGCCATTGGAAAGCCAAAAGACATCCAATTGAACTGCTTCAACTTCAAAAACTCTTTAAATTCCAGCCTCTGCCCTGTATCAGATCGAATTTTCCACTTTAATAGAATATAGTTTGCCTCTTTTGACAAGTTCGTCAGGGTGAATGTCTAGTTCGCTGCAACAAATGTGTATTCTGCTTTATGCTTATCTGTCAGCATTCAATTTCCTTGCTCTACTACACTGTATGACCGCCTCTCTGTTGCATCTTATTATCATCTCTCTGATCTGCCACATGCTCCTTCATCATGTGACCATTCCACTGTATTTCCCAATCCAGGTCCTCTGTGGCCATACATTCCCTTGCAGCAGTTGTATGGTCCATTGCAATTGATGTGCTTCCAAGACTCCTTGCATGGCGAGCTGTATAGCCATTCTGTAACTTTCACTTCACCCTTGAACAATTGAGTTGAATAGTATGATAAATAAGGAATGCTTGTGCTTGTGCACACTTATTTGTTGGAAAAAATATTGCATCATTTTCTTGAGTTGCAGATAATTGTAGAGGAAGCAAAGGATTGTTTAGGGGCTAATGTGGCAGAAGAAGGTACTCTGATAAGAGCCCCTTTTCCATGGTTTCTTTGCGATCTTCACAAATTCAAGGCTAAAACCAACTTAACAGAACTTAGTAAATTTTATGTGCCTGACATCTCTGATTTTGCAGCTGCAATCATTGCTGATAAGGAGAAAATACCTCAAGCTATAGGGACATTATCCTTTACTAATAAGAAGAAATATATGGAAAATTACACTCGATAAATCTTTTGAAGAATATGGCACTGATCAAGAGAGTAGATTAAGTCTGCAGGAAATGACAGCAGCACTTCCTAAAATGGTTTAATCATCTCCACAATCAGTTGTTACAAGTTCAAAAGTTTTGTTGGCCAGGGCAAAACTTTAGCAATGAAAGGAAATAATAAAGAAAAAATTATGCAAGCAATTAAATAGGATACCTGAAACGAAAATATTGCCCATGTTACAAACCCTAACATGGGAGAGTTCACCTGCCATTGAATGTTGTACATTGTGGGCAAGTAAAGCAATTGGCCATGAATTTAAGATAACATTACAAAGGGTTGGTGTAGACAGCATTTTGCAGTTGTTACTCTTAATGCCAAAGATATTGAACCATTCTTGGTTTGTATGGTATCTAGTTATGACAGGGACAAATGATAGTTGTTCATACCATTGTAACGAGACTCGCCAAGACTCACCAAGACTCGGCGAGTCCCGAGTCGAGTCACCCTAGCCGAGTCCTAGGGGCTCGGACTCAGACTCAGCCGAGTCCTGCCAAGTCCTGGCTGGACTCACCGAGTTTGCTGGACTCGCCAGACTCGCTGAGTCCAGGAGAGTCTTGTCAACAAGACTCGGCAACAGGCAGGGTTTGAAAAGTACAAAAAATTACTTGAAATTTAAAGTTAAAACTTGTTTTTTTCTTACTTATTGTGAATACAAAATGATGTATTCCATGAAGGTTTGTATGGTTTTGGAGGTCTTAATTTGGGCTTGGTGGCGGGGGCTCTGCCCCTCGACCCCGCCCTATATCGCGATTGGGAGCACGCCCAAGGCGCTACCCCGGGACCCCGCAAGGGGCGCTACCCCTTGACCCCGCTGGGGACGTTGCCCCCAAACCCCCGCAAGGGGCGTTGCCTCTTGATCCCATTGGGGGCACTGCCCCCAGACCCCCGCAAGGGGCGCTACCCCTTGACCCCGCTAGGGGCGCTACCCCTTGACCCCCACAATGGGCATTGCCCTTGGCCCCGCTAGGGGTGCTACCCCCAGACCCCCGCGAGGGGCGTTGCCCCTCGACCCCACTAGAGGCACTATGCCTACACCCCTACAAAGGGCACTACCCCTCAACCCCATTAGGGAAATTTCCCTAATACTTGATATTATGGCTACTGCATCATCCATGACCTGTCTTAGACACATTTGTAGGAAGGATGCAGCCTCCTTTGAGCCATAGACTTCTAGTTATTGTTTTGAATCTTTTGATATTTCATATTTGTTTGGAACATTTGATGTCATGGATTTCATATTCGATGATTTTTGTATACATTTGAGTCTTTGACTATATATCGAAGTGTGCTATTTCCTTGGACAACTCAACTACAATTTGTGTTTATACTTATATGATCGATGTATACTTGTGTTAGTGACGAGGACCTTGATTGGGTTGACCGGGCAAATAGAGAGGTTGAGGCTATAGCCATGGCAGAGGAGGAGGCTAAAGCATGAGCAAACACATCCACAACTAATGTTGGTGAGGGTGGCATGGAGTCACAAGCAGAGACTATGGTTGTAGTTGCTACATCATCTAGGACCCACCTTAGATGCCTTTGTAGGAAGGATGCAAACTCCTTTGAGCCATAGACTTGTAGTTATTGTTTTGATATTTCATATTTGTTTGGAACATTTAATGTCATGGATTTCATATTCCATGATTTTTGTATACATTTGACTAATTTTATATATCTAAGTATGCTATTTCCTTCAGCAACGCAACTACAATTTGTGTACTTTATACTTATGTGATCGTTGTATACTTGTGCATGTGATCAAATTTGCTTTTATTTGTGTTGTATTCAATAAAGGGTGCTTGAAACAAGTTTTAAATCCTTAAAAATCTCTAAATTTCTAGGGTTGTTTCAACTTTTTTTCATTTTGCCGAGTCTGCGCCGAGTCCGAGTCCTGAGTCACCGAGTCGCCGAGTCAAGTCACCCTCACCAAGTCCGAGCCAAGTCCGAGTCTCGTAACTATGGTTCATACATTACATGGATTAGGAAGTAAAAATAGCATACAAAACAGAGGATTTTACAAGGCTGTCTAGGGTACCTTTGCATGGACAGTTGGCTGTAAAGCTGGGCAACAATCTTCAAATTATATAGGTCCAAAAGGATTGTGTTGTCCAAATTTTGTGTAGAGATATTTCAACTGCTAAGATATTGTATGCATGTGGACCAAGGGCAATAGAGACATTACAACTAAATTTTTGGTGTGACCTATTATCAGTTAGTTGCAGCCATTGCAGATTTTGACAATGCTGTGTGGATGATGGACAATGGATTAATATGATAGGGTTGAGAAGAGAAGTTTATAATTGGAAAAGTTGTTGCCAAGTGGAATTCACAAATTCCTTTTTCTTGTGCACGAAGGATTTTATATTCCCTGGCTTTGAATTGACTATTCATGTACACGATGCACACTCAAATGACTTTGGGAAGTGATTGGAGTTCCCACGACAGTTATAATTAGCTTTGCCATCTACCTTTAGATGAAAACACTTGGACATTCCATTAGCTGAAGCAAAATGGCAAGATAATCAACCGGAAGAATGCAGGATAACCCATAAAAAGAGAAAAGTCATTGAGGAGATAGATGTTTTTCAATATGAAGATGTACAAGAATGAAGAAGAAGAACCACATGACACCAAAGAATGCAATGATGAGGGAAGTAGGACACCTAGGTTTTCAGAGCCTTCTCTCACCTCTCTCGTTTTCATGTCTTCTTCTTCAAATGTTATGGTGATATCCTCTGAGCAGTTGGCAACACCTGTTGCTTGTCCTAGAGAGTTTGTGTTTGTCACTTATTTGTCAACTAGGGATGACTCACACTAGATAGACGATTGACTGAATCAACTGGGAGCACTAGTTAATGGAGCCATGGGTTGATTACAGCTGGAAATAAAACCGAAAGGCATTGTCACTTCATTATTCCTTCCAATATAGATTACATACTCCATATACTTTCTACTGCTGTTTGTGATCCACACTAATGCCCCGTCTACTCTCTCACTCCTGCTCAATCCATATACTCTCTAGCGATTGATTCATATACTCTCTAGCGAATGCTTGACCTCTCGGAATGTTGCTGATTGTTGGTTTTTCATTTTCATATGTAATATAATCGCGATTAGTTTGGAATGAAATCTGAAATCCTTTTGGTTGATTTCCAGCTTTCACCAGCCAACATTTCCATTATAATGAGGAATTGTGAGAATTACTTTTGGCTTATTTCCAGCTGTAATCTATATCGGAAGGAATAATGAAGTGACAATGCCTTTCGGTTTATTTCCAGCTGTAATCAACCCTTTGAGTGTGACACTATATCATTGCATGAGGCAGGTTTGATCTGTGGGAAAGTTGGAAGGAAACATATAGATGGGAGAGGAAAGAAGAGCTCAACTCTTCTTATATAGATTCTTCATAGGATGTTCTAATACATCGAGACGGCAACAGGAACCTATGTGGTACATTGTTCTGCAGATTAAGGTATTCCTGGCATAGATTATGCACAAAATTGCAAGCAGAGTCAAAGATTTAGATGCAGTTGTTTGGTTACTCAAGCCCCACCGAGTTTGAATGAGAGAACTCATATCAAGAATTTGTAGAAGAAGACTGTCTCTTGGAGTTTGAACTTTGAAACAAGGGTGGACAGAGTGTAATACCTCAGAGATACTCCACCAGTGGTTACCTGCCACGATTCACCCAATCATTTATCCTCCTATCTCTAGTATGTTTGAACTTTGAAGCCTCGTATTCTATTGAACACACCTTCCGGCATCAATATTTAATGTTATAGTACATATTGTGAACAATTCTGAATAACGTTATGGTTTGTATTCTGTGAACAACACCAACTAGAAAATTAGAAGCCTAAAATCACTAAAAAAATGAGTACTTGTGTAGTCATTTGGAGGAGCAACATTGAAGATTCAAAGAGTAGCTTGCCAGAAGACCCAGCTTACCCAAACCAAGTTAATAAGGTTGTTGAGCATGAGTAGTAGTTGACACTGTTGATGGATCAGTAGTAAACATACATGGTGGAAACTAGAAGATATCAATTGAAGGAAGGTTGCAAAAAGTTGTTCACAGGGTGAAATGAATGCATTGAGAAGGTGTATCCACTTAGAGCTGAAGTGAAGCAGTTGAAATCAAGTGGAACAAACTCTTCATGTTCACAATCAGCAGGAGCAACTTAATCGCCAGGGGTTCTTCTCATCCTTCATCTCCTCCTTGATATTATCTTTGGGTCATATTGGAGAGAACCCCAACTTGTTTAGGAGTAGGGATAAAATTAGATAGTCATGTTCTTATTAACATTAAGAAATTACATATTTTGTAGTGTACCTAGGTTGGTGATTATTTTACTTTTGGCTTAGGTAGCTTACTATTTTTTTGTAATGTATAGTTTACTCAATGGTTATGTCATAACTAACAACTGCTTGGTCAACAAACTCATAAATACTTAGATGAATGTTGGGGTAGGGGCAAAAATTTGACAGGTCCTCCCTCTACCAAGCTTGTAACTGTACACTACCTCATACTCTAAAGCTGTTGTTCTCTCATATTCTGTGGTGTTTTTTTTTTTCAAAACTTGAGGTGGGATTTTTCAAAGGAAATGAACACCCAGCCGCACTCACCTGTATTCTAATTTGAAATTGTATCAAGTAGAACTCCAAATTAATAGAATGGGATGCAAAATTGTTCACAGTACAAATGCTTAAACTTTCATTTTTGCCAGCCATGTAATGGAAAACCGCTTGAAAGAAAGCCATAGTTTTCTATCAAAATTCCAACTTAAAGCTGGTAAGCTCTGCAAGAAAACAAACATGCTATATAAACAAGCTGCAAGAAGCATTTTCTTCTAGACATGTCATGCAACAACAGAACCCATCCTAGGCCCATTTCTTGTCACCTTACCACCTCGCCTAGCACCTCTTACACTATTTCAAAATTGTTCAACCCTTTGGAATCCTTTTGGGTCCTCAGTAAGACCACCACCCCATCCAGATAAATTACCCCGACCCCTGTTTCCAAAAACACCTCTATTTGTAAATTCATTGCTTCCATTCCCTCGACTACTATAAGCACCGCGTAACCTAGTTCCATCATTTCTGAAAGCGCATCGGACAGGAACAGGCTGTCCTCGTGTAGATGAACCTCTAGCACCAGAAGTTGGCCTCTTCTCTTCTACAAATGCTTGCCTTCCACCAATCGTAATAGCGGATGCCTCCAGTGCTGTTTGGACAGAAGCTGCTATTTCAAATTTGACAAAACCATAACAAAATCCCCCTTGCTTACTCCTAACTTGAACACCTAAAGGCTTGATTGCTCCAAACTTCTTATACTCTTCCTCGAGTTGAGTTCTAGTAGCATTATAAGGTAAGTTTCCGATATAGATAGAGCATGCATTTCCTTCTGAATCAATTAAAGTACTGTTATCAGTTTCATTGGCAGGAATCGGACTAGAGGACTCAGTAGTGGGTGCTTTTGGTAGAGTGGAGTTACTTGCTTGGCGCTCAACACTTGAAGGTATAGCCCTCACTGTAGGAGGTTTCTGAACTGCAACAACAGGTGCTATATTTTCCGACATCACCTTAACAATTGATGCATATGATTTCTTCACAACATCATGGACTACAGTCGGTACTTCATGTGCAATTCGCACTTCATTGTTGATAGGTGGAGTTTGTTGTTCAGTTACAGCTTCATTTTCAACAACAGATACTTCTGAAACTTGCCCCTGCTCTGTGGAATGGAATTCTTCCTCAGCTGGGGTCTCCTACGCTACTGATGGGGATTCATCAACCTCACCATTCTTAGTCACTTTCTCGGGCTCAACAACTGGCTCAGAGAGTGGAACAGTGGATTCCTTGTCTGTAAGTCCCTTCACCACATCAAGATCCTTCTTTGGTTGCTTTGGTTCTTCATCCATGTATCTTAAAACATCATTTAATGCAAAATAATCCTTATCCTGAGGAGCAAGGAAAAAGCACTGTGTGAACATGTATGTTCCACTGACTTGAAAGCTTAGTGATCCCATTACTAGGACCAATACGCCATTGTTATAAGATTCTTGTGAATCAATTGTCTTGATCATAGGATTAAACTCACTGTAGTCCAGAGACGTTATCATTTGATTAATACCCTCCATGGTAGTTGCTGTGATCAAATCACCATTTGTGCTTGGATGACCAAGTTTACTACAATCCTGATAAAATTTATAAGCCATATGTGGTGACTGATGAAGAACATTGTAATACTGGGTCACAAAGGCATTGCCAACCACTTGTGTAGGATGTACCACAATAGAAATCACTTGTTGGGCTTCCATTTTCTCTGACTATAGGTGGTTGTAAAAGAGGAACTAGAGGGCGAGTGTGATGGCGAGGGATGCCTTGTCATCAATGAATGAAGCAACGCAACCTCGCCTCACCTTGTTCTTCTTCTTCTCTCCCATCGCTTCTTCTTCTTCTCTGTCGCTGCTTCAGTGTCTAGTCATTGTGGAAGGCTTCCACGTTGGGTAAGTATAAGACACCAATGTTCTTGTATATGGATTCATGGATATGTGGAAGACTTATTCTAGTATTTATTGTGATTTGTTGGAGATTTGACAGGAGAGTTCATGAGGTTAGCCCTTAGTCAAGTGGCTGGTGGGGAGGTGGAGTCAGCAAAGAGAATATGCAACTTTGTTCAAGATCTTTACAAGGAATTAAGTCTTGTTGCTCCAATTATAGAAGATAATTCTGACATGAACAAGAAGATGGAAATAACGCTTAGAGTTTTGTAAAAATAGAGAATGGTATGAACTACCCAATACTCTCCTAGTATAAAGAGCTAATGTGTGAATTTCTATACCTTGTCCTTATATAATTGGCACTATATGCTTTTGTAAGCCTGCTTTAACATTTTGTCTTAGTTGTTCTTTACAATCCCTAACTTCTTTGTACAAGAACGCTAGACCTTTCATAATAGTAGTAAGATCAACTGCATATAATGACTCTCTTTTTATGAATAAACAGATTGTTTAGAATTACTTGTCCTCATATAAGTGTGACTCTCTTTTTATGAATAAACAGATTGTTTAGAATTACTTGTCCTCATATAAGTGGCCATGGGCTTGGTATGCATGTTTCTTTCAAGAATCCTGAGCTATCGAATGAGGTGTTTTAGTAGTGTGTGGTAGAGTTCAAGATTCTATTCTAATCTTGAATGGCTCAGTGCTCAAGGTAATTCTTTATGTTGGATTTTTAGGAACTCTATGGAGATCCCATTGTAGGATTTTTTTAAATAAAAATTAAATTTTTATCCATGTTCCCATTAGCATTGGTTGCATAGTGGAATAAAATTAGAGACCTCTTATGGTTGTTGAATCTTATTTTTCGTTGTGCTTAAATTTTTAATGTTCTGATTTTCATATGCGTTTAATGTGTAGATTAACTGCAAGACAATTCTTACCTCAATAAAAGGAGTGCCATCCAAAACTGTGCGAAGGCTAGTAAACAACAGGTTCTTGTTTCAAGTAGATGATACCTACAAGGTATTTGAGTCAATTTAAATCAATGGTTTTTTCCATTTGATTGTTTTGCTTTGGCCTCTAAATGTGTTATATGTTTTTGATTTACAAACTAGTAGATAATTAGACTGGGTACGCTAGCCTTTCTTAGACTTTCAATCATGTAAATGTATTCTTAGCAAATGTGCTTTAGTCAATATGCTTACAAAACATTAAAGTTGGAAAATTTGAACAATTAAAACAAAGAATTGATAAATTGAAAAGGGTCGGCTATAGGTTTAGCCAGTAGCTAGAGCCTATCCTAGCTTATGACAACCTCACATTTAATTTTCAGGAATGTCTTTTTGTACTTCAATTTCTTTTTCTTTCCTTTGCTCACTTTAACTTGTCTTTCATTAGCCTTCTTTGAATATAGTTCATCAAAAACATCACCACTGACACCAACCTTATTAGTATCAACATCCAGTAGTCTATAGGCCTTTCAATTTGTCAAATAACCGCTAAACAAGATACCAACGGTGGCTCCTTCCATGAATTTCCTTTGTGGTTTCTTCTTTTAGCAACATGATCTTTCTCAGTTCCTTGATTCCATGAACATTTGTAGTTATTGAATGTATTTACTTGTTCAACAAAAATGGGTCCATATTGAAAATATTTTGTTTTGGAGTTGTCATTGGGTCATCTTGAAGATATTGAAAGTTACCCAAAAAACTTTGATGATTTGATTGAGAAGAAGACATGAGCCACATCATGAGAATCATCTTTGGACAATATAAATTGTTGTGATCTCGTCTCACAAAAAGAGCAAAAATTATTCAAGTTGTATTCAGGTGGTACCTCCAAGGCAAGCATTGTAGGTTGAAGAGGTTCTCTGAGTTTATCATTCCCATTGGAAGGACCAACATTTATGTGAGGATGTCCTTGATAGTGTTGAGTTGGGCCATTTTATTGGAATTGTCTCTTCATTTTTATCACATCAGTCACCACTCTTTGTAGGAGAGGATTGACTGAACTTTGGATCTAATGGTGTCTTTCTTGATCTTTCCTTTAGTAATCATGCCATCTTCTAACTTAACGGATTTCTCTTGAGCTTGTTGAAGTTCATCAATATCAGTAGATTTGATCATGAATGCAATCTTTAACATAATTGTATTTATAAAACAACTTAGGAGGATTTTTGGAGATGGCTTCAAAATAGTGTTACTAGCATGATCAAATCATGCAATATATTCCTTCATAGGCTTATTATCTTCATTCTTTACATTTGAGAGGTGTGCAAGTGGGATATGGCTATCCTTGGCTAGTTTGAATTGTGCCAAGAACATTTTGTGCATGATTTCCTAGCTTGTGATTTATCTTGTGGTAAGATGGTGGAACCATTTTACTGCTACTCCAACAAAGGTTTTGACAAAAAATCACATTGCAACATCTTCATGCATCACCCCCAAAATACTACACAGTGAAGGTTGCAATGTGTTCATTAGGAAGTTGCATTTTGTCATCATAAAACTTAAGAAAATTCTTACTTGAGCCATGTGGGAAGTCATTGTGCTCTACAAGAGCCAAGGGAACAATATTGGCTCCCCTCAACAAGGGAAGCAAAGCAAACCATTATGGTTATTGTGATAATTTGTTATTTGAAACGGTTCTTTTCCCAAAGCTAAGAAAACTTCAACAAGCTTTGGAACTCTTGAAGAAGGACCCTCACTTGTAGATGGTTGATTTAGCTTGAAAGATGGGTAGGGAAGACCTTTTCTCTGTGATCTAGTATAGACTTTATTCACGATAATGGAGATACTTTTGTAGGATGTGGTAAAACTAACCCGTGTTTCAAGATAAAGCCTTTTAGTGACACATGCTTCACAATGGGCATAAAAAATTGTTAGTGTTTTAATTTGTATCTTGTAAGACAACACACAAGGATAGGCCTCTTTTCAAATTAGTAGGAGAAGCTCACTAAAAAGTAAACACTACTCTAAAACCTAAAGCTATTAACAAGATTTACAACTACTCACACTTTACAAGATCATCAATGGGGTTTTGCATAAAGGAAAAGAACTACAAGTAAATTGACCTATCTTTTTAAGTTTGAGGTTGAACACAAGACCTAAAAGGTTCTTATTTCACTAACAAATTTATGGATAAAAAGTTGCAACTAAAAAAAAGTAAAAGAGACTAGTAGATCTACGTACACAAGAGTGGAACAAACCACTACTAATTCTAACAATGAAACCATAGTGCAAGATTCAAGAAAAGTGAACTCTAGAAGCATACAAAGTTACTAAGGTGAAAGGTAGCGTTAATACAAAGATCAACACTATTGTCACTATAATCCATTGAATAAAACCTCACACAAGAACACATTAAACTTAGATCAAATACACGAATGGAAATCTTTGCAACATAAGCTTAACTTCAATGATTATTTTGACTTGTGCCCAAGGCACTTATTTATAGGTTACAACGAATATGCTTTTAGGGAATTGAAAATAATAATTAAATATTTTAAAAAAAATGTTTGAAAGCAAACCTCTCCAAAAGTTGTAGAAAAACTAGGAAGAAAAGATACTTTAAAAAAAATCTACTCTAAAGTTCAACTAATAAAATAAAACTAACTAAAGTTGCCTAAAAATAGGCCCTCATTCATTTTCGAAATAGAAAAATAAAAAATAGTCATTGCCAAAAACACTCGTCACCTCCTTCCCTATGAAATCCAACATTATTAGTAGAAGCTGACAAGAATTTCATTTGGAATTGAGGCCTTTTTTGGATGCAACTAAAAAGTAGCACATTTGGCCTGCCCCTTGGTAAAGGGTGCCATCAACATTTCATTTTTCTTTTCCCTGATCATCAATAGAATGTAGTTTAAAACCATGTTCATGTTTCAAAGACATGAGGCACCATCTTCCACCAAAAATTCTTGAGAAAATCAAACAACTACCTTTTTAATATCCTTAGCCATAATAAAATATTTCCATCCACCCCACAAATACAACAAATTATATTTTGAATCCTCACCTTAAATGTATTTTGAGAGAATTTTGTGTTTTGATCTCCCTTTTCCAACCAGGTTTCTCTTGATTTATCTTTCTAATAAATCTCTTCTCTACTTAGGATTTTTCCATGTTGTGGAAGTAGCTCATTTTCAATTTTGAATTTCTTCTCACAAATGTTTTTAAATGAGTTCTTGTTCTAGTCCTTTAGCTTCCCTTTAACAATTTAATTTCTTTGTGAAACAAAATATTTAGATTCCTAAGGTACATCTTCTAATAATACCTTTTGACTATCAAATTATCATTCAAATTTGAATTGGTGAATTAAGGAGGGTTTATCTTCTAGAATTGATAATATTACAAGGAAACAATCAGATCCTAAAATTGGGCATATGAAAGATTCCAATAAGTGTGGGACCTATAGCCCATTTGTAGAATAAAGAAAATAATCCAAGCATTCAACTATGTTGGTGAACTACACACTTTGGTTCATCCATGTGAATGAGCGTTTCTTAGGTATCAAGTCCAATAAATTCACAAACCTTGAAAATCCTTTTACGCTTGGGAGGTGTGAGAAAATATGCCCTATTTCTACCTCAAAAAAATAATCACGTTAAAATCATCCCCACAACAACCAATTTATAAGGGGAAGCAAGAATAACGAAAATGATTTCATTTCAAAGCTTAAGTTTGTCCCCTAAACTTGTGGGGTTGTAAACATTAATCAACAAGAGACAGCCTAGAAAAAATTATTTATACCTCTAACTGTATCCAATTTAGGGTGGAATGAGAACCTCCACAAAAATGTGAACAGGATTCCAAAGGACCCCTAACCCATTGGCTACACTAAATTGCATCCACCCTAGTACCCATCCAACTTGAGCAATAAGGAACAACTTTGTTCCCTGCAACTTTATTTTTATTCCTAAAGTATAATTATATCAGTCAACATGTGATCAATTTGGCACTTGGCCATGAATGCCCCTAACATTCTTGGTGTAGATCTTCATTGCTCCGTAAGAGAAGGGACTTTTCCCTTAGACCTTGGAAAATAATTTCTTAAGGAATATAGACCTTTTTCTAATGTAGCTTGCTCCCTTTTCTATTTGGTTGTTTTCCTACCTCTCTTGCATCCTAAGCTAATGTTCACCTTGAGCAATCTAGAGGCTAATTAACCGATGCACCTCATGTCACTAATACCCGTAGAATCCTTTGATCAATTCTCAAA
The DNA here is from genome assembly GCA_007258455.2 of Sequoia sempervirens. Lineage (NCBI taxonomy): Eukaryota > Viridiplantae > Streptophyta > Pinopsida > Cupressales > Cupressaceae > Sequoia > Sequoia sempervirens. Next base: position 244,823,018 of record VDFB02193867.1, on the reverse strand, counting down.
GCTCAACCACTCATTATTCTTCACATTTAGGACCATTCCTTCCTCGTTAGAGGCTAGTGGATTAAAGGAAATGATAGAATTTTTTCTTGGATTAATGATCAAGACCAAATTTATTGTTGTTTTGGATTATTCTTTGATTTCCTCAATTCTAGCTGAACTCTCAATTTCATTGTTCTTTTCCTCGAGGACCGAGCGTTGAGTCATTTGATAGTTGGCTTCCTTACACAATTGACATCCATGTGGTCATGGCCTTTATAATGCACACAAACAAATTTATTTTCTTCAATCTCCAATCTTTCAATCAATTCCCTAATTGATATGAAAATTGTAAAACCCCGTCCCGCAACCTAGAGGACTATGCAATACCGCGGAAGCACAACTAATTTTTTTTTCTTAAAAGTTAAAACAAGACGAGTAAAGTTTCCTACTCTAACCACATACATCCTCTAGGCTACATAACGTGTCTACATGTGAATAAAATTACTTATAAAATTTAACCAACCATAGCATATAAATTTTAAACTCAAGATACAACTTACAACAAAGCATTAAACCATTACAAGATAAAGCTAACACATAGAAATATATTGAACATATTTCCACATATACAACACCATTAAATCCAATAATGAATAGATCATAAACATTATTACAATTACATCACAAAGGTTCACCTTGTTACAAATGAGGTATTACATTTATACATATAGATCCACAGTTACAATAAAGAAGGAGAAGAACAACTCCAGAGAACCATACGAGCTCCTCGAACAAGAAGATCTCGCCATCATGGATGGAAGAAAAACTCAACAGTGTAAGATGCACGCCACCCAACCATCTAGTACTCGTAGGCCCAGCCCCCGTGCTAGGAGATAGTAACAGGAAACCAAGACAACCTATTACCTCTAGACACAGGCAATATACAAAAATACTCACAAAATATATAAATAAGAATTAGGGTCACATTGCTTCCAGAATTACAAAATCAATTTCCAACACAATATAGTAAACTGGCTATTGACATAGGAGGAGTGTCATCACAAAGGTTGCATTGGTTATCCAAAGGAGATCTTCCTAGGTCCCGGCCCCCTCTCTAGGGTTATCCTGGTAACCTCTTACGATTCCGGCCCCATATGCACACCAGTGCAGAATCGGATATCTTTCGAAAGGACAAGATAACGATCTTTCCATTCCAGGCCTTCCTGACTCATCTCAAGTCTCATACAATCCCTTGAGTCAATGAGCGAGGCTAAATATCTTGTTATATGTGTTAAGCTAATAGATTATTTAATTCTCACTAGATTATACTGACTCCCACACGAGTTGTCATGTGACCACTTTGTGTCCCGGCCCTCACTGAAAGCCACTCCCCTATCGACAACTCATAACTCAAACTATATGTCAAGAGTAGACAGTGCACTAAGAACTGATAACAAAAAAAACCAATACACCTCAAAAGGTAACACATCTCGACGGATCTCCAATATAGAAAACCCAATATGTGCACTACCCAAGAAACTCAAAGGGTGAACTAAAGTTATCACAACCCTTTCACAATTACGACTCTGGAAGACTTAGATTCACATATTGACATATATTTCCCCCAGTACATAATTACAAAAACATGTGTCTTTCAAATACAATTCAACAAAATAACAAATCTATCATTCGGATTTCCTAAATCCATTACAATCAATTCTTGCATATTAAAATACATCATCCAAACATTATTTCAATTTAATAAAATAATAACAAAATAATTAAATATTTCACTTCCAAATTTCAACTGCTCATAATACTTTAACTCAATTTCCTTAATTAAATATATGATATTTCTAATTAAAACATCTACTTGTGCATTGCATGCATTAATTAACAATATAATATTTCTTTCAAATAAATATATATTATAATTACATAATCTAATTATTATTTTTCCAAAGTTTATTTTAAAATATCAAATTGTGCACGTGCATGCACCTATTTAAAAATACATTTAAATATCATAAAATTATATGCAATTTTTCTAATATATACTTTTAAACAAATAAATAAATATATAAATATAAATTAACAATTTTCAGAAACCCTAATCATAAACCCAGTACTTGCGACTTTAATAACTTTTGTTTTCGGATCTGGATTTCTCTGAAATTTTTACTGAAGGTGCGCAATTAAGTTGTCTAAAACATATAAAAAAATTCAGCCCTACCCAATTCGTAAATTTTGAGTTATGATTAATTTAGTAACGCACTCTCTGCTGTTTTTTTATTTTCAAATTACCAGAGGTTTCCAATTATTTTGGTTTTTTCAGAAGATTTCATTTTCAATCCTACAGAGGTTTTCTAATCTCTCAAATACTTCTTTTTAAATTTTCGATCGTGTTAAAAATCTTTCCCTACAAAGATTTAAATCTTCAATGATAATTTATCACTTTTTACAGAAGAACAAATTATGTTTTCACAGGAAGAGGTTTCTAAGTTTTGATTTAAATTCAACAAAGGTTTGATAATTCCACTATAATTTCCTCCTGTATAAATCTATTTCGAATAAACAAATTACACAAAGGATTTAATTATTTTCTACAGAGGTTTTATTTTCACGGCAATCTTTTAAAAGAAAGAAACAGGAACTTCTACAGTATTAAAAAATCATTTTCTAAAATATTTCCAATTTGCATTACAGTAATAAAATAACTTTTCAATTTCAAATTTCACAAAAACAGAAGAAAAAAAAAACCTGTTACAGAAGAATGTTGCCTCAAAAAAATGTTGCCGAGTTTTTCTGTAATTTCAATTCTCAATGTAGCCAAAGTTTTCTTCAATGCAATTGCCTCCTTCCAGAAGACACAACCAAAAATACAGCCAAGAATTTTACAACAAAATAATTTTAAAACAATTTCCTCTGAGAGATCCACAATTTCCTCACCAATTTTTCACAACCCATACCAAGTTTTTTTCCCGTGAAACAACTTTCTTTTCTTTTCTTTTCTTTTTCCAAAATCCTCTCCGTGAATGAATTTTCAACAATTAGATCACAATTGCTAACTCTTAGTTATCTTAAACAAAATATCTAAAATATATTTTCCCTCAACAATTTAGATATTTTCCATTCACATGCATTTAAATATAATAATACAATTTACTAATTGCAACCAATTTAAATATTTTTATTTATTTAATTACCATTTATTTTTAATAATAAAATTTACTCAATCAACATAACCAAAATAAATTTATTTATTTATTTATTTATTTTAAAGCCCTCACAACAATAATTCATTTAATTAAATATTTAAAATTAAATACACATTTAATCTAAATTAAATTTGCACAAAAATAAAATACTGAGAACAACAATGATAAAACTAAGACCAAGTTCAAACTGACGACACACTGTACTAGGGTAAAGGTATGACTAGGTAACCCGTTACTATCTCCCACTATTACTGTTGAGTAGTAGACATGCTTAGACCTGTGAAACCAGGTGAAGCTAATGTCTTATACCTGCAATCCTGTAAACAAGCAAATGTCGCATATGTATACATATAGTAAATCATACACACCATGAAGAGAGAATTGCGGAAATCACAGGGCACTCGCAAGCGAGTGATGCAATACCGTTCTCTTCACCAATACAGTGTCACATCAACTGACGAGATAATATATCAATTAAACTACGATAAGAAAATATAGCAATGTTATCACAACTAAGCATCTATGCAAACATAAAGCATATTAACAAAATCATCATGCATATGTGTCATCACATCAATAAAGTCTATCGTCGATCCACTGTCAGCGATAGAATAACCACAACATAAAACATAGTCTAACAAAGTATCTGAGCTATCAAGAAAAAGCATAACAAATCGGAGGGGTGTCACAAAAATGGTGATTTGGTTTAGGATTATGTGGATCAAGGCCACTTTTATGAGGGAATATATGTGAGAATTCTTGTTGATTATTTCCCCGTTGATCGAATAGATTGTTCCTACACAAGCATTGTTCTTCAATAAACAATTGTTTATCTAGTACTCCTCTAGAATATTGTATTGTTGTATTCCACATGGAGCATAATAAGGGGAGCATTAGAGAGGATTGAAGTTTGGAATTCATTCTTGAATGTGAAGGGTGGAATCACCCAGTTTCTATGGTGTGTTCTTAGAACAAAATCCTTATTAGCACTCTTCCAAAATTCACTAGAAAAAAGCCCTTTGGTAAGAATTTCATTGCACCTCTTGCACCCCAATAGGTGAGGATCAAATCCTCAATTTGGTTTCATGTCCCTTTCCCACTTATCCCTCTTCCAATTAGTGCACATTCTAGTAAGGAATTTTCCATATACATGTCTCAAAGTGGACAATCACTCTTTGTTCATTCGTGTTAGAATTTGTATACTGTCAATTTCGGTACCAAACCCTTCTTTATAATTAAATCAAAAGAAATAGATTATATTGCATTTAGAGATTAAAATTAGATGACATATAATGAGGCTCTTTGAGGAAGCAACCTCGTTTGATCACTCTCAATATAATGAGATTCTTTAGAATTGTATTTCTTGTTCTCTCCTTTTCCATTCTATCTTTAATTCCTTAGTTATCTTTACTATTTATTTCTCATCCTTTACCTCTTTCTCCCGCACCCTCTTTTTTTAATTTCTCTCATTCTTTTTGTCCCTTTCTTGATCTTTCTTTTCAACTCTTCATTGCTTTCTCAATTTTTTCTTCCTTCTTTCTTTTCTTAGTCTGTCTTTTTTCTTTTTCTCACTTTGTACATTCTTGCTTTGTATTATTTTTTCCTCTTTCTTTTTGTTTTTATGTCTTTCTCCATCTAACTATCTTTCTATTTTTTCCTTTTTTTTTCTATTATTTTTCTATTGTTTTCCCTTTATTTTTCTCTCATTTTTTAGATTTCTTTTTTTATTGGTTCAATTGTCTCTTTCTTTCCTTTTTTCTTTTCTATTCCTTCACTCTCAATACTTTTTAAATTTCCTTATATTTTTATTTCATAATCATTCATTTTTTCCCTTATTTGTTGTCTCTTACTTTATGTTTATTATATTCTTTTTATATCTATTTATCTCATTCATTGTCTATGTACCTCTCTTCTTCTTTATAATTGTTTTAATATTACCTCTCTTTGTTCTCTATTTCTCTTTGCATTTTTCTCTCTTACTTTTTTCATTCTTTTTTGTGCTAAATTATTTTTGTCTTTTATTTCTCCTTTTTTCTCTCAAATTTTGTATTTATTTTCTTGCTTTCTCTCTATCTATCTATTTGTCATTGACTCTCTAGTTTACTGATTTTCTCATATTATATCTTTTTCTGTGCTTATCTCTTTCTTTATGTGTCTTTTCTTAGTGTTTTTCTATTTAATTCTCTCTTTTTATCTCGTATTTATTCACTCTATTTTTACCTTTCTATGTTTCTTCATCAATATTTTTTTTTGTTCCTTGTTTTGTCATTTCTCCCCTCTTTTGAAAATTTTTATCTCTATGTTGGTCATTCTCTTTCAAACCTTTTTATTTATGTTATGTTTCTATATTTTTCAATCTTTGTTATTTCTTTATCTCCTTATATGTGTCTATCCCCTTATATGCGTTTATCTTTTCTCTTTATTTTCTCTCCTTTTTTGATTTTCTCTCTATATTCACTTTGTTCTCTCTCTGCCTCTCCCTGCTACTTCTTTCACTAATTTTCTCTTTAACTTTCTTTTTCTTTCCCCTCATGTCATTCTTTCTATTTTATCTCAATCTCCCTCCCTCTTACCCTTCTTTCTTTCTTTGTATCCAATTTATCTGGCTCTTTCCTTCCCTTAGAAGTTTCTATTTTTGTTTCTTGTCTATATATATACATATACTTTTGTTCTCTTAATGATTTTTATTCTTTCATTTTGTTTTCACTTTCTGTCTTCTTGCTTAATTTCATTATTTATTTTTTTCCTATTTTTCACATTTATCAAAAGTTTCTTTATTTTTTTATGTTTATACAATTTTTCCTTTTATTCTTCCTATATTTTTTCTCTTCTTTTTCTCTCATAGTGTATTTCTCACTCGCATGCACCTTTCTACTTTTTTTTCTCTCTTTTGACTTTTTTTTTCCTTTAATTTTCTTTTATTCTAGTTATCTCTCATTGTCTAAATATCTTTATTTCTCTTTAATGTTTCTCTACATTGTTATTTTTATTTCTTTGTTTCTTCTTTCCATCTATTTTTCTCTCTTTCTATATGGGTTGGGCCTTGGACCCTAGAATTTAAGTTTTTGACCCGTAGACCTTGATCTAAACCCTAGCCTCATGGATCATGGACCCTAGATTGATAAGCATTTATCCTATAGCCTAAACACTTAGATCCTAGACCCTTAATTTTTGAACCCTAAACCTTAGAGGCTATGCCTTGAACTTGTGGACAAACCTTAGTGCTTAGGCTATGCTACTAGATATTTGACCTCAGTTAGTAGAACATGGACATTAGATCCCAAAAACCTAGGTCTTAAACCTTGGATCTTAGAGCTTCAAACTTCAATATTGAACCTTGGATTGCTAGATGATTAGAGCTTGGATCCAAGACCATGTATACTAGACTATGGACCCTAAAATTTAAACACTAGATTATAGAAAATAATTATTCCCTAAATATGATAAAATCAAATATTTTATGCTAGATGTTTACCCTAAAACTTGGAGCCTAGACCTTGGGCCCTATCCCTAGATTTACAAATAATGAAAACTTGACCAAGAAACCTATACCATTTATTGTGAACTCTTAGAGCTTGGATTTGGGATCACTAGGACCTTAGCATTATGCACCCTCAACAAGAAACACCAACCCTATACCATAAATCCTTGGACCATTGGCATTGAACCCCATCCCTAGATCCTTAACTTTGGACACTGGGATGTGGACACTATACACTTTGGACCTAGGTCATTAGAACTTGTCCCTCAAACTGTAGACTATGTGCCCTTATATTGTGTCCCTTAATCCTTCACCTTGGAATCCAAGACTTCTTGAACATTACAACTTGAGCACTTGATCTTGGGCCCTAGAATTTGGACTATAGAATGAAAGCATGGACCTAATAGATCAAATCCTTAAAGCCAACCCTTGTTTCTGGACACATGATTCTAAATCCTTTTACCTTGGAAATTGGATCCTAAACCCTAGAACCTTAACTTTGGACCCATGAACACTATATGTTCTAGGTTGGATTCATGGACCATGGACTTTAGATCAAGGAACTATTACTGAATATTGTGATCCATTGGACTCTATACTTTAGACAATTGGACCTCACACCTTAGACCAAGAAACCTTTGCCATATGGACATTGGACCATAGGCCCTAGATCTTTGACACAAGACCTTCGATTGGGGATGGTAGACCCATGGAACCTAGGCCTCAAATTTGAGAGCTTATACCTTGGACCCTATGATCTTTTTCTATCCCTATTACGCCTTTCTTTTATTCCCTCTTTTATTTGTCTCTATAAAGATCTTCAAGTTTAGATCTCTCTAGATCTTTTTCCCTTTCTAGTTTTTTTTCTTTTCTTTTCTTTTTGTGTTTCTCTATCTCTCATTCTTTTATTATTTCTTTATTTTTATTATTTGGTGCTCTCTTTCCTTCAATCTCTCTTTATTTCTTGAAAAAAATTCTTCCAATCTATATTTTTCCCTCTTGACCTTTCTTTTATCTTTATCTCTTTACCTCATAGTTTAGATCTCTTTAGATCTATTTCTCTTTCTCATTCTTTTCCTTGTTGATATTTCTCTATCTCTTTCTTTTATTATTTCTTTATTTCTATTATTTGATGCTCTCTATATGTGCTTCTATCTCTCTCTTTTTCTATTTTCTTCCAATCTATATTTTCCCCTCTTAATCTTTCTTTTTGGCTTTATCTCTCTCTTTATAATTGTCTTTTGTTTATCCCTTCTTTCTTACTATTTATTTCTATCTTCAATTCCATTTTTCATTACAAATGTTGACTATTTATGTTGTTATCTTTATCTTTCTATTTTTGTTTTTATTCCTTTGTTGGTGTTTATCTTTCTTGTATTCATTCTATCTTTCTTGATTTGTTTTTTTCTTTTTTTGTCACATTCCTTCTCTCTTTTTTCTTCTTCCTTTCTTTTCTTTTTATTTTTTCTCTCCTTCCTCTTTCTTTTTTCTTTTCTCATTATTTTTATTTTTCCCAAATTTTACTTTCCTTCTTTATATTGTTCATCCCTCTTTTTGTTCTTTTATTATTTCTATCTTTCTCGCTTTATTTCTTTCTTCCTTTTTTTAACTTTTTATCATTTTCCTTCACTCTTTTCTCTTCTCCCTTTCTTTTCTTTATCGTTATTTCTTTCTCTTTCCTCCTTTTTCTTTCTTCTTTGTTATTTTTATTTCTCTCACATTTTACTTTCCTTCTTTATATTGTGTTCTTTTTGTTTCATTTTTTATCATTATTTTCAGCTTACATTTACTCCATCTTTCTCCCCTCTTTTCTCTTCTCTTGTTTTTTTCTATGAAGTCTTTTGTTTCTCTCCCCCCTCTCTCTCTCTTGCTTTGTTGGTGCTCTCTCTCTCTCTCTCTCTCTCTCTCTCTCTCTCTCTCTCTCTCTCTGTTTGTTTCTTGGTGTTTATCCCATTCTTTCTTGAGTCTCTCTTTCTCCACCTCTTTCACTTTTGTCTCTCTCTCTCTCTACTTTGTTGGTATTTTGTCTCTTTTTTGTTCTTTCTCTCTTTCTTGATTTGTTTCTTTCTTGTTGTCATTTCTCGCTCTCGCATATTTCTTCTTTCTTTCTTTTATTTTTCTTCCCTTTTTTATCTTTCTTTTTTTATCCTCTCACTTTTTACCTTCTATCTATTATTTCTCCATCTCTCTCTTTCTCCATCTATCTATCTTTGTGTTTTTTGTTTCACTTTCTTTTTACCTCTCCCCTCTTTCTTTTCTCTCTTTGTTCTTCTATATATTTTTTTGTTATTCTATCTTTTTTATTGACCTCTCTATTTATTTCTATGTTTAATTCTCTTCTTTGTAGCTTCTATTTTATCTTTTTTCCCTTATTTTTTATTTCTTTTTACTCTTTTTCTTGCTTCATATATTTAATCTTTCAATGTAATGTCTTTTTTTTATTTCTTTATCTATCATTATTTAATCCATTTTTTTGCCACTTCTTTGTTTCTTCTCTGACTTTTAGTTACTTTTGGTATTATATTTATTTATCTCATTCTATTATTTTATTTTTCTTTGTCTTGATTTTAAATATAACTTCTCTTTTTCCCTATGTTACTTTTTTCATTCATATATTGTATATCTCATTTGTTTCTCTCTTAAATATTTTCCCTATTTTTTAATTTGTCTTTTTTTTATGTCTCCCTCTCTTACCTTGCCCGTACATATCTCAATTTATTTCTTATTTATGTTTTCTTTCAATATATATTTTTTTCGATTCACCTTTATTTTTGTCTCTTTTTTTTCTCTTTACAATTATCTTTCTTTTCTCTTCAACTCTTTTTTTAATTACTTTCAACATGTAATTCTTCATCTTTACATGATTGTTTCTTTCCCTCTTTCTCTCTCTCTTTCTTGTTTGACATTCAATGTTTCTTTTATTCTCTCTTTTTTTCTTTTTTTTCTTTCTTTTTATTTTCTTTCTCTTTATGATTGTTCTTATTTCTACCCTACTTTTGTTTCGATTTATTTTTATCTTCAATCCCTTTTTTAGTTACCTTCATTATTTATTTTTATGTTCCTTTTTGAAAAAAAATTTTTGTTTTTTTGTTTCTCTTTATTTTCATTTCACTCTCCAACTCTCTCATTTTTATTCTTTTTTTTTCTATGATTTATTATTTCTCGCTTAATACTTCCATTCATCCTATTGTTTTTCCCTTTCACTAACTATTTTTTATCTGATTTTCTATTTGTCCTCTCTCACTTTCATTTACTCATTTTTTTCCTTTTTTCTTCTCTCTCATGCTTGCTTTATTCCTTCTCTTTTCTTTCTTTTTTTTTTTATGTATCTACTTTCTATTAATTTTTCTATAAACTTATCTCATTTCTTATCTATATACCATTCTTTTTTTGCCTGCACTTTTAATATTACCTATCTCTTTTTCTATGTTATTTTTTCATTCATGTATTTTATATTAAATTAATTTTTTATTTTGTATCTATTTTTTTCTTAAATTCTTAATTATTTTCTTTTTTTTGTTTGTCTTTTTCTTTTTAATCTATCATTTATTGTGCAGTTTTCTCATACTATCACATTAACACTCTTTCAATATCTATCGCTTAAATTTCTATCTTACATTTCCTTAGTTTGTCAAAAAGTTTGTTTTTTTACCGTCTTTGAAAGGGGTTAGATTGAAATATTTTGATTAATTGGAGGCCAATTTATAAAAAAATTATAATGTGATTTTAGTGTACCTATTGATTAATACACTGTCAATTCATTTGTATCAAGTAATATAGCATCCTTCTCATCTGCCTTTTAAATCAAAGGTGCCTTGAATTTCTATCTTTGTGAACTAACTCACCCCTTTCTAACCCCAACTTGGTAGAATGTAAGACCAAGGTAAAGCGGGTTGGGTGTTGACCCGAGTCATGGGGATACCCCTGAATCAACAAAAAAAATGAAAAGAGACTTGATATTTTTTTATTATCTTTGAAAGGGGATACCCCGAGTCTCTCATGTTTGTTTTATTCCTTCTCTCTTCTTTCTTTCTTTTTATGTCTCTACTTTCTATTAATTTTTCTATAAATTTATCTCATTCCTTATCAATATACCATTTTTTTTTATCTACACTTTTAATATTACCTATTTTTTTCTCTATGTTACTTTTTTCATTTGTGTATTTTATATTAAATTAATTTCTTATTTTGTATCTATTTTTTTCTTAAATTCTTAATTATTTTTCTTTCTTTTGTTTGTCTTTTTCTTTTTAATCTATCATTTATTTTGCAGTTTTCTCATACTGTCACATTAACACTCTTTCAATATCTATTACTTAAATTTCTATCTTACATTTCCTTAGTTTGTCAACAAAAAAAAAGTGTCTTTTTACCGTCTTTGAAAGGGGGTTAGATTGAAATATTTTGATTAAATGGAGGCTAATTTATAAAAAAATCATAATGTGATTTTAGTGTACTTATTAATTAATACACTATCAATTCATTCGTATTAAGTAACATAGCATCCTTCTCATCTGCCTTTTAGATCAAAGGTGTCTTGAATTTCTATCTTTGTGACCTAACTCAGCCCTTTCCGACCCCAACTTGGTAGAATGTAAAACCAAGGTAAAGCGGGTTGGGCATTGACCCAAGTCATGGGGATACCCCTGAATCAACAAAAAAAATAAGAGAGACTTGATAATTTTTTATTATCTTTGAAAGAGGATACCCCGGGTCTCTCATGTTTGTTTTATTCCTTCTCTCTTCTTTCTTTCTTTTTATGTCTCTACTTTCTATTAATTTTTCTGTAAATTTATGTCATTCCTTATCAATATACCATTCTTTTTTTATCTACACTTTTAATATTACCTATTTTTTTCTCTATGTTACTTTTTTCATTTGTGTATTTTATATTAAATTAATTTCTTATTTTGTATATTTTTTTTCTTAAATCCTTGATTATTTTTTCTTTTTTATGTCTGTCTTTTTCTTTTTAATCTATCATTTATTTTGCAATTTTCTCATACTATCACACTAACATTCTCAATATCTATCGTTTAAATTTCTTATATTTCTTTAGTTTGTCTATTTCTCTCTTTTTGTATTTATTCTTTGCATATCTATTTTTTTAAATGTTTCTTCACCAATTTGTTTTTGTTTCCCTCTTTTTATTTATCATTTCCTCGGGCACTTTTTGTAATCTTTATCTTTATGTTTGGAATAGCAAAGGAGGTTTAAATCATGGGTATTCTCACCATGGTCTTCGATTTGACTTCGAGGTTCAAGTTTATCTTATGCACATGGCTTGTAGGTTGTTGCATACATCTTGAAGGGACCAGTCTCACCCCAACGTAACACCTCTTCTCAACCCCAACTTGGCAGAATGTAAGACCAAGGTAAGGTGGGTTGGGTGTTAGGTTGGGTTGCAAGGATACCCCTAAGTCAAGTCAACAAAAAAAGAAGAAAATAGTTCATACATTTTTATCATCTTAGAAAGGGGTTTGAATTGTAATATTTTGATTAATTGGAGACCAATTTACAAAAATATCATAGTTTGATTTTAGTGTTTGTTGATTGATACACCAACAATCTATTTGTATTAAGTAACATATAATCCTTCTTCTTTGTCCTTTGGATCAAAGGTGTATTAGAAAAGATTTTTTTTCTTATGACTCAGTTCACTCGTTTTCAACCCCAATTTGACAGAATGTAAGACCAAGGTAAGGCAGGTTGGGTGTTGGGTTGGCTCGTAAAAATACCCTTAAGTCAACAAAAAAAGAAGAATAAAAGTTTATACATTGTTACCATCTTTGAAAGGGATTGGATTAGAATATTTTGATTAATTGGAGACCAATTTATAAAAAAATCATAATGTGATTTTAGTGTACCTATTGATTCATACACTATCAATTCATTTGTATTAAGTAACATAACATAACATCCTTCTCTCTGCCCTTTAGATCAAAGGTGCCTTAAAAGAATTTCTATCTATGTGACCCAACTCAGCCCTTTTCGACCCCAACTTGGAAAAATATAAGACCAAGTTAAGGTAGGTTGGGTGTTGACCTAGGTCATAGGGATACCCCTAAATCAACAAAAAAAAAAAGAGAAGTCCATAACTTTTTATTATCTTTGAAAGAGGATACCTCAGGTCTCTCATGTGTTTGTTTTATTCCTTCTCTCTTCTTTATTTCTTTTTGTCTCTACTTTCTATTAATAATTTTTCTATAAACTTATCTTATTCTTTATCTATGTACCATTTTTTTTTTTGGATGCACTTTTAATATTACCTATTTTTTTCTCTATGTTATTTTTTCATTCATGTATTTTATATTAAATGATTTCTTATTTTGTATCTTTTTTAAAAAAAAATTAATTATTCTCTTTTTTTTGTTTGTCTTTTTCTTTTTTCATTCATGTATTTTATATTAAATTGATTTCTTATTTTGTATTTGTTTTGCAGTTTTCTCATACTGTCACATTAATACTTTCTCGATATTTATCGCTTAAATTTATATCTTACATTTCCTTAGTTTGTCTCTTTCTCTCTTTTTGTATTTATTCTTTACATATCTATTTTAAAAATTCTTTGATTCTTCACCAACATTTCTCTATTTTTGTTTCCCTCTTTTTATTTATCATTTTCTTGGGTGCTTTTTGCAATCTTTATCTTTGTGTCTGGAATAATAAAGGAGGTTTAAGTCATGGGTATGCTCATTATGGTCTTGGGATTGACTTGAGGTTTGAGTTTACCCAATGTACATGGCTTTTAGGCTGTTGCATACATCCCCAGGGATCTAGACTCACTCCAACATGACCCCTTCTCGACCCCAACTTGGCAAAATGTAAGACCAAGGTAAGGCGGGTTGGGTGTTCAGCTGGTTCATAGAGATACCCTTAAGTCAACAAAAAAAAATGCTTATACCTTTTTACCATCTTTGAAAGGGGTTGGATTGGTATATTTTGATTAATTGGAGACTAATTTATAAAAAAATCATAATGTGATTTTAGTGTACCTATTGATTAATACACTATCAATTCATTTGTTTTAAGTAACATAGCATCCTTCTCTCTTCCCTTTAGATCAAAGGTGTCTTAGAAGAATTTTTATCCTTGTGACCCAACTCACCCATTTTTTACCCCAACTTGGCAAAATGTAAGACCAAGGTAAGGCGGGTTGGGTGTTGATTTGGGTCATGGGGATACCCCTTAACCAACAAAAATAGGAGAGAGAAGTCCATAGTTTTTTATTATCTTTGAAAGGGGATACTCTGAGTCTCTCATGCTTGCTTTATTCATTCTCTTTCTTTCTTTTTATGTCTCTATTTTCTATTGTTAATTTTTCTATAAACTTATCTTATTCTTTATCTGTATACCATTTTTTTTGTTTTCTTGGGCACTTTTTGCAATCTTTATCTTTATGTTTGGAATAACAAAGGAGGTTTAAGTCATGGGTATGCTCTCTATGGTCTTGGGTTTGACTTGAGGTTTGAGTTTACCCAATGTACATGGCTTTTAGGTTGTTGCATACATCCCCAAGGGACTAGTCTCATTCCAACGTGACATCCTTTCTTGACCCCAACTTATCATAATGTAAGACCAAGGTAAGGCAAGTTGGGTGTTGGGTTGGATTGTAGAGATACCCCTAAGTCAAGTCAACAAATAAAAGAAGAAATAGTTCATACATTTTTATCGTCATTGAAAAGGGTTTGAATTGTATTAGAAGCCAATTTACAAAAATACATAATTTGATTTTAGTGTACCTGTTGATTGATACGCCAACAATTTATTTGTATTAAGTAGCATATAATCCTTCTTTTCTGCCCTTTTGATCAAAGTTGTCTTACAAGAATTTGTATCCTTGTGACCCAACTCACCTCTTTCTGACCCCAATTTGGCAGAATGTAAGACTAAGCTAAGGCGGGTTGGGTGTTCAGCTAGTTCACAAGGATACCCTTAAGTCAAAAAAAAAAATTATACATTTTTAGGTAAGGCAAGTTAGGTTTTCAGCTGGTTCACAGGGATACCCTTAAGTCAACAAAATAAAAGTTTATACATTTTTACCGTCTTTGAAAGGGGTTGGATTGGAATATTTTGATTAATTGGAGACCAATTTATAAAAAAATCATAATGTGATTTTAGTGTACTTATTGATTAATACACTATCAATTCATTTTTTTTAAGTAAATACAGCATCCTTCTTTTTGCCCTTTAGATCAAAAGTGTCTTAGAAGAATTTATATCCCTGTGACCCAACTCACTCATTTCTAACCCCAACTTGGCAAAATGTAAGACCAAGGTAAGACGGGTTGGGTGTTGATCTGGGTCATGAGGATACCCCTGAATCAACAAAAAAATGAGAGAGAAGTCCATAGCTTTTTATTATCTTTGAAAGAGGATACCCCGAGTCTCTCATGCTTGTTTTATTCCTTTTCTCTTCTTTCTTTCTTTTTGTGTCTCTACTTTCTATTGTTAATTTTTCTATAAACTTATCTTATTCTTTATCTGTATACCATGTTTTTTTCCTATGCTTTTAATATTACCTATTTTTTTGTTTATGTTATTTTTTCATTCATGTATTTTATATTAAATTAATTTCTTATTTTGTATCTTTTTTTCTTAAATTCTTAATTATTTTCTCTTTTTTTGTTTGTCTTTTTTTTAATCTATCATTTATTTTGCAGTTTTCTCATACTGTCACATTAATACTCTCTCAATATCTATCGCTTAAATTTATATCTTACATTTCCTTAGTTCGTCTCTTTCTCTCTTTTTGTATTTATTCTTTGCATATCTATTTTATAAATTCTTTGTTTCTTCACCAATATTTCTCTGTTTTTGTTTCCCTCTTTTTATTTATCATTTTCTTGGGCACTTTTTGCAATCTTTATATTTATGTTTGGAATAACGAAGGAGGTTTAAGTCATGGGTATGCTCCCTATGGTCTTGGGTTTGACTTGAGGTTTGAGTTTACCCGATGTACATGGCTTTTAGGTTGTTGCATACATCCCCAGGGAACTAGTCTCACTCTAACGTGACACCCCTTTTCTTGACCCCAACTTGGCAAAATGTAAGACCAAGGTAAGGCGAGTTGGGTGTTGGGTTGGATCGTAGAGATACCTCTAAGTCAAGTCAACAAAAAAAAGAAATAGTTCATATGTTTTTATCGTCATTGAAAAGGGTTTGAATTGTATTAGAGGCCAATTTACAAAAGAAAACATAATTTGATTTTAATTTACCTCTACCTTTTGGATCAAAGGTGCCTTAGAAGAATTTGTATCCTTGTGACCCAGCTCACCTCTTTCTGACCCCAACTTGGAAAAATGTAAGACCAAGGTAAGGCGGGTTGGGTGTTCAGCTGGTTCACAGAGATACCCTTAAATCAACAAAAAAAAAAAATTATACCTTTTTACCGTTTTTGAAAGGGGTTGGATTGGAATATTTTGATTAATTGGAGACTAATTTATAAAAAAATCATAATGTGATTTTAGTGTACCTATTGATTAATACACTATCAATTCATTTGTTTTAAGTAACATAGCATCTTTCAAAGGTGACTTAGAATAATTTCTATACTTGTGACCCAACTCACCCATTTCCGACCCCAACTTGGCAGAATGTAAGACCAAGATAAGGCAGGTTGGGTGTTGATTCGAGTCATGGGGATACTCCTGAATCAACAAAAAAATGAGAGAAAAGTCCATAGCTTTTTATTATCTTTGAAAGGGGATACCCCAAGTCTCTCATGCTTGCTTTATTCCTTCTCTTTTCTTTCTTTTTATGTCTCTACTTTCTATTGTTAATTTTTCTATAAACTTATCTTATTCTTTTTCTATATACCATTTTTTTTGTCTGCACTTTTAATATTACTTTTTCTTCTATGTTTTTTTTTTTTCATTCATGTATTTTATATTAAATTAATTTCTTATTTTGTATCTTTTTTTCTTAAATTCTTAGTTATTTTCTCTTTTTTTTGTCTATTTTTTTTGTTTTAATCTATCATTTATTTTGTAGTTTTCTCATACTGTCACATTAATACTCTCTCAATATTTGTCGCTTAAATTTCTTACATTTCCTTAGTTTGTCTCTTTCTCTCTTTTTGTATTTATTCTTTAAATATCTATTTAAAAATTATTTGTTTCTTCACCAATATTTCTCTATTTTTGTTTCCCTCTTTTTATTAACCATTTTCTTGGGCACTTTTTGCAATCTTTATCTTTATGTTTGGAATAACGAAGGAGTTTTAAGTCATGGGTATGCTCCCTATGGTCTTGGTTTTGACTTGAGGTTTGAGTTTACCTAATGTATGTGGCTTTTAGGTTGTTGCATACATCCCTAGGGGACTAGTCTCACTCCAACATGACACCCCTTCTCGACCCCAACTTGGGAGAATGTAAGACCAAGGTAAGGTGGGTTGAGTGTTGGGTTGGATCGTATAGATACCCCTAAATCAAGTCAACAAAAAAAGAAAAAAATAGTTCATACCTTTTTATCGTCATTGAAAAGGGTTTGAATTGTATTAGAGGCCAACTTACAAAAAAAATCATAATTTGATTTTAGTGTACCTATTGATTGACACACCAACAATGTATTTGTATTAAGTAGCATATAATCCTTCTTTTATGCCCTTTGGATCAAAGGTGCCTTAGAAGAATTTGTATCCTTGTAACTTAGCTCACCTTTTTTTGACCCCAACTTGGTAGAATGTAAGTGTGATGCCCCTCAGTTTGCTTATGTTTGGACAACTTCTTGGATTTTGTCTAGCCTTTATAATATTGTTTTGTTTGACCTTATGTTACTGTTTGATAGACATTATGACATTGTTGGATGTTACTCAAACATGGTGATATTTTGATGAGTAGATATTGTGACTGTTTGATAACATTATGATGCTTAGCTTAATGATATTGATGGCATTGTGATATTTGATGTTCTTATTTATATCATGTTTAGCAAATTAGTTGATTTCTTATTTGAGCATCATGGATATGATGATGTTATGTAATGTTAGATGTATGTGTATCATGTTTTGATATCAGTTGCTATGTGTTGATGATGGGGAATAGTGTTGCATCACTCATTTGTAAGCCCCCTACAACTCAGTGATTTCCCCATCACGGTGTGACTGATTATTTCTTTATGTACATGTTCGACCCTTCAATTTGTTGCAGGTTGCAGGTACAAAGCATCGACTCCACCTGATTATCAGGTCTGAGCGTGTCAGAGCCCAGTGGAGTTGTTGTTTCAGAGGTTACACTGTGTCCCCCACTTCGAGCCATTGTCCTCATCGAGGATGAATTCCCGATGTTTTGTTTTGTCTTTGAGATTTGTTGGTAATGTTCGTCTTGTGTGGTCGTCTTACTTTCATTTTGCGTTGGGTCAGTATCATTTGATTGTTTCACCTTGAGTTATGTTTATGACTTATGCTTTATTTGATTATTTCCTTAGACTTAAATTGATGAAATTGAAGGTTTTGATTAATGAAAATAAAGCTATATTAAGTTAATGAACAAAAATTAAAATAAATTTGATATTCAATTTTATTAGATTAAGATTTATTGCTCAAATAAAATATTTAAATAATACTGTGGAAACAACTCTATATATAAATTCAAATAATAAATTAACAAATTAAGGTATATTGTGTGTAAAGTAAATGAAAGGAAAAATTAAATAAAATTTTGAAAAGGGGAGGAAATTGAAAATGAGTGGAGGAATAAAACAGTTACGGGAAATTAATTGAAAAGAAGTGGAGTTAACTCCACAAGGGAAATTGACCTTTTATTTCGCATGGAGGAAAACTAATTCTTGCTTTTTTTATTGTCGTGAATGTCTAGCTAGATTTTTCTAGAAGCTTTCTCTGTTTTTCAGAAATTTCTCTTGATTTGGGGAAAATTCTGAAGTTGTTCTAAAAGGTATTGGGGTTTTACAGTAGCTATGGGAGTTGGAATTGCTTGAGTTGTAGAGTAAAAACCTGAAAAAGTTGGAGCTACAGCCTGGTGTGTTGAATCCGACATCATTCTCAACTTAGTTCTGTGAACATTCTAGGTTACTCCATTATTCCTCTTGTTCATTCAATTCAAAAAGTGAATGTTAGTGTGGATACATTATAAATCATTTATTCTATGCTTGATTGATTTTGAATTTAAAACAAAACTTAAAACAAAAGAAAGAATGTTCTAAAAGAATAACTGTAGCAGCATATTTTGATGATTGTGTCAAGGTGAATGTAGTTTCTTGTTTGTTGATTTAATTATGTATTTATGCCAAATAGCATAACTATAGTCTATGGCATATTTGTGCAACTCATCTTGCTACAGTTCAAACTTAGGGAATGATAGTTTTGGGGAAATAGCGGGCCCTGAAAACTATTATATTTATCCTACACGAGGTAGGCTTCGGTTTAAGCTAAAACCATTCAATATTGTGTCGTCATGCTTGAATTTGTTTTCTTACCATTCAAAAACTTTTTGTATGGCCGAATATACGAATTTTGTACATCTAGCTGACATGGACGTATATTTATTTCTTAAGACAGGTTAAAATATGGGGGTGAGGGCGTCACCTTTGTTATTTTCATGATTTCTTTTGTCCCATTCTGTCTCCAAACTCCCACACTGTGGTTCTAATTTCCTTGACCCACACAGAAAAAGGTCGAATTAGAATATCATCACATTTCATGTGAAAGTGGTAAATAGTTACTCCACCTTGAGTTGGTCGTCGTCCTGGTTCTGTCTATTTGAATAAATTAGGAACCTTAACTTTCCTTCATGCAGTGCCCTATGAATCATCATAGCGTAGTTTGATCTATATTTTCATTTAAGACGTTTTCGTTCGAAGTCTCATGGAATGGTCTTTTGGATCAGCATTGGCCTTCATGTCAAGGATGCTTCGATCTACTGTATGCGTGCTTACTTGGGCCATAACTTGCAATGTGGTCTTCTAGATTGTAGGCCCTATCTAGCATTGAAAATGTTCAGTCGTAATGTGTTTGTAGTTTGAGTTGTTCTTATGTTATTTGCCTACATTGTGTTTGGGTCCTACTTCATTCATCCTATTATTCGATGATTTCGTGCAAACACATACTTAATTTGCAATGCATGCTCTTGAGACCTGGCAGTTTAAAATTTGTATGAATGCATGTAAGTTGGAGAGTCACAAATGGTTATATTATGGCCAATGTTCTAACCGAAGATCAAACTATTAGTTGTGTACTCCTTCCAATTAAAGATTCTAAGAATAAACTTGTTTATGACTAAAGTCTAATATGTCTTAACTTGTAGTTCCTTCTAGTCAGAGGTCCAGAGCATAGCTTGAAAATGAATGAAGTTAGATTGAAATTCGATGTTATAAATATTAATATATAGCCTTAAAATGTGGTCTTCTTACTTAAGCCCAATCACAGCCAGCTTGGGAGTCTATAGATTTTAATATGTTATAGACTTTTGTTATTCATAATATGAAAGAAGTAGAGATCAATTGTTATTGGAGCAAGTTTTATGAGTGAATAAATATATAATTATATTGGTTGTTTTATCTTTACAATTATATATATATATGTTTGTTATGTTATATGAGTTTAAATATTCATCAAACCTACATTAAAATTCTTATATGTGTGTGTGTGTGTGTCTGTGTGTGTGTGTGTGTGTGTGTGTACGTGTGTGTATGTATATTTAAATATGTGGATCTTATGTAAACTTATTGCCCTATTGTTGAAGCTTATGTAAGTAGAAATATAATTCTTTTAGACAAAATTGACTCTTCTATGAATAGATAAGCAGAAATTAGTACTTATTGGAAAGAAGGAATAATGTTTTGATGATTAATTGTATACCATGAAATGAATTTCTTGTGACCCATTCTTGAATCCATTGTGCTATTAGTGTTTGGTTTATTGAAGTGAATTTTGAGAATGGGTATGATGTGAGAGTTGATTGTGGAATTTATTTGTTTCCATGTTATTTGTGAGTTGAATTTTACAATCTTCTAGAGGCTAGGATGAATTTCTCTCTTGATGGATTTATTTGTTTAGTTTGATATGGGAAATTTATCTTAATTATGTTTATTATGTCATTTTTCTTGCACATTGAGTTTTCCTTGGTGAATGGTCTTATGGAACTAGTGGGCGCAGAGGATAATGCCCTACTTGAGTTATGCTTGAACCTTGGGTTTGTGCAATTGGTGTCTTTTTCTGTTTGATTGGTTTTCGGTGGTTAGTAGGTAAGTGGCTTCCATTGGGGGTTGGCACACAAAGGAGCGCCTGGATAACCCATGTGGAAGTTTGTTAACAAGTGATAACATTAAAATAAACTAGGGGGAATGGGTAGCTCAAACATTAAACAAGATAAGTTTATACCTCGCTCAGGCTCAAGCACTCGTTTAGGCTTGAGGTGAGATGGGAAGGCCTGGAATGGCATAATCGACTACTTCATCTTCATGAGAGGTAGGTCGATTCCGCATAGTTGGCATGAGGGGTCGGAGATCAATAGAGGCTTCCACGATAACCTAGGATGGGGGTCGGGGCCTAGGAAGATCTACTTTGATAACCTATGTTCGACTATGTGATGACACTTCCCCTACGACAATCATTAGTTCTCTTGCTTGTTATTTTACCTTGAGTATTTATATGCCTCTAGAAGTTTAGCCAATATTGTTTGTTGTTGATGTTGTACCTCTTGTGCTCATGAGTTATGTCAGACTTGTGATGTCTAGTCTTTGTTTTTCACTTATGGTTGGGCCCTTTGTTACCTCCTAGCATGGGGGGTGAACCTTTGGGTTCACATGGTTGGGTGGAACGTGTTACGTTCTCCATTGGGTTCCCTTCTTGTTTGTGCTGTGGCGATTTCTCTTGATCTGTGGACCTCTACATTGCTTCTACTTTTGGGATTTTGATCATTGTACTTGCATTTGCATTGTATCAGTATCATGTATCATGTATCATATGTTGAGTACTCCTCACTTGTATTGAGGAAGTATTATCGTACAAATATAATTGTAAACTGAAACTGATGTATCTCATCTATGTGAAGAATAATGTAATGAGTGATATTGTATATGTTAATTGAATGAATGTTTTTGGTTATTCCTTTATGTTCATAGCATGGTTGTATCTCATGGTTCTTTGATTATTTGTGATGAGATGCTTATGATGATCAGAAATTGGTTATTACTAAGTTATATGCTTTTGTAAATTTGGATAATGGGAAATAAGTAATGCAGTCGTGCACCCTAGAGGATGTTGGATAGTAATTAAGTTTGTGATCAAATCATATTGTGCAACATTTCACTTAAAAAAAAAAAAAATCTATTTTTCGTTGTTCAGGTTTTGTCCTCTAGGGTTCTCAACGGGGGCGTTACACATGGTATCAGAGCCCAGGTTTAAACACTGGGTGCTCTAGGTATATAATTAGCCTATTAAGTTGTCTTAGATGTATAGTTTGAAGTTTGAGTTTTTCCTTGTTGACCTCATCTAATACCCTGATCTTGTCTTGGTGGTGTCTATGTAGGATCATGCCTAGGAGACAGGGTAGAGGTCGTGGTGATGGTCGTGGGGCCAATCACCAAGATTCACCTCCATAGAGTTCTCATGAGTCAGATCGCGAGGAGCATCAAGGTTCACAGAACAATTAGGGAGGTGTAGGACGAAATTTGGGCCAGCCAAGGATGGAGGGCGCATAGTTGTGCCAATTACTAGAGGAGGTTCTTGCCTGGCTTGGTCTGAGGCAGGAAGGTGAGAAGTTAGTGATTCAGGGGAGAAAGAGAGAGAGAGAGATCACCCAGGAGAAGGGAGCTAGTTGTTGAGCAAGATGCCATTTTAGCTAGTCACATGAGGGACCTTCTTCGAGCACGTCCTCTAACATTTGATGGGACGGGCAGTGGATTAGAGGCAGAGACCTAGCTTATCGATTTGAACTAATGTTTTGCTATGCACCCATATGGTAGCAATACCAAGGCCAGATGCGCCATAATGCATCTCTGAGGGTTTACTTCCACGTGGTGGTGTCTTGAGGAGCAGAAGCTCCACCTGGATATAGACTCAATGTCATGGGAGATGTTCCTTAAGTGATTCAGAGCCCGATTCTTTCTCACAAAGGAAAACTAATTCTTGCTTTTTTTATTTTCGTGAATGTCTAGCTAGGTTTTTTTGGAAGTTTTCTCTGTTTTTCGGAAATTTCTCTTGATTTGGGGTAAATTATGAAGTTGTTCTGGAAGGTATTGGGGTTTTATAGTAATGCTAGGAGTTGGAATTGCTTGAGGTGTAGAGTAGAGACTTGAAAAAGTTGAGTTGCATCCTGGTGTGTTGAATCTGACATCATTCTCAACTTAGCTATGTGAACATTCCAGGTTCCTCCATTATTCCTCCTATTCATTCAGTTCAGAAAATGAATGTTAGTGTGGATACATTATAAATCATTTATTCTGTGCTTGATTGATTTTGAATTTAAAACAAAACTTAAAACAAAAGAAATAATGTTCTGAAAGAATAGTTGTAGCAGCATATTTTGATGGTTGTGTCAAGGTGAATGTAGTTTCTTGTTTGTTGATTTAAATATGCATTTCTTCCAGATGGCATAACTATAGTCTATGGCCTATTTGTGCAACTCTTCTTGCTATAGTTCAGACTTAGGGAATGATAGTTCTAGGGATATAGAAGGGCCTGAAAACTATTATATTTATCCTGCACGAGGTAGGCTTCAGTTTAAGCTAAAACCATTTAATATTGTGTTGTTATGCTTGAATTTGTTTTCTTACCATTCAAAAACTTTCTATATGGCCGAATATATGAATTATGTACATCTAGTTGGCATGGACGTATATTTATTTCTTAGGACAGGTTAAAATATAATGGGGGAGAGGGCTTTCACTATTTCTTTTTTCCCATTTTGTCTCCAGACTCCCACACCGTGGTTATAATTTCCTTGACCAACACAAAAAATTGTCGAATTCGAATATCATCACATTTCATGTGAAAGTGGTAAATAGTTACTCCACCTTGAGTCGGTCGTCGCCCTGGTTCTGTTTGTTTGAATAAATTAGGAACCTTAATTTTCCTTCATGCAGTGCCCTATGAATCATCATAGCACAATTTGATTTATATTTTCATTTAAGACATTTTCGTTGGAAGTCTTATGGAATGGTCTTTTGGATTATCTTTGGCCTTCATGTCAAAGATGCTTCGATCTATTGTATGCGTGCTTACATGGGCCATAACTTGCAATGTGGTCTTCCAAATTGTAGGCCCTATCTGGTATTGAAAATGTTCAGTCATAATGTGTTTGTATTCTGAGTTGTGCTTATGTTATTCGTGTGCATTGTGTCTAGGTCCTACTTCATTCATCCTATTATCCGATGATTTCATGCAATCACATACTTAATTCGCAATGCATGCACTTGAGACCTGGCAATTTAAAATGTGTTTGAATGCATGTAAGCTGGAGAGTCACAAATGGTTATATTATGGCCACTATTCTAACCAAAGATCAAACTGTTAGTTGTGTACTCCTTCCAGTTAAAGATTCTAAGAATAAACTTGTTTATGATTGAAGTCTAATATGTCTTGACTTTTAGTTCCTTCCAGTCAGAGATCCAAAGCATAGCTTGAAAACGAATGAAGTTAGACTAAAATTTGATGGTCTTGTTATCAATCTCATTCGTTGTTATAAATATTAATATATGACCTTAAAATGTGGTCTTCTTACTTAAGCCCAGTCACAGCCAACTTGGGAGTCTGTAGATTTTAATGTGTTATAGACTTTTGTTATTCATAATATGAAAGAAGTAGAGAATTTTTATTGGACCGAATTTTATGAGCGAATATATATATAATTATATTGGTTGTTTATATATATATATATATAAGTATTTGTTTGTTATGTTATATGAGTTTAAATATTCATCAAACCTACATTAAAATTCTTATGTATATATATATTTATACATGTATATGTATGCATGTGTATGTATATTTAAATATGTGGATCTTATGTAAATTTACTGCCCTATTGTTGAAGCTTATGTGAAACAGAAATATAATTCTTTTAGAAAAAATTGACTCTTCTATGAATAGATAAGCAAAAATTAGTACTTATTGGAAAGAAGGAATAATGTTTTGATGATTAATTGTATACCATGAAATGAATTTCTTGTGACCCATTCTTGAATCCATTGTGCTATTAGTGTTTGGTTTATTGAAATGAATTTTGAGAATGCGTATGATGTGAGAGTTGATTGTAGAATTTATTTGTTTCCATGTTATTTGTGAGTTGAATTTTAGAATCTTCTAGAGGCTAGGATGAATTGCTCTCTTGATGGATTTATTTGTTTAGTTTGATATGGAAAATTTATCTTAATTATGTTTATGATGCCATTTTTCTTGCACATTGAGTTTGCCTTGGTGAATGGTCTTATGGAACCAGTGGGTGAAGAGGATAATGCCCCACTTGAGTTATGCTTGAACCTTGGGTTTGTGCAAGTGGTGTCTTTTTCTGTTTGATTGGTTTTCAGTGGCTAGTAGGAAAATGGCTTCCAATGTGGGTTGGCGCACAAAGGGGCTCCTGGATAACCCATGTGGAATTTTGTTAACAAGTGATAACATTAAAATAAACTAGGGGGAATGGGTAGCTCAAAGATTAAACAAGATAAGTTTATACCTCGCTCAGGCTCACGTGCTCATTTAGGCTTGAGGTGAGATGGGAAGGCCTGGAATGGCATAATCAACTACTTTGTCTTCACGAGAGGTAGGTCAATTCCGTATAGTTGGCATGAGGGGCCAAAGATCGATAGAGGCTACCAGGATAACCCAAGATGGGGGCCAAGGCCTAGGAAGATCTACCTAGATAACCTATGTCTGACTATGTGATGACACTTCCCCTACGACAACCATGAGTTCCCATGCTTGTTATTTTACCTTGAGTATTTATATGCCTCTGGAATCTTAGCCACTGTTGTTTGTTGTTGATGTTGTACCTCTTGTGCTTGTGATTTATGTCAGACTTGTGATGTCTAGTCTTTGTTTTTCACTTATGGTGGGGCCCTTTGTTACCTCCTAGCATGGGGGGTGAACCTTTGGGTTCACATGGTTGGGTGGAACGTGTTACGTTCTCCATTGGTTCCCTTCTTGTTCGTGTTGTGGTGATTCCTCTTGATCCATGGACCTCTACACTGCTTCTACTTTTGGGATTTCGATCATTGTACTTGCATTTTCATTGTATCTTTATCATGTATCATGTATCATATGTTGAGTACTCCTCACTTGTATCGAGGAAGTATTATTGTACAAATGTAATTGTAAACTGAAAGTAACGTATCTCATGTATGTGAAGAATAATGTAATGAGTGATATTGTATATGTTAATTGAATGAATGTTTTTGGTTATTCCTTTATGTTCATAGCATGGTTGTATCTCATGGTTCTTTGATTATTTGTGATGAGATGCTTATGATGATCAAAAATTGGTTATTACTAAGTTATATGCTTTTGTAAATTTGGATAATGGGAAATAAGTAATGCAGTCGTGCACCCTAGAGGACGTTGGATAGTAATTAAGTTTGTGATCAAAACATATTGTGCACCATTTCACTTTAAAAAAAAATTGTTTTTCGTTGTTCAAGTTTTGTCCTCTAGGGTTCTCGGTGGGGAAGTTACACATTGTATCAGAGCACAGTTTTAAACACTGGGTGCTCTGGGTATATAATTAGTTGATTAAGTTGTCTTAGATGTATAGTTTGAAGTTTGAGTTTTCCCTTGTTGACCTCGTCTAATACCTTGATCTTGTCTTGGTGGTGTCTATGTAGGATTATGCCTAGGAGACAGGGTAAAGGTCGAGGGCGAGGCAGAGGTTGTGGTGGTCGTCATGGGGCCAATCACCAAGATTCACCTCCACAAAATTCTCATGAGTCAGATCGTGAGGAGCATTAGGGTTCATAGAACAATCAGGGAGGTGTAGGATGGAATCTAGGCCAACCAAGGATGGAGGGTGCACTATTGCGCCAATTACTAGAGGAGGTTCTTTCCAGGCTTGTTCTGAGGCAAGAAGGTGAGTAGTTAGTGATTCGGGAGAGAGAGAGATCTCCCAGGAGGAGGGAGTTAGCTATTGAGCAGGATGCCATTTTAGTTGGTCACATGAGGGACCTTCTTCGAGCACGTCCTCCGAAATTTGATGGGACAGGCAGTGGATTAGAGGCAGAGACCTGGCTTATCGATCTGATACTATGTTTTGCTATGCACCCATATGGTAGCAATACCAAGGCCAAATGCACCATAATGCATCTCTAAGGGTTTGCTTCCACGTGGTGGCGTCTTGAGGAGCAGAAGCTCCACCTGGATATAGACTCAGTGTCATAGGAGATGTTCCTTGAGCGATTCAAAGCTCGATTCTTGTCTGACCATTGGTGACAGTGTCATGCAGACGATTTTAATGAGATAAGTTTCATGTGTGTGTGTGTTACCCATTTTTGTTTGCAGGCTTCCAGGAGTAAGCCTGGTCTTAGCGGGAGGATGTGATGCCCCTCAGTTTGCTTATATTTGGACAGCTTCTTGGATTTCTTCTAGACTTTAATGATGTTCTTTTGCTTGACTTTATGTTACTACTTGATAGACATTATGGCACTGTTGGATGTTACTCAGACATGGTGATATTTTGATGAGTAGATATTGTGACTGTTTGATAACATTATGATGCTTAGCTTAATGATATTGATGGCATTGTGATATTTGATGTTCTTATTTATATCATGTTTAGCATATTAGTTGATTTCTTATTTGAGTATCATGGATATGATGATGTTATGTAATGTTAGATGTATGTGTATCATGTTCTGATATCAGTTGTTATGTGTTGGTGATAAGGAACAGTGTCACATCACTCATTTGCAAGCCCCCTATGGCTCAATGATTTCCTCGTCATGGTGTGACTGATTATTTTTTTATGTACATGTTCGAACCTTCATTTTATTGTAGGATGTAGGTATAGGGTATCGATTCCACTTAATTATTAGGTCTAAGCGTGTCAGAGCCCAATGGAGTTGTTGTTTCGGAGGTTACACTATGTCCCCCACTTTGAGCCATCATCCTCATCGAGGAAGAATTCTTGATGTTTCATTCCGTCTGTGAGGTCTGTTGGTAATGTTTGTCTTTGTGTGGTTGTCTTACTTTCATTTTGCGTTGGGTCGGTATTGTTTGATTGTTTCATCTTGAGTTATGTTTATGACTTATGCTTTATTTGATTATTTCCTTAGACTTAAATTGATGAAATTGAAGGTTTTAATTAATGAAAATAAAGCTATATTAAGTTAATGAACAAAATTAAAATAAATATGATATTTAATTTTATTAGATTAAGATTTATTGCTCAAATAGAATATTTAAATAATATTGTGGAAACAACTCTATATGTAAATTAAAATAATAAATTAACAAATTGAGGCATATTGTGTGTAAAGTAAATGAAAGGAAAAATTAAATAAAAATTTGAAAAGGGGAGGAAATTGAAAATGAGTGGAAGAATAAAACAGTTACGAGAAATTAATTGAAAAGAAGTGGAGTTAACTCCACAAGGGCAATTGGCCTTTTATTTCTCATGGAGGAAAGCTAATTCTTTTTTTTTTATTGTCATGAATGTCTCGCTGGGTTTTTCTAGAAGCTTTCTCTGTTTTTCGGAAATTTCTCTTGATTTGGGGAAAATTTTGAAGTTGTTCTGGAAGGTATTGGGGATTTACAGTAGCTGTTGGAGTTGGAATTGCTTGAGTTGCAGAGTAGAGACTTGAAAAAGCTAGAGCTGCAGCCTGGTGTGTTGAATCCAACATCATTCTCAGCTTAGTTCTATGAACATTCCAGGTTCCTCCATTAGTCCTCTTGTTTATTTAGTTCAAAAAGTGAATGTTAGTGTGGATACATTATAAATCATTTATTCTACTCTTGATTGATTTTGAATTTAAAAGAAAACTTAAAACAAAAGAAAGAATGTTCTGAAAGAATAGTTGTAGCAGCATATTTTGATGGTTGTGTGATGAATGTAGTTTCTTGTTTGTTGATTTAAATCTATATTTCTGCCAGATGGCATAACTATAGTCTATGGCCTATTTGTGCAACTCATCTTGCTACAATTCAGACATAGGGAATGATAGTTCTGGGGAAATAGCAAGGCCTAAAAACCATTATATTTATCCTGCATAGGGTAGGCTTCAGTTTAAGCTAAAACCATTCAATATTGTGTCGTCGTGCTTGAATTTGTTTTCTTACCATTCAAAAACATTTTGTATGGCCGAATATACAAATTTTGTACATCTAGTTGGCATGGACGTATATTTATTTCTTAGGACAGGTTAAAATATAATGGGGGCGAGGGTGTCGCCTCTGTTCTTTTCACTATTTCTTTTGTCCCATTCCATTTCCAGACTCCCACAGCATGGTTACAATTTCCTTGACCCACACAAAAAGCGTTGAATTAGAATATCATCACATTTCATGTGAAAGTGGTAAATAGTTACTCCACCTTGAGTCGGTCATCGTCCTGGTTCTATCTGTTTGAATAAATTAGGAACCTTAACTTTCCTTCATGCAGTGCCCTATGAATCATCATAGCGCAGTTTTATCTATATTTTCATTTAAGACATTTTTGTTGGAAGTCATATGGAATGGTCTTTTGGATCAGCTTTGGCCTTCATGTCAAGGATGCTTCGATCTATTGTATGCATGCTTACTTGGGCCATAACTTGCAACGTGGTCTTCTATTGTAGGCCCTATCTGGCATTGAAAATGTCCAGTCGTAATGTGTTTATAGTTTGAGTTATGCTTATGTTATTTGTGTGCATTGTGTTTGGGTCCTACTTCATTCACCCTATTATCCGATGATTTCATGCAGACATACTTAATTCACAATGCATACTCTTGAGACCTGGAAGTTTAAAATGTATCTAAATGCATGTAAGCTGGAGAGTCACAAATGGTTATTCTATGGACATTGTTCTAACCGAAGATCAAACTGTTAATTGTGTACTCCTTACAATTAAAGATTCTAAGAATAAACTTGTTTATGACTGAAGTCTAATTTGTCTTAACGTGTAGTTCCTTCCAGTCAGAGGTCCAGAGCATAGCTTGAAAACGAATGAAGTTAGACTGAAATTTGATGGTCTTGTTATCAATCTCATTCCTTGTTATAAATATTAATAGATGGCCTTAAAATGTGGTCTTCTTACTTAAGCCCAGTCACAACTAGCTTGGGAGTCTGTAGATTTTAATATGTTATAGACTTTTGTTATTCATAATATGAAAGAAGTAGAGAATTATTTTTGGAGTGAGTTTTATGAGCGAATATATATATAATTATAATTGTTGTTTTATATTTATACTTATATATAAGTATTTGTCTGTTGTGTTATATGAGTTTAAATATTCATCAAACCTACATTAAAATTCTTATGTATATATATATTTATACATGTATATGTATGCACGTGTATGTACATTTAAATATGTGGATCTTATGTAAACTTACTGCCCTATTGTTGAAGCTTATGTGAAGTAGAAATATAATTCTTTTCGAAAAAATTGACTCTTCTATGAATAGATAAGCAGAAAGTAGTACTTATCTGAAAGAAGGAATAATGTTTTGATGATTAATTGTATACCATGAAATGAATTTCTTGTGACCCATTCTTGAATCCATTGTGTTATTAGTGTTTGGTTTATTGAAGTAAATTTTGAAAATGGATATGATGTGAGAGTTGATTGTGGAATTTATTCGTTTCCATGTTATTTGTGAGTTGAATTTTACAATCTTCTAGAGGCTAGGATGAATTTATCTCTTGATGGATTTATTTGTTTAGTTTGATATGGGAAATTTATCTTAATTATGTTTATTATGTCATCTTTCTTGCACATTGAGTTTTCCTTGGTGAATGGTCTTATGGAACTAGTGGGCGAAGAGGATAATGCCCTGCTTGAGTTATGCTTGAACCTTGGGTTTGTGCAATTGGTGTCTTTTTCTGTTTGATTGGTTTTCGGTGGTTAGTAGGTAAGTGGCTTCCATTGGGGGTTGGCACACAAAGGAGCGTCTGGATAACCCATGTGGAAGTTTGTTAACAAGTGATAACATTAAAATAAACTAGGGGGAATGGGTAGCTCAAACATTAAACAAGATAATTTTATACCTCGCTCAGGCTTAAGCGCTCGTTTAGGCTTGAGGTGAGACGGGAAGGCCTAGAATGGCATAATCGACTACTTCGTCTTCACGAGAGGTAAGTCAATTCCGCATAGTTGGCATGAGGGCCCGAAGATCGATAGAGGCTACCAAGATAACCCAGGATGGGGGTCGGGGCCTAGGAAGATCTACCTAGATAACCTATGTTCGACTATGTGATGGAACTTCCCCTATGATAACCATGAGTTCCCTTTGCTTGTTATTTTATCTTGAGTATTTATATGCCTCTGGAAGTTTAGCCACTTTTGTTTGTTGTTGATGTTGTACCTCTTGTGCTCGTGAGTTTTGTCAGACTTGTGATGTCTAGTTCTTGTTTTTCACTTATGGTGGGGCCCTTTGTTACCTCCTAGCATGGGGGGTGAACCTTTGGGTTCACATGGTTGGGTGGAATGTGTTACGTTCTCCATTGGGTTCCCTTCTTGTTCGTGTTGTGGTGATTCCTCTTGATCCGTGGACCTCTGCACTACTTCTACTTTTTGGATTTGGATCATTGTACTTGCATTTGCATTGTATCTTTATCATGTATTCATATGTTGAGCACTCCTCACTTGTATGGAGGAAGTATTATTGTACAAATGTAATTGTAAACTGAAATTGATGTATCTCATGTATGTGAAGAATAATGTAATCAGTGATATTGTATATGATAATTGAATGAATTTTTTTGGTTATTCCTTTTTGTTCATAGCATGGTTGTGTCTCATGGTTCTTTGATTATTTGTGATGAGATGCTTATGATAATCGAAAATTGGTTATTACTATGTTATATGCTTTTGTAAATTTGGATAATGGGAAATAAGTAATGCAGTCATACACCCTAGAGGATGTTGGATAGTAATTAAGTTTGTGATCAAATCATATTGTGCAACATTTCACTTAAAAAAAATTGTTCATTTTTTCGTTGTTTAGGTTTATTCCTCTAGGGTTCTCGACGGGTGTGTTACAGTAAGACCAAGGTAAGGCGGGTTGGGTGTTCAGCTGGTTCATAGAGATACCCTTAAGTCAACAAAATAAAAGTTTATACCTTTTTACCATCTTTGAAAGGGGTTAGATTGGAATATTTTGATTAATTAGAGACCAATTATAAAAAAATCATAATGTGATTTTAGTGTACCTATTGATTAATACACTATCAATTCATTTGTTTTAAGTAACATAGCATCCTTTTCTCTACCTTTTAGATCAAAGGTGTCTTAGAATAATTTATATCCTTGTGACCCAACTCATCCATTTCCGACCCCAACTTGGCAGAATGTAAGACCAAGGTAAGGCGGGTAAGGTGTTGTTTTGGGTCATGGGGATACCTTTGAAACAACAAAAAAAGGAGAGAGAAGTCCATAGCTTTTTATTATCTTTGAAAGGGGATACCTCAAGTCTCTCATGCTTGCTTTATTCCTTCTCTCTTCTTTCGTTTTTTTTATCTCTACTTTCTATTGTTAATTTTTCTATAAACTTATCCCATTCCTTTTCTATACCATTATTTTTTTGCCTATATGTTTTTTTTTCATTCATGTATTTTATATTAAATTAATTTCTTATTTTGTATTTTTTTTCTTAAATTCTTAATTATTTTCTCTTTTTTTGTTTGTCTTTTTCTTTTTAGTCTATTATTTATTTTGCAATTTTCTCATACTGTCACATTAACATTCTTTCAATATCTATCACTTAAATTTATATCTTACATTTCCTCAATGTGTCTCTTTCTCTCTTTTTGTATTTATTTTTTGCATATCTATTTTTTTTCACCAATATTTCTTTGTTTTTGTTTCCCTCTTTTTTTTATCGTTTTCCTCGAACACTTTTTGTAATCTTTATCTTTATGTTTGGAATAGTGGAGGAGGTTTAAGTCATGGTTATGCTCCCCATGGTCTTGGATTTGACTTTGAGGTTCAAGTTTACCTGATGCATGTGACTTGTAGGTTGTTGCATACATCCCCATGCGACTAATATCGCCCAAGGATGACACCCCTTCTCAACCCCAACTTGGCAGAATGTAAAACCAAGGTAACGCAAGTTGGGTGTTGGGTTAGGTTGTAGGGATACCCCTAAGTCAAGTCAATAAAAAAAATAGTTCATATTTTTTTATCATCTTTGAAAGGGGTTTGAATTGTAATATTTTGATTCATTAGAAATCAATTTACAAAAAAAAAAATAATGTGTTTTAGTGTACATTTTGATTGATACACCAACAATCTATTTGTATTAAGTAATATAAAATCCTTCTCTTTTGTCCTTTGGATCAAAGGTACTTTAGAAAAAAAATAGTTTTGTGACCTAGCTCACCCTTTCCGACCCCAACTTGGCAAAATGTAAGACCAAGGTAAGGCAGATTGGGTGTTGGGTTGAGTCAACAAAAGAGAAGAAGATAAGTTTATACTTTTTTATCATCTTTGAAAGGGGTTGGATTGGAATATTTTGATTAATTGGAAACCAATTTATAAAAAATTCATAATGTGATTTTAATGTACCTATTGATTAATACACTATCAATTCATTCGTATTAAGTAACATAAAATCCTTCTCCTCTACCTTTTAGATCAAAGGTGTCTTGAATTTCTATCTTTGTGACCTAACTCACCCCTTTCCGACTCCAACTTGGCAGAATGTAAGACCAAGGTAAAGCAGGTTGGGTGTTGACCCGGGTCATGAGGATACCCCTGAATCAACAAAAAAAGAGAGAGAATTCCATAGCTTTTTATTACCTTTGAAAGGGGATACCCCGGGTCTCTCATGCTTGCTTTATTCCTTCTCTCTTATTTTTTTCTTTTTATGTCTCTACTTTCTATTATTTTTTCTATAAATTTATCTCATTCCTTATCTATATACCATTATTTTTTTTGCGTGCACTTTTAATATTACTTATTTTTTTCATTGGTGTATTTTATATTAAATTAACTTCTTATTTTGTATCCATTTGTTTTTTTCTTAAATCCTTGATTATTCTCTTTTTTTGTCTATTTTTTTCTTGTTAATCTATAATTTATTTTGCAATTTTCTCATATTGTCACATTAACACTCTCAATATCTATTGCTTAAATTTCTATTTTACATTTCCTTAGTTTGTCTCTTTCTCTCTTTTTGTATTTATTCTTTGCATATCTATTTTAAAAATTCTTTGTTTCTTCACCAATATTTCTTTATTTTTGTTTACTTCTTTTTATTTATCATTTCCTCTAGTACATTTTGTAATCTTTATCTTTATGTTTGGAATAGCAAAGGAGGTTTAAGTCATGGGTATGCTCCCCCATGGTCTTAGGTTTGACTTTGAGGTTCGAGTTTACCCAATGTATGTGGCCTGTAGGTTGTTGCATACATTCCTAGGGGACTAGTCTCACCCCAATGTGACACCCCTTATCAACCCCAACTTGGAAGAATGTAAGACCAATGTAAGGTGGGTTGGGTGTTGGGTTGGGTCGCAGGGATACCCCTAAATCAAGTCAATAAAAAAAGAAGAAATAGTTCATACTTTTTATCGTCTTTGAAAGGGGTTTGAATTGTAATATTTGGATTAATTGGAGACCAATTTACAAAAAAAATATAATTTGATTTTAGTGTACCTGTTGATTGATACACCAATAATCTATTTGTATTAAGTAACATATAATCCTTCTTTTTTTCCTTTTGGATCAAAGGCGCCTTAGAAAAAAATTATCCTTGTGACCCAGCTCACTCCTTTTTGACCCCAACTTGGCAGAATGTAAGACCAAGGTAAGGGGGGTTGAGCATTGAGCTAAGTTGCAAGAATACCCCTGAATCAACAAAAAAGAAGAAAGAGAAGTTCATATATTTTTATCATCTTTGAAAGAGGTTTGGATTGGAATATTTTGATTAATTGGAAGCCAATTTACAAAAACATTATAATGTGACTTTAGTGTACCTATTGATTGATACACCAACAATCCATTCATATTAAGTAACATAACATCCTTCTCCTTTGCCCTTTGGATTAAAAGTGTATTGGAAGAATTTATATTCTTGTGAACCAACTTACCCCCTTCCAACTCCAACTTGGAAAAATGTAAGACCAAGGTAAGGCGAATTAGATGTTGGGTTGGGTCACAGGGATACCCCTGAGTTAAGAAAAAAAAAAGAGAGAGAAGTTCATACCATTTTATCATCTTTGAAAGGGGTTTGGATTGAAATATTTTAATTAATTGGAGGTCAATTTACCAAAAAATCATAATTTAATTTTAGTGTACCCGTTGATTGATACATCAACAATCCATTTGTATTAACTAACATAGCATCTTTCTCCTCTTCCTTTTGGTTCAAAGGTGCCTTAGAAGAATTTCTATCCTCCTTCATAATATTTGCATAACAATATTACAAAGGGGAAGGTAGGTGTATTATAGAATCAACCCAAAACTAAAGAGGAATGGAAAATAATTAATTGAAATAGGTAAAACCAAGGAATTATTTATCAGAGTATTGAAATCTAGAAACCCTGGCTTCACCAATAAAATATATATTCTCTCCTCATATGTATTTCTATCTTTTATTTGTTATCTATTTTTCTCATCCTCTCAATTATCTTTCTTTTTCTATCTATCTTCCTTGCCCATTTCTATATTTTCACATTTTTTTATATTTTTTCTCAGTTTCTTTTTCTTTATTCCCTCACTCACTTGCTTGCTCACTCTCTATTTGTTTTATTATCTTCATCTATCTTTTATCTTTCTCTTTTTTCATTTTTTTGTCATTTTTTTTTTGTTTTATCTTTGATTATAGATTTGTCATTCTCTCCCTCCCTCTATTTATTGTATTTTTTCTCTTTTTGTTGATTTTTTTCTCTATAAGTTTTTGCTTGTTGGCTAAGGTTGATTGAGCATCTCTTGTAAGTCACATATTTTTCCTTTACTTGTTCACATGGGGTGCAAGTAGAGAGATTGATGTTTTGGACATATTCCCGGAGACTATATTTGTAGTGTAATCTTTATTAATGAGATGATATATTGTGTGGATAGTTTTGGAGGCTTGGCTTTTCCCTCATGCATATTTTTCTACAATATATCTTGTGTCGTCTTATTATATGTTTGTCTATTCTTTTGCATATTTTTCACTTATGAAGTTTTGTGAAAATAATTATATATTGATGCAAAGTTTTATTTCTTTGGTATCAAAGCCTAGTTGTTAAGTTATGGGCAGAGATTACCTTAATATTGTTAATGCTTGGAAGGAGTAGATTTTTGTGCACAATTAATTCCATGGATTTGTAAGAAAATAATAAAAGCATTTTAAAAATAGTTTTATATGGATTTTTGAAAATAATTTTGTATGATTGCAAAAAAAATTACAAGATTATATTTAGTGATAAAAAAAATTCAAACTATGTCTTTTTCTAGACGAAGGCTTTTGGTGACCATGCATTGGCCCGATGACCAACCAAATGGACAATCACAACCAACATGTGGAAACTAATGCATTATTCATTAAGGCGGTGAACGAAAATTATTCATAAGGCCACTAGACAAGTTATTGAGGGTCAATGAGAACAAAACACATGGTTTATCAAGATTTTCTTAGTAGAAATCATGAAAAATAAAAAAAGTTGTCGAGGCTTCCCTTGCAGACTTGAATAAGTTACATACGTAAATTCAAATGTAGGGAGTTCATGAGTTGGGCACCATGGCTTATTAAGCCATAGGGAAAAAAGGTACGGATTTGTTTGGGGTCAAATGATCATAATGAGCTCAAAAAAAGGGAGGCCGGGTTGAATTCTAAGGGAAATTAATGGCATGCTACACAAACTTCTTTATGCCCTAAATACTAGAAATTGGACATTGTACCCAAGACATCTAACCCTCTAGATGTTGAAACCTTCAAAAAGAAACCTTTAGTATTTACCTTGAAGTTTTAGACCAAATCAAATATTTATAATTTAAAGGATTGTTTTGTTGCAGGTCTTATTAGTAGTTTAATTTGTCCATTTTATAACAACTCAAACCAAATTGTAAATATGGTGGAATTGCTATTGAAATTATATGGGGAAGCTCCCTAAAATCTAAAACTATAAACTATAAACATAATTTACATGTATACACAATGTATAAGATTGTATGTATGATGGAATTATTATTGAAATTATATGGAGAAACTCTCTAAGGCTAAAAAACCAAAACTATAAACATAATTTATATGTATACATAATAAAAAAAATTGAATGGAGTTTTCCATTGTATAAATATATAATTGAATATGTATTTTCCTTGGTTGCTTGTATTAGACTATCAATAGTCAAGACTTGCAATAATATTTTCACTTTAAAGAAGGATAATTTAGCAAACATTATTGATAATCTTAGCTTCCTACGGACTAAAGTAAAGATGTATATTTGGCTTTAGACATAGCTTAGTGATAAGGGCGTAGCTCGAGACTTAGAAAATAACCCACAAACAAGAGAATAATTTTATTATTCAGAAAATGGAGCTTCTTACATGCAGAGGATCTCAAATCCCCAAGTTCTACAACACATGCAGGTTACAGAAAGCTACAGAATCACCCTTTCGCAATATGCAAGCTTGTCCCCCAAAAAGTTACCAAAAAATTAGAAACCCGCCCATAAATAGAGCTCCTCTTTAGTTTGGAGCCAAAACAAGATTCAAATTTGAGTTTAGGTGGTTTGGCACTGAAAAAATTACAACTTGAAGTTCAAATTTCAAAAGAACATTTGCAATTGTATCTTCTAAAAAGTGCGCCAACTTTCCAAGGACATAACTTTTGATCTGGGACTCTGATTCACAAACCGTTTAAACCATTGGAAAGGTCTCAAAGTCAATAACGTGCTCAAAATTAGCTATGTCGAATTCGGCAAGTTTCGAGGCCAATCCGGGAACTCTAAGTGCCTCAAATCTAACTTAGAAGATTTTCAAGTGCAAATCTAGGAAACTAAAACTGCAATATCTTTCAACCCAGGAATAGAAAATAAAAACCGTAAATTGGGAATTTCATTATGACAAAAAGGGTATCCAAAAATGTAAAAACATCTAAAAATTGAGAAACTTGAAATTTAACTATTTTTGGGTGATGCAAGATTGCCCTTACACCACTAGATGCTCCTGCATCAGACACCCAGGTAATTTGAGAAGTGACCGTCACATCTCAAATGGTTGAGGAAAACCCAATCACAACCACTGCCTTAGATAGCCAGGATGAATCTTCCACAAGCCTTCCTCTCCATTTCACTAGATATTCTTCATACTACCTATTTCTGGTACTCCTTCCCACACGACTATCCAAAATTGCTTCAATCTCCTCCCTTTCTGAAGTAGGTGTTGGAATGCCATACTTCCCTATTGCTGGTGCTTCCTTTGTTCCACCTTCATGATACTCTATCAAATTTGAAATGTTGAACACAGGGGAAATGTTGATTCCATCAGGCAACTTTACCTCATATGCATTCCCTAAATCATGCTTCTTCAAAATCTTACAGGGACCGAATTTCTTCATCTTCAATTTGTTGTAGGGTCCCACGGAAAACCTTTCTTTCCTCAAGTGGACCATTACTTCATCGCCAGTATGAAACTCCTTATTCCTCCTTTTCTGATCTGCCTTAGCCTTATATTGCATATTCATCTATTAATGTGTTCTTGTACCTTCTCATGTATATTCTTGATGTGCTCTACAAATTCTTCGGCTTCAGCACTTATTTTCTTCTCTTGGTCCATCTTCCTCAATTTTGGAGTTGTTCTGGGGCTACCTCCATACACAATCTAGAACGATGATTTACCAGTGCTTCTGTTGACAGAATTGTTGTAAGAAAATTCTACCTGGGGTAAGATCAAGTCTCATCCCTTGGGTTTATCTCCTACCAAACATCTTAGTAGGTTACCCAGACTCTTGTTAACAACCTCTATCTACCCATCTATTTGTGGATGGTACGCAGAACTAAACTTCAACTCTGTCTTCAGCTTCTTCCACAAAGTCTTCCAAAAGTACCCCACAAATTTGGTGTCACAATCTAAAACAATACTCTTTGGCAGACCATGTAGCCTCACCACCTCTTTGAAGAACAAGTCAACAATGTGGACTACATCATGGGTCTTCTGACATGGAATGAAATGTGTCATCTTCGAAAACCTATCAACCACCACAAAGACTGAATCATTCCCTCATTGTGTCCTTGGCAAACCAAGAACAAATTCCATACTTATATCTTCCCATGGCCTCTCAGTGCAGGGTAAGGGTTAATATAAGCGTATTACGGCTCACTCCTTTAGCCATCTAACATACCGCAACTTTGTACAAACTTCTTCACATCTGTGACAGGGCCAATAATAATGCTCCTTGATAATGGCAATGGTCTTATCCACGACCAAAATGTCCTGCCATTCCTCCACTATGCTTCTCCTTTATCATGTTCTCCCTCATGGAACTCCTTGGGATACACAATTGACTTCCCTTAAATAACATGCCATCCTGGATTATGAAATTCAGCCACCTTGTCCTATCCACTGTAAC
The DNA here is from genome assembly GCA_007258455.2 of Sequoia sempervirens. Taxonomy (NCBI): domain Eukaryota; kingdom Viridiplantae; phylum Streptophyta; class Pinopsida; order Cupressales; family Cupressaceae; genus Sequoia; species Sequoia sempervirens. Next base: position 244,783,701 of record VDFB02193867.1, on the reverse strand, counting down.
AGGTTCCTTGCAAGCTTTCCAAGCCTCTGCGAAATCAGGATCTTCTGCGTACAGTGTCTTAAGTTCATTGAACCCAACCACTTCAATCTGCATCTTTGTCATCAATGTATGCCTCCTACTTAAGGCATCTGCAACCCTATTTGACTTCCCACTCCTATGTTTCAAAACAAAGGTATAACTCTGCAAAAACTCTACCCATTTCATATGCCTCTGATTTAATTTTCCTGACTATTTAGGTACTGCAAGGCGATAGTTATATAGAACAAATTCCTTCGACAATAAATAATGTCTCCATTTCTTTAATGCTTGAACTATTGCATAAAATTTTTTGATCATACTCTGAGAATACTTTGTTGGTATCATTAACTTTTCAGCAAAATAGGCAATGGGCTTACCTTCTTGGCTCAACAACTGCTCCAATGGCACAACCACTGGCATCACAATCCACCTAAAACACTTTGTTGAAATCTGGGAGGGCTAGAACAGGTTGCTCTGTTATCTTCTGCTTCAACAATTCAAAACTCTTTGCCGCTCCAGTGCTCCACTTGAATTCTTTTCTATCCCCTCTCATTGTTTCAGTCAGGGGTCCACAAATACTACTGAAGTTTCTAATGAACTTTCTATAAAAACTAGCCAAACCATGGAAATATCTCATCTCAGTAGCAGTTCTTGGGGTAGGCCATTCCAAAATAGCCTTCAACTTCTTTGGGTCCATCTTGAGACCTTCTGCTGAGACAACAAACCCCAAGTACACTAACTCCCTCTTCACAAAACTACACTTCTTCAGATTAATCAACAGTTTCTCTTCTCTTAACTTGTCAAAGGCTCTCCGAATATGCATTAGATGCTCATCCAACGTCTTATTGAAAATCAAAATATCATCTAAACACAATAACAAAACTTCCCAGAAATTCTTTTAGTACCTCGTTCATGAGCCGCATGAATGTGCTCGGTGCATTGGTTAGCCCAAAAGTCATGACTAACCACTTGTAGAGGCCCTCTTTGGTCTTGAAGGCAGTCTTCCATTCATCTCCCTCTCGAATTTGGATCTAGTGATGTCCACTCTTCAGATCAATCTTTGTGAAGTATTGAGCTCCACTCAAACAGTCCATCAGGTCATCCATCCTTGGCAGGGGAAATCTATACTTGATTGTTATCTTGTTTATGGCTCAGGAATATGTACACATCCTCCACTCCCCATCCTTCTTTGGTGCTAGTACTACAGGTACTACACATGGACTCAAACTCTCCCATATCAAACCCTTTCTCAACAACTCTTGAACTTGTATATTCAACTCCTCATTTTTTGCTAGAGTTATTCTATGAGCTGTCTTATTTGGCAAACTGGCTCCAGGAATCAAGTCAATCTAATGACTGATCTTCCTTATTGGTGGTAAACCTTCAGGTACATTATCAGAAACAATATCCTGAAACTCATCCAACATCCCAGAAACTTCTTCTGGAACCTTCTCACTATCCTCCTTACTCACTCTAGAAATCAGTGCATAACACACACGCTCATGCTTCATACCTTCTAAAAAATTTCTTCCATCTACAAAACAAATTCTAGCACTACTGCATACCTTTTCTTCGGTCTCCTTTAGGGGTTTCAACTTGTGACGAACCCCATCCTTTGTCAAGGAATAAGTGTTTGCATGGCCATCATGTATAGCTCGCCTATCGAACTGCCACGGCCTCCCCAACAACATGTGACATGCATCCATGGGGATGATATCACAGAGTACCTCATCATGGTAGCTCCCGATCTTAAACTTTACTAGGCACTGCTCATTAACCAAAACTTTGTGGTCTTTTTGCAACCAGACAATCCGATACGGATGCGGGTGTCTTTCCCTCTTCAGCTTCAACTCTGTGACCATCTCTTCTGACACCAGATTATCGGTGCTCCCACCATCAATAATGACATCACAACATTTTCCTTCACACTTTCACTTTGTGTGAAATAGATTCTTCCTATGTTCTAGTTCCTTTTCCTCAGTCACCAGGGCTCTCCTAATCACTAGGGTTTATCCCCTTTTAGCATCATCTGAATGTTCAGATTGGGCCTCCTCATCTGCATGTGCAACCCTTCTACAACCTTTTGGCCTTTTGTTTGCCCTTCCTTGGTGTTGTGGACATTCATAGGCTCGATGCCCTTCTTCACCGCACTGGAAACACGTTCATTTGAAACCACCTCTTCCAGATCCTTGTCCATATCTCCCTCATCCTCTACCTCTTTGATCACCACTATTTTGATCACGAGGGCGGTAAAAGTTGTCATTCCTTTGGCTTTGGCTGGTACCCACATCTTCACTTTTCTTTTCATCATCATTTCGGCTTCCTGAAGGTCTTTCACTGCCCCTTCCACTTTGACCTCCTCATCCTTTTTACTTGCCATCAAATCTTTTGTTCAGCTTCTCTTCCACCTTCAAAGCAAACTGATACACATCCTCAATGGTGTTCATTCTGACTAGGCCTAACTCCTCCTGAATGCTCAGTCGTAACCCATTAAGATATCGGGCTACCTTCTCCTTATTGGCCTCTGTGTGGCCTGTTCTGATAATTATTTTGTGAAAATCTTTAGTATATTCTTTCCTGATTTGCTTCCTTGCTTCAACCCTTACAATTTCTTCAATAGATCTAACTCGTAGTCCACTGGTATGAACTGCTTCTTCAGTTTCTCTACCATACGATCCCATCTGGTGATATTTTATTTTCCTCTTCGATTTCTTTCCAATTGGACCTTTTTCCACCAAATATTGGCATGGACCTTCAGCTTCATTTTCGCAAACTTAACTTGATCTGGGTCCTCTATTTCCTCATACTCAAAATATTCTTCTAGCTCATTGATCGATCGATCAACTCTTAAAGATTCGAGACTTCCGAATATCTCACAGGGGACTTCTGCTTTGGGTCTTTTCCTGATATTTGAAATGGGCCTTATTAGCCACATTTAGTCTTGATCAATTGCTTCTTCTTCCTCTTCTGAATTTGAACCTTCTTCCTCTCCTTCATCCTCACTTTCCTCTCTCGGGTTTAACCCCACTCTTCTCCATTTGCTCTTGTAGCATCAATCTATCTTTTGGAGTGCGGTCTCTCTTCCACCAACATTTCTGCTGCCTCAACCACCTGCAACACACCACACCTACCGGGCATCACTCTTGGGGGCATCTTTCCTTGACCTGGAGCCCGGCCGGTCCTGGTGTGAACTGCCTCACGATTGGCAATCTGTCCACACGCTCAAGAAAACCTGCTCTGATACCACTTGATGAGGGCACAACCTGAGACTTAGAAAATAACCCACAAACAAGAGAATAATTTTATTATTCAGAAAATGAAGCTTCTTACATGCAAAGGATCTCAAATCTCCAAGTTCTACAATACATGTAAGTTACAAAAAGCTACAAAATCACCCTTTTGAATATGCGAGCTTGTCCCCAAAAGTTCCCAAAAATACTAGAAACCTACCCATAAATAGAGCTCCTCTTTAGTTTGGAGCCAAAACAACATTCAAATTTGAGTTTAGGTGGTTTGGCACCAAAAAAATTACAACTTGAAGTTCAAATTTTGAAAGAACATTTGCAATTGTATCTTCTAGAAAGTGCGCCAACTTCCTGGGGCCATAACTTTTGATCCGAGACTCCGATTCGCAAACCGTTTGAACCGTTGGAAAGGTTTTGAAAGTAATAACATGCTCAAAATTTGCTACACCAATTTTGGAAAGTTTTAGGGCTGATTCAGGAACTCTAAGTACCTGAAATCTAACTCAGAAGATTTTCAGGTGCAAATTTGGGAAACTAAAACTGCAATATCTTTCAACCCAGGAATAGAAAATAAAAACCGTAAATTGGGAATTTCATTATGAAGAAAAGGGTATACAAAAATGTAAAAACATCTAAAAACTGAGAAACTTGAAATTTAACTATTTTTGGGTGATGCAAGATTGCCCTTACACCATTGGATGCTCCTGCATCACTTAGTAATGGTTAAAGTAGGGACTTTGATTTATGAATTATGGACTCTAAATGTAGGAACATTTACCCTGCACCTAAAATACTTGGACCCAACCATTGTGTTGGAATATTATATATATAATTGTTAGATTGTTAAAAAGGAAGAGGCTTATTAAAAACAATACAAGCAAATTTTAAATCCTCTTAAAAAAAAATTTACACATGATTGGTAATGTTGGTGTGGCATGCCCTCAGGTACCATGTGGATGGGAGAAGACTAGACCTTGTGACCTCTTTCCTGTAATGGGATGTTTTAGCCAATTGAGCTAGGCCCCTCGCCCCTAAATCCTCTTAGATTCATCATAATATAATATTGTATATTATTTTGTGTGTGTATCATGGTGTAATCTCAATTTTATGCTTTTCCATTTTTCAAGTTGTTATTAGAGCCACAACATTTGGAAGAGAAAGATGGATAGAAGAAATGTAGGTGGTTGTGTGGGTGAAGTTAGCATGAGAGAATACAACCTTTGAGGATTTTTCATATTTTTTTAAATGTTTAGTAGGGTTGTTTGTCTATATTTGTTTTAGCTACATATATTAAAGCCATGTGAAAGTAATTTGAAGGATTTCATGAATTTCTCTTTCCAAATTTTATGCCGAAGAGTTTCACCTATGAATATCTATTGTCTTTGATGGTAATGGAAATTATTCTAGGAAACAATAATTGCCAATATGTTGCACATGAAAATGCCAAAATGGAGAATAAAATGTGCTAAAATGCTTTGCATTTTCCTATTTGTGAATGGGGATAAATTGGATTGCATCAAAGTGAAAATAATTTCATTGACAGTAGTATCAAAGTTTAGATTGTAGATTTATATATTACATAATAGGCTTGCTTGGTGGTCATTCCTCCTTAAACTAGAGTGCCCATAATTGGATACACTCAAATCTCTATGGATTTGATTCCCACATGTATAAAGTGTAGATTCATTCTAGAAGCGCTATAAATACATATTTAATCTATTGCATTAAAATATTAAATCAATTGGTTTGCAGTTGAGCGGTGGATTTGCAACTTTTGTGAAACATAGCTTACTCCATAGTGGACATAAAGGAATCAATGACTTATAGATTAAGGATGTGATTTGTAAGGTAAGAGAACTGGCTATGCCAACTTCAATAGCCTTCTATTACTATACCTAACATAGTTTATTAAGATTCAAATGAGGCATCGAGTAGATAAAGATAACAAGTCAACAAAGGAGGCTAGAGGACAAAAGAGATTGAAAGTTTTTGAAATCTTGAGGTAGCTTTTCACTTGGATATTGTAGATTGTTTTAGAAGTTCCACCATATTTGTGTCTATTCTTGGAGCAAGGGGGCATGGCAATTTCATTGTATTTGTAGACGGTTGATTATGTCTTGATCCACAAACTTGGTGATTTGTATCAATGGATGGTTGATTATGTCTTGAATGATAGATCGAGAGGTGTGTATGTGGTTAGTTGGGTTTGGCTTGATTCACATAAGAAGTGTTGTTGCTATGGATGATTGAGTGTGTCTGAATTCACACATAGAGTGGTATTTTTATAGATACTTGACTATTTCTTGATTCACAATCTAGGAGAGGTGTACTTGTGAATAATTGAGTAGTTTTTTACTCAAAGGTATTGTTGGGTGGTCAGGGTATCCACTAATGCAATCAATTTGTTGCATCTTGAGTGGGGAGATTTAGTGGAGGTGTTTCATCAAATTTCTAGATGGGTTGCTCTTTTCAGTCTATGTAGTGTTTCATCCTTGGTTTAGATTGATGTAATAAGGGGGAGAATATTGGAATATTATATCTTAGCATAGGATATAGGCTAGATGATAAATATAAATTAACTATTTAGTATGTTAATGTTAATTTACAAATAAATAATAAGCTAGTAAACAAATTAATGTTAGTAGTTAAGTGGGAGTTACTTTTTGCATGGAAGTTGCATAGTTGTGAAGTGATTCGAAGGGGAGAGGCTTATATAATCCAATGCGAACAAATGTAAAATCATCATAATAGAATATTCAATATTATTTTGTGTGTGAATAAAAATATAATTAGTTGATGCTCTAGCATTTTTCAATTTATTCAACCTCATAGGCTAGAGCTTTGACCCTAGACATATGTATACTATAACCATGGAACTTGCCACAAATAATTGGCACCAAATACATACTATCTCTCCCCATTTTTATTACTTATTTCCTTATTTTTTCTTTTATTGTATTTCCTTTCCTATTTATTCTCTCTTTATCTCATTGTCTAAATCTCTCTTTCCTTCTTCAACTCATTTTTTCTACTCATGTTTTAGTCTCTCCCTACTTTTAAGTTTTATTGTTTTAGTATTTCTTTTTTTTTAATAAAATTTCCTTATTTCTCTTTTTTCCCTTTCTTGTGTAGACCTTGTGTAATGGATATTTGCAACCCTAGAACTTAAACTTTTGTAGACTTGCAAACCATGAACCTTAGATGAAAGAAATTACTAGTTTCCCCCACATCTTGAACCTTGGACAATTTAATTCAAATCAAACTCAACCATAGACCTTATTCTAAGAACCTTTTATCATATTTCCTAAATCTTTGGACTTTAGGCAGTGAATATTGGACTTATGGATTGTGGATTGTAGACCAAGAAAATTTTGCTCTTTACCTTGACCCGTTGGACCCTTTATCATAGTTTGTACAATTTGGATACTAGATCCTTAAAACTTGGGCTTTGAAATGTATACCCAAGAATCTTGACAATTTCATACAATTATTCAATATAATGGAGATAGAACAATTAAAGAACACATATACACCTAAAAGGATTCTTTGATTCATGCTCAATTCCATTAGGAGAATGTGCCTAAAAGCATGCTTTGATCAATGCTCAACTCCATTAAGAGAATGTCTCTTGCCACATGTTCCCTTATACCTTTAATGAAGCTACTAATAACTTGTATTCTTTGATATAACTACTAATAACTTATATTTGGCCTTATCTTTTAGGTCAATTACTTCATGGCAAGGTCTTAAAGATGCTTTCCTTAATCACTTTAGACTTTCTCTTGGCTGAAATTTGATGTATAATCAATTTTCCACCTATATGATGAAAGAGGGGTTCTCAACGACCCTCTTTTCTGAAAACAAACACTCAAAATATCCTCAATAGTTCATACAACAAAACTCATGGACTCACATTAAAATTTGTAACAATAAATCTGCTCATAATAAAAATATGATTACAATGTCATTTTCAATCAACACAGGATAGATGGGCAGCAACATATGCCCTTCACATAATCTGAAAAATGAATTGAAAACAACCTGCAACAAAAAAAATCAAACTATGTGCTTCATTAGCACCTCCAAATCTGCACTTTTCCTCTTCCAACAATCACCAACAACTCTTCAAGTCTCAACAATGGTGTCTTCAACCTTCAATGGCTGCAATAACCCTTTCAACATGCAACAAAACACTTCAATAACCTCTTGAGAAATGCTACACCCAAATCTCCAACCTCCCAAAACCTGCAACAACAAATGAATGCCCAAAACATGCAACAAAACCCTTCTCCCAAAAATCCAAAAATCAAATATTCCCTCCCATTTGGAAAAGTCAGGAACCCCTCTTGGGAATTAGTGGTTTCAATAATAGAAAAATTAATAAATAATTTTTCATGCCATTTTGTAACTCCCACAAACCCAACGACCAAGTTTGTTTTTTCTGATTTTTCCAAAAATGTGACTACACCTTCACTATCTCCAATTCCTAACTTGCATAACAAAAATGATTTTATTTAATTAAATATCATTATTCCCAAAATATTAAAATAGCCTCCTAACATGAAATGTAGATGTAAATTTCAAATTAATTTTTTTTTATTGATGTTGATTGCACTTTCACCTAAAATGCTCTTGCATTAGACACCTCGAGTAGAAAGAAATGTTTCATGAGTTACACTCATAAACATTATAGACCTTGTGTCTATCTTGGATCCACCTCATTACCTTATCCAATGGAATATTTTTGTGCACCACTTTCTGGAAACTTACAACATTACCATGTTTCATCCTTCCTTTACTACCCATCATGTAATTTGAAGCATCAAATTTATTTTCCAATCAATATACTCCATCAAAATCAGAACTAACAATTAAACTTATACCTTCTCCAAACAAATGTATTTCTTCACCTCATTTGTTGTTCTACCTTTTCCATCTCTTTCCACCATGTCCCCTTCATGAAATTCCACTATTTCCATGCCTTTTGAAAGACATGACACTGCTACAACCTATTTTTCTTCACTCAAAACAAAAGACTCAATTTCCACATTACTTGATAAGGAATCATGATCACTAATCAAAACACTTTCACCTCCACTATTCTCACACAAGGATTCTTTAGAAAACTTTTCATTAACCTTGACACTCCACTCTTCCAATTCAACTTTATCAAAAGTAGTTTTTGCTGCAACAATTTTTTCTATTCCTTCACTCTCTTTCCTATTGAATGAAACAATAAAATCATATTTTACCTTACCCTCTACTGGTACCTTCATTCCACTTGAGATCTCTACTTCAATTTGAGTCAACAAATCACCTTTCTCATCTTCATCATGGCTAGTGTTAATAAATCCAACATATTCATACTTCATACCATTTAAAATTATGATTTCATCAATCAAACAAGACCTTGCATTGTTGTCAACCCTACCCATTTCTTCTTTCAATGGCTTCAATTTGTATTTTACTCCATCCTTTGTCAATGTGTATGTGTTGGCATAACCATCGTGCACCACCTTCCTGTCAAATTGCCAAGGCCTTCCTAACAAAACATGACAAGCATTCATACAAATAATATCATATAAAATTTCATCTTTATAACCTCCTATATTAAGATTTACCAAAAAAAATTCACTGATCAAAACTTTCCTATCATCTTGTAGCCATGCTACCCTATATGAATGTGGATGCCTTCTTCTCTCTAGTTACAATTTTCTCGCCATCTCTTTGGAAACGAGATTGTTTGTGCTACCTCCATCTATGATGACATTATATACCTTATTCTGGCACTTGCATCTTGTTATAAACAAACTTTTTCTTTGAATGGATTTATCGTCTTCATTCAATAGGTTCTCCTGGCCATTAAAGTTTCACCATCTTTTGTTTCTTCGAAATGTGATGATCTTGCATCTTCTCTATTCACATTTACAGTTCAATTCTAATTTTTTGATCTTCTTCTAGATCTTTCCTCTTCATGAGGAAAATCATATGCTCTATGACCCTCTTTTCCACACTTAAAACAGGTTCCTTTGAAATTTTCTCTTCCAAAACATCTACCCCATCTTCCTCTACCTCTTGAATTTTGATCTCTAGGGCCATATGAGTCTTCATATCTCTAAATTTTACTACTGCCTTGGTCTTTTTTTTCCAATTTTTCTAATTATTATCTGCTCCATATGATCTTCCTTCAACCTCCTCATCATGACCTCTTCCTCTTTGCTTACTTTCATACCTTGTGTTCATTCTTTCCTCAATTTTCAAGGCATCGGATAGGCATCTTCCATTGTGAAAACTCTCACTAAAGTCATCTCCTCTTGTATGCTTGGTCTCAAATCATTAATATATCTCACAACCTTCTCCTTTGCTACTTTCACATGTCATATTCTAATCAGGATCGTATGAACTCCTCTGTATATTCTTTCACTGTTCTAGTCCCTTATTTTAACCCTTGCATTTTTTTGAGCAAATCAAGCTCATAGTCCACCAGAATGAACCGTCTTTTCATTTTCTCCACCATTATATCCCACTTAGTAATTTTCTCCTTGCCTCTCCTTCCTCTTTCCAATTGAATCTCTCTCCACCAAATTAAAGCATGTCCTTTCAATCTAGTTTTTGCATGCCTTACTTTGTCAGGATCCTCAACTTCTTCAAACTCGGAGAACTCTTCCATGTCATTGATCCAATCCACTAAATATTTTGGATCCAAATTCCCATAAAATTTAGGAACATAAATTTTTTTTTTTGTTTCCATCCTTGATAGGGTAACCAATAATGGGTTATTGGCAATTGATGTTGTTGCATTTCTTTGCTCACTTGTTTGGTTGGATCCTCTGAAGTTTCTTTTTCCTCATCACTTACTAGTTCTCTTCTCTATGCAAACCCTCTTCTAATTTATTCTTCTAATACTTCCACTTACCTTCTTAAGGCTCTAAAATCATTATCACAGACAAAATTATTACCTCTTCCTCTACCCGTACCATGTGGGGCTCATCTTGCATACATTTTTCTCCACACCCACAAGCTCAATCCTGGTGCAAACTGCCTCTCTTTGGCAGTCTATTCACACACTCAAAATATTCCTACTCTGGTACCATTGATTAAAGAGGGGTTCTCAACAACCCTCTTTTCTAAAAACAAACACTCAAAATATCCTCAATAGTGCATACAAATCAACAACAAAGCTCATGGATTCACATTAAAATTTACAACAATAAATCTTGTCATAATAAAATATGATTATAATGTCATTTTTCAGTCAACAAAGGATTGATCCACAATGACATATGCTCTTCACATAATCTGAAAATGAATTGAAACAAGATACAACAACAAAAATCAAACTATGTGCTTCATTAGCACCTCCAAATTTGCACTTTTCCTCTTCCAACAATCACCTGCAACTCTTCAAGTCTCAACAATGGTATCTTCAACCTTCAATGGTTGCAATAACCGTTTCAACATGTAACCAAACACTTCAATAACCTCTTGAGAAATACCACGCCCAACTCTCGAACCTCCCAAAACTTGCAACAACAAATGAATGCCCAAAACATGCAACAAAACTCTTCTCCCAAAAATCCAAAAATCAAATTTTCCCTCCCATTTGGAAAAGTCATGACCCCCTCTTGAGAATTAATGGTTTCAAATTTTCTCTCCCATTTGGAAAAGTCACGACGCCATTTGGAAAAGTCATGTTATTTTGTAACTCCCACAAACCCAACGGCCAAGTTGTTTTTTTCTAATTTTTGCAAAAATGCAACTACACCTCCACTATCTCCACTTCCTAACTTGCATAACAAAAATGATTTTATTTAATTAAATCCAATTATGCCCAAATTATCAAAATAACCTCCTAACATGAAATGCAAATGCAAATTTCAAATTGATTTTTTTTTTTATGTTGATTGTACTTTCACTTAGGATGCTCCTGCATCACTATATGAGAGAACCCAATGGACATCTAAGAATTTTTAAGAAGATTCCATAAGCTATAATCAATATTACTAATCCTTACAAATCTATAGAATCCACAGCTATTTAGATATATCTTGTGGCTCTTAACTCTCTTACTATCCATGTTTTTGGGAGGACATATGCTTTGACTTCTTATATTACTAATCATTTATCCACAAGCCAAAATTTGTGAAAGATAACTTGTTCCCCAATTATATGGAGTAGGACCTCTTTTTTCTCTTTGGAAACCAACAAAATACAACCAAATTCCCATGCTAAATCAATGGCTTCTCCTCATATTCCAATCATCAACCAATTTCTTGGAATGACTAATTATTTCAAAATCTAGCTACAACCACAATTAGTTGTTTAATCCTAATCAATCCATGGAATTTCCTCCGATATCTCAAGTTATGCTAGCCACACAATTTAAACCATCATACATGAACAAGAAATCCTCACAATTTAGAGAATCCAAGCAAGTGATGCTCATTGGAATTCATTATAGTGTGCCAAAATGTATGAACAATTAGATGCTAGCTAGATATCCTCAAACACAAGCTCACCCACCACCATAAAATCAATCTTCTGAATCAAATATTTATTTGGATAGCCTTCACAAAATGGTCCAATAATTTAATAATGATGTTTCAAACATGTAGAGAGGAAACACAATGAATTAGGGAAGTGGTGGATATCAACAAAGAATTAATAACAATTTAAAATGCAACCATCAATGGAATACCTATCCAAATAATGGTGGTTTTGATCCTTGTGTAGAAAACCTAAATAGGAAAGGGAATAAGTGTGAAGCAATAATCAATATTGCAAAAATTGATGGTTGGAGGCTTTATTCTAGTAATAATAACAATGAAATGGACTATCATCAATTCCACACAAACTTTGATATATTTCAGCCAAGGTCTAAAAAATAATAAGAAACCAACTTCTCAAGGATAGAACTCAAGTCAAAACTATGCAAACTTTGGAGTTTTTTACATGTTGGAAACATGCAACTTTTTAAAGAAAAATGAAGAAAACAAGTTTGATGAAAACATTGACAAAGTTCATGCATATCAATAATACTATAAATGTGGAAATTATGCTTTGAGAAATGGGGTAAAGGAGCCCTTGACAAAATCCATCCCATTAAATGTCCCTCACAAACCACCTAATCCTAATTTAGGCAACAATTTAGATATAGTATTTCATTTGTCATTTGGATAATTGTGCCTTTAAATATATTGTTCTCTTTGTTACTTGTATAATTATTTTTCTTGGCAAAAAATAAATAGCTCTATTTTTAGCCTTTGCTTCTTTCTTTTTCTTCATTTTTATCTTTTTAATCTCTATTGGTCTCTCACTTCATCATGTTCATCTCATTTTTATCTTTTCATGTTTCTATGATTATTCTTTTTCTCTCTTTCTTAAATTTTTTTTCTTTTAGCCCCCCTCTCTCTCTTATTTATCTCTTTTCTTTGTGATTTTTTTATACACCCTCTTTATATGTTTTTATCTTATTCCCCTCATATCCTCTTCTTTTTTATTTATTTTTTGTTTTATTTCTTTATTTTTATGTTTTGTTTCTTTCTAGAATCTTATAATTGTTTTTTCTTTCTATCATTTTTATTTCTCTTTTTTATTTATCTATATTTTGTTTTAATTTTCTCTCTTTCTACCTTTAGCCACTCTTTTCTCATATTTTTTTCTTTCTAGATATTTCATTTTTATCCATTTCAATCAAGATCTACTTTTATATTTGTTCTCACTTTTCCTTTCTCAATTTTCTTATTTTCTCTTTTCTTTCTTTCTTATTATATTCTTTGTTTCTATTTTTCCTTTCTTGTGTTTTCTCTTTCTTTCTTACTTGCTCTCTTTCTATTTATCCTTTAATCTTTCTTCATCACCTTTGATTGATTTATTTATCTTCCAATCTTTTTGACTTTTTGTCCTCCTCTTTATATATATTTCATTTTACTCTTTCTCTATTTCATTCCATATTTATTATTTCATATTTTTTTCCTCTATCTAATTCTCAATCTCTTTTTTCTTTATTTCTTTGTTTATATTTTTGTTTTCTTCTATTTCTTTCAATCTTTGTTTATATTTTTGTTTTCTATTTCTTTCAATCTTTATTTGTTTACTTTGATTTCTCTCTCTCTCCCTCTCCTGCTCCACCTCCCCCTCTCCCTCCCCTTCCCTCGCTCCCTCCCTCCCCCTCTCTCTCTCTCTCTATTTGTTTTAACAACTTCCTTGTGTTTCTCTTTATTTGTTTTTTCTTTAACTTTAATTTTAAACTTACTATCTTTTTTCTCTTAATTTTTTTTTTTTTTTCTCATTTTATGTCTTATATTTTTTTGCCTCACTCTTTTGTTTTACCTCTTTCTTCCCTCTTTCTCTCTCTTGTCTTTCAACTATTAGTTTTCTTGTGATTCTTGTGTTTCTCTATATTTGTTTTTAGCCTTTCTTTAACTTTAATTTTATTTTATTTTTCTCTTAAATTTTTTTTATTCTTTTCTCATTTTATCTCTTATATTTTTCTACCTCACTCTTTTATTTTACGTTTTTTTCTCTCTCTCTCTCTTGTCTTTCAACTATTTTAGTTTTTTCATTTTTTTTCTTTAGTTTCCTTTATTTCTTTCTTTATGTCCAGATATATTTACCTTTCAATATGTGTCTATTTTTCCTAGTTTCTTTCAATTTATGTTTATTTCATTTTCTCTTTCTTTATATGCATATAGTTTGTTTAATTTTATATTTTTTTCTTTATGCATGTCATCTTTTTTCTAATCAAAATTATAATTTGTGTTTCTTTTTTCTTATTTGAGTATGTCAAGTTGTCTCTTTCTTCATTTCCTTGGCTCTTTCTTCCTCTCTTTCTTTATGTTTTCCTTTTTCTCTATTTTTATAAATCTAAGTTATTTTGTCAAGTAGGTGATATTTTTATATTGTATCATATTATGTAATATTTTATATAGATTCAATAGTGTAATTTTTAGTTTAACTTATTGATGCATTTTTTTTTTGGAGTGGTTCAAATGAACTCATTTATCATGAGAATGAATGATCCACTTAGCACTCATTGTATCCTAGCAATACTCATAGGGATGAAGCATTATAACTTCCTAAAAGGTCATCCATCATAGTACTACTTTGATTCTATTGCGCTTACCCATGTAGTTTCACCCAAAATCTTGGGGGAAGCAAAGTGGGAGCTAGGTTGGCTTGATTTTGGGAGAAACTCCATGGTAAATCTTGCCTGATTTAGAGTATTTTTTGGATGGGTTACCTCTTGGGATGTCTCGTTATTTCACCATTGTGAATATCACCTAGATGTAATAAATGAAGTGGACCATTAATGCTTATAAGATATGGGTTCCAATTTTTAATTTCTTTCTCCTTCCCTCGCCCCATCATTTCCCCTCTTTTTGTATTTTTGTTTTATTTCTCCGTTTATGTCCTTTTCTCTCTTGTTATCTCAATTACTCTCTCCTCTTGTTTACTTCACTTGTTATTTCCTAATATTTTATTTCATTCTCATTCATTCATTATATGATATTTACTAATTTCTTTATTTATTTTTCTTTGTTTTTATCGGTATATATTTTAGCTTTCTAAACTTTTTATTTCTTACATTTTATTTTCTTTTTGCTTCCTTCACCCCATCCTTTCTCCTCTTTCTCATTTTTCTCTTTTCTTTCTTTTTTTCTTTCCTTTCCTTTATTATTATCTTAATTACTCTATCTTATAACTCTTATTTCTTGCATTTGTTGTGCCTCTTTCTCACTCATTCATTCTATCTTCTTTTCTTTCTTTGTTTCTTCTATATTTTTTCTTTTTTGTTTCTTTCTCTTTTTCATTGTTTCTATATTTATCTATTCATTTCTTCTCTTTATTTTTCTCTTGTATCTAGTCCTTTGTCTTTTTCTCTTTATTTATTTATTTATCCTTTTGTCTAAGTAATCTACTTTCAATATCACTTTGCATCATTGTCTATTTTTTTTCTTTATTTTCTTTATATTTTTCTCTCCTAGAATCAACCGCTTGACCCCTAGACCTGAGACCCTAAAACATATAACCTAGACCTTGGAACTTGAAATTTAAGGTATAGACCATTGGATCCTTTGACTTGTGGATTTGGTGGATCCCAAGTCAAGAAACCATTAACATTTACCTTAGACCTTGACCTTAGACATAAACATTAGACATTATACCTTAGAGCTTTTACCTTAGATGCTTGATTATGGATATTGGACACTTGGAACCTAGATCTTGAATCATAGGTCCCATACACCTTAAACACTACATGTAAAACATACACCCATAAGCTCTAGACCCTTGGACATAGCACCATAGAACCTTCTTTATTTCTAAATTATTCATTCTCTTTCTTCTCATTTATTTACATTATCTCTCTTTGTATTCTATCTATTAGTATTTCTTTCTTTTTCTTATATTTTTCCTTTCTCTATCTCTCCATATTTCTCTATTTTTCTTTTATAAGTTTCTTCCTTTCCTTTTAGTGTATTTATTCTTCTTTCTCTCTATCTCATTTTGTAGATCTATTTGTCTATCATGCACCTTTTCCTCTCATATTTTTCTCTCATCCTTTTATTTCTTCTTCTTAGTCTTTGTTTCTTTTTTTTTATTTCTCATATTATGTAATGCTTTATCAAGATTCAACTGTGTAAGAAGTCATGAATGGTCCACTTCACACTAATTGCATTCTAGGTGATGCTCATAAGCCCGTGAGTCATTGGCATTTCATGGGAGGTCACCCATCCTAGTACTACTTTGGCACAAGTGTGCTTAGTAATGGAGTTTACCCTAAAATCTTGGGGGAAGCTAAGTGGGAGCTAGGTGGACTTGATCTTGGGGGATACTCCATGGTTAAGTTGTACTAGTTTGGGTAACCTTGTATGGTGTACTAATTTTTTACCCCTTTGAACATCACTTAGATGCAATGAGTGCTAAGAATGAACCATCCATGGTCATAAGAGATGAGTTTTTGTAAATCACTACTCATGAAATATGGGTTAATGAGTTTTGCTCAAAAACTATGTAATTGATTCTTGATTAAATATCATATTTTTTCTTTGGTTAAGTATTTTTTATTAATTATTTATTAATTCCATTATAAATATTATATATTCCATTCTCCATTTGTATTTCTCTGAGTTCTTTTTTGTTCCTTGTTTTATATGTTTATCTTATTTTTTCTTGTCTTTCTTTGGATCTCTATTGCCCTTGGACCCTAGACCTTGAACCTTGATGCACCCTAGAATGTAGACGTTTATTTTATTTCTATTATTTTTTCTCTTTTTAATCTTTCTTTGACATTATCTCTATTTCTATTACGATATATAACATTTTGTTCTCTTTTTCTTACATTTTTCTTCTCTCTATTTCCTTTTATTATTTTCCTATTTTTCCTTTTAGTGTATTTTTTCTCCTTTCATATCTTTATCTCTTCTTCTCTTCCTCATGTTTTTATATCTCACTCATTTATTTATTTATTTTACGTTTTTTTGTTGTTTGTTTCTATCTTTTTTTATTTTGTACTAGGCATTTATTTGTCCATTTAGTTTAATAATATTATTTCCTTCTTTATCTTTCTTTATGCCTTTAATTTCTTTTTGTATTTCTTTTCATAAGGTCAAATTTTTTACCCTTTTTTGTTTCTATATATGTCCATCATCAATGGTTTTTAATTATTTTCACTATTTATTTATTTCATTACCTCTTTCTCTCTATCCTTCTGTAACGCCCCACTAGGGAACCCAGAGAACAACACATAAATTAACAAAATAATCAAACAATTTTATTTTTTAAAACATTCAATAACAACATAAGTACAAAGTGGAAAACTACACATATGTCCTCAGGGTTCCATGACAATGCTACTTAAACATTCCCAAATAAAAACATCACATCATAATCCATAAGACATAAAGCATAAGAATAAATCATATTAATATTGAATGATCTATTCACATAATAATAATATAGATAAGTTACATATCCAAGTTACATCAAGAGAGATTATGAAAAATATCGTAACATCATAATTACATTACAGTAATTTCACTCATACATAACAAGAGTGAATACAATATAGAAGAAGAACACAATACATCTGTCAACCTTGTTCATGAGCACGCACAGCGTCCAACTTCATGAACCAATTAGTATGAGGAACCTGTCTCAAGAACAATATCATCCAAGCAAAGCAACACCTGCAAGGGAACCCAATGGAGGAAAAAGTATGTTCCTCCCAACCATGTGGTACCCTAAGGTCCACTCCCTCCGTGCTAGGAGATAATATCAAGTCCACAAAGATAACAAACAAGAAGACAAAACATAAAATTTGCATGGCTTGACGTACACATCACAACATAACAATACCCAAACCTCATAATAATAAACAAATATCCCAAAGGAAACAACATACTAAGGGGTGACTCTACACAAGAGATCACATAACATGCATTAGGAAAAGAATATCATCACATAGTTTATTACAGGTTACCTTGGTGAATCTTTCTAGATTACCGGCCCTCATACCGAGTTACCCTGGCAATCTCTACCAATTCTTGGCCCCTAAAAAAACTCATGTGGCATCGAAATACCTTTTGAGAATCCAAAGTAAACGATCATGCCATTCCAGGCCATCTCAACCTACCCCTTAATCTATACAAGCACTAAGGCACTAGGCGAGGCATTCCAATTATCTGAATTATTTAATGAACATTTCCCAACCCCAATACATTTAATTAGGTTTTCACTTAATTATAAATTTACGATAGGTTACCCTGGCTACCACTTAGGGTTCTAACCCCTATCGCAAGCCACTCGTCCTAATAACATGACTCAACTTCAATTACAAAGGACAACCATCATGCATAATAAATCAATACAAAAATGTATACATCTCAATCATGACATAGATCATATAACTTCCAAGATACCTCAAAGGTAACAACAAATTGTGCATGGCTAAGTCCCTAAAATAAATCATTGTAATTGAACAATAAAGTACAAGTATAAGAAGCTTAACAGAACAAATTTCATTCCTAGCCTCTAGAAGATTTAAGAACTCATATCTTAAAAGTACACTCTTAAAATATCAATAAAAAAATATAATTACTCGTTATATACAGCCACCAAAACTTCATAACTTAATTACTCATATTTTATTCCACAAATTCTCTCCTTAACACCAAGTCAATAATAAAAGACTAGTTTCAAGCAATAATCCATTAATACACCTTTTTTTTTAGTCAAAAGTGGTCAAGCCACTATATTATATTATTTATATTTAATATGTACATAACCCTGATTCAATAGGGCATACATTAATACACATATTAAAAGCCATATTTATTTGCAAATAAATAAACTAATTCTAAATTTTAACATTCATTTAAAATTAAATAAACTAAAATTTCCTCAACAAGTGTTTGAGATTACTCTGATACTAGTAAACTTCTTTCACCAATCTGAAAGCAAATAATTTAGAATTCAACAATTTCTAATGTAAATATAATTTCAAACAGAAATACACACGTTATGTTTTCTATAGTTATCCTCATGAATTGAAATCAGATTGTAATACGTTTAGATATTCATGCAAAATAGTGGTCCCTCCCATGCTAGTCTTCATGAACTAAACTCACACTAAACTGAAGATATAGCAAGGGAGCTCAACTTATTTAGAGAAAAACTATAGTGCAAATTGAGGTGTGAATTCAAAACATAGGGCGGTGGCCAGAGTCATGGTTCAATATTTGCTTAAAGAATTTGCATGAAATAAGGTGATTATTGTACATAACAACCCGAATAAGGGCTAAATTCTGCCTAATCTTAATTTACATATGATTTGGTTTCAATGCCACAAAGGCATTAACATGGTCTACAACAACCCTTATGGATTCTACGGAATAATCATAATCCATTAACTATGAATTTTAGAGAAATATTAGAAGCTAATCACCATATACATAGGTGATGACAAGGATACTAAAGTACAAACTGTCTAATGTATGGGAAAGCAATGATATCTGCAGCAAATAAGAAAATCAAACCAAATGAGTTCCATGTGTTGGCAATTTAAATCAGTTATCGCCAGAATGAGATAGGAGATTATTCGATTAGAGCTATGGTTTATCATTTATTTTGTTGGTATTATATTAAATTCCTTTAAGAAAGGAACGCAGTTGATCTATATGCAGGTATATTGGTTGATCGTTGGTTTAGCATGGGAAAAGAATGAGAAAATAGCAAGATTGCAAGCTGATTGGTCTTCAGGTTTGATTTACTATGCTATGATCATATTCCTTAACCACTTTTTAATCACCATTCAATATGTATGGTTTCACAACCAAAAGCTACAAACTTGGGCTCCAATTACAAGGCGCTTATACAGACCAAAACAACTCATCCATCTGATTTCAATATAAATTTCAACATGCATTTTTAAACACTTAAGGAGTATCGATTGACGCATTGGAAATTAAATAAATGGAGATTGAAATTTTATTTAAAACTATTTTAATATGGAGGCCTACACCGTCCCTATGGAAGCCAAGATTTGAAAAGAGGGAGGATGTTGGGATGTATTTCCCTTCAGTTGCTTAGGTTTCTTATAATATCAAAAAATTACTCAAAGCAAATAGTAACCCCAAATTGATAATTTTGATTGGCATACCCCTCAAAGATAAAGGATGATTCAAACTATTGAGTTTGAATATTACATATTCTTCATTACAACACCAAAGAAAAACCAGAGAAAAGAATACTTTCAAACTACAAATGAATACATGATACAAGGGGACGCGATAGCACAAGCAACGATGGATGATTAAAGGATGTTGAGAAAAGCAATCCACAGTTAAAGAAATTGACACCGACTTTACTAAACGAATTTGTAAGACAAAAAAAAGATGATCCTATAAGAGAATTTAGCTGCAACGGCAATGGAGCAAAAGTTGCATTGTAAGTTTTTCTTGTGTTCCTACGTTATGGAGAAAACTCTTAATACAAAGGTGATTCTATTTGTTTCCAAACACTAGTTTAAAAGCCACAACATACTGACTTTAATTTTCAAGAATATATATATTTATATATAAAACATTTGACCATGAAGTATAAATAATGAGATCCCATAGCTATCTAAAACAACCCAAAAAGATTGAAGACTAACAAATTCAAAGAGATTTACAGCTAGGTTTTGTTAGTTTTCATTTGTCTAAAAAATTTCCTCAATAATTTCAATACTAAACAATAACAATTTATTTTCTTATGTTTGTGCAGGAGTTTCAACAAACAATTCCTACCACAAGGAAGATCAAATGACATAAAATCGGTACAAAAACTTTTTGTACAAGGAAAATGCTAAAACAAAAGAAGAAAACCTAGATTTTAATCTCGAATTCACATAGATTGAAGCTAAAATCAGAAAATTCACAAATCTTTATCCTCCCAAGGCACAAATCCTTTAAATCCACTATCCCCAAACTTTTCAACCAGGAAAATACAAAGAAGAAGCTTTTTCCAAAAACTGTCATGAAAATTTTCTTCTCAGCAATCCAAAATCAATTGTCGTGTAAGATATTGCACAACCAAAAGCTTTTAATGCATTTGCGATTAACTCAAAGTCACAATACTTAACTGACAATAAGCATGCAATCAAGATTGATCAATTAATTCCAACTTAAACAGTTTACTCAAGATCACAATTTCTAACTCCAAATCAAAATTTATAACATGTTGAAAACAAACTCTTTTAAAATATCAAATTTTGAAACATTTATTTAATTTTGCACATTAAAATCAAAAAATGCATTAAATAAATATCTTATTTAATTTCATTTAATAAATAAAAACATGAACATAATTTCATTTTAATTTAACATTTAAATAAAATTGCATTAACTCGAATATTTTACTTAATAAACCATTTAATTATTTAATCAATCAATTTCCAATCATGACAAAAACAAGAACGACACAACGGAACCATACGACAAGACAACGATGGGAAACAACATAGATAATCATCCTATAAAGGAACAATGGCTTAAAAAGGGACCTGACATTATCTCTGAAACAACATATTTCCATTGGGTTAGGGCAAGCTTAGACCTGACAAAGTAGGTGAACCCAATACCCGGTACCTACAAACTGCATCAAACAACACTGTCAAACATATTTGCATAAACCAACAATCACACTGTGAAAGAGAATTGCAACATAGCAGGGTACTCACGAGTGAGTAATGCTACACTGTCTCCTTCACCAAGACTAACTTTCAATACTACATCATAAACACACTAAAACATTTACCAACAAAATAGAAACAATCTGAAACAAAGTGCAGGAACTGGAGGGACACTACATCCTCCCCCCTAAGCTTTGACTTACTCCTAGAAGTCGCAAGATAAGGTACAATTATACGCAACATCATGTAACCATCACTAATCAGAAGCATAGTGAACATAAACATAAATCACATATTACACAGAGTCAAATTTATCCAAACACAATTAAACTTCATAAATCCATGTAACATAAACATTAGTAAGGGAAGTCATAATCATCCAAGTCAAATACTATCATCCAAACCAATCAAAATGGTGCAACGACCACCAACAAAATCTCAAGATACATATCACATCATAAAAAGTGTCAAGTGCACATCACAATCATAATAAGTGTCGGTCTAATAAAGGCAACAAGAAAAATACTAAATCCCTCCTTCCACCAACAGACTACTCGCTATCCGATAGGGGACACTCCTCAGGGTCCTCATTTGAGTCCATAACCACCTTCATGGAAGCAGAAGGTTGTGTACGAAGGATTTCCTTCTCTTAGACAAAATAGGTGTGTTAGGTCCACACCCCAACAGCCAATCCCGGATAGCAGATGGTTTCTTCACTTTAACTGTGTGTCCCGGCTCTTCAATCTTCTTCCCTTTTTCCATCTTGAGTCGAGAGAGGGCCTAGGCCAAGGTCTTGTCATCGGAAATACAAGGTGGAGTTTCCGGTGTGGGATTTTCTTTGATGACCACACCCCTTTTGGAAGCCTTCACTGCCTTTTCTTTCCTCTTTCTGGCCTTTGACCTTCCCATCCCTGCACACAAAATGGGGTAATCATAAGACTCAAATCAAATTTTAAGTCCCAACTAATCCTAACATAACATACATTTGCACACAAGACATACCACTTATTTCCTTATTCGACACAAACTCTCACAACATTTCCAACTACATCCGAAATTTTACACACACTCATCACATTCACACGCTACACAAATGTCCATAATGCATTTCCCCGATAGGAAGGATATCGGTGCATTGTGTACTACACCAAGGCTCCTATCCTTTCCATTGGTTTTCTACACCATTGGACCAACACCACATAAAAACAACTCTTGGATAGTCAGGAAAGAACATCCCAAAAAGGGAAAACATAAACACCTAGGTCAACGTAATGGGCTCACAAATATCCAGAGTGGCCAGTGTTAGAACCTTTGCTCTAATACCCTCTATTTCTTAATGTTATTTCTTTTTTTTACCCTTTATCTAGCCCATTCTTGCTTTGTTTCTTTCTTTGTTTTTTTCTTGTTTCAATTCTATGTTTTTTCAGTCATTCTACTTCTTTCTCTATTTCTCTATCTTTCCATCTCTTTCTCCATATAGCTATCATTCATTTTCTTTTCCTCACTTAGGTTCTCTTGTATCTATTTTCCTCTCTTAATCTCTTTCATTTTACTTTCTTTTCTTTTCTTTTCTTTCTTACCTCTTTTATCTTTGGTTATTCTTTAAAATTTTCATTGGTCTCTATCTCTTTCTATTTCTATCTCTCTTTTCTTGCTTCAATTCTCTTTACTTTTTTTTCTCTGCTCTCTTTCTTTCTATCTTTTTTTTGTTTTTTTTAATGTTCTTTCTTTCTTTATTTTTCATCCTCTATTTTTCCTTATGTTTTAGTTGCTTTCCTTTTATTTTTTGTATTTTTGTATATATTTATGTCTTTCTCTATATTTTCCTTTCTTTTTCTTTTTCTATTTAATATCTCCTCTATTTTTCTCTCTTACTATCTTCATTCATTCATTTTTATATTGTTTTTTTTTATATTTCTTTTTGTTGTCTTTCTATCTATCTCATTTTTATAACTTTCATTTGTTCTCCTTTTTATCTTTTTATATGCCCTTTCCCTTTCCATGTTTTTAATTTCTCTCTCTTCTAATTTTTGTTCCTTTTGTTTTTTTAGACTACAGGAATCGAGTAGCCACCCCTATAAACTGCATTGTGCCTGGTAAAAAAAATTCATATTACTAATGTTGTTGGCATGGCATGCCCTCTGATACCACGAGGATAGAGGGGAGACTAGACCTCGTGACCTCTTGTGTGCAACAAGATTCTTTAGCTAATCGAGCTAGGCCCTTTGCCCTATATTTTTGTTCCTTTGCTTTCTCTCTTCTCTTTCTTGTTTTTCTTCTATGTTATTTACTGTTTATTTTTCTTTTCTTCTCTTATTCTCTAGATGTTTATTTTCAATCCCTTGCCATGACTATCTTTGTTTCTATGTATAATTTTCCCTTATTTTTCTCTATTATTTTTTATTCCTTTCTTATTGGACCATGGATTGTGGACACTAGACTTTGGATGTTGGAGTTTGTATCCTTGATCTTTGACACTTGATACAAAATCCCTAGACACATCAATGATGAGAATAGATCTTAGTCATAATTTAGACAATAAAATGTAGAATATGCATGTTACATCATAAATCCTAGAACTTGGATCTTATGCTTTGGGAACACAAAACTAGAACCTTAACCCTCAAGATCTTAGAACTTAGATCCTAGACCCAAAAACATAAACTTTGGACCCATAGACATTGAAATGGTGGGATATTTGTTGGATAGGATAACTAAGAGGGGGGGTGAGTTAGTTGTCACAAAACCTTTAAATCATTCACCAGAACTAATCCTTAATACTGCTTAAATGAATAAACATTAAGTGCAAGTGTAGAAACTGAAAACCATCACACAAACACAACAACACCATATTTACGTGGAAAACCCAATAAGAGAAAAACCACAGTGAGGATTAATTCACACTATAGAGAATATCAAAACCAATTACAAAATGCTCACTGCCTAAGATATAAGGCTTACTACCAAAACAAGGACTCACTGCTCGGAATAGGACTTACTATCCAACAGGGCTAAAAACCCGGAGGGCTCACTACCACAAAGATACAAAGAAGATAGAAAAGATATGTTACAGAGAGAAGATAATAGAGAAATCCACCACAATTTTCTCAACCACTCATAGACATGCATGAATAATAGAGTACACCTTTTGCTCACTACATCTGAAAACTCAGCATTTAGGCTTCGCATTGATTTTCCACACTCGCATCACACACACTCACTGATTCGCATTGATCTCGCATCTATCTATTCAATTTCTTCACACTTATCTTTGTACATCATTCACTATCAACTCATCCTGTATTTATACCATCTCCAACTTTGAAACATATCCAAAGTCAGCCATCCAACATTAAATTCAAATTGGGTCAGTGCCAAAACATCCTAGGGTGGAATTAGAATGAGGGAAACCCAAACACATGCTTGGTGAGGACCCAAATAGATCCAACGCGCTACATCAATTTCAAAGATAGTGTTCAACACAAGGTCGGCCAAACCAATGTAAAACACATAGAAGAATTAAGCGCAAACCTTCCAGATATTGAAATTATCTTCAATATAATCATAACAACTCAAATCTAGAACTGCAAGTCATAAGACTTCACCAAAGAGAAATCCTGACCAATAAATTTTCTCCCAGACCTTAACCAGAACATAAAAAACCACAGTTCACAATTGGTGAACATAACTCGCACTGTACAATGAATCAGGAGCCAAAAATTTGGATATAACAACTTCCAACAACCATGACCAACATATCTAAACTACACAACCATAAGAGAAAATCTTGAACTAAAACTCAGGGTAACCACTAAACACATGCAAATTTTCTTCAATACAATTATCTCAATATCCTCAACATATACATCCAATAACCTGCAACCATGACATCAATGACAACAACAACTAGTTGACAACCAATTGACTAGTTGACATCAATGACAACACCTTCATTATTTTCCATTCTTGCAACAATCTCCCCCTTTGTCATTAATGGCAACACATGATGTGAAAAACCATCAAAGACAACATACTAGCTCTTAATATACTTCTCAAGATTTTTCTTTTTGTTTCTCCCCCTTAGTAGATAATCTTTTTCTCATTCTTCCTCTTTTCTTTTTCACATTCTTCCTCTCCCCCTTTGACATCAGTGGCAAAGAAAAAAGATATTTTACATTGATTTTCCCTTTGACATAGAAAACAAAATACTCATACAATGACAATACCTGACACTACCTCCTCCCCCTGAGAGGTAGCCACCAAAACATCAGTCTAGAAGAAAGATAGATCCATAGATCCACTGGACTGATGCATCTAGTTCAAGAAAGGAGGGGAAATGAACCCTAACTTCTCTCGAAGATACTCAAAAGTATCTTTAGGAGGAGCCTTTGTAAATATATCAACAATTTGATCCTTTGTAGAGATATACTCAAGCTTTACTTCACCATGACCTTCTCTCTTAAGAAATGATACTTGATAGATATATGCTTCGTGCTCAAGTGCATCACTGGATTCTTTGAAATGTTAATTTCACTTGTGTTATCACAGAAGATGGAAATAGGATCATCATACACCACTGTGATATCTTTCAATGTTTGTTTCATCCATAGAACTTGTGTAAAACAAGATGTAGCAGCAATATACTCAACTTCAATAGTAGACAAGGAAATTGAATCTTTTTTTTTACTCAACCATGCCACCAATATACAACCAAGAGAGAATGCACCACCACTTGTACTCTTTATGTCATCTACACATCCAGCCCAATCTGCATCTATATAAGCACTTAATATAAATTCAATATCCCTAGGATACCATAACCCATAATCTAGAGTGCCATTCATATATCTGAATATTATTTTAATAGTAGCAGCATGTATTTCTTTACAATCTTCTTGAAATCTAGCCACAAGACAGACTGCATGAATAATATCCGGTCTACTAGTAGTCAAATACAATAGTCCACCAATCATAAATCTATACTTTCTCTGATCAGCCTTAGGTGAATCATCATCTTTTCCCAATTTGCAACCAGTCACCATAGGAGTGCATACCGATTTGGAACCATCCATCCCAAACTTCTTCAACATCTCTTTTACATACTTAGACTGTGAAATAAAAATTCCTTTCTCTATTTGATTAATTTGCAGCCCAAGAAAGAAATTCATCTCTCCAAACATAGACATTTCAAATTCTTTATGCATCTCTTCTGCAAAAAACTTACACAGTTTCATTTCCTCCAAAAATAATGTCATCAACATATACAACTACAATCAAGATTTTGTCATTTTCAATTTTAAATATAGATTACTATTTGTTGTACCTTTGTTGAAACCTTGTTTAATCAAATAATTGTCTAACCTTGCATACCAAGCTCTAGGAGCTTGCTTCAATCCATGTAAAGCTTTCTTCAATCTGCACACTATATTCGGTTGACCTGACAACTGAAATCCTTCTGGTTATTCCATGTAGACCTCTTCTTCTAGCTCGCCATTCCAAAATGTAGACTTGTCATCCATCTAATAGACCTCAAAATCTTTGTGAGCAGAAAATGCTAAGAACATCCTTATAGATTCCATCCAATGTTCATCATTACATGCTTCACTTACAATCTTCGATTCAATCTCAGAAAATAAACACAAATTTACTTCAGCAACAGCTCTGCTTCTTGTCGATACAACTTTTGTTTAATGATTCTTCTACACATATCTAGGTGTCTTAGGGAACACCACTGGAGCTTCTTCTTCTCTTTCATTTTCTTTATTCTTCTTTTCTTGTTCATCATGTTCTTCCATAATTTCTTCAATTCTTCCACAATCAAGTTCATCTGATACATATCCATCAATATCACTTGAATTCTTCATTGTCCCATCAACCTTGACATTTGCACTTTCTACAATCTTTCTCGATCTTTTATTGAAGCATTTGTAGGCTTTTCTTTTAGTAGAATATCCAAGAAAAATTCCTTCATCACTTCTTGCATCAAACTTTCCTAAAGTTTCTTCATCTCTTCTGACATAACATTTGCTTTCAAATACCTTGAAATACTTAACAGTAGGAATTCTTCCAAATCATAGCTCATAGCCTAGGGTCTTTTTACTGTTGCTCTTGCTTGAACTCAATTGAATACATAAATAGTAGTATGAATAGCTTCTCTCCAATAGACTTCTGGTAAACTAGCTTTAGTAATCATTCATCTAGTGGCCTTTTGAACTATTCTATTCTTTCTTTCAACAACTCCATTCTACTGAGGAGTTCTCGGAGCAGATAACTGTCTTTTTATTCCATGCACTTCACATAACATATTAAACTCATGGGAGGTGAATTCTCCACCTCTGTCAGACCTTAAGCATTTTATCCTCAAATTTACTTCATTTTCAACCATAGCTTTGAATGTCTTGAATCTATCTAATGCATTTGATTTCTCTCTCAGAAATGTAACCCATGTATACCTAGAATAATCATCAATCAAAAGCATAAAGTACCTTTCACCTTGTAGACTTCTCACTCTTGTAGGACCATAGAGATCTGTATGAATTAAATCCACTAGTACGGTTGTAGATTGTTCCTTTGATCTGTAATGGCTTCTAGCTTGCTTTCCAAACTGACAATTCCTAGAAATAGAATTGACAGGCTTTGTAATCCTTGGTAAATCTCTCATGGCCTGAATTACACTAATCCTTGCCAAATTATCAAAATTCATGTGACACATTCTCTGATGCCATAACCAACTGTCATTAATCTGATTCATAAAACATCTTCTATCAGCACCTTTAAGTTGATAGATATTTTCTTCATATTTTTTTCCTATAGCAATCACTGTTTTGAATCCTTTATGGATCTCACATCTTTCATCCTCAAACACAAGATTATCTTCTTTGCTACATATTTTTCCAACACTCAAAAGATTATGCCTTAAACCCTTAACATAGTAGACGTCATTAGTATTAATATGCTTTCCATCAAAACTTATTGAACCTATCCCATAGATTTTAGCACCAATATCATCTCCAAACATAACCAAGCCTCCATCATCTTTTTCAAGTTTAACAAACTTACTCTTACCACCAGTCATGTGATGTGGACAACCACTATCAATAACCCAAAAGTTATTTTCATGTTTAGCATGTGGATAGAGATTACAGTACCTTCATTTTTCTCTTCTCTGGAGGGCATTCCTTCACCTATTTTTCAGAATTAGCAGAAGTAGGTTCATCCTTTATAGCCAAGAACAAGCATTCATTGTCATCAGGGTCTTCATAATAAAAATATTCATTAGATATACTAGCATTCTCATTCACATGATATGCTATGTTGATCTTCTTTCCTTTCCTTTCTTTGTCATATATTTGTTTATTCCTCTTAGCTCTTTTTGAACACTTTGCAGCATAATGACATATTTCTCCACAACTAAAGCATTTAAAGGGTAACTTACCTTCATACTTGTTAGAGCCTTTCTTCATCCTTCTCACAAAGTTAGCTTCTATCTCATCAAGATTTTCTTCATCCGGATCTTCAGCTTTTGTAGCCTTAAAGGTATTCTCTGACTTGCATCCATTCCTCATATTCGACTTTCTCATTTCATAAGATGTCAAATATCCAAACAACAGATCTATAGTGTAGGTCTTATAATCTATACTCTATTCAATAGCACACACCTTTTCACTGTAAGCATCAGGGAGAATTCTAAGAATCTTCTTTATGATCCCAATTTTATCTATAGTAGCACCAAGTCCTCACACTCCAACTACTATCTCATCTAATCTCTTTACATAAGCTTTAACATTCTCATCTCCAGACATATGTAGGAGCTCAAACTATGTTTCCAAATTCTGCAATTTTGCCTCTTTGACTCTTTCATCACCTTCATGCATTCTTTCCAAAGCATCCCATACTTCCTTAGCAGTCTTTAGATTCTGAACCTTAATCAACTCAGAATGTACAAGACTGTTCTTCAAAATATACTTCACTTTATTGTTCGCTTCATGTGCCTTTATCTCATCAGTTGTACTCGGACCATTAACAGGAGTGTAAGGATTCTTATAAGATTTATCCACATCATATCCACAATGCTCCATATATTCTTCCATCAATATTTTCTAGATAGCATAATTAGTTCCATCAAACCTCAAATAATCATAAGTAACTTTTCTAGTCATCCCAAAACTTCCTTAAGTGGTTAAGCTCTACTCCAAGGAACCAAGCTTTGATACCAATTGTTGGATAGGACAACTGAGAGGGGGGGTCAATCAGTTGTCAAAAACCTTTAAATCATTCACTGAAACTAATTCTTAATACTGCTTAAATAAATAAACATTAAGTGCAAGTGCAGAAATTGAAAACCATCACACAAACACAACACCAGATTTACGTTGAAAACCCAATAAGGGAAAAACCCTAGTGAGGATTAACTCACATTATTGAGAATATCAAAACCGATTACAAAAGGCTCACTGCCAAATTAAGGACTCGCTATCCAACAGGGCTAACAACCTAGAGGGCTCACTGCCATAGAGATACAAAGAAGATAGAAGAGATATGTTACAAAGAGAAGAAAATCTCACTGTAACAGAGAAATCCACCACAATTTGCTCAACCACTCACAGACATGCATGAATGATAGAGTACACCTTCTTCTCACTACATCTGAAAACTCAGCATTTAGGCTTTGCACTGATCTACCACACTCACATCACACACACTCATTGATTTGCATCAATCTTGCATCTATTTGTTCTATTTCTTCACACTTATCTCTCTTTGTACATCATTCACCATCAACTCATCCTATATTTACACCATCTCCAACTTTGAAACATATCCAAAGTCGGCCATCCAACATTAAATTCAAATTAGGTCGGTGCCAAAACATCCTAGGGTGGAATTAGAATGAGGGCGACCCAAACACATGCTTAGTGAGGACCCAAATAGATCCAACACGCTACATCAATTTTGAAGATAGTGTTCAACACAAGGTCGGAAAACCAATGTAAAACACATAGAACAATTTAGAATGAACCTTCCAGATACTGAAATTATCTTCAATACAATCATAACAACTCAACTCTAGAACCGCAAGTCATAAGACTTCACCAAAGAGAAATCTGAACCAACAACTTTTCTCACAGACCTCGACCAGAACACAGAAAACCACAGTTCACAACTGGTGAACATAACTCGCATTGCATAATGAATCAAGAGCCAAAAATCTGGATATAAAAGCTTCCAACAACCATGACCAACACATCTGAACCACACAACCATAGGAGTGAATCCTGAACCAAAACCCGGAGCAACCACTGAACACTTGCAAAATTTCTTCAATAAAATTTTCTCAATATCCTCAACATATACAGCCAATAACCTACAACCATGACATCAATGACAAGAACAACCAATTGACCAGTTGACATCAATGATAACACCTTCATTGTTTTTCATTCTTGCAACAATATTGACATTGACCAAGAAAATTTTATCTTGAAACACTCTACCACCCAACCTTAGAATTTGGAGTTTTCTCTTCTATGTTTTTTTCTTGTATCTCTCTTCCTCTTAGTTTCATTAGTTTATTTTCATTATATCTCTCTTTCTCATTTTTCTATCATCTTGTTTTCTTTTTAATTTTATTTTCTTCTCTCTATTATCATTTGAGATTGATTCATTTCAATTGTGTTGGAACACCCGAAATACTACGAAGTGGGGGTGAATCAGTATTTCATTAAACCATTTGATCACAATCCATCCAATTAACAAAACATATCTAATTGTAACTGTTACCAAATTTTTGCCACAGCTCAATTGGTGGAGCTGGCTGAATGTTATTATATCATGATGTGAAATTGCAAATTAAGTTTAATTATTGTTGCATTCTTTTATCATTATGCATTGAGTGATAGCTATGTGTTTTAAAGAAGAAATAGAGTTTTCAGAATGCCATTCTGATATTCCAGAATTAAAAGAAATACAGAATTGAGCAAATGAGCAAAATAGCATTTTAGATGCTTTCTTTTATTTCATGAAAAGATTCATATTTTACAAGGCTTCATTTGATTTCAAGAATCAAATATTACAACATTGCATTTAAATGCATTTTCTTTTCAAATGAATTGCAAGAATTGAAATCAAATATCCACACAAGTCGTGGATGTGACTGTCACAATGAATCACTAATAGCACACTATACTACTGAAGGTGCGGAAAAGAAATCACATAAGTAAATAGCATAATCATCATTTCCTGTTTTGGCCGATGGTTGACGATAATGGTGCACCTCTGTCTTCTCGTATTCTGTCGACCTGTAAGAGAAAAGAGGGGGTGTCAGTGGATCCGATTATGAAGTAACCTATATGAGGCACCCACAATAGTACAGCCTACTATTAATCATGCATTGAAACAATCAATCAAGTGCAGTACGGAAGAAATGAGCTAAAGGAGAAATAACAATATCATTATCATCATGTTCTATTTTTTATGCTAACATTGTTTGTTTCTTTGTGCAGGTATAGGTAAAGTCATGAAGCTAAACATTATTTGAAGACCAAGCATGTGGAGAAAAACGGGCTCCCACAAGGGTAGAGCTCGGCATGCTGCCCTATTCATTAATGGGATAATTTAAAGAATACATCATCATATTCATCAAGTGAAAGGAAATACAACTGAAAGAGTAAACAGAGTTATCTATCGAGCAAATAAACCAACTGTGCATTCATAAAGATCAGGTTTATTTTTCTGAAGGCTATAGGTGAACAGTGAGTTTAGTTCACTCAATCAATTCAGCTAAGTACATTTACATCAGATATTGTTGTATAAGTTCATGTTTTGTGTTATCTTGTTGATCATAATCATATATGTCATGCAAGTTCTAGTTCATCAATTCATTCTTTTCATAGTCAAGGATAGTGAACAGGCATAGATTATGCCTTAACGGAGCATTTAGTTTTGATTTTCATCATGAAAGAGAGCAGATTTTTTAAAGCAGTTTGATAAGTGAAACATAAAAATGCATGAAGAGTACCATGTTGCTCAAGAGTACAATAACAGACCATACACTCAAGTGATAAATGAGCTATTAGTTCCAACTTGACTGGCAATGCAGTGCAACATTAGGGTATGCAATCAGCAAATGCTTGTTCCAAAATGACCAAAGAAATGATAGTTTTTCTTTCCAAAAGGTGTTTTGAGGTGTTAATCATGCAGTTTCAATTTAAAATCTCTACGAAGTTCAAGAGCAAAGGGTGAAGGTTGTTGTGTGTTAGAGTTAAGGAATCCAAAGGGCAGTGTTGTGTACACAGTTTTGACAAGAGCTTAAACATATAAGGGTTATTTTCAGAGTGAGCAGATTATGCATGAAATAAGTAGTATACAAATTCAGTCAAAGATAAATTTTGTGTGAAAAGGAAAAGCATGAACTCATATGGCTGTAGTTTAAACAAGGGATGCATTTCCAGAATTCCATAAGTCTGTGGTTCATTTTCTCCATGAAGAGACAAACACAGAATCATGCTAAATGTAAAAAATTTAAGTGCCAAAAGAAGCCCAGACTTTACACAATTGTTGGGATTACAGACCTTTGATATCTCAAGCAAGTTTGTATGGTGGAGATTGTTCTATTATATCTCCAAGGAGTTACAAGTATCAAGCAAATGATTGTTCTAGATTCGACAAGATTCAGATACATAGGCTTCATTTCCAGAATAAGCAAGTTATGAAAGCATGAGAGTTCAAACATGGCATGTCAATGATGCCTGAAAATAAACAGAAGGTCAAGAGGAACCTTTTAAAAGTAGATATGTAAGTTTTAGGCAATAAGAAACTGAAGGAATATCAAGTCTTCAACGCAATACGAGCAAGGTGTATTCAAAATGCTATATGCTTAGAAGAGGGTTTTGTTAAAATAGAATCTATACAACATTTCTGTAAAAGAGGTTGAGCAAAGTGAAAATACTATCAGAATCGGTTTCAGTCTTACACATACAGTTTCATTGTTCTCTCATAGATTTATAATTGTTTTAGAATCACATGTGGAGATCAGTTTTTAGAAAATTTGTGGAGTTCCAAATAAGTTCAGTATCTCCTCGTTACTATGTGTTTACCCATTTTGGGGTTTCGAGTCAAGTGTGCAGACTTTTAGTATTCCTAATTTACCCATATGGGTGTGTTTTCTTAGAATGACAGGTTAAATGTTGTATCATATGGGAGTTTTCAAACAATGCTTAGTTCCCTTCTCACTGTCAAGCACTTACATGGAGGTGATTAAAGGACACAAGAATATCAAAGTAAGCATCAATTGTTTTGGGTCGAGCCCATAAACTGAATTCAAGGAAAATGCACAGATTTTGTTACTCTTACAGGGGCTTTCAGTTTTGAAGGTAAACAAGGACGAACAGCAAGTACCCACATTGGGGTTTCCAATAAACACAGATTTTCACTATTTTCGGCCATCTATGATACCCATATTTGGGTTGAGCTTCAAAATACAGAAAATTCAATTACAATGGTAACCCACGAAAAGAGACAGCAAGAAAATACAAAAATGCAAGTTTCCTGAGGTGGGTCGAGCATCAGAAGAAAGAAAATACAGCTTTATTCAAATTCCCATGATACCCACAAGCAAATATGTCTTCAGAGAGACATAAAGATGAATTTTTTGTTCGGGGTCGAGCCCAAAATTTATAAAACAATGTTTTCTATAATATACATCTGGTGTGGCCTGAAAATGGCTAGAAACTCATGAGTAAAGAAGAGATTCTCTAAGTCTCTGGAGAGCAAAATATCTAGCAAAGAAAAATTACCAGTCCATATCTCTGAAAGAGCACTCTAACCACGGCCAAGAGCTTCAAAGAGAGTCCAGAAGCCAAGATTTTGAGCTCTTAAAGAACAATCGAGCTCTCAATGAAGGTCAAGCTCACACAACAGTAAATGTGAACACAGAAAAATACAAACAAAGGTATTAGAAGTGGTGGTAGTCGTGGCCTCAAGCCATAAAGAACAAAATATGAAGCCATAGAAGCTATGAAGTTATGAGTGAATAGCTTACCCTGTGCGCAAAGGAAAAAGCAATAACCCGCGAGCTCTCTCATAGAGTTTTCAAATGGAACTTGAGCTCATAGGAGGAAGACCAAGCAAGGAGCAAGTCAGAAAGAAGCATGACAGGTTGTGGCCATGGAGATTACTCTTTGAAATCAAGTGAAAGAACCTCAATACAAAGCAAAAAAAGCTTGCCCTTTGAGTAGCTCAACCACGGAAGAAGCATGATGAAGTTCTCAAGGCACGCGAGTACCAGTCCAAGCTCAACTATCATGGCGGCGTGCTCTCAGGCAGAGCTCATTTTCCTCAAAGTGGAGAGTGTGAAATGAAGTGATGATTAGGGTTTGACCTTGTTTTGTTCGAACCCTAATTGCAACCTTATCATCATCTAGAGTCTTCAGTCAAAGCACGTGGAGAACTTCGAATGGAGGCCGAGACTTATGACCTTTGCATTATGATTTTATCAAATTCTGAAATTTGATATATGTGGGGGCCGAAATTCTTATGCTAGGTCGACTTGTAAAGTCTTTAGGACTTTTTCTTTTGCCTTAGTGAAATATGGAGGCTTGAATATGGATTATCAATGTAAATGTAATAGTGAATGCCTTATGATTTAGGGTTAGGTTTTGATGATTATACACTTAGATTTTCTGATTTTAATTGATTTTCGAGAAATCAATGACAGATTTTTGAGAAGGATGAGAAGATGATGTGTAATATTTTTATGATTTTTGAGAAAATCAAATTATTGTAATGGAGGGATAGGAAGCTTTTTTCTTTTTTCTTTTGCAAAATATTTTTAATCTTTAATTGCAAAAAATAGACAAATTGTGCAAATTTGCAATCTTGTAAAGCAGAATCGTAAACAATCTTTTATAAATTGTTTTATGATTTCTTGCTATTTTTAGCATTTTATTGTTGAATTTTCCTCTTGGTCGAGTTTGGGTCTCATCTTGGAGAGATAAGGTGTTTTTTGAGCTTTTAAAGCAGATTCAGCCTATTTTTAGAGGTTTGACAGGTTCATCATAAAAGTGATATGCTTTTTTCTACTTTTATGCAGCTTTTGAGACAGTTTGAAGCTTTTTTCCTTGAGCTTTTTTCTGAGCTCAGATTAGGGTTTCTGGAGAGTTATGTTTTGATAGACTTAGTCCTTTTAGCTCTCCTTCTCGGTTCAGATGTCAGTTCCTACTCATACACATTTTTGAGCTTGTGAACTCTTTTGTACTCAATTCAGAATTATTCACTCTTTCAGTTTTAATAAAGCAATAGTATTCTCCTTATTTTTGTCTCAGTTTTATAATAGCAATTTGATGTCTTTGTGGTTCAAATTAGAATCCTTTTATGTCTTGCTGTTGAAATTTGTGCCTCAGAATTGCATAGTTTTAGGTTGCCTATTGTATTTCATTTAGGAATCTTCATGCAAAATACTGATGGAAGTATGTGCTAGTGAGATTGTGAGTTTCATTGTGATAGGAAAGCTGTTGTGAGTGTAAAAGTTTGAATTTCATAAGATTGGTGAATCATTTGTTAGTCATAGGCTTTATTTTCAAAGTATTCCTCTATCCCTTTTCCTAGAATAATTAGAATAATATTCATCATTCGGAGAACCAGCTCACTCTGGAGATTCCTCCTTCACTCAGATCACCCACATCTGAAGGAGGTTTCCATGTTTTAGTAGGTTGTTGAATATTGCATTCAACAGGGTGCAAATCTATTGACAACAGTAACAAAGAATGAAAGCATGAAACAACCATAAGATCACATAACACATGAATACCATTATTTTTATGTGGAAAACCCAAAAAAGGAAAAACCGCAGTGAGGATTAGCTCACAATATATTATAATTGGTTATAAGATATTACAGAGGTTCACTACTAGGACACACTGTCCAATAGAGCTCATGACCACAAAAATATATAAAATAGAAATGGCCACACAACCAGGATGTGAACTGATACAAAATGCACCTTCCTTGTGCTAGATTCATTTCCTTTAAAGCTTGATATACTGACTCTATGCACTTCATCAAATACAAAATACAAAACACTGCTCTACATTCACTCAATATTCACAACAACTCTACTATAGATTTGATCATGTACATACAAAATTTGCATGTTCGCAGCATATCACTTATCTACCATCATCCTACAACCTCAAACTACCTTACATATATACCAATTCATCTACATACATCAATTAGGTCGACCTAATTAGATGTAGCCCTATATTAAATCAAAATTGCCTTGTCGACTCTAAACTTGAATCAAAAACATCTCCATGCTTAAACCAAATGTGCAACACTTGATTTAGGTCAGAATGGACCTAAAATATATCTCACTAACATCTGCAATACATATTTAATCACCGCAACATATATCAAGGATTAGGTTGGCCAAGAACTAGACCTAATCACAAAATATTCCAACTAATCAATCACCAATGATGAATCTAATCATATAATCATGTACCATCTAGAATATACAATGTATTGACACCTATAAATAATCTCCCAAAATTGCAAAGACTCTCAACACCGAAGGAATGTGGACTAAATTACTCATACCCACGTGCACTATATATACTTAAAATTGCATGTCGAACTACTATCACTTATAAATTTCAAACTGTACATCCAAACCAATTGAAATCTTGAACATATATGCACATAATGATCAAGAATAACATATTGTTACTACATAGGTAAATCTTATCATGTGAGTGAATACAAACCAAAATATCATATTAGAATATCTTCATTTTTTTCACCAAATTAGAGTAAATATCAACAATCAATGTTGACATCAATGACAACACATTAAGGGGTTCCTTCTTCATTCTTTCAACAATCTCCCCCTTTTTCATTGATGGCAACATGTGCAAAAAATGAATCTCTAAGAACTCAAAACATACACCATCTCAAATCATCCTCAAAAAATTCAAACATACACCATCATGCCATCTCCAATCATCTCCCCCTTTGACATCAAGGACAAAGGGTGTGTTGGTAACACACATGTGAAATCCAAACTTTGATACATATGTACAGGTGAATAACTGATTGAAATGTATTGACTCCCCCCTTAGAGAGTTATCCCAAAAATTTGATCCATTTGTATGTACAATGAAGAACTAAAAAGCAACTGAAACAATGAAAGAACATACAAGTGAAAAATGTTTAAGCGGAGGAGGAGGCACCTTCAAGCTCCTTAAGAATTGCTTACTAAGCAGACTTCCCTTCATTCCACGTCTTTTTAGCTACTACAAGCAATTTGTACATTGATTCTAGCTCTACTATATTCTCCTCTCCCTCTTTCGGAGTACTTGGATTTGGATTTATCTTTGTAATCTTCTCTACATCAACTAGGGAACTTGACACCAGTATATGCTTGGTCTTCACCAAGTCCCCAATTTGTCCAAACTGCCTTATAATGTCTTATTTTTCCTTTGTAAAGTGAAAAACCTATTCTACAAATCTATGATGGTAGTCCAAGTGATATAATCTCTATCCCATGTTGGATCATAAGCATCAAAGGCATTAGCTATTTTCACCTCTATAGATTCCATTAATTCCTTAATGCCTTGAGTGGCATCAAGCCATTTCATGCAATGTGAAAACAAAGTTTTAGCCTCATCTTCACATTCTTACACTTCCTTTATTCTTTTCTCCACTTTGCTATGTGTTGATTCACATCTATCTTATAACTCAAGTAGCCTCTTCTCTGCAAGCCTTGATTCAACTTATTTTTTAGTCTGTTCCTTCATACTGGAGGCATATTCCTTAAGAGAATCAACCAAAAACTTGAGATTTTCTACAAAAGTTAGAGAATTATCAGTTGTAGTATTGGGAGTAGCATCGTACAAAATATTTATAGCCCCATTTATCAACTTTTTCCCCTTCTGATGTGTCTCAATTATCTCTTTTCTTCCAAAGGCATGAAAGACATCTCTGAGCTCCAACTTTTGAATTGGTGAGATCTTTTCTAGATTTACACTACCTTGATACATTAACAACTGGGGAGGAATAGCCAGTTGGAATCTTATCTATCTAGACAAAAGACCCTTAAGTGTATTACTAGAGGAAGTTTCTCTAGAGGGCTTGGGTAGCTCCATGATCTTTTGTGTATCTTCTTCATTCTTTCCATCCTTAGACTCTTCTTCATTCTCATCTTGCTCCTCTTCATTGAAGGCATTTTCCTTTTGCTTATCTTTATCTTCATCCTCCTTATTATCATCATCCTTCTTATTTTCCTCTTTTTCTCCTTGATCTTCTTCTCCATTATCATTTTGGTATCTTTATTTTCATTTCCTGCATCTTCTTTTTGTTTGTCAGAGTGATCCTTAGTACCCTCTGCATCATTCTTTTCTTTTTCTTGATCTACACTCT
The DNA here is from genome assembly GCA_007258455.2 of Sequoia sempervirens. Classification (NCBI taxonomy): domain Eukaryota; kingdom Viridiplantae; phylum Streptophyta; class Pinopsida; order Cupressales; family Cupressaceae; genus Sequoia; species Sequoia sempervirens. The sequence goes on along the minus strand of VDFB02193867.1, from coordinate 244,744,848 downwards.
AGGGTTTTCATCATTAGCACCGATAGGCTTGTCAATATCTTCCAGAGGAGCAGAAGTCTCTTGGGAAGCATGTGATTCTTCTACTGGTGATGGTGAGGACACCACATTTTCTGTAACATCAAACAATGGAGTTTCTTCAATAGTTTTATCATCTACTTCTTTCTCTTCTAAGACTTCCTTGAAAACTAGTAAATTTGTATCAGGAGGAATATTTTCCTCTACATCAATGACCTTTCCTTCTACATTCTCCTTCTCTTGAGTAGTGCTGGATGTTGAAGCAGTAATCATCCCAAACTTTTCTACAATATCCCTAATAGTTTTGACTGTTTCTTGTTTCAATTTGTCCACTTGATCTTTTTATCTTCCCATAAGGATAGTAACTCTTTAAACTTGACTCAAAATTCTTTAGTATACACCTCTATCAAGGTAGCTCTTTCATCCTTGGATAGGGAGGATCCAATTTCCTCCAAGGCATCATATTTCATCTTATCTTTAGCTTCAATAGCTCGGTGCCTTCATTATATCAAGGCATCCCACACAACTCTAGGAACCTTCTTAATATTACTCATGTCACCTTCTAGAACAATAATATACTAGATGATAGCTTCAATAATTATATTTCTATGTCTCATCCACTTCCTCATACAGTTTTGTAGTAGCTTCTAACAAATCATCATATTATAACATATTACTAACTAAAACATCTAGCTTCATAGGAGTATGAGCCCTTATTGAAGGAGTCTTTTTCTCCTTTTTCTTTTGCACTAAAGGGCCTTCCTCTAACTTCTTCTCCTTCTTCATAGGCTTCCTATGGATATGTGCAATGAATTCTTCCTTTTCCTTTTTTATTTCTTCTTCTTCATAATTGTCCACAATATCAACCATCTACTTTTTAGCTTTGGTTCTTGCCTCTTGTGAAGGACCTTCACTACTTGTGGTAGCACTACTTCTTCTCTTCCTTGTTAGTTGTTCTTCATGTTCAAGCCCAAGCTCAATTTCTTCTTCAACCACAACACTTAATTATTTTCCCTAAAGGATTTTTGCTTCTTTCTTCTTCCAAAGGTAGTAGGGGTTGCTACCAGAGGCACATTCTTCCTCTTGCTTGTCCTTGTGCTTGGTCTAGAGGGTGCAATGACTTCTTTAGTTACCGGAGAACTAGGCTCCACCTTCATTCCTTTTGTAGTAGTAGTTGCAACAGCTCCAGAGGACTTAGGTAATGTAGAGGTAGGGGTGGAAGTTGTTCTTCCAGATCTCCTTGGTCTTGAGGTATCGCCTTCCATGCGAGCTTCTCTTTCTCTTGCCTCCTTGATTTTTTCTTCTATATAACCTTCTCTCTTGACCCATTCTTCTACTGCTTTCCTTGCATTCCTTTTGATTTCTAGTTTCTTCAATTCTGAATGTACCTCTGATGATTTTTCTTCATATGTCTCATGTATTGGTTGAGATGGATCCTTAGGACTCTTAAGCAACAAATCCACATATCCTTCAACCTTATTTTCAAAAAATTCATAGCCAAGAGGCTCAATCCACACCGCTCTTGGTTCAACAACCTCAATTATACACTCATCAGTTGTAACAAAGAAAGTAATTTCCTTTGCATATTTCTCTACAAGGTTTCAAGGAATTCTCTCCCTTTCATTCATATACTTTTGAAAAACTGCAAAGAATGTAGATAGAGCATCATCCTGTGCTTTCCAGTTCCCTAAGTTGTGCATATAATCAAGAATTTGATGTACAACAGGTCTACTCCTATCCCATACAACACCTTTTCTTTCGAGAAGCTCTTTTAAGAAGTAAAACAATAAACACACTACCAAAGTTCCAAATTTAAAGGCATATTTCTTTTCCCTTGTAAATTTCAAATTCGCAAGAAGTTGTCGAAGCAACTCATACAGATCAAAATCCTTTCTATTCACCACCATTTCATGTGCAACATGAATAGTTGTACTTGAGACTGAATTTTCCCTGTTTGTGAAATAGATCTTGTGACTTATCATCATAGAGGCATATTTTATAGCAGGATTCTAAATAGGTTTTGTTGTCAAAGCCCTTTTGTCATAAGTGGCACCAGTAAGTTCCATAACAACTTCATTTTTCACATATTTAAGTACCGGTACAGGTCTGTGTTGGGAAAATGTGTCTCAACCTTGCAATTATATATCATTTATTGTTGATGGGATGTATGTTGGTATGTGGCAAATGATCGTGCAAATATTGTACACTTGTAGCAAGACATGGGGTTCAGGGCATCACTTTGGAAAGAAAATTTTGTTGACACATCAAGGTTTTCCTATTGACACATCAAGGCTTTTTCCTACTGACACGTCAAGGTTTTCCCTTAACACGTCAAATGAAAAATGACCTTGTAAAACCCTAATTCTAGAAGGTTCCAAAAATCTTGTTATAAGCGGCTAGGATGTATGTAGATGAGGGTGTATTCTGAGAGTCTGATAGCGGTCGTGTTGTCTCTTGATCTCTGGTGGTGATACTCCTATGAGAAGCTTGCTCTGCAAGTATATTGTAATCTTTTGATTTTTGAATAATATATTGAGCGGCTTTTGGAGTGTGGAGTTTTTCTCCCGAAAGGGTTTTCCCCACGTAAATCATTGTGTTGTGGTATGCATGATACTTGTGTTTATTTCTGTTTAAGTTTTTGTAACTGTTAAAGATCTATAAAATTTTGCATTTTTCTCCTCTCAAGATTAGTTTAGGAAGTTGTTCTGCTACCTTAACTTCCTTACAAGTGGTATCAGAGCTTGATCACCTTTGGTTTTAGTTGTGGGTTGTTGGGTTTTTTGAACTAATTCAAATTTGAGTGGGAGCTTGTGCAGAAGACACTTTGTGATCTTGTTACAAAAATTTTCAAGTGGCAAGTTCGTCAAAGAGAATAGAAGTGGAGAAATTTTCTGAAAATAATTTTGAGATGTGGAAGCTAAAGATGGAGGATCTATTGATAGATCGAGATCTGTGGGATGTTGTTGATGAAAATGTTTCAAGGCCTACAAATCCTACTCGAGCTACTCAATATGATGTTATGGATCGTAAAGCCAAGGGTCTGATTAGATTGTACTTGGAAAACTCTATTTTAATCAATGTCCATGAAGAGACCTTTATATAGAAACTATGGAAGAAGCTTGGTGAGATGCATCAGGCCAAATCTTTAGTAAACAAGATTTTCTTGAGGAAGAAGTTGTATTCCTTGAGAATGGAAGAGGGTGGATGAATCATAGGGCACCTAGAAGCATTCAATATGTTGGTGGCTCAATTGGCATCAGTTGGTGTCAAAATGGATGAGGAGGATAAATGTCAGATCTTGCTTTGTTCTTTGCCTAATCCGTGGGATTCTCTTGTTATGGCTATTGGGAGTACTTTTGTTATATTGAAGGCTGAAGATGTGGTGGGTTCTTTACTTTTTGAAGAGATGAGGAGGAAGGTATCCATCACTGCCAAGGAGGCCCTAAATGTTCGTGGAAGACCTAAGAAAAAAGGCAAGAAGAATGAGAAGCATTAAAAATCCAAGTCCAAGGGGAGATCTAAATCTCTTGGAAAGTCCAAAGTTATTTGTTGGAATTGCGGTAAGCTAGACATGTTCATAAGGAATGCAAAGAAGAAAAGAAGAAGAAAAAGAAGAAATTTGATTTTGATTCTGAGTCTAAGAAGGAAGATGATGACACATTCATTGCAGCTTGGCAACTCGTGCAAGTAATGATGCATGGTTAATTGACTTAGGTGCATCTTTTCATGTGACCTTTAATAGAGATTGGTTTTGTGAATATGAAGATTTTGATGAAGGTAAGGTTTACTTGGGTGATGATTCTCATTTACACATTGTTGATCATGGTAAAGTTAAAACCAGGTTTCTTGATGGTAGAATAAAAAGGATTAATGGTGTGTTGCATATCCTTGGATTAGCACAAAATTTGTTATCTGTGAGAAAACTAATAGATGCAGGTGTGTAAGTAGTATTTTCTGATGTAGGATACAAGATGGTTAAAGGTGCTATGCTGATTGCTAGAGGTGTCAGATATGGGATATTGTATAAGATTAATGCATGCACTGTTGAGTGTAATAGTACTTTTGTGAAAAGAAAGTCTATAGAAGAAGTGAGGGTTTCACCTTCAACAGATGGTCATGGATTTTGGGTACCCAAGGGTGCTCTTTCTTCTGAGACAAAGTTACAGAGAAAACTATGTTATGAAACCAATGACTTGGCCACATTGGAGAAAAGGGTCTAAGGACCTTTAAAAATAAAAACCTTGTTGAAGGTTTGTCTGATTTTAATTACATTTATCAAAAACAAAATCGTGTTCAAATTTACTTGAGTTCTCATAAATCTTGTGGTGTATTGGATCTTATTCATTCTGATGTATTTGGTCCTGTAGATGTTCCTTTAATTGGTAAACCCACATATTATGTTTCATTTATTGATGATTATAGTAGGACATGGGTATATTTTGTAAAGAATAAATCTGAATTTTTTAGTTGATTTAAAGAATTTAAAGAAATGGTTGAGTTGCAAACTGGAAAGAAAATAAAATGTTTGAGGACTAATAATTGCGGTGAATTTTGCTCTAATGATTTTGATAGATTCTGTAAAGATTGTGGTATTCATAGACAAAAGACAACTTTGTATTCTCCACAACATAATGGAGTTGCAGAAAGAATGAACATGATACTGATGGAGAAGGCTAGGAGTATTTGAGTGATGCTGGCCTAGAACAAAGGTTTTGGGTTGAAGTTGTTTCCACTACCTAGTACGTGATTAACAGGTCTCCTACATCATCTCTTTATTGATAAGATGCCTATAGAGGCATAGTCATTTCACAAGCCTTCATTAAGACATCTTAGGGTTTTTGGTTGCGAGGCATATGCACATGTGCCAAAGGAGAAGCAAACAATGTTGGAGAACAAGGTTGTGAAATGTATCTTTGTCGGATATAGTTATGGTGTGAAAGGATACAAGATTTGGGATCCTATTGCACATAAGGTAATACATAGTAGAAGTGTTATTTTTAGAGAAACTAAGCCTTCTTCTATTACATTGCAGCTAGAACTAAGTAAATAGGAAGATGTGATTCAATTTCCTTCTACACCTAAGAAAGCTGAATTGAGGCCCAAGGATAGACAAGAAGTTGAGGAAAGCTCATCTAGCTCTAGATCTTTAGAAGAGGAGGAAGAACATCCAACTCATCTTGTTCGTAGGTCTACAAGGCATGGATGACCACTTGAAAGGTATTCACCTAATGATTGGAGATGCATTTTTGCTTTGAATACTAACATGGATGAACCCAGATCTTAGAAGAGGCACTAGGTATGAATGATACAAAATCCTGGAAGATTGTTATGGATGAAGAAATGGCATCTTTGAAAAAGAATGATACATGGGATCTTCTACCATTGCCTGAAGGACAAAAACCTATTGGTTGTAAATGGGTGTTCAAGAAAAAGATTGCTTCAGATGGAGGTATTGAGAAGTACAAAGCAAGGTTGGTTGCAAAGGGTTACTCTCAAGTTGAGGGTGTTGATTATGGTGAGATATTTTCTCTTGTTGTAAAAATGGCATCCATTGGATTTTTGCTTTCTATTGTTGTTGCTTATGATTTAGAGGTTGAGCAAATGGATGTGAAAACTATTTTCCTTCACAGTGATTTGGAGGAGGATATTTATATGAAATAGCCAAAGCACTATGTGGTGAAAGGTAAAAGTAAGTTGGTTTACAAATTGAAGAAATCTTTGTATGGATTAAAATAAAGTCCTAGGAAAAATTTGATACATATGTGTTGAGTTTGGGATTTGAGCGTTCTAAATTACATCATTGTGTTTATTATAAAACTGATGGTGACCGTTTCCTATTTATTACATTATATGTTGATGATATGTTATTTATTGGTAGAGGGAAAGGTATGATTTCAGAACTAAAATCTCAACTTGCTGCTAAATTTGAAATGAAAGATCTTGGTGTAGCTAAACACATTCTAGGGATGGAAATTAAAAGAGAGAGTGAACAAAAACCTATGCCTTGGCCAAAGCAATTATGTCAACTCAATTCTACAAAGGTTTGATATGTAGGATTATAGACCATTGTGTGTTCCTGTTTCAGTTGGAAAAAATTTATCTATTTCAGATTGTCCAACATCTCCATCAGAGATGGAAGACATGAGCAGAGTGCCTTACCAGAGTGCAATTGGAAGTTTGATGTATGTTATGGTTTGTACTAGACCAGACATTGCTCAAGCAGTGGGAGTTCTTTCCAAATATATGTCTAATCCTGGTAGAGTTCATTGGGATGCAGTTAAAAGAGTCTTCAAATATTTGTGAGGTACCTCTGATTTTTCCTTATATTATCATAGTAATATGATTGAAGACGAGATTTCCCTTGATATTCATGGTTATGTGGATTCAGACTAGGCAGGTGATGTTGATAGCAGAAAATCCACCCGTTCTTATGTTTTTACTTTATTTGGTGGTGCAATTAGTTGGATGAGTAAGTGATAGGCCGTGGTTCCTTTGTCCATTACTAAAGCAAAGTATATGGCAGCTACTCATGCTTGTAAAGAAGCTAGTTGGATTAAAATATTGTGTTTAGATATTGGAATGAAATAAGGTGTAGTGACAATTTATTGTGATAGTCAAAGTGTGATATGTCTAGCCAAGAACCTGACATTTCATTTCAGAACCAAGCACATTGATGTACAGTATCATTTTGTTAGAGATATGGTTGAAGATGGCAGGGTGAAGCTGGTTAAGGTAGAGACTTTGACGAATTTTTTTTATTCTTTAACTAAGCCTGTGAACACAGAGAAGTTTGGATGGTGTTTAGAGATTATGGGCCTTTCAGCCCCTAGCAATTAAAGAGACAATGGTTACACCCTCATGTTGCTCTTGCAAGGTGTTCGACAAGTGGGAGATTTGTTGGGAAAATGTGTCTCAACCTTACAATATATATACAATTTATTGTTGATAGGGCGTATGTTGGTATGTGGCAACTAATCATGAAAATACTATACACTCGTAGCAAGTTGTGGGGTTTGGGGCATCGCCCCGAAAAAAAATTTGTTGACACATCATGGTTTTCCCATTGACACATCAAGAATTTTTTGTTAACATGTCAAATAAAAAATGACCTTGTAAAACCCTAATTCAAGAAGGTTTCAAAAAGCTTGTTATAAGTGGTTGGGATGTATGTAGACGAGGGTGTATTCTGAGAGTCTGATCGTGGTTGTGTTGTCTCTTGATCTCTGGTGGTGATACTCCTGTGAGAAGTTTGTTCTGCAAGTATATTGTAATCTTTTGATTTATGAATAATATATTAAGTGGCTTTTAGAGTGTGGGGTTTTTCTCTCGAAAGGGTTTTCCCCACATAAATCATTGTGTTATGGTATGCATGATATTTGTGTTTATTTTTGTTTAAGTTTTTGTAACTATTAAAGATCTGTAAAAAAATTCATTTTTCTCCTCTCAAGATTAGTGTAGGAAGTTGTTCTGCTACCTTAACTTCCTTATAGTCTGGTATCACACAACCCTATAATAGCTTTGATCACCTCCTTTATTATTAGTCCAGGCATGTCAATCCATATAAATTTATCATGTAGCCTACTAAGTGCTAGCCTTACATACTTAGCATCAACATCACTACTATAATTGGGGAACCAGTTCCATACATCTAGCTTCTTTCGCACTAGGTTAATATATTTTGGTTTTACTAGATGGTCATCTCCAGTAAGATCATTGGACCAAAGTTCTGTGAGTCTCAAGTGGTTATTCTCATCCAATTTCCCATGTGTGTAAGCCCTAGTATCTTTTGTAGGTAATACCTTATATGGAATCTTTGAGAAGGCACCGTCGGGGTCATTATCAAATATTTTAATTGGATACTTCTTCATTTTTTGTCTAGGCCTCTCAGTAATGTTAACAATGGTTGGGGTAACCATTTTAATCTTGATTCAAAATTAGATGCTTATGAAAGCAATTATATTTCAAACCCACAAAGCATAGAAAATCGTAAATACCTTTTATGCACACAACAAGATCTAGGGTTTGGATACTCTACACCAAATTATTTTGATTCGCCTTCAAATCTCCTTCAATTCGCTCTACTTTCTTCAAATGCACAAACGTGATTAAAATTGACTTAGAGTCTCACTTTAAACTTTTTTTATTTTCCCTAATTTTTCATTAATTGCTTCAATTTCCATAAAGTTGATAAACCCTTCACTGATACTTTGTAAACCCTAAAATGCTCTGCATTTTTTCAGATTTGCATGTTTTCTACCGATTTCTTTTCCAAAAGCTTAAGCATATGATTTTATACCATATATCTTCGTGTCACTCCATGACACCTCATATTTCTAGGGGGTTGTTAGATTTTTATATTATTGCTCCCCATAAGCATATGCCTAGGTTCAATTTCCAAGAGAATTATCTACACTAGAGGGAGATATAGATACATTTAATTCATCTTTGTTCTCAATCTCCTCTTTCTTTCTCCAAATCTTCTCCATTTCCTTCTTTACTTTAGTAGGATCAATTTTCTTCATAGGTTCATTCCTCTTTATTGGATTGGTCTGTCTTCCATTCTTCTACAAAATTTTGAAATGTGTCCAAGTTTGTTGCAACTGTAGTATACAACATTTTTCTAACCAAACTAACTTCTATTCAATCTGGATTTGCACTAGTTAGCTTTGTGTCCAAATGCATTGCATGTATAATAGTAACCATTGAAAGATTGAACCATTCTACCAGCATTATATCCATTCATCATTTGATTTCTATACTTAATAGCTCTATGTCCAAATTTCTTGCATAGAAAACATTGTCCGGAGAAGGATCCATCATACTAATTCATTCTACTTCTACATTTAATTGCTTTATGTCCAAATTTATTGCATGAAAAACAAATATCATTAAAAGATGAGTACCTTTGAGCATTTGGTTGTCTAATAGGGGGTCTTCTAGCATTGCTTCTTTGATTCCTTATATGTTTACCATTTCCTTGAGCCTTCTTTTGATTTTCAACCTTGTTTGGAGTTTGATTAGCCTTTGAGATTTCTCCTTCTTCATGTCCCAAACCTCCTTCATCTTTAGATGGTTTCTATCCTGCAATTAGTTCATCAAGCATTGTAGAACTTTTTTTAAATTTGTCCTCATAAACTCTTGCTTTTTCCAAATCTGACCTCAAAGTTCCCACTTCTTGCTCAAGTCTTGTGCATTCATCAGATTTTCTTTTTACCATTGCATTCAGACATTCTTCAATTCTTTTCTTTTCTTCCACTTGCACTTTCAGTCTTGTGATATCTTCATTTGTTTGTCTCAATTGTTCATTAACTTCTCTATGTCTCTCTCTAAATTTCTTGATTTTTTCTCTCAATTTTTTTACACATTCAGTTGCTTCCTCTAGTTTTTCCTTCAGATTTTTTTTCTCACCTTCAACCTTGTCAATATCTTCAAGAGCAGCTTTAGTTTCTTCTTTGTCAACCATGCAGCCATTTTCTATGTATTTGATTGCAGTGATTTCTTCTGGTGGAATAGGGTACTTTCTATCAACCATGTGTTCAACCTCCAAGATCTTCCTCAAGTTGTTAGGCTTCTTATAAGGAACCAAGCTCTAATACCAATTGTTAAACACCCAGAATACTAAGAGGGGGTGAATAAGTATTCCATTAAACTGTTTGATCACAATCCATCAAATTAAAAGAATATATCTAACTATAACAAAGAATGAAAGCATGAAACAACCACAAGGTCACATGACACATGAACACCAGTATTTTTATGTGGAAAACCTAAAAAGGGAAAAACCACAGTGAGGATTAGCTCACAATATATTATAACCGGTTATAAGATATTATAGAGGCTCAGTGCCAGGACACACTATCTAATAGGGCTTTTAGTCACAAAAAGATACAAAATAGAAATGACCACATAGCCAAGATGTGAACTGATACAAAATGCACCTTCCTTGTGTTGGATTTAGTTCCTTTGAAGGTCAATATACTGACTCCATGCATTTCATCAGATACGAAATACAAAACACTGCTCTACTTTACATTCACTCAATATTCACAACTCTACTATAGATCTGATCATGTACACAAAAAATTTGCATGTTTGCATCATATCACGTTTCTATCATCATCCTACAACCTCAAACTACCTTACATATGTACCCAATTCATCCACATACATTAATTAGGTCAGCCTAATTATATGTAGCCCTATATTAAATCAAAGTTTCCTTATCAACTCCAAACTTGAATCAAAAACATTTTCGTGCTTAAACCAAACGTTCAACACTTGATTTAGGTTGACATGGACCTAAAATAGATCTCACTAAAATATACAATACATATTTAATCACTGCAACATATATCAAGCATTAAGTCACCCAAGAATTAGACCCAATCACAAAATATGCCAACTAATCAATCACCACCGATGAATCTAATCATATAATCATGCGCCATCTGAAATATACAATGTACTGACACCTATAAAAAAAACCTTACAAAATTGCAAATTTTGACTCTCAACATTGAAGGAACTTGGACCGGATTACTCATTCCCATATGCATTGTATATAGTCAAAATTGCATGTCGAACTACTATCACTTATAACTTTCAACTGTACACCCAAACCAACTAAAATATTGAACATAGATGTGCATAATGATCAGGAATAGCATGTTATTACTGCATAGGTAGATCTCATCATGTGAGCGAATGTGGACCAAAATACTAGATTAGGATATATTCATTTTGTTCACCAAATTAGAGTAAATATCAACAATCAATGTTGACATCAATGACAACACATTAAGGGGTTTCTTCTTCATTATTTCAAAAAATCACTCTCTTATCTTTTCTCTTGATTTATTTTTCTTTCATTCTTTTCTTTCTCTCCTTTTAGTCAATAAATCATGATCCATAGACTATCGGTGTTGGGTCTTGGATCCTTTATCCTCGATACTAGACCCATAAACCTATTGACATTAGACACATGTTGGGTCCTAGAATATAGATTATAATGTTGAACATCTAGAATACTGAGAGGGGGAGTGAATTAATATTCTATTAAACTATTCACATAAAATCCATCCAAACAATATCATTAATCTAACTGGAATAACAAGAGAAATCATGGAATCAAGACAATGCATCAACACACATGAACACCGGTATTTTTACATGGAAAATGCAAAATGGGAAAAACCACGGTGAGGGTTAGCTCACAAAATAATATATCCGTATATAGAATATTACAATGGCTCACTGCCAGGACACACTATCCTTAAAGTCTAACAGCCTGAAGTGATTTACAAAATAGAGAATGGTTCACTTCCAAATGATGAACTAAGATAGAATAAACCTTCCTTGTGTTGGATTTCAGTTCTGATGAAGCACAATACTTGAATAAATTTTATGTGTATAGCACATTTGTATTCTTGTCTATACAATTTCACACATATACATCACACACACTCTTTTCTATCTTCATGTATCTCTTGCACTTTTCTTCTCCTTCAAAAGGGTTTTTACATATATATTCATCCATGTTCACTAATTAGGTTGGTCTAATTAGAGAAACCTTATTTTCAAATCAAAAACCAACTTTGTCAGCATTGTCCTCAAAACATAATCATCTTTGCATATAAATAGTCGGTGTGGACCTAAGATAGATCCCTTTATCATTCGTAGCACATATTAAGATTTTTTAACATTAATACATAATTAGGTTAGCCAGAGCTAGACCTAATATACCAAAACCCCAAACATACATGCAATCCATCACGCCTGCAACAAAAAATTTGTTAACATGATGAATTCCCCTTTAGATGACATCAAACTACTTATCTTCAACACCGCATGGCATGATAATCAAATATGAGAAAATGTGGAATCTCTCACATCAGTGTACTATATAGAAACTCACTATAGTCTTCAAATCATAATACTGACATTCATATCTTCCAAACTCCTTCATATATCATTATGAAACTCCAATGTAGAATGCATCTTGTAGTCTCAAATCTATATACAAAGTCCTGCAGTGATATCTTTTTCTGAGATAGAATCCAGACCAAAAAACTAATATACAGAGCCAGTGTATAAGCATGACACTGTTACCCAAGCTACTGGTAACTATACCTTTCCAACCATACAATCCATTCAACTAAAACCTTGTTAGTGGATGCAACTAATGTCAAGATGGACCATAATACCAGCTTCTGAGTGAATCTTACAAAACAAGATAATTCGGATCAAAATACTGGATCAACAAACTTCCATTATCGAATGAGCTGAATACTGACAAACATCAAAATTCTATTGTGGCAATTATCCAAATTCCATTGTTTACATCAATGACAACTTCTAATTTCTAACAATCTCCCCCTTTGTCATTGATGGCAAGACACAATGTGAAAACCATCCAAAACCATCAAAATACATCTTCCCAACTTTTTAATTTTCCCCCAAAAACTATTCACAAAACTTTTCAATTTTCACATATCTTATCTATGTTTCCACATGATACTTCTCTCTCCCCCTTTGACATCAAGGGAAAAGGAAGAAAAAAATTAATGCTTTAACAACTCCTTTTGCATACCTGAACACTCCCCTTGAGGAGTACAACCAAAATAATGATGATAATTGATCAACCAGAGGTTGTTGTTCCTTGTAGTTTTCTAAAGATACTTGTCAATGAGGATCTCCCTTCATCCCAAAGCCTTTTTTCCTCTGTTAGTGCTCTGCATAGATAGTTGAAATCAATTAAGATGTTTTTTCCTTCAACCACCGGGAATAAAATTAGATTTCAGAGTTTTGTCATCCATAGAGAGAATTGCAAACTTGATTTGTGTTTCAATTGTGTTCTCAACATCCTTGAATCTTTGAATTGCATCAGGCCAAGCCCAATAGAATGTGAATAAATTCTTAACCTCTTTCTCACATTCTTGAACTTCTTTGAGTCTTTCAAGTGTAGTGTTGTGAGTAGACTTGCACTTCTCTACAATTTCCAACAATCCTTTATCTTCAACCCAAGTGACCATGCAACTTACTACTTTACTCTTTAATTCATTGAATCTATCAGATAATGAACTTGTGCTTTCCTTAGAGAACTATAAGGAACTAGTGACCACACTAGGATTTACCTAAAAATATGCCCTTCTCCTAGCTAGCTGCTTAAGTCGTCTTATAGTAGGTTCAACCTGAGCAACTAATGCATGAACCTATGTGAATTTTCTCTTTTCTCAGACAAAAGACATTGATTTACCGGAGATCAATTTAGACTTTTCAAGAGCTTTAGCTACTTTAGAATAAGTTCCAAACCTAGGTTTGCTAGGGTCACGAGGGTTGTTAATCAACATTTCAATGCAACCAGAAGCATATTCCTTCTCAATCTCATATCCTAACTTAGAAATCCATGAGTTTATTGGTTCAACTGGCTTAATAATATAGTTATCAATGGTTACTAAAAATATTATATCATTCTTATACTTTGTAACCAATTCTCTTGGAACTCTCCTTCTGTTCATTCAACTCTGGAATTTTCCAAAGAATGTAGTAATGGCATCTCCTTATGCATCCAAATCTCTAATGTTTCTCATAAGTTCCTTAATCTAATGAGTGACCGATATGGTACTTATCCAACTGACTTCACCTATTCTAGGAATCTCCTTCATAAAATAGAATATTAGACATAATACCAATGTGCCATACCTAAATGTACATTTCTTATTCTTGATATCTCTCAGATTCTCCAGTAGTTGTTGCTAGAGCAACTCACAAAGGTCATATCCTATTATGTTCTCAACCATATCCAATGCTAGATAAATTTTAGTGGTGGGTACATTGTTTTCGCCAAGATCAATTGTGAAATAACTAGACTTGCATATTGAACTGTCGGGTTAGTGATTTCAGCACGTGTGTTCTTTATTAAACCTTTTCCTCTATCAAAATTGCATTTAGGAGTCAGTCTGGAGGATGATAAACTAGTAACATCCTCGATTGCTTCTCTGGATATCGTGTATGAGTTGTCAAGCCACACACATTCACCTTGAAATCTTCTAAAAGTCATTTTGATACATCTTTCTTCATTACTAAAGTTCGAAAAAATGATCCCATACATCCAATTTTATTTTCGTAAGTACATTGTATTCCAGTTTTAGGGTAGATTCATTTCCAGTTGATTCTTCAAACCACAACATTCAAGCTTTTTCATAGGTAGATTCTTCCAATGTTCTATGAATGTATACCCCAACATCTTCAATTGGTATAACACCAAAAGGGATATCTGAAAAAGCACCAAGGGGTCGAGTTCTAGTGTTTTAATAAGGTACATTTTAAGATGTGGTTCTAATATCACTAAATTTTCTATAATTTGAGGTATATTCATCACATTCAACAAAATTTGACAAGTAATTTAGATGAAATAGTGTATAGCAATAGCAACTTACCTCATTTCTGCAAACCAAAACCTAAATTCTATTGTATGGAATTGCTCTGGTTTCTTCAAGCTTTCCCTACACGCTTCTTTTCCATCACAAATGTCATTCATCGAATGAATTTTCCCTAACATATCTAAATTTATTTCCTTCATCCAAAATGCTTCAGCAATGAATGCTTCAGAACGCAAGTAGATGTCCTCAAAATTTGTGTATACTTCCATCCTTTCAAACTCTACATAATTCATTCTTCACACATGTGTGTCTCTTGCACGAAATCTAAATTCATTACCTTAATAAATGTGTTTATGCTATGATGTGACATAATGTATCAAAAAGAGGGATATTAAATTTTCTGATTATTGCTCCCCCTTAGCCACTACTTGGATTTAACTTCTGATGGGATTGTCTGCACCGAAGGGCAACATAGATAAAACTAACAATTTTGATTTTCCTTGCTTTTCAAATTCTCCTTCCTTTCTCCAAATCCTTTTCATTTCCTTCTTAACCTCTACTGGATCAATCTTAATGATTGATTTGTATCTTTTTAATGGGTTGTTACTTCTCATATTTCTACTTCTATACAGTCTCTAGCAAAGTGTCCTGGATTGCTACAAATATAACAAACAACATTCTTCCATCCAAATTGTCCTTTATTAAATCTATATTTGTATTCATTAGCCTTGTGTCCAAATGAATTACAATGATAACAGTAGCCATTGAATGGATAAATCATCTTATTTAACTTCTAATTTTTGCATTCTTTAGTTTTATGTTCAATCCTCTTGCATTCCAAACATTGACTCGAGAATGATAAAGTAATTTGCTTCATTTTATTTTCACAATAATTTACCCTATGTCCAAACTTATTGCAAGAATAACAGACACCATTAAAATATATGTACCTTTGAGCATTAGGTTATTTGATAGGAATCCTTCCGGTATTTCTCCTTAGATTCTTGGATTTTCCACCATTGTTTTGAGTCTTCGTGTCAGGGGGTTGATTCACCTATGAACTTTGTCCTTCTTCAAATCTCAAACCACTTTTACCCATAAAGAGTTTTTGAAAGGAAATCAACTCATAAAGCATTGTAGTGCTTTTCTTGAATTTGTCCTCATGTATTTTTTCCTTTTCTAGATCTATTTTCAGAATTACCACTTCTTGCTCAAGTTTCGTACATTCATCCATCTTCCTTTGAATTTCATCTTTCTGACAATCTTCAATTTTTCTCTTCTTTTCTAGTTGTTCTTTTAATCCAGCAATATCCTCATCTGCTTTCTTTAATTGATCACTTACTTCTCTACATCTTTCCTTCAAATTATTAATGCACTCATTTGCTTCCTTCAATCTATCCTTCAAATCTTCATTTTTTTTTGTATGCTCAGCAGAGATCTCTTCCGAAGGAATAAGAAATTTTTTGTCTTGCATATATTCAAATTTCAGGGCCTTCCTCAAGTTGTTAGACTTCTTTAGAGGAAACAAGATTTGATAGCAATTGTTGAACACCCAGAATACTGAGAGGGGGTGTTGAATCAATATTCTATTAAACCATTCACATAAAATCCATCCAAACAATATCATTAATCTAACTAGAATAACAAGAGAAATCATGGAATCAAGACAATGCATCAACACACATGAACACCAGTATTTTTAAGTGGAAAACCCAAAATGGGAAAAACCATGGTGAGGGTTAGCTCACAATATAATATATCCAAATATAGAATATTACAATGACTCACTACCAGAACACACTATCCTTAAAGGCTCACAACCTAAAGTGATTTACAAAATAGAGAATGGCTCACTACCAAATGATGAACTGAGATAGAATGCACCTTCCTTGTGCTAGAATTTAGACTTGGTGAAGCACAGTTGTTACACCCCAATTATGTAATTACTATTTACTATTACTATGTAGGAAAAATATGAATGTAATGTGAATTTTGGAGATGAATAAATTGTGCTTGCACTCTGTTATTGATGCATTATGTGTGAATGTTATCTCATTTAATATTGTGCAAATGTATGAAATGGATGGTTATTGAATTGTTATTCTAACTTTGGAGAATGTATCATATGTAATAAATATTTTGTTGAATAGTTGACTACCTTGGGCATATGTTAGTGGATGTAGGTATATGTTCAATTCCTCCAAGCGGAGGAGAAGTATCACTCAGGAGAAGATCTTGGTCTAGTAACCAGTAACATAAACTATCTAATCGTACGCACACCATAATAGAATATTGAGTCAAGTTATTATGTAGGAAGTTAGTAAGTCATCCTTAGTTGATAATTCCACATTAGTAAGAGTCTTGTTTACTATTGAGTGCATTATTGGGTGATGATTATTTGTTTTCAATCTTATAAGTTCTTTCTTTTAATACTGAGGTTGCATTGATGAGTATGATGTATGTGGAGTATGTATATGTACACACATGCACGTCAATGATAGACCATATGCATGAAGGAACATGCACATGAGTGTACATAGGTAGATGTACCTATACACACTTATGGACGAGTTGCTTATATGTATGGAACTATCAATTGGATCTAACAACATGTATATATGTACATATAGATATATCACACGTAGGAGCTTATCAATGCAATAGTATCTATGTATGACTTTAGTGTGTAATCAAAGGTGTGTGTGTGTGTATATATATATAAAATATACATATATCCATATGTATATATGTATCAATACACACATATGGTTGGAAAATGGATATGCCCATATGAATGTAC
Source organism: Sequoia sempervirens (assembly GCA_007258455.2). Lineage (NCBI taxonomy): Eukaryota > Viridiplantae > Streptophyta > Pinopsida > Cupressales > Cupressaceae > Sequoia > Sequoia sempervirens. The sequence continues at coordinate 244,727,652 of VDFB02193867.1, read as the reverse complement.
CAATGCATGTATACATACGTATACATGTACATAGAGGAACACATATATGTGTGTGTGTACACTGTCGATATTATTAATATTACTATGTGAATGACATCTTGTTTGTATTCATTTAATTATCGAATGTATACATACATAGTTGGCATAATTTATATATAAATATATATTAACACACACACACGCACACATATATATTATCAATAGCTTGGGAGTCAATTAACATTAGCAAGCTTGGAGGTCAATTTAAGAGCTAAATCAAAGGCCACGTATATTTTACTTGTGACTGTACTTTTAAAGGGTCAAATATTACTCTTGTTGCCCATGTATTTAGAATGAGTATTTTGCAAAATAATTCACAGTCTTAAAGTTGATATAAGGAGACAGTCAATGCCTTATGTGGAAACCTTTTGGACTTAGTAAACTCTTAAACACCATGTCAATGGGTAAAATAGCAACAACAAATAGAAGCATGCAAAGAATGTACAACAGGTCAATGAATTGGTCAAATTGATAAATGAGATGAATCGACTCATGCAAAGACCAAGTTGACATGAGCTATGTGTTGTATATTTGTTATTGACTGGTTCAACAAGTTATAAACCATGCCAACTCTATAGGAGGTTAATGCTTTATTTGGTGCTACCTTATAAATCCTACTTACTGTAGATGTTCATTGTGAAGGAAATTCAAATTACACCTTTTTTCATCATGTGCTGATTTGAAATGGTCTTATACTGTTGTCATCAAAAGAGGTCAACCTGTAGCATTGTTTTGTTAAGTATGTTCTTCTTTGTGCTCCACCTTTTATCTAAGTTGAGTGAGTGGTTATGCATGGTGATTATTGTCAACACTCATGCCTAATTTGTAGGATGATAAGCCTTTTTGTTGCTGTATAAATAGTAGATCAAACTCACTTATTTGGGACACATCCCATATGCATTGTGCTCAGTATTTTATACATTTTTCTCTGCAATTCTTATCTGCAATATTCTATTCTATTTGAGAGAGAGAGTTGTGAAGTATTTGTGAGAATATTAGCATATTGATTGAAGTACATTATCAACTCTAGAGAAGGGGGATTATTGTGGCATAGCTGGAGTCAAGCATAAGCTAGTTGCTGCTATGGGAAAACTGATTTTCAATCGTTCAATTGGATAAAGCGAAAACAAGCATGAGGATATTTATTCTTTATTATTTAAGTTTTTGAAAGATTTTTTTCCATGATTGCTTTGAATTTTCTATTATGAGTAATTTCATTTAGGGAAAATAGTATTGCTTGAAAAGGAATTAGAAGCTATTATACTATTTTATGATCAATGTGCTTGTATGTTCTCCATAATAGGAGGTTTGTGTTTATCATAAGTATTACATACTAGATATGATTAGGCATGAGTGGCATAAGTGTTACTCATAGCTAGGTTATTGATTTAACTACAATAGCTGGTGGTTTACTCCTAGGATTTCTTATCCATTATGGGAGGGAGCTTGTACATTTACTTTATTAAGTAGATATATTCTAAGTTGTAGAAATGGTGATAGGCTATCTTTGGGGTTATGGATTATCCATTGAAGGAAATACCTATGCGTAGTTTATGATGGCCTTAAGTCAAATCGACCCTAAGTAGTGTATGTGATAGAATGACCTTCACTCAAAGTACTGAGTGAGAACACTTTGGCCAAAGTAGTGTGACTGCCTCTAGATCCACTGTCAGTTCACCATGATCCAGTATTACATGTTAGTCTTATATTGTGGGTTTACAAGTTCTAGTTATGTAGGACACAACACTAAGCTTAGTTGGTTGTAATTACCTGGTTACTCTTCCAATCTCTTCATCGAAGGGAAGGACCATCTATCAAATGATAGATGTGCAAGGAACTACATATGAGTCTGTGGTTGGCAGAAAAATGCTTGAGTGATGCTTCTCCTCCGCAACAAGTGACAAAAGACCAAGATTTGAAAGGAGGATCCTAGAGCATCTATAACTATTTGTTTCAAAGCTCAGTTGAGCTATGTATGTAACTGTGTACATTCTTGCTTTATTATAACTTGTGAAATTATTGTATTGAAATGGAATCCTTATTGTATATTGTTATGGCATCTTTGTTTACATATTCTCAATAAAGAAAAGAAAAAATTTATTGCAATCACTTGTTACATAGTTTATTTACTCGCATAGTGAAAACTTGGAAATTTTTACTTCAGTGAAGGGTTGGCATGTTACAATAGTACATGAATAACTTTTTTGTGTACAACACATCTGTCTTCTCATCTATACAATTTCACACATATACATCACACACACACTCTCTTTTCTATCTTCATGTATCTCTCTCTCTTCTCTTCTCCTTCAAAAGGTGTTTTACATATATACATATATATTCATCCATGTTCACTAATTAGGTTGGCCTAATTAGAGAAACCTTATTTTCAAATCAAAAACCAACTCTGTCGGTATTATCCTCAAAACATATTCATCTTCGCATATAAATAGTCAGTGTGGACCATAGATAGATCCCTTTATCATTCGTAGCACATATTAAGACTTCTTAACATTAATACATAATTAGGTCGGCCAGAGTTAGATCTAATATACCAAAACCCCAAACATACATGCAATCCATAACGTGTGCAACACAAAAATTTGTTAACACAATGAATTCCCCTTTAGACAACATTGAACTACTTATCTTCAACACCGCATGGCATGATAATCAAATATGAGAAAATGTGAAATCTCTCACATCAGTGTATTATATAGATACTCATTGTAGTCTTCAAATTAGAATACTGACATTCATATCTTCCAAATGCCTTCATATATCATTATGAAACTCCAATGTAGAATACATCTTGTAGTCTCAAATCTATGTACAAAGTCTTGTAGTGATATCTTTTTTCTGAGATGGAATCTGGACCAAAAAATTGACGTATAAAGCTAATGTATAAGCATGACACTATTACCCAAGCTACTGGTACCTGTACCTTTCCAACCATACAACCCAGTCAACTGAAACCTTGTCAGTGGATGCAACTGATGTCAAGATAGACCATAATACCAACTTCTAAGCCAATATTACAAAACAAGATAATCCGAATCAAAATACTAGATCAACAAAATTTCATTATCAGAGCAACTAAATACTGATGAACATCAAAATTCTATTATGGCAATTATCTAAATTCCATTGTTGACATCAATGAAAACTTCCATTTTCCAACATATAACATGTAGAACTTGGATGTTATGCTCTTGGCACATGACTTCAAAACTTAGGGCCCAAAAATATCACAATTTAGATCTTATACTTTAGAACCTAAGCTTTACACACATAGACCTTAGGCTTGTGGACGATTGACCTTGATCAATAAATGTTTACCCTTTACCCTCAACTCTTAGATTGGGAACCCTAGAGTTGTTGAATATGGACCCTAGATCAAGAAATATTTACCCTATATTATAAACCCTTGAACCCATTCCTTGGGATGCATGCTTCTATATTATAGAACCTACACCCTAAACTTGTGGATTGTGGATGCTAGACAAAAAATGACACTATAACATCAATCCTAGACCCTATACCTTGAATATTTGACCCTTGACACTAGATTATGTACATTGGATCGTTGGGACCTAGTTGTTGAATTATAGACCCCAAACTTTATATCCTCAACCCTTGATCATTGACTTTGGACCCCAAGACCCCTAAACCACTTGACCTTGGTTAGTGGATCTCAAACCTTTAAATTTAGACTCGAAAATGTACAAAAAGGACCTATATGTTATTTGGAACCAAATCTTAAGCTCTAAACATGTGATCTTAAAATTTGGAGCCTATAGTTAGGAACTTGGATCCTAGATCCTTAGATATTAACTTTGGACCCTTTGATGGTGTCATGGAAATTCATGGCCAATCCAATTAGGTATCACAAATAGAATCCTCAATTGAATCTTCTATTATAGTTATTATTTTCCTTCCAAACATTTGCAAGCCCCCTCACAAGGGTAGGTATGTACTTTAAAATTAAGTTTGAAAAAGTGCATATTCATCAAATTAATCATTGGTTTTCTTGGTCTTCAAATAATTATCACATGATCACTTGCACGTCACCATCTAAGACCTAACTGATTTCTAGAGTTCCTAGTGTTGGAAAACCTAGGCTCTAGTACCAAATGTTATGCCCATCATGAAAACAACACAATTTTTTAAAGAATTAATTAAGTCCATTGATGTTAAGCCTCACGTTATGACAATGTGAGTAGACATTATCGAACTTAATTAGTTCTTTTAAATTTACTTTTTTGGTGGTGTGTTCATGATGGGTGTGACAAATGGACTTTGGACTCATGGACCATGGACCCTCGACCAACATATCATATACCATAAACCCTTGGACCCTAAACCCTCTATCTTGGACTCATGTACCATAGACTTTGGAGTAAGAATTTTTTCATGTAGCTTGGACCTTGAACATTTGAGCATTTTGCTTAAATCTTTGACACACTAGAACACTCTTGGAATTTGGACCTCAAACCTTAGACCATAGAACTTGGACCTTGTTGTTTGTCTCTCTCTCCATATATCTCATGGGTCATTATTTTTATTACTCATATTTCTCTATATCTCTTTCTTTATTTTTTCTTTATTTCTAGGATTATTTTCCCCCTCTTTGTCTCCCCCCACCACCCTTCTATTTCTCTTTATTTCTTACAACCTTAATTTCTATTTGTATTTTAGTATATATATTTCGCTTTTACTTTTATTTTTATCATTTTCTTTCTTTTTGTATTTATTTATCTTTATAATTGTAGTTCTTGCCTTTTTTGTTTCTTTCTATTTCTATATTCAATTCCTTTTTAATTATGTTTACCATTTATTTCTTATTTATTTACTATTTTCTCCCTTGCCCTCTCTACCTTTTTCTTATGTTCTCTCAGTTTTTCCCCCTTTCTTTCACTTTTTTAAGCTCTTTCTTTCTTTCTTTTTATTTTCTTTCATCACCTTTTTCTTTGGTCTTTCTATCTTTCTTTAATTTTTCTCTATTTTTTTGTTTCCTTTGTTTCTCACTATTCCTCTTTCGTTCCTTATTTTTTTCACTTGTCTCCCTCTCTTATCTCTTTTTAATGTCCTTTATATTTTTATTTCATAATTCCTATCATTTTTTGTCTTGTTTATTTTATCTTCCTTTGATCATGTTATTTTATTTTACTTTCTATTTACGTAATAAATTATTTGTCTACCTTTCTTTTCCTTAACATGACTCTTTTAATAGTACCTCTCTTTGTTCTTTATTTCTCTTTGCCTCTTTTTGTCTCATAAGTGTTTTTATTCATTCAGTTTTATATTAAAGTATTCTCTTCTTTTATTTCTCTTACTTTTTGTCTTAAATTATTTTATTTTTTTCTCTTTATTTTTGTCTATTTGTCATTTGCTCTCTTGTCTTCTCATATTCTCACATCATCTCTCTAGTTTTCTTGTTTAAAAAAATATATCTCTAAGTTTGTCATTCACTCTCTACTTTCTATGTCATTTTTCTATATTTTTTTTTATCTTTTTAATTTCTCTATTTTATTAAATGTCTCTATCTTTATTTCTATTTCTTAGATTTCATCTTTTTCTTTTTATTTATCTTATCTCATTTTCTTTCTTTTTTCTTTATTTTATATCTTTCATTTGTTGTCTCTTTATTTCTCTCTACTATTTCTTTTTCTAATTTTCTCCTTATTTCTATTTCTTTTCTCATTCTTTCTAATCTATCTCTATCTATCTCCCTCTTACACATATGCTTTCTGTGTATCTAATGTATTTAGCTCTTTCCTTCCCTTAGAGTTGTTTATTTTTGTTTCTATCACTTTTTTTTTGTATTTTTTGCACTTGATGAATTTTACTATTTTTTTTAATTTTTCTCTTTTTACTTAATTTCATTATTTCTTTTTTTCCCTCATTTCTTCACTTTTATCAAGTTTTTATTTATTTTTTGTTACATTTATATATCTATTTTTATTTTGTTCTTCCATTTTTCTCTCAATTTATTTCTCACTCATGTCTATCTTTGTGACTCTTTTCTTGTTTTTCTCATTTTTTTCCTTTCATTTTTTTAATACTCCTATTTTATTGTCTAGGGGTATTTCTTTCTTTTTAGTCCTCTCCATTGATATCTATATGTCTCTATTTCTTCTTTCCTTCAATTTTTATCCCTTTGTAGATGGTATGGACCCTAGACTCATTGATTGTCAACCCTAGATTGGGAAATATTTAGTCTACAGTCTAAACATTTAGATCTTGGACCCTAAAAACCTAGAGCCTATGCCTTAAAAATATAGACCCTAGAATTAGAAATAATTACTATGTGCCCTTTACCTTAAACTCGTGGACCCAAGAATGTAGGTCTAAGATACTAAAGTTTTGACCCTAGACACTAGAACATGGACATTGAATCCCAAGAACTTGGGCCTTGAACCTTAGAGCCTAGAGCTTAGGACTTTGATATTGTTCCTTGGATCCTCATACCAATTGACCTTAGATCCTATAATTTAGATGCTAAAATATTGAACATAAATGTATATGCTAAATCTTTGAAATTGGATGTTACATCCTACATTTTTACCCTAATAGTTGGATCCTAGACCTAGATTTATAGATCATGGATCCTTGACCAAGATTTTTTTTTTCATTTAGAGTGAACTCTCAAACCTTATATTTAGGATACCTTGGACACTAGACTCAGTTTTGTAGCATTGTGCACCCTCAACAAAGAAACATATACCATATATCGACAGTCTTTTAATTGTGGGTATTAAATCCCATCCCTAGAGCCTTAACTATACCCTTGGGACCTAGATCATGAACACTTGATCTTAGGGCATAAACAATTCTAATTCAATCTTAAACATTAGAACTTGCACCCTCAACCCTTGACCCTTAATCAATGGACTTAGACACCAAGCCTCATAGAATATTATAGCTTGAACACTTAGTCTTGGTCCTTATAATTTGGACTATAAAATGTAGATGATAGACCCTATAGATCAAATCCTTCAACAAATGTATAAAATATAGAGTAGGAACAAATAAAACATCATGAAAATTTATTTAGCATACAAGTGATATTAAATGAAATATGCATCAAATCTAGCCTAGATCAAACCAAATACATGCAAACCTCAGAAATATCAAGTGTAGTATATTGATGTGTTGATAGCTTGGATGTCATTATTCATGAAACCAATAGCATGATGGTGCGATCAAGATGATTCAATATCAGTAACATAGGATTGATGATGCAAATGGGAAGGAAGGCCTCTCATTTATAGAAATTTTATGAGAGAAATTAAGGGCCAAGATGCATTGAGTGATGGATGGCTAGGATTGATTGAGGATTAGGTTTTGGATTAACTTTGTTGTCATGTGACAAGTGTCACATGATGGATAAGGGTTATTTTAGTATTATGATTAGGGCAACATATTTATGTGGATGGCTAGGATTAAGAGGTGAGATATTAAATGGAGGGATGAGATGGAAAGTTAGTTTGACTTTTGGCAAGGTTTCTAGGTTCAATAAATCTAGACAAGGAGTTAGCTAGACATGTGAAGGGATATTTGTCACATGAGGATAAATTTAGATTGTGATCCATGTGAATGAATATACTTGCTAGGATCAAATGGATAAGGATTGAGGAATAAAAGGAATTGAATATTAGAGAAAAAGGTAATGGGGATTAAGTAGCCTAAATTAATTAATTAATTAATTTAGTTGGAGGATTTGGGATAAGGCTGGAATTAATAATTAACTAAAGGTGAGGGATAAGGGAAAAGGTTAAATTAATTAAATAAATAATAAATATTTATTTAATAAAATATTAGGATAGGTGAAGTCAATTCTAGTTAGGTTAAGGTCACATTTCAATTTTCTACAAACTCTATAGAGATATTTGGTTATAATTGAAAGGGAATCATACCAACTCCTACTGTTGGACACTAGTATGATCTCCATAAGAACTCATGAAACTTTACAACAAGCTTGTTTATTTGAGTTTCTTAATAGGTTAAAACTTCCTTTTGTTGTTGCTTCCCTTGGTCATCTAATTGTTTGGGTATTGTGATGCATAATGACTATACTTGTGATAAATTAAACACTTGAATGTACTCAAGTCTTGGGTGTTGAGGATGAATACTCATCCTTTGCCTTACCCTTGTTGTTCCTTTTTCCTTTATGTACCTTCATCTATCTTAAGAGGGACAAATTGTTGTCATCACCCTTCTTGCTAGCTTTTGACTCCATTCAAGTTTCCCATTGAATAGAATCATCACATAGTCTTTCAAAAGAAAGAAGATTCTCTTGGGCACAAATACCCTTAACAAAAGCTTGTCATGAAGATGGGAACCCATTTAATGCAAAATTCATAAGCTTTGTATCTTCAACCTTCTCCTTGACTATTGGAAGAAGTTCATGAAGTTGGGTGACCTTCATCAGGTAATTGGTAACAATATTTCATTTAGTCATCTCTATGGATCTGAGTTTGTTTTGCAATATCATTTTCCTATTTATGTATCAAACATATCCTTGACCTTGCTTTATTTTTACCAAATGAGGAACTAAATAGTCTTTTACCACATCCATGATTATCCACATGGCCTTTATCAAACATCTCCTTGGTTATTTCCTTCATATGAGCTACCAACTACAATGCATTAGTAGGTATAAGCACCACATGCTTAACAATTTTTCAAAGATCATTTCCCTCCAATAACAAAGTGATCTTAACTTTTGAAGGCAAGAAATTTAATGCACCAACTAATTTATACTCAAATATGATGCTACATAATGCCATTAAAATACTATTTTTATTTTAAAAAATAAACTCCCAAATCAAAAATAAACAAACTACATATTTTTCTTTTTGAGAATACTTGTTACAAATATCTAACCACGTGATTTAATGAAATAATAGGTATTGATATAAACCCTAATTGCCATTTTAACCCTTCAAAAATGACCTAGAAATATTTTACAATTTCCATTGTAAGATTTGCAAAACTATAGAGAAAATAGTACAATTTGGGCATTGAAATTCTTTTAGAAGCTTTGGTATTTTAGGATTGTCTAAGGAAAATAAAATACTTGGATTATTCTTCATGAACTAGTCTATGATTCTTGACTAGCTTTGACTGCAATTTCTTGCCAAATAAAACTTTTGATCATGCAAACATCCATCCAAAAATCCCTTAGTTGTTAGTTGTTAGTTTACCATGAAACCATTGTGATTTTAAGGTAAAAAGGGAGGCATGGATTCTAGTTAAAAACACTACATGAATTTTATTATCATTTTCCCTTGGTTTTCACAAGCCTTGGCTTCATGATTTTCCTTCACTCTTTTGGCTCAAAAGGAAACCTCTACCCCTCCCCCCTCTTCTTAGCAAGGAAGGGATTATGCTTCAATCCAAGTTTCTTTATGAAAACTTCAAACTTCCTTTTTGCTAAGCGCTTGGTCAGAATATCAATGATGTGTCAAGAAATGTGGAGATGTAATAGAGCTTCACTAGTCCCTTCTGAATCTTGGCTTGAATGAGGTGAGATGATCTCTATGTGCTTGGACTTGTCATGAAACTTTGTACTCTTTGAGAGTATGACGCATCTTTGATTAAATAATTTTCTTCTTTTTCTTTCATTTGCTCCATCTCTTCTCTCTCTCTCCTTCTCTTCCTTTTTCATTCTCTTGTTTGTTATTTTGCTTTCTTGCTTTGTTTCTTTCTTTTTAATAATTTATTTCTCCCATTTTTCATTTTTCTTTTCTTTTTTCTCTTTTTGATCTTCCTTTATTTCTTCTTTCTCTTATGATTTACTTTCTTTCTATTACATTTTTTATTTTCTTCGACAATCTACTTCAACATCTATTTATATGTTTTTTTGTCTCATTTCATTATTTTTACCAACTATATATGTCTATTTATTTCTAGTATCAATTCCTTTTTAATTATCTTTCAATATTTATTTCTACATCTTTACCCCTCTCTCTCTCTACACACACACACACACACACACATATATATATATACGTATATGTATATATATATACGTATATGTATATACATATACGTATATATATGTATATACATATATATATATACATATACATATATATACATATATGTATAAACATATGTATATATATATATGTATATGTATATACATATATATATACCTATATATATATGTATATACATATATATATATATACCTATATATATATGTATATACATATATGTATATATACGTATATGTATATATATGTATATGTATATATATACATATATATACCAATTCTTACATCTTTACCTAATTCTCCCTCTTTCTCTCTTCCTCTTTGACATTGTTTGCTTCTTTTGTTATCTATCTCTCTTGCTTTGTTCATTTTTAGGAGGAGCATTGATGACCACCTTTGCATCCACAACACCATCATTATTAATGTTCTTATTTTTAGCCCAAAATTGGGGTTTATCGCTATTACTTGATGATGGTTTATCAATTGATATTTTGACGACTCCTTTTGCAAATAAAGCTTTTTGAATCGTAATCCCTTTTGAGATTAGTTCTTCAAATGTTGAGACACACTACATACATAGTTGAAAAGCCAAATCAGTTCCAAGATTTCCAACAAGTATTTCTACTTATTGTTTTTCAAATGGATCATTTGCACTTGCTAGCTTTGTGTCTCCAACGTTGCAAAAAGGTAGCAAAAGGTTCTCCTCTTTTTTGTTTTAATGTGTAAAGGTCCTCCAATGTAACGTCGACATCAATGTTATATGAGAAATGTGTGATGAGTTGATCAATGATTTCTTGGAATGTTCTAATCCCTGGACGTAGATGTGAAAACCATTCCATTGCTAGTCCACCCAAACTTCTTGGGAATAGTCTCATAAGATATGAATCATTGCAAGAGAACTCCATACAAGCAACATAAAAGTCCCTTATGTGTTCTTTGGGATTTCCTCTTCCCTTATATTTGTCAAACTTTGGGATCTCAAAGTTTGGAGGGAAAGGTATCATCATGATGCTCCTAACAAATGGATAGGGGCATAAGTCTTGGACTGCATATGACTTTTCAACCTTGCCCACTTGAATATCTTGTATCCTTTGTGACAATGTTTATATTTGTGAGGAAATGTCCATGTTTGTAGTCATCAATGGTGGAACATATGTATGGTCTTGACATGATGGTGTGTTGTATGAATGATATTGTGAGTTTTATGGGGGTGTTGGGGGTATGCTATATGTTCCACCATATTGATATTATGGTGTAGCATTTCCTTGAGGTTGAATGTATTTTTGTCCTTGGGAATTAAGATATTGTTGATTTTGAGACCCAAGATATTGTTGACCTTGTTGTTGAGCAAGCATATGTTGTGTATACATTTTTTGTGCTTGCATTGGATCATGAGAAAACCCTTGGTGTTGACCCATGTGTTAGTTAGGAACAATATGTTGATTTGAAATAATATTCTGATTTTGGATGGCATTTTGATTTTCCATTGTGTTGGTATTGATTGGGTACGTTGTTTTGATTTGGTACCCCATTTTGGTTTTGAACCACATTTTGATTTGGAACCACATTGTTTTGATTTGGGTGACCTTGATTTTGAACAACATTTTAATTTGGAATCACATTGTTTTGATTTGGGTGACCTAGATTTTGAACCACATTTTGATTTGGAACCACATTGTTTTGATTTGGGTGACCTTGATTTTGAACCATATTTTGATTTGGAACCAAATTATTTTGATTTGGGTGACCTTGATTTTGAATGATGTATTGATTTGAACCCATATTTAGATTTTGAACCATGTTAGGATTTGAAACCATGTTTGTGTGTGGAACCATATTAGGATTTGAAACCATGCTTGTATGTGGAACCATGTTAGGATTTTAAACCATGCTTGTGTGTGGAACCATGTTAGGATTTTAACTCATGTTAGGATTTGAAACCATGCTTGTATGTGGAACCATGTCAGGATTTTAACCCATGTTAGGATTTGAAACCATGCTTGTATGTGGAACCATGTTAGGATTTGAACCCATTTTTGTATGTGGAATCAAGTTAGGATTTGAAACCATGTTTGTATGTGGAACCATGTTTGGATTTGACCCCATGTTTGTATGTGGATGGTTTTGACCTCAATTTTAAATGACGTATTGATTTTTATCCACATTTTGATTTGTTGGAACCACATTTTAATTTTGCAATTGATAATTTTGTGGTTGTGGTTGATTATAACATTGAGTCAAGGGTTGTTGAGTAGAAAATTTCCCACATTTTTGTTGGTATTATTTGACCCTTGAATATTTTGTGAGGGATTATTATGTTGAGTTGAATGACTTGTTGTAGCACCCCCCTGTGTAGTTACCATTGGTTTTGATACTTTTTGGATCAAATTGTGTATAAAGGATTCTCTCCCTTGTGGGGGATTCCTTGAAACATATTGAGAAAAATATTGATCTTGTGATTGTTTTGGTTGCTCAAGGGGTTGTTCCTTTAATGTGTTGACATCAAAGTTAGATGGAAGTTTAGCACCTATTTGTGCAAGCTTCATCATGTATTGTGTAGGGTCTTGTTTCATTAACACTTCCATTGCATGAAGAAAATCTTGGTTTTTTTGTAACTTTAGGATGTCTCCTTGAGTAATCTCACATGGTTTTGGTTCCTTCTCAATATAAATAGTTTCCACTTCCACTTGTGGTTTGTTCGTGTTTATTGTTGGAGGATTTGTGGTTGTTGTTGGAGGGTTTGTAGTTGTTGTTGTAGAAACCTCACTTGTTCGAGGCATTCCATAGGGTTGATTAGTAACACTTGAGTTAGGATCCCTTGATTCCTTAGGGTTAGTCTCCATAGCTTTCTTGTATTGTGATCTTGTTGTGACCATACAAGATTGAAAATACATTTAACCTCAAATTCGTTGTCAATGATGATGTCTTGTGTTTTATTTGGATCAATGATGATAATGATGATATGAGTGATATGAAACTTTTGACTTGGACTACACCTAGGATTTGATTTGATTTTGATGTTTTATGTGTTTGATTATGAACTCACTATTTTGGGAGTAGACTCATACTCCAAAATTAGTTTTTTCACAATGATGTTTGCTAACTCAACCTAAATACCTTGAAAAAGAGATCATTTTCAAGGATAAGGTTAAATTGGCAGATGTGATAAAAAATCCAAACCTAAGTGATTTATGCCCAAATGTTTAAGTTTGTTGATTTGATATGAGATGTTTATGATGCTTGATTGGATGTTTGATGTTTTTGATGTTGAATTATTTTGATCCCTAGATGACAACCTAAGTTTATGTTTGACAATTTTCAAATGTTTGTAATAAAGAACCTTGTACAATGTTTCAATGTTTGATGGAGAATGATGTTTTGATCTAATGGATAAACCAAAAATTTGTTTTAACAAAAACAATCTTGAGCATGATTTTCCTTCTTTGAATCAATTAACCAAGTGAATTTTGAATTTTGTAACCAAGGGGAATCCTACTTTGTGGGTTCAATTCTTAAAATTTGATTTAGCATGAATTATTTTTACCACATAGAAGTCTTGAATATGAATTTTTTAAGACTAAGATGTCTATAACAAAGCAAGATGTTTTCCACAAAAGATCAAAATTTTGAAAACCAAACTACTAAATTATAGTTCCTTAGGTTTACTTTGGCATATCGAGTAAAGATATGAACAAAAATACTAGGAAGCACACTAAGATATTGTTTTGATAAAAACAAGATGTAAGGCCCAACCATAGATGCATAAATTACTAATCATCACACTTCCTTTGGTAAGTCCTAATAGCATAGTTGGGTGGGTCAATTCGATGGATTATACAATTTTTGTTTTGATTGGAGTTATATGGTGTAAGCTGCATAGGGTAATTGTTTGTGTTCTTGTAGGATGATCTATGTGGTCAAATGTGAACTTAATTGTGGACTCAATCATTAGGAAACAAAGAAAAATAAGATATGTAGGTTTTGGTAAAAATTGAGTATGATATTAAATATTGCATATTTGAATGATGTTCTAGTATGTAAACTCAACTGTAGAAAATGTACCAATGGTCAAATATTTGATCTAGTATGAACAGAGAAATTAAATTAGAGATGGTAGGCATAAGTATGCTTTGGTTGGATAATTCTATAATGCAATTTATCATGAGTATGTTAACTTGAACAATTATAGTCAAGATCAAGGAAAGTGTGAATGATGAAGGTGAGCATGATTGAGATGTGGAAATTTGAGATATAATTATTAACATACCAAGTTGTATTTTAATTCAAGTAGTTATGTTGCATTTATTTCAAGAAGTTATAATCATAGAATTACTAATGATGTGAGACAAGAATTGTTCAAAATAAGCTTCAAGGTCAATTTCAATATTGAAATGGTGCCAACCAAGTAGATATGAGATACGTGAAATTAGTTATCGTCAAGTTGGTAAAGTAATTGTCAATATATATGTGTGTGTGTGTAGATATCAATTCAATTATTTATTTCATGGAGTACTAACAATTGAAAAAGTGTGTAAATGGCCAATGGGTGGAACAAGAGGTTCAATCAAGACCCTAACTAGCTTCCTTCATGTTGGGAAGTAATGTGATTATTATGGTGTAAACTCCAAGTTAAATGTCATGGCATAGTGTGAGACATTTGTCTAAAATCTCCTTTGTCATGCAATAATGGAAACAAAAAGTGGATGTGTGGGAAGTACATTTAAGATCATAAATTGTGTTTAGGAGTGGACACCTGTATGAAAGTTGTTAGCTCAAGTTTCAAGGATATAAAAGGTGAAAATTAATGTTGTTAAGTTGTTTTTGAACCCCCAACTCAAGTATCTAGGGTTAGGGTACATTAAGAGGAGGTTAAAAAGAGGATTAGTACTATTTTTGGGGGAGTTTTTTTTGGTTGCTAAGAAAGGAGGAGGAGATCTGGCTACAAATTTCCATGGTTGTCTTATCCAAGAAAGAGGTAAGTTACCATTATTAGCCCTTTTGTTGTTGTATACCCTTATTGTGTTGAGTAGAGAGGTTTTGAAAATATGGTTGTGTGAATATTATTCTTCTAGATCATTTATGTGTATGTAAATTTTGTGGTTCCTTTGTGTTGTGATGGGTCTTCTTGTATCCACTGTTAAGACTTGAGTTGAAAATATGAAGTTATAGAATTTGAGTTGAATGTCATTATATGTGTAGTGAATACTCTTGAAGGGGTCCTAGTTGAGCCTCTCGGCTCAGGGGTTGGTGAGAGTCTCTATGGCTTGATGAATCATATGGTAGGGTGGTTAGAGTGTGTTTCCTCCACTGGCTATATGTTGATAGATATGCAGGTTGTGGTTGGTTTCCCTCTGAACATTGTTTTGTAGTATGTGGGTTAGAGAAAATTTCAAAAAAATCTATAGGCAAAATTGTATCTATGTACAGTCTATATTCCACAATGTAAATCAATATTAATGTGCATGTTATTCAAATAAATGAAACTCAAATAGTTGTAAATTGGTGAACAAACCTGACTGCCTTGGCTGATTTTAGAATGCATATTACAAGAAAGGAAATAAAATATAAGACATCTAGAAACTGCCAATATTTATATATTACTGGTTACAAGTTGAACATGCCTATAAACTTCCTAAACTAAATATACTAGTGGTGTTCGTATTATGATAGGTTAGTATGTAGTTAAGAATATGACCTTTACCCCATAAATGAGCCACTAAGTGACAGAGCAGACAACTCAATAAAACACATATGTGAGCTTCAATATAAAATTTATATTTTAATGTGAAGCATGAGTATTTATACTATCCCAACTGAATCGAAGCCCTCACCTATGTGAGCAGCAATGCTGCAAATAGAACTAGTATGAATGAAATAAAACAATAATTGTAGGCATAGGGACATATAGGAATTCAAATAGCCAGTTGTTATCCTCAGTTTCTGGGGTATTCTTCTAGGCCTTTGTAGAATCAAGGGCGTAGAACTCTCAACCCTTGCATCCAAGAAAAAAAACTAGAAAAAAATAATATATAGAATCAAAATGAAAGAGAAATTGCACCAACGTCTAATGTTGGAAAACATGCATATACGCTAGCATAGAAAAAATAAGAAAAAAAATAAAGAAAATCAAAGAAAGTGTACGTAGTAGAGTGAGCCAAGAAATACTATGTCATAGACACACCATCATATGAGTGATGAGGGTGAACGTGATGATATGGTATATGGAACACTAGGACTAGACGCAAAAGTCGAGAAAAATTTAAAAAATAAAAATGAAAATATATAAACAGCAAGCATAGACTGACATAAAGAAAGTCAAAGACAAAGAGAAGCAATTAATCAAAAGCATGCGCAAAACATGACTTGGTATCCAATGAAATTTTGAAGCCATGGGTGGATGGGATGGATGGACGAGGGATGAAGGGTCAATGGATAGATTCCAAAAAAAGACTAAATCATGGAGAAATGTGACAATAGATGGAAATGAAAAGGTCATTCCCTAGTGGATATATATGTGGTCACCATTCCCTAGGAAATTTCAGCAAGGGGATGCCCCCAATTAAGTGCAAAATCAAGGGAAGGGTATGGAATGGATATGGAATAGTGAATAGAAAGGATGGAGGGAAGGAAAATGGATGAGGGGATGAAGGGATGAAAATGATGGGAAGTGTTGGTTATTTGAGAAATCTAATAAAAGAGGATAACATGAGTAGGTAATGTATGTGGAGGGGATAGTAGAAATGTATGAAATGTGATGGGTGGTAAGTGACTTGAGAGAACAATACGAGGTAAGGGATATAATGGGATGAATAAAATGTGATGATCGAAAATAATATGGAAGGATGTATGATCATAGATTAGAGTGGTTTCCTACTAAACATGATGCTTGTTTACCATGTTTTCATCGTGGTACTTGACCAAGGCTCCACATGAAGTGGTTTTCACCAATGGAAGAAATTATCTATCTTTACTATTTTCAATATTTTTTTCCTTTTTTTTTTTTCTATATTTTGGAAGACTGGTGCTAAATAGATCAAGTATAGAAGTGCTTGAGATGGAAAATGTTCATAGGCTCATCTAGCTCATTGTCTTCGGAAGTGGATAGCTTGCAGGCTCTATATTCAAACTTAGTAGTAATGACATATGGACCCAACCATTTTGGCTCAAATTTCCCTTTCTTATTTCTATATAAGGTGCGTTCTTTTGGTTTTCCTTAAGGACAAGGTCTCCAACCTCAAAATCTCTAGTGAAAAGGCACTTTTATAGCCATGACATAACCTATGTTGGTATGATTTAAGGTGGTTGAGATTAGTG
Source organism: Sequoia sempervirens (assembly GCA_007258455.2). NCBI lineage: Eukaryota > Viridiplantae > Streptophyta > Pinopsida > Cupressales > Cupressaceae > Sequoia > Sequoia sempervirens. Next base: position 244,710,295 of record VDFB02193867.1, on the reverse strand, counting down.
AGACGATGTTCCTCAAGTAGTTCTAGCTCATGTAAACATGATGCTCAATAATCCTCTTCTAAGATGAGGTTATGCAAAGAAACATGCAAAGAGGGTAGCTTGACCTCAAATGGAAAGATTGCTTCGAAACCATAAACAAGTGAATATGGAATGACACCATTGGGAGTGTGAGTGGAGGTGTGGTAGGCCTAAATGACAGGATTAAGTTGAAGGTGCTAGTCATGACCAACATTATTGACAATTTTCTTGAGGATTTTGATAATTTTTTTAATAGACACCTTAGCTTGACTGTTTCCTTGTGAGTAATAGGGAGTGGATCATTTGTGCTTAATATGGAAATTTTCATGTAAGGATTGTACTTCATGGGTTTTAAAGGATTTTTCATTATTTTTGCTAATGATGGATGGAATGCCAAAATGACAAATGAGATGGTTAAGGATAAATTTGGAAATTTAGATGTCAATAATGAAAGTGAGTGGAACAATTTTGACCCACTTAGTGAAATATTCGATAGTGGTAATAATGAATTTATGACCATTAGAGGAGGTGGGATTAATCTTTCCAATGAGATCGAAGCCCCATGTAGAGAAGGGCCATGGAGTGGTAATGGGTTAGAGGACTTGTGAAGGTGCATAAATAAGGTCTCCATGTTTTTGACAAGCAATTAATTTCTTTAGATATTGACATGCATCGGATTCCATGGCAGGCCAATAGTATCTTGTATGAAGTAACTTCTTGGCTAGGATCATGCCATTCGTACGAGCACCACAAATGAAACTATGGACTTCTTGAAGTTCAAGGTTGGTCTCACATAAGCTGAGACATCTAAGTAAAGTGCCATCATAGGCCAATAGAGTGTGCCACCAAGGATAGTATAACGAGATGCACATTGGTTAAGAGATTTACATTTGGTGGATGATATGTCAATAGGGATGATTTGGTTTTAAAGAGAGGAAAAAATATCATTGTATCAGGGAGTGTTGGGACCAATAATTTCACATATCATATCAAAATCTAGAAGAGCATAAGCAAGTATAAGGAGTTTATTTAAAATTAAATGATACTCATGAGCTTCATTAGACATATCTAAAAGAGATCCAACGGTCACCATTGCATCAACTACTTTGTTATTGATACGAGGAACTTGCTCAAAATATATATCCAAGAAATACTAGTTGAAACTATCAAACATGTGTTTATAGGGCGCATGTTTGTCATCCTTAGTAAGGAACTCATCATTGACGTAATTGGATACCAACTATGAATCTCCAAAGACATATAAATGTTGAATGTGACATTATACTACTAGTTTTAGACCAAATAATAATGCCTCATATTCCTCTATGTTGTTTGTGCAAGGAGAAGCAATACATGATGATTTGGGAATGAAATCGCCTTGGGGGTAATAAAACAGATGCTAATACCTATTCCATGTGATGTGAATGATCCATCCAAGTATAATGTCCATGGTTTGGATTCTTCAATGTGAGGATGGATTCATTTGTAAATTATATGTTCAAAGGTTGAAAGTACTAAATGGGAGCCTTTGTTAACTGATATGCTATAAGTTGACCTTCAATTACCTTTTGGTTGATATACTCAATATCAAACTCACTAAAGAGCATGACCCGCTTTTCTATTCAACTAGTAAGGTATGTTTTGGACAACAAATATTTCAATGGGTCAATTTTGGTGATCAAATGAGTGGTAGTATTAAGCATATAATATCAAAGTTTCTATGTGGAAAACACTGCTGCAAGGAAGGCTTTCTGCGTGGATGAATAATTGAGTTCACATCCAACCAATGTTTTTCTAAGGTAATAGATGGCATTATCTCTCCCATGATCACTATGTTGAGCTAAAATGGCACCTAAAGAATGTTGTGTAATTGAGATATGTAAAAACAAAGGTCTATCTAGAGTAGGTGCCACTAAAATTAGAAGATTAGACATGTATGCCTTGATTTAATCAAATGCTTTTTGGCATGACTTGTCTCACTCAAAGCTGACATTCTTTTGAAGTATATGTGAAAATAAACAACACTTATCTACTAATTAGGAAATGAATCATCTAATAGCTTGAAGTTTCCCTTGTAGACTATGTAGTTGTATGAGGTTCCTACGAGGTGATAGTTTTGTTATTGCTTTTATTTTAGTTGGATCCACCTCTATGCCACATCTAGAAATAATGAAACATAGGAGCTTGCTTGATGTGACTCCAAAAACACATTTCTTGGGATTTAATCTGACTTTACACTCTCCGAGCCTCTAAAAGATACAACACAAGATGAATAAGTGATCTTTTTGGGATTTTGAATTTCTTGGGATGTCATCCAAATAATATTCAATAATATCATGCAACATATCATGGAATATGATAATCATGGCCCTTTAATATGTGCCACCAACATTTTTGAGACCAAATGACATGAATTTTTAACAAGTATTCCCAATGGTGTGATAAAAGTTGGCTTATGTTGGTCTTCAAGTGCTATTTGAATTTGGTTATATCCTAAAAGCCATCCATAAAGGATAACATCTCATGGACATCTATCAAATCTACAATCATATCAATATTTGAAAGTGGAAAATCATATTTGTGGCAAGGCTTGTTGATATCTCTAAAATGTTTAGATACTCTGATTCTTTTGGTTGGCTTGCTTATAGGTACTATATTAGAAACACAATCTGGATAATCAATAGGTTGAATGAATCTGACATTTGGAAGATTCTGAATTTCTTCCTTGATTAAAAGGGCCACCTAAGGATGCATTTTTCTTAGCTTTTAATGAATTGGTTTAGCATCAAGGTTGACCAAAAGGTGATGGGAAACCAAAGATGGGTCCAAGCTAGGCATGTTAGCGTAGGACCAAAAAAAAATATTTTGATAATATCTAAGTGTCATAAAGATGTTCATGTTTAATTCATAATCTAACACAAATGTAATATGTGTCAACTTAGGTGTCTCTTTTGTACCTAGATTTATATCTATAGCTTCCTTAATAAGGATTGGTTACCCATCTTGAAGTGGATCAAGAGCCAATAGAAGGTGAAGCTCGCTATCAAAGGATGTATATGTAGGTTCTAATGGTTCCTTTAAAATATATTCTTATTCTCCAAAGTATGCTAATGAAATCAATAGGATTTCAAAATTATGCTTATGATCTCTTAACAAAATATGGGCATGGGATTGCATAAATTCTAAAATAGCCTCGCCATTTTGAAATTTGTCCAAATTAGGAGGATCACGTTGGTCTCATTTAATGAGTTTGAGGTATGTTAGGTCAAGGTAGATGGCGAGGATGAAATTATCATGGAATAGGCTTGTGGCAACAAGCTCTTTGAAAGGACTAGGAACGACTCTTACTTCTAAATCATTGAGATTAGAAGGGGTGTGCCTAGCATTATCAAGAAAATCTATAAGGACATTAGAATTCTCATTGTAAGCACCATATCCTAAACCAATAGTTCCATCATTTGTGGGTACGATCAATATGATCAAGGGGGCCTTGCTTGTGCACACCAAGACCTTTGCCTGTATAATTCATTTTACTATAGATATGCAAGGTAATAAGATACATATGTTCTTTAAAGCAAGTTGCATACTACTCATATCTATAAATCCATGTGGAATCAAAGCCTTCTATGTCATCATCAACAAGATAACCACCAAAAAGGAAGGTGGTGGGGCTCCATTGCAACATGTAAAGGGGATTTTGAACCATTAGGTGAGACCAACCATAAGATCGTGGTGAAAGAGGTAACTTGCAATATGAAGCAATTCATGGATTTGATATTCTCTTCATCCTTTATCAAGGATTTTGAATGCGAAGTTTAAGGATGGTTTTTTAGTGGATGGAGTGATGGATGTAGAAGATGAATCACTAGGGTCAATGTATGATGTAAATTTTGTGGAAGAGGATTGGGAAATAATGTCAAAATATGGACAATGGTTGTCATATTTTCCTTCCAACTTTTGGCAATATTGATAGGGTTGGAGATCACCAGGAATATTAATTTCCACACCATTGTATGAGAACTTAGGACATTTATGGTAGGTAGAGTGTACAACTTGCATCCAATATGGAGCCCTGGTTGACCAAGCAAGATATTGTATGGAAGGCCTAGGTCTAAGACATGGCATAGGATATGTTGCAACGAGTTTCCTACTTCAAAGGGAAGGTAAATAGTACCATTTGTCTCTCTTTATTCATTATCACAAGATTTGATGCTAATAGTATGTGATCCCAAGGCTTTTGTTAAATAACCCAATTTTTGCACCAGTCTAAGTGTACAAATATTTATGCTTGACCAATTATATATGAGCACACATTTTATCTTATGTTTGGAAATAAAAGCTTCTATGTGGAGGGAGCAATTATGGAATGGATTGACTGGAGGAAAATCACTTGGAGAAAATGTAAGGCGATGATTGATGGAAAGGTGGCCAACAAGAGATTGGAAATGTGAAGGGTTGATATCATTAGGGACTTGTGATTCTTGTATGATATGGTTTAAGATATCCCTATGAGTAGGGAATGTGCATATAAGGTCAATAATGAAAATTTAGGCTAGTGTTTTCTCACGATAGTCAAGAATGTCATATTGTTTCTAGGTGTTTTTACTTTTATGGTGTGGATTCATTCGTTAGATTGCTTAATGTGACCAACAATGAAATCATAGTTGTAAGGAGTTTTTGATAATTGATAGTATTTGTATTGGAACCTTTGATTAAGCTCACTAATGATTATGATTAGGGAAATGGTTTTGATATATACCCAAGTCATGGTTAGGTGAGGTGTTCGATGATACTTCAACTTCAATCTCACCTTTATCTATAAGGTCTTGGATATGGTTAAAAGCACAAAGTTGTGTCACTTTTATAAAAAAATCTGCCAACACTGATCTAAAATTTTAACTTGAATCACTATAAAGTGGCAAATATGATTTAAATTTTGAAATGATGTAAACTAATAAAATGTTCATTTTTTAGTGTATTTTATGTTCGTATTTTTTAAATTAAAAAATTATTTGAATATAGTTTTTTATAAAATTGACACTATAATTTAGTTGTTGATAAAATGCTGAAAAATGAAGTTAAATGGGATGTTGCTCTTTATATAGTAATTTTTTCCTTAAATTTTTTGTGTGTGTATTTATAAGTTAAAACTTTAGTGCATGGATTTATTTTTTCTCAATTTTGATAAATATAATTTTTTAAATAATATTAATATGTTTCGAGTTGATAACCCCATCTCTAACTATATTCTTATTTTTTCTAAAGAATTTGGGCTTATATTTGGATTTGTCATTTTGATTATGATCCTTGGAATAAAGTTTAATAACCCCTTCAAAAATGCGGTCTTTTTCAATTTGAATACCTCTTCCAACGAGTTTATCAAAAGAAGTGACATATTAGACTTGAAGATGGAATGCCAAATTCGGATTAAGATTGGTGACAAAGATATGTACTAGTTTTTTTTTTGCTATTGGACATGAGAATCTAATAGCTAAAGTTCTCCAATATTGAAAGAATGATGTGAAGCTTTCCCTTGATTTTTGTTTAGTGTTATACAATTCCATCATTATAAGGTCATGCTCCATGTTATTGGAGAAATATTTGACAATTTTTTTGATTGTCTCCAAAAGATGTGATGGACCCCTTAGGTTGGTGCAAGAACCATTCAAGTGTTTGCCCACCTAAGCTATGAGAGAATATGCATAGTAAGTATGTGTCTTCATGTACTACTTCTTGACTAGCCTTGAAGAATTCTTTGACATTTTCCCTAGGATCTCCCTTCCCCTTGCACTTTACATATTTAGGAATTTCAAAAGATGTAGGGAAAGGTATTTGTGATATTGACCAATTGAAAGGATAGGGGTAAAAATCCTCAAAGCTATAATAATTCATAGAAGGTCCTCCTTGGAGTCATTTAAGGGCATCCTTTAGGGCTTGGAATTCTTGGTCAAAGGATGAACTGGGTGGTGGCAGAGAGGTGTATGGATGATGTTGTGTGTTATAGACCTTAAGTGAGATGGGATTTTGAAGTTGGTTGAGATGACTCTTGGAATTGATGTTGACCTTAGGTAAATTTGGTATATGGTCACGGTGGAAGTAGATATATGGGATCTTTTTGGATTAGAAATGGAGATGGAGATGGGGTCTATATGGGTAGTTATAATTTGTGTTCAAAGTGGGATGTTTATTGTAGATGTATAAATAGTGGACACAAGATTGTGAACCTCATTAGGAATGAAAGTGGATACTTTAGCTGGTACAAAACCTTGATACAAGAGATTTACTCTAATGGTAAGGGGTTGTTTCCATTTAGTAGGAGTGATAGGGTCTACAAGAGGATCAATATGATCATGTGTGGGATGAATTACTTCATGGGTAGGATTAAGATGACCTATGTGATTGAGGTTGGAGAGGTCATAGCTAGGAGGTAGCCTTGCCCTTGATTCCATGACTTGTCTAAGGATGAAATCTTTATTTATTTCAATGTATTTATCCATGAGATATCGCCCTCATTTGGAATCTAGGACAGTATTGGGATCGATAGCATACTCAGGTTGGTGAGGAATATCATCATCGGTTTCACTATCATCATGTGGAAGTTGGGAATTTTCTCTAAAGAAAGGAAACCTTTCAATGAGTGGCAGACTATGAAAAATATTTTCTTCCATGTTCTCATGTCTAGTGCTTCATCTTGTGGTGGGAGGCATTGGTCTAAATTTTATGTAAGAAAGAATAGATGTGGATAGACTTGGTGACCTTATTGGGTTTGTGGTGACTAATCAAAAGAGAATCAAATCCTATTGATGAAGGATAACCTTAGGTGATAAAATGGATGACTTGGATGGATAATTTTAATTGGAAAATGGAATTATCCCAAATATAGGGAAAATTTATTAAGTGGATTATATGGATTGGATTGACTAAACTTGGATTTAAAATGGAAGCTATACTTGGATCTTAAGATTGCTTGATTATGACTTGGATTTGGAATCTACATATTGCTGTGGGGTTTCCAAGGATTAGACAAGGGACCTTATGATAGGTTCAAAGTACGAAGAGATGGATTAAGTGATGATTTGACTAAGAGATCCAAAGGTGATAACTTTCAACTATGACCAAGGATTGATTTCAATGATGATTAAATATGGACTATAAGGATGATGTAGATGAAATATGGGAATGGTGGAATGATTAATGATATCATAATATTTTTGAAGATGTTGGATGTGGCTTGAAGGATGACTAAGGTTATGATCAAATAAAAAATGAGTGAAAAAGGGATGTGTACCTTCTACTCAAAGGTTTGCTATGAATGATTTGCTAATGGGAAAAGTCAAAAATGTGGATAAGATGTGAACTACGAGTATGATCAAAACTCCTTACTAAATGTGTAATGAAAAAGGAATTGGTTTGGTGTGGGGGATGTCAGGATATGGATTTTAGTGATGACCAAGGATGAATAGGTTGAGCATTAAGGTAATGGTTATCCTAAAGTTGACTTCAACATTTTTGTTTCAATGAATACCAATTGGAAAATGTTTTCAAACAAGCAAGAGGAATTCAAACTAGACTTAACTTAAACATGGTAGTGGAGGTTTACACACAAAAAATTAGTGTATACAACACTAAAAAAAGAAGACACAATAAAAAGCCTAAATTTATTCAATAAAAGGTGTGCTAACTTAGTAGAGGCCCACACAATAAAATATCTCATGATTAATGTAAGGTACTTATATTTCAAGAGTCTATAGATAGGAATCTAGTGGCATAAGGACTCACCTTTTCTCTTTCTTTGGAGGTTTTTTATATCTTTCCGAAAGAGTTTCTATATCTACTTGAGAAGGAACATGGTGAATAACTTCAAGCTTGATACTAAACCTTACACCACACTAAGCAATGATTGAAAGGTCTTAAACTAGGCTATACAAGGCTTATCTAGGGAATCCTCTCAATAACACAAGTGTATGTGAGGCTTAATCCATGAATTTGAAAGTGCAAGAGAGTCAAACAGTTGAGAGAAGAGAGTAACCCACCCTTCTCCTTCACTTCCCCAAGGTACAAAGTTCTTGGGAGCTTATCCCAAATGGAAAAATCACAAATTATGAGAAGCATGTATTTTGATTCACCCCCAACTATTTATAATCCATCAAAACACTAGAGTTGAGGTCATCCCTTAGGGTGATGAAATCCCCAAGCATGCCCCCTAAGAGGAAAAAAAAGTCAACAAGTTTATTTTTAATCCTCAAGATCACCCTAGGGTGTGAGAGGAGAGCACATGTAAGTGTGCTTGGGGTTTAAAAGAAACAAAAATTATTAATCGAAATCAAAATGTGAATGTGTATTTTAGCCCAACTTCAATGTGAAAACAAATAAGAAAGACAAAGCATACAAAAAAAAGGTCTATAATCAATTTGTAAAAAACATCATGCAAAACCATTTAAATTAGTACTTTGCAATATTGAATCTTTGGACCATAAAAAAACCTAAATTTTGGAGCAAATTTTTTAAATTTTACCTTCACCACTAGATCAACAATGGAGTGAGCTTTCCATAGACTACAAAACTTTAAAAATATGATTAGTAGAAATAAAATTATTGCAATTTTTGTGTAGGGTGCTCTTTAAGAAGTTTCAATGGTGGTAAGGTAGATCATATCTTTAGTCACCCAGGTGACTATGTGTTGAGAACAAGGAGTGAAGGGTTCGGGGGGTTGAGTTTAAGCACCCGGTCACAAATGATGACCAAGGGTTGAATAAGCCAAGTGATCGAGGGCTTAAGCTTGGCATTGGCCCCTAGTCCTTAATGTGACTGTGACCTTTGTGGACACAAAATAAAAAAGATGTGAATTCTAAAATAGTTTTCAATTCAATTAAGTGCAGACTTCAAGCGACATTAAGCACAAATTTGAAAACAACTTTAGAAACCTACGAATTTAAAAAAGGAAATCCAATAGACTTTGGCAAATTTCAAATGGACCTTAAATAAAATCTAAAACTCAACAAATAAACCACCAAACCTATGGATGTTCCCCGCTTACCTACGAATTTTCTAATGTTTATTCAAATGAAAAATTTAAACCTCGTAATTCTTAATCGCCTGCCTAAATCGACTAGACTTCCAACCAAACTAAACATAGTTTAATAGCAGATAGAAAGTGGTTTACACTAACTTTGCAACCCAGGTTAAAAGGTTGAGTATCTTGCTCCATGTATATGTTAGAAACCTATGACTATATCCTTTCATTAGTGTTTTTATCCACCTTTGGGTCTATGTATACATCAAAGGTGCTTAAAATTTGAAATATAAATATAAATAAACAAATAATGCAAGCTTCTTATTCAAATCAAACAAAACCTCTAGATAGAGCTCACAAGAGAGTACAAACAAATAAATAACATCAAAAACCAAATTCAAATGTTACCAAAGCCTCCATTATGATTTGATTTTCTCCTTGAATAGTGATATGTGGATGCTCCTTTGCTTGAAGATACTTGTTTTGATAGCATGTACTTAACATAAGTGATAATGGATATGAAATGAATGAAATAGTGCTTGAATTTATAGACTTTTGGAAGGAGGAATATATGGTCAAGATATAAGGATGCAATCAATGGTGGAGAATGGTTGAGAGGATTTCCCTAAGATCAAGGAGAGGATGGAGGGTGGAGATGGAGGTTGTTAGATTACGAACGAATAAGATGAACAAGTACTAAATTTAGTAAGTAATTGTGAGCATGAAGGAAATAAAAGACATGTACATCTTAAGAAGACTATATTCTTAGGTTGTGTTGAGAGAATAAGGGGACCATAAGGACAAATGTTCTTAGGTGCCCTTTATTCTTGGAATGTGTTGAGGGAATATAAGCTTAATTAAATAATATTATTATTTAATTATTTAGCCGTGTGTGAGATGGATAATAGATGGAATGTGATAATTATTTATTTATTGCGAGGAGATGGAAAAGGTGATTAATTAAATAATATGATTATTTAATTAAGTGATGGACTTTAAGGTGAAGGGGACTAGATTAGGTGATGATATTGGTCGATTAGGACAAGGTGAAGGTGATTTGGCATAGAATTTAGGTGTCTATAGTACAACTGGTGCATTAAATTAGTGCACAAGTTGGAAAATAACTCAAGCCTTACTTGATTCCATCTATACACATCCCCAAGGACCTATACTTATTTACAATTCATCCATTCCTTTACATAGTGAAACCCACAAATTGCGAAATTGATCCAAGTCACTTTTGTAAAACACATAAATTTCCTATAAATTTTCAAAATTCAAATTTAAATTTGGGATGTTATAGGCTCCTTCTAAATAGTTGTTATGTGCTAACTTGAGTGCAAAATTTGTTAACTCGTGTACTAGTATTTTGTATTTGAAGACAAACCCTAATTCATTTCAAAAAATTTCAAATCCAAGAGCTCTTATCCACTTTACATGATAACATAAGAAACACATCTTAGAGCCTTAACATTGCATCATCTACTTACATCGATATCTTAGGAATTATTACATGTTTACTTGCTGCTCTCAATCCTTTTCACCAAATTATCAAATAAAAAACAAGGGGCTTTGCCCAAAAGAGCACATTCCTTGTTTAGAAAGTTCTTAAACAATGTCTACCTATACCACCCCTCTCAAAAGCAAGTAACAAATATTGAGCCAAACAAGTTTCAAACACCAAAATCAATGAAATTTAGATTTATGGGCCATGTTCATATTTATGCACATGTTTTAATCCATAGGTAGAAAGGTTAGATTCGTATTTGTGGTAGTGAATAAAAACATTAGATGGATGATCCATTGCAGGTGTTCATCTAACATTTCATAGGACTCTAATAAATCAAACAATCAATGTCTAACATCTAGTATAACAAGATCTTCATCAAATTTAAAATTAAGTACTATTATTTCATTTATAATATTTTCAATCATGTATCTAAATAATATTATTAATCCTAACTTATCATATCTTAATTGTTAAATATATGATATTTTCTAAAGTAAACTACAATTACATCAACAATTGCTAAACTGAACTTTGATTCCTCTCCATAAATAAAATATATATATTTTTAATTCTTTTCAATAGGAATAAATCGTTATTTAATGAGCAAAATTGACTTCAAAGAGGGGGAGTTTGATCACTGATTTGAAAGTCTTTGGAAAGGAAGAAAAAAAACTTTTATAAAAGAGCAACCACATGAACAAAATGGCCGGTTAACTGACACGAATGTTTTGCCGGCTTGAAGGCGAAAGCAGAAGCGATACAGTCATACCCAACTAGACCAGAAAGACGGCTAAAAACACTCGAAAGGATAAAAATATATAAAATAATGTGGATGAGATGAGTCCCTGAAGCAGGCTTTCCCTGTCATCTGAAGCCGTGCGACTTTCGTAATCATGTTTACCGCGATAAAAGAAGTTTAAAACAGAAGTAATCTCTGATTTAGTGGGTGACGGAAGTCGGTGCGTCAAAAAATCTCATCCATGACTGGCGTATCAAAATCTCGCGGGTTGGAGACTAGAAATGCAATATTTGAGCTCTCAGTCGTACATGTGATCAGGTGCGTAGAATTCTGGTCGCCGACGTATCATGCCTTGGGTATCGCGAAAATAAAGGAAATAGGCAAAGAAAACGATAATATCGTTGATTGGCTAGGGTTTGACATCAGACAAGAATTCAGGCTGGTGGCCGTAGCATGGAAATCACGTAGAAGCATATCTACTGACTTGAACAACCACACAGACGTAGTATTTAGCTGGAGAACTTCATAGTATCGTTATTGCGTTGTGAGGTCCCGCGTTCGAGTCGCGACTATGACGAGGGGTAAAAAAGAAGCTTTGGATTATTGCACTATCAAGGGAAATGGCAAGCTTGTCAAAGGTAAGCACGCACGGTAAATTATCGAGAAAAAAAATAGGACTGCAGATCTTAAAACCCTAGTAAAGGCATGTGGTTGAGCTCAATGTTTTGTTTTTCTCTTTGTTGTAGTGGGGGATACTGTGCTCATGCGCGCTCAGGATCCGGATAACCCGCCATACGTAGCGCGAGTGGAGAAGATTGAAAGCGAAGCGCGTAGCAACGCTCATGTTAGGGTTCGAGTACGATGGTATTACAGGCCGGAGGAATCTATCGGCGGTCGACGGCCATTTCACGGCGTGAAGGAGCTCTTCTTGTCCGACCATTACGATACGCAGATCGCCGACACCATCGAAGACAAATGCGTCGTTCATTCTTTCAAGAATTACACAAAACTCGACAGCGTGGGCGCGGAAGATTATTTCTGTCGGTTCGAGTATAAGGCCGCCACCGGCGCGTTTACTCCCGACAGGGTGGCCGTGTAAGAAAATCGCTTATTTTGGTATTTTGTGTTTCGAATCCACTCCCTTTAAAATAAGGCATGCTGTATTCTTGGCGTGTTTCAAACCCGCGGTCTTTACTTAAGATAAGCTTGGCTTTCATTTTGCTTAGGTACTGCAAGTGTGAAATGCCGTACAACCCCGACGATTTGATGGTGCAGTGCGAAGTGTGCAAAGACTGGTAGGCACTTTCCTATCTTTTTCGTTGGACTTTGTGGTAGGCACTTTCCTATATTTTCTTCTCACATTACGTTGTTTAGACAGAGCGTCGTCAACGGCATCTTAGTATCTTACACTTTGTAGTATTTTTCAGTGTACATCTCAGTCAAAATAGTTGAGAAAACTTGGTAAGAGTTTCTGTATATCTTTTACCTTTCCTCTCTTATTAAAGTTTTCAGGAGAAACGTGTTAAGAAATATACTTCTGTGCTATATATATAAATTGAAATAGTGGACTTATGGTATGAGAATGTTGCTCGTTTTCCTATCTCAAACGTTACATTTTTTTTTCTATCTCAAATGGTACATTAAAATTTGACACAATCCAGAAAGCTTAGATGAGTGTAGCTCGCACCTGAACATTGTTTAGGCTGAGTTTTGTCGACTACATACTCTACCTTATACATAGTTGTAACTATTTTTGTATTACACAAGCAATTTTGTGATTGCTTTTTTTCAAAATTATCAGAAAAAGATGGTAAGCTCTATATATGATTATACTTTTAGCTTTTGTTTTCTTACTAGGTTTCTCAAAATGAGAGAAATGTATCCTGAAAGATGCTTCTGTATTAAGAACACAAGTTAAAATTATTCACATATGTGGCATGCGAATGTTATCAAGGATACCTCGAGACATGCTTTTGACTGCTTTGAAAATTGTCTTATACACTCTGCTGCGGCACTTTGTGAATGGATGTCATGCTACAAGCACTATATTCAAGGCTGTTACTACTCCATCATTTCTACCCTTTTTGTAATTTACAATATTTCTCATAATAATGCACTAAGCTGTGAGAAAAATGGTGGAGTCAGTGTTTTGAGATGTTATTTACATTTGCCTAACATATGTATATTGTTTAAACTTGTATCCTGTAAGCAAGGGTCTTTTTCTGGACATTTTAGTGAAAGGCTAGTATCAAGTGTTTACTTTTCAATGAATGCATCTATTCATAATAAATTCATTGTACAGAACAGTGCAGTTACACTTCAAGTACGCAGGATTGCATCATACTGTTCTGTAGCAATAGTGAGAAGTGAAAGTAATAGGATAGATTGACACTTGCATTTGCAATAGCTTCGACAGAAACATACACAGAATTAGGTACATTTCCTCACCTCAACAGTGTGTCAGGTTAAGTATTTTAGGTTCTCAACCACTCAGCGTTTTCGTATACCCGTTATTCTAATTTCTGAATCACATTCTTTTACCATATTCATGTACAAATATCTTCCCTATACATTTATACTTTTTGTGTAAGCCTGGTAACAAGTGTTTATTGTTCAATAGAGTTGACAGAAAATTTAAGTAGACAGATGTTTGTCTACTAAGAGCTCAAGTAAAAGCAATGCGCACATTGTATGTGATTGCTGTTAAGGAAATTAAATCTAGAGCAATGTTCATTTGAGAAGGAAATGCATCTAAGAGTGCAAAGGGCGTGTCTTGTAGTTGTTTAGTGCACCGAAATTAGTAAATGTCTATATCCTTCTGTTGGAGCCTACTAAATGTGAGCCTTGACAGTCAATAATACATCAAAACATTACAGATAAAAGAGCATGCCGGAATTAAATCAAATTTTGATATTTAAAAAAGGCTATATCTGTTATATAATTCCATCTTGTTTGTCCAGTTATCTACTCTACTACAGCTTGAGATAATATTTATGTCTTTGTCAACCCTTGAAATAACTCTCTTATTGACTTAAGCATTGTTTTTCCTTTTTTGGGTTCAGTTTGGTGGTTTATTTTTGGAGCTCTTATGTACACTCTACCTGAAATTGATTTCTCTTGAGTGTGGGCAGAAGTTCGCAAGATGCATATTATTGTGAGTTTTGATAAATTTATGTCCCGTTTGTGCATTGCAAGACCATTTTAAAAAATGTAGTCAGAATGTAGAATAGTTTGTTTATAGCTTCATGCCCTGATGTAATCAATTCTATTTTATGGCTATAGTGTATGTATCTATAAACAAGAAATACTATATTCTGGTTACCATTTGAAAAAAAAAGGCTTTGTAAAAACAATGATGCAATGGGCAAGCAAGGCCAAATGGTTCATCAACATTCAAAGAGACAGAAGTCTCTGTCAACATTCTGTAGAGAAATCCTTAGATGATAGAAGGTAATGGTGTAAATAACAGCTCCAAAAATAAACCACAGGACTGAACCAAAAAAAAAAAATTCCAAGAAGAAATGCTCAAGACATTGAAAGCTAATATTTCAACGCAGCTAGTTGAGCTCCGGGAGAGCTAGAAAAGTAAAACAGATTCTTGACTCTGCTTGAAAGAGGCTACAAATAAGTCAAAAAATCCCAACACCCCAGTTTGGTGTTGTGCTAAGTTGCTGGTCCTGGTATGGGGATGGGTATCGGTATGTCATTTTTCCCCCCCTCAGGTATGAGTATGAATTTGGGGTTTTGGTATGCAGGTATGACATATTTTTTCCCTTGATTATGGATACAGGTTCATGTATAAATAGTAATACTCATAGCTATAATTTATAATTTTATATATATTAAAAATTATAAAAATAGCAATACTCATAATCATAGTTTGTAGACTTGGACTCGGAGAGTAATCAGCAAGCTCAAAATTCTCGACTTGGCAAAAACTTGGCAACTTAAAAAATACTAAAATTTCTTAAAAAACTCATTTTTTTTGTTGTTGCAAAATTCAATTACAAAATGTGTCTAATGAGTCTAGAAAACCATGAGGAAGTGTTTTCTATTAAATTTGATTCTTGAATACATATGGATTGCAAAATCACATTATCATGTGAAGCCGGATGATGGAACAATGGCTAGTTGCTAATTGATAATTATTATGAATTTATGATGATTGTTTTTGAAAATTATCTTCATAAATTTAATATCTAGGCAAGTAAAAACTTACAAGTTTTTACAATTGAAGTTGTGTTGGTATGTGAAGTTAGTTTTGTTGATACAAGTTTTTGGCAGTTTTTGGCCATTCAATTGAGTTTGTCATGTTATTTTTTTTGTAAATTAGAAATCATTTACAAATTTAAATTCTTAGAAAAAAAAATTAGAACTAACCTGTTGCAAATCTGAAATTCGGAAAATTTCTTCTTCAAATCGCCTAAAAAATCTTCCCAAGATGCTATAAAATTCGTGCTTTTTGTTGTGTTTAATGGAGGGGTGAATGTAGGGTTTTATAACCAAAACAACTGTGTGAATGATGTGTTTTGCCCGTGTTTTACTCATGTTGACATGTTTTTTTCCTGCATTGCAATTTTTCACCACGTGCTCGCCAAAAAAACCTGATGAGTTTCCGTCAGAAACCCATATCGGCAGACTCATGAGTTAAACTTGCAAATACTCGCGTAGTGAAGAAATGCACGAGTACTCATAGGGATTGCGAACTATGCTCATAATTGCCAATAAACAAAATATTTAAATACCTCAAAAGTTTTAGAAAAGAAAATACTCAAAAATTCATAATTCAATGATTTGTCAAAACATCAATTCAAAATTGCTCTTCATTTAGAGCATCAAAGTCAACATTTGGTTCAATTTCATTTGAACCACAATTATTTGCAATGCCACTCCCACTAGCCTTGTCATATGTAGACGTTGCCTCATTTAAGGGATTTTGGCAAGCTATGGAACAATAGTGTCTAAGTTGACATACCTAGGAGTTAGATACTAGTTCCTCATCACTTCTTTGTTGTAATCAGGTTTCTTATGTGATAATAGACGCAAGTTGGAGTGCACAAAGACCAAAGGCCTAGATTTGGGATGGTAGTTAGTGGGGGTAGTGCCCCCTTTGGGGTTTGGGGGTGATGCCCCCAAGGGGGAATCAAGGGGTAGTGCCCCTTGTAGGGGTTTGGGGGCAACGCCCTTCATGTTGTTTGGGGTTAGTGCCCCTGGTGTATTCCTTGTCATGGTACAAAGTGGAGTTGAGGGATGGAGCCACCACTACCAAGCCTGAACTAAGGTTTTCAAAACCACACAAACGTTCATGGTGCACAACATTTAACAATTTTATCACTATGTTTTTTGTGATAGCAAGTCCTTACTATTTCTAACCAAATCTTCATTCTTCAAAAAACTAATAGTGAAGTCCAAGAATCCAACTAGTCTAAATGATAAGGGCTACACAGTTTTTAAATAAGTGAATAAAGATCAATTTAGGGAAAAATTAAGGTTGGCAAATGCCTTTTTGTTTTAAATTTTTTTAAATAATTTTTTTTTGGTATTCCATATTAGTACATGTGGGGCCTCTTGGGTTTGCCTAGGGTCTAAATTCGGCACCTTGTGTATCTTATGAAGCCCTTCATAGGGTCCTTGAGGTGGGCCTTGGGTGAACCTCAGGCTATCTTGGCCCCCAAACCCATACTAGGTAGGTATGGAGAAGGGCGGGGTTTTGAAGAACTTGGTAACATAGGTGTTTTTTGTTGATCGTTATTTACATTTGCAAGAGAATTGATTCAAGTTGGTACCAATGAATTGCTCAGCTAGTGATGAGTGTAGAATAACAATGTGACATTTGTTTGTAAGTGAAATAAAATTATCATCTGCCAATAGAAAACATACATTTTAAATGGGGAACTAGCATTATCCATACAAAAATTTATTAATTTGGCTATGAAATTCATTTGTCAATTTAAAAAATTTAAATGTGAAATAAGATGCAAGTCTGGTTGATGGTGTAGAGATTTTGTAACTTGTATCCGAATATCTTTGTTACCAAGTCCAATCAAATTGCAAAAGAAAATTGGAGAAGATGATTTAGTGAAATGGGTAATCAATATTGGTGAAAAACCGTATAATATTGTTGATACAGTTCTAACACTGAAGTATTTTGTTTTTAGATAGTTTCAAACTTGTTTTTTCTTAGGTAGATATTTTTTTGATGTGATGAGAACAAACCAGTGGCTTTGAATACCAGTTTTTATTGATAATGTAACTCAATTGTGGCACATATATTTTGCTTGCCAAACCTTATTTCAATATTAAAAAAATCTCCAAAGGATACAATGAGTGCAATATTTTGAGAATTAAAT
Source organism: Sequoia sempervirens (assembly GCA_007258455.2). NCBI lineage: Eukaryota > Viridiplantae > Streptophyta > Pinopsida > Cupressales > Cupressaceae > Sequoia > Sequoia sempervirens. Next base: position 244,692,665 of record VDFB02193867.1, on the reverse strand, counting down.
AGAGTTCCATACATAATTAAACAAAACAAAATGGTTTGATGGGATCAACAACATTGACCATGTTGATAGGAGACAATCACTCATATACAAAAGGATACAAGGAGTAGAGTACTTTGGGAACTAGAGAGAGTTTCATCCACGCACAAAAACAAGACGATTATATAGGATTGGCCATCACGAATTTGTTGATTGTAGGCAATCACTCACATGCAACCACTAATGATAAGCCAAAATGAAATTAAGTTGATTCACACTACTTAGCAATTTCATCATTCCTATGAAGTGGAATGCCCTACTATCCTATTTATTTCATCACTAATAAAAGTTTAGTCCTTTGCTTATGTTGGTCAACTAACATCACATGGTCTTACCTTTTTAGGTTCAATTGCTGCCATTTTCCTTGTCTTGGCAATATTGTTTGTCTCTTTGCTCCTTTGTTATTATAACTTCAATAATGGCCTTTTTAATTCTTTTATCTCTCAGCTGTAAATCTTGACAATTAGTATCCAATATTATATTGGTCTCATCAAGATAATGGTGTTACTTTAGAAATAGTTCTAACCTAATTTGGCCATCTCCCAAATCAATCGTTGACTTGGCTAATGTATTAATTGCTTTACTCAAATTCCTATTTACATGGCCGAAATTTGTTTGTCTATCAAGGAGTTTTGTTAATTTGCAAGTTCCCATCTCAAGTTATTTTTGAGCTTATTGAAGGGTTGTTGTCATTGTACTATAGCATTGCACAAAAAGTTGATATTTTGGGAGCCAAACTATTTCTTTTTGTCGAGTGAATTGGGAAACTACCTCAATGCAAGGATTGTTCTTGTTTGGGCCAACCATCAATATAGTAAAGCAATTGAATGTAATGAGAAACTAAACCTGAAGGTCACAACTTTCAAGGATGAAGCTCTAATAAGCCAATAAATGTGTTGGTTGATAAGACATGTCTAAGGTGTTTCAATTACCAATTCTAGTTGGAACTTGTAGTTGATCTTGTTTGCTTAGGATGTGGTCAAGGTGGGATAGAACTCAAGTCATCATTATGCTTATGTTGCACCAAGTTTTTGGGATGAGGATAGGACAAGGAGATGCCTTCTTGGGATGATTATTTGGGAGACCATTTTTAGGGGAGTGTAGGGGGTGACTATTGAAAAATAGGGAAAATTAAAAAAGTTCAAATACCTGTATGATAACATTGATAAAAGCATTCATCACATGCATTATAAAACCTTAATACATAACACTAGAGCTGAATTGATATTTCACATGAGAGTTGACACACAAATTAACAAAAATTTCATTTCATTCATTGGCAATGTGCATATATATTATATAAAAAATACAAAAAAATGCCCAAAGGCTGCAAGTTTCAACTACATATTGACAAAAACATAGAAATTTGCTGGTGCCTCTAGTTAACATATGCTAACATTGCATCAAAATTGGAGTATGAGGTTGAGTTGTTGCTATTATGTGGGTCTGCCTCATCCAATGGAAATCCAACCAATCCCTCCTATGCCACCTCCTCATCACCCTATGTGGTATCTAGATTTGGATAATACTCAAGGGTTTGTCAATCTTTAAGTTACAAAATACTATGTTGGAGTTTGACAATAAATTAATAATTTAATAATGAAATCATGTTGCAAAAGTGACTTGCAAGTGGTTGGAGTTTGATGTTAAAATAATAATTTAATAATAAAATCATGTTGCAAAAGTGACTTGCAAGTGGTTGACGAAGTGAAACCATTGTGCTATAGAAATTGCTAGTTTTGGCAGAAGTGACTTGCAAGTGGCAAACAAAGCGAAGTACATGATGTTGTTGAAGTTCTAGTGTTGATGAAGTGCAATCTACAAGGTTGTTGAGTTATATGTAGCTTGTTGATGAAGATTTTAATGGCTACAAAAGTGACTTGCTAGTGTTTGGTGAAGTGAGGTTGTTGAGTTATGCATAGCTTGTTGATGAAGATGTTAGTGGTTGTAGAAGTGACTTGCAAGTGGTTGATGAAATGAAACCATGTTGCTCCAAAAGATGTTAGTTGTTGTAGAAGTGACTTGCAAGTGGTTAGTGAAGTGTTAGAAGATATATACCTTTTTAAAAAAACTTTTTTGTATGCCTGTGCCATAGGGGAGGGCTAACTATAGTTAGGATGGTCAAGGGACGTCTAGGCAACTCTTGGCCTTCTTGGGGGTGGCTAGTTGTCCCCTGTCATTTTTGGCTAACTTTTTGATGTCTTGAGGATGTTTCCATTTTTTTTTTTAGGTTGGGGATGATTGGGAGATGTTTTTGATTGATCCTTGTGTCCTTGAAACATTTCCTACAAGGGACAGGTTTGGAAAATGAGGGGACATGTCCCCAAGGTACATACCATTACGTTAATCACTTCAGTTTACAACTTGACCATCACACACTATTGGACTCAGAATATCACTATCTCGGTTATGTTGTTTTCCCATTACCATCCAATCCTTAAGGTGGATATATTTGCTATTATAGGCATATGTGTTGGTCTATTTCCTTTTCCTCTTTTTGCCTAATTTGTGGCTTCTTTAGATATTTTCTAGAATTAGAAAACAAGGTCATTGCAGGGTAGAATGACCAGAAGCAACATAAAAGTGGTAAGTTGTAATGTCCCCCTTTTTTTGTAATGAGAGATTATAAGGGAATTGAATTAAATTAAATGATTTATAAAGTTGTCCATTTAAATAAATCTTAAGGATAACTTTATTATTATTTAATTTAATTAAAGTGAGTGATATTAAATATGGTAGTAATTTATTAAATATTCACTTTGGGAAAAGCAAAAGATAATAATAAAAAATTAAAAGGCGGTGAAAAGAAAGTTATAATGATCTTTTGGGAAATTATCTTCAAGAGTATTTTGGGAGAGCTTGGCTTTTTGGAAACTTGAGGATAAAAACCCTCGAGTTTAGTGGATTCGACGAAAACCCAAATCCATTTATAGGTGAATTCATTGCAGGATTCACTTGTGCTTCATTGATCAATTGATCGATTGTGGGAGATTTCTGAAGTCTTTTGCAAAGATAAATTTTAGGGGTTTGTGTTAATTCTCAGAGTTGAAGAGTTTATTGGATATTCAAGGTTGGAGGACTTTTATTGAAGCTTTGCAGAGGTAAGGGCAGAATTGAATATTATAGTTTTACAATTTGAAAGAATAAAATATTGTTGAACTTACTCAGCCTTACCGTATTCCCACGTCGATATCATAAGCGTTGAATATTCAAATTTAATGATGATTGGGCCGCTTATATAAGCTGCCTATGAATAATGCAAATTAAATATTCAGTAAGAGCTAAGAGTCGCCAATGTAGGAAAGGCACAGTTATTGTTTCAGACTTGGTAAACTTCTTCGAATTGGATGAATGCTTTTATATTCCTAGTCGCGAAATACCTTTCAGCCTGAGCGTATGATATAGAGGATTGGTTGGTTATGCTCTGATTGGTTGATTAATATAGGGTGGTCACGAGTTGAATACTTATTGAATGTTGCGACAAACTTGTTATTGCTACTGAAGAATTGCTATCTAAGGGAAGATGGTGTTGGTGCGAATACCATCTTGAGTTGGCGGGTGTGTGTATTATAGTTGGTGTAAGTTTGTTGGAGTTGTGGTGTGGAAACTCATCTATTCCAAGGTTGGTGGTTGCAACATTTAATTATTTAAAGGAGGTCGAAACTTGCTTAATATATCACGTGGGGTGTTAGGAACCGAACAATTGAGGAGTAAGGTGATGTGGTTTAAAGTTCCGCCCACTTTGAACAAAGCCATCGCCTATGGTAGAGGCACAATTTATATGGGAAGGTCCGCAGGACTTTGAAACAATAGTTGGTTGCCACATCATGGTAAGGTGGACATAAAGGAAGAGCAAAGTGAATATAGTGGATGGCAGAAAGGCATATAGTATGCAAGTGTAGAAATTTGGGTGCTATCTATTAGTGCATCACTGGTTCTGTGAGAGGGGAGACGTTGGATGTGGGACTCTTTCCAGTCACACATTTGCTACAACGGGTTCAATGTATCTCAAGCAACTGTGGTTTAAAGGTTAGAGAGTAACACATGCTCATTCTATAATTACTTCTTCAGTATTTCAAACTGACAATTAATTTAATATAGATATATTTCAAATATTAAGAGATGCAAATTGTTTGTTACAATGCTCCTTAATATCAAGACTTTCCAATTAAAGATGTGAAGGAAAATAATTTGTTATAACAATTATACTCTTTTTACAATCACACTTCTTTCATATGCACATGCACATAAAATGTTTGATAAAATGATTACATAACTAAGAATGAGTTAAATTTTGGTATTAACAGTTGGGGTAGCCTTTTACAATGGTATCAAAGCTAAAATCATGCCAACTTGGAAGGTTATGTACACCAGTGACAGGACCAAACGTTACGCGGAAAGAGAACAAAAACAAAAACAATTTCAATTTTTTGAATCGTATCCAGAAGAGGACACATTTTCAATTGCAGTAGCAGCAAGGCATCCACTTAGAGTTGCACATGGAATTGAAACAATGGTGGGTTCAAGTAGTGAGAGCCCTCGAGATAGGATTGAAAGGAGATTTGAACATGACAGTGTACAAAATATACTAAATGATCTAGCAAGGGGACAACAACGGATGATGCAACAATTCATGCAATCACAATAGTAGTTAATCATAGCTACTGGCCAAATGTCTCAAGATATGAATTCTCTCAGGGTAAATCATAATGCTATAGGTGAAGGTAGCAATGTAGGAAATGATATTCCAAGAGGAGCTAGTATAGGTGGGCCACACAGACCTTTTCAACCTACGTTCACACCTAGGGAGGAAGAGGAAAAAACCCAACAAGAAGAGGAACAACCATTGTTTGATGAGGTAATGATAGTTTATGATGAGTATCACACACTCCCTCGTGCCATTAGAAATGAAATAACACTTAACCAATACATGAACCAACAAAAAGTCAGGAGAAGAACACAATAGGAACAAAGACCTCGAGGCCCACAAAAGGAGTATAAGCATGCCTTGAGTAAACTTACTCTTCCTAATTTTGATGGTAGTTGGAAAAGCACGACACATGCTTGATACATAAGTTGGATACATTCCCGACTCTCAAACTCATGCTAGAAGCAAAAACAATTAAGTTTGCAACTTTACATTTGGTGGGACCAACATATGATTGGTGGCATCATGGTTTGGTGACACATAATTATGCCTTGATTAATTCCTGTGATGAGTTTAGCAGCAAATTGATTGCAAGATTCGGTAGGAAGGATGTAGAGATGTATTTCCTTGAGTTGGCATTGATTAGGCAACAAGGGGATGTTGACAGTTACATTAATGAGTTTCAAAAGGTTGCTGTTATGGTTCTTGACATGTCAAAAAAGAGAGTAGTAATTCTGTTCATAGAGGGTTTGCATCCTAATTTGAGAGGTTTGGTGAAGGCTTTCAAGCCTAGTACTTTACAGGATGCTATCTAGATGACACTTGATCTTGAGACTACACAACCTACACATCAGCCCCAAAAGAAGAGTTTCAAGCATAATAAATCAAAATACAAACCAGACGGGAGAACTCTCAATCAAACTAAGCCTATGCCACCTAAGATGGATTTTGAAACAAGGAGTTGCGTAGGAAGAAGTTATGTTTTGCTCGCAAGGAACCATGGGAGCCGGGTCACAGGTGCCTTGGGAAGGCAAAACGCATTACATAAGAGGTCATCTCCGATATTGACGAGGAGGCTGTATACACTAGTTCAGAAAGTGAACATGAGGAGCGGCCATTAGAGCACGGTGATGCTAATATAGGAGGTATGTTGAATGGGACTATTGCCTCATTATTAGGAGTTATTAAGTATCACCCTTTTAGAGTGAGGGGAGTCCTGAGTGGACATTGGGTTACCTATTTAGTTGATAGCGTGACAACTCATAATTGCATTGATGAGGGTTTAGAGGTGAAGAGGGGATTGCAGGTTGAGGATTTTCCAGGATTCAGTGTAATGATGGCTGTGGATTCAAAATGAGTTGTACAAGGAAGGTTCCTTAGTTGAGTATTCAGTTGAGTGACTATATAGTCATTGATGATTTCTACGTGATTGGGATTGGTGAGACCGCTATTCTGGGAATCCAGTGGTTGCATTCACTTGGCAGATACAGTCAAGATTTTCAGACGATGGAGTTGGAGCTAATGTCAGATGGGAAGAAGATAGTGTTGAGAGCTTTGGCAGATGGCACGCCCAAGGTAGTGACTACAACGAAAATGGAGGCTTTGTTTAGACATGGCGAGGTTGCAGGGGCAGCCCAATACTTTATGTCTTTTGAATCTTCTTCCAGTGATGGCAGGAAATACCAGGTGGATGACATTGGTGTGAGTCATTGTTTTGTTGATATTCCAAATTTTATAGCTGAGTATGAGACAACATTGGGGAATCCAAGGTACACACAAGGCATAACATTCCATGATGCAGTTATTATTCCTTGCTTCTTGAGGACAACACTTCTTATCACATTGGAAGGACGCAAGGTATGTATAGATTTTGTTATCATGGATTTAGCGAGAATGTTGAGTTTGCATTGGAGACATTATTGAGGGGTTGTTAAATGAGACATTGATGGATTCCAACTTTGAACCAGCTGTTCTTTATTCATTTTTAATCATTGATCAAGTATATCATATCCCTAGTTTGCTGAGTTGGCATAATTCCATCAATTTGCAGCAAGTGGGGGAATTTTCAGATTTGATTCAAGGCTTTTCATCTTACACATGCATGTTTAATGGTTGTCCTACAATACTGAGCATAAAATTTTCAGATATTGCATTGATGATTGCAGCTGATCCTTGGGTTTGTGTGTGCAAAATAGTCTCTTCAGCCCTTGGAGTTTGAGTGAGGATGATTCTAAGGCTTGTGATTCACAAAATTGTGTGATTGTTAGATTGCTTCACAGGGTAATGCAGGGAAATAGAATTGCTGATTTCAGTTGGACCAAAGTGGAGCAACAAATTCGTGGTGGAGCATTCATAAGATTGATATAGGATCCTGGTAATTAGCCATGTAATGTAGGTACAAATTGCTTGGGGACAAGCAATCTTTGACAAGGGAGGACTGTAATGTCCCCTTTTCTGTGTAATGAGAGATTATAAGGGAATTAAATTAAATGAAATGATTTATAAAGTTGTCCATTTAAAATAAATCTCAAGGATAACTTTATTATTATTTAATTTAGTTAAAGTGACTAGTATTAAATACGGTGGTAATTTATTAAATAGTCACTTTAGGAAAAGCAAAAGATAATAATAAAAAATTAAAAGTTGGTGAAGTATAAAAGGTGGTGAAAAAGGAATTCATAATGATCTTTTGGAAAATTATCTTTTGGAGTATTTTGGGAGAGCTTGGCTTTTTGGAAACTTGAGGACAAAAACCTTTATCCATTTACAGGTGAATTCATTGCAGGATTCACATTGTGCTTTATTGATCACTTGATCGACTGTGGGAAATTTGTGAAGTCCTTTGCAAAGACAAATTTTAGGGGTTTGTGTTAATTCTTAGAGTTAAAGAGTTTTCGGGATATTCAAGGTTGGAGGACTCTTATCGAAGCTTTGCAGAGGTAAGGGCAGAATTGAATATTATAGTTTTACAATTTGAAAGAATAAAATATTGTTGAACTTACTCAACCTTACCTTATTCCCACGCCAATATCATAAGCGTTGAATATTCAAATTTAATGATGATCGGGCTGCTTATATAAGCCGCCTATGAGTAATGCAAATTAAATATCTAGCAAGAGCTAAGAGTTGCTGATTTAGGAAAGGAATGATTATTGTTGCAAACTTGGTAAAGTTCTTCGGATTGGATGAATGCTTTTATATTCTTGGCTGCCAAATACCTTTCAGCTTGAGTGTATGATATAGAGGATTAGTTGGCTATTCTTTGATTGTTTGATTGATATAGGGTGGTCATGAGTTGAATACGTATTGAATGTTGCGGCAGACTTGTTATCGCTATTGAAGAATCGCTATCTAAGGGAAGATTGGTGTTGGTGCAAATACCATCTTGAGTTGGCAGTTGTGTGTATTATAGTTGGTGTAAGTTTGTTGGAGCTGCGGTGTGGAAACTCATCTATTCCAAGGCTGGTGGTCGCAACATTTAATTATTTTAAGGAGGTTGAAACCTACCTAATATATCACGTGCGGTGTTAGGAACTGAACAATTGAGGAGTAAGGTGATGTGGTTTAAAGTTCCGCCCACTATGAAAAAAGCCATCACCTATGGTAGAGGAACAATTTATATGGGAAGGTTTGCAAGACTTCGAAACAATAGCTGGTCGCCACATCATGTTGAGGTGGACGTAAAGGAAGAGCAAAGTGAATATAGTGGATGGCAGAAAGGTGTATAGTATGTAAGCGTAGAAATTTGGGCGCTATCTATTAGTGCATCGTTGGTTTTGTGAGAGGGGAAACGTTGGACGTGGGATTGTTTCCAGTCACACGTTTGCTACAGTGGGTTCAATGTATCTCAAGTTGTTGCAATTTAAAGGTTAGAGAGTAATACATGCTCATTCTATAATCAATTCTTCAGTATTTCAAACTGACACAATATATTTCAAATATTGAGAGCTTCAAATTGTTTGTTACAATGCTCCTAAATATCAAGACTTTCCAATTGAAGATGTGAAGGAAAATAATTTGTTATAACAATTATACTCTTTTACAATCAAACTTCTTTCATATGCACATGCACATAAAATGTTTGATAAAATGATTACATAACTGAGAATGAGTCAAATTTTGGTATTGACAATTGGGATGGCCTTTAACATTAGTGCTTTTTTGAAATTGGAAGTATTCAAGAAAGTCTTACATTGAAATTTCCTATAACGTATATGATGAATTTCTTATATATGAACAGTTGAAATTTCTTATATTTAAATTTTTTTCCCAATTTTAAAAATTGTTGTAGCCAAGTAGGTAAAACTCCCACCTATTATGGGCAGTTGAGAGTTACTACTCCTCTAGGAATTATTTGCCTCTATTTTGCTATATAAACAGCCCTCACCTCTCCCATGGCTAGTTCACTAGTTCACTTGTTCATGAGTGTTAGGTTAGTGCTAAGGGAGCGCTGAGTTTGTTCATCTCTGGATTCTAGTCTTGTTTTCCTTCAATCATTTTGATCTTGGGTGGCTTTATAGCCAAATCTAACATGGTATCAGAGCTGGTTGTGAGTTGTCTGTTTATAGTATTTTCAATCCATTCTTGAAAGCAAAGTATGCTCTTCTCTTGCATCCTATGATGACTTAGAAAATCAGAAACGCTTGATAGAGATCTCAATTTCTAGGGGGCTTCCTTTCTGTTGCCTTTAATTTCAGGTATTTCAGAGCTTTCTGGAGACATTCTGACCTCACCATTGAGTTCAGAGTAGTCGGAAAAGTCAAAACAGACTTTTATTTCATCCAAATTGGACATCGGATGTGAGATCCATGAAGGGTTGAAGAACAAAGGTTTATTGTGAAGATCCGCAAGACTCCTAAAAATTGAGGCACTTTGAGAACGGATTGCGCCATCGCGTCTAAGGTCCAAAACCCTAAGATTGATTGTCAAATCGTCAATTTTGCAAAAGTTGATTTTGGGGCAATTTTTTTTGCAGTAGGACCGTATGGTCCACCTGTGCAGTGTATGGTACGAAAAATTATTTTTTAATTTAAAATTTTCTACATTATCAAAAAAAATTATTTTCAAAAGTAAATTGCGGTTTTTTATTATAAAATAAAAGTTTGAAAATCAATACAAAAATAAAATTAAAAACAAAAGGGACTTGCGTAGGTCTTGTACAAGCTTTGCGCAGGCCCGTACCCTGCAAGGGTACCATGGGTACCCATAAGGCCCTGCACCCTTAAAGGGTTGCAGTCCCTTGTGAGGCCACAAACCCCTTTTACAAAGGGGCTATGTGGGGTGGCTCCACCCCCCACACACACTCCCTTTAATTTTCTACAAATTTTTTTCATTAAAACAAAAAAATATATAAAATAAAAACATTCAAAAGTGCTTGCGCCCTCTATACATTCTGTGTGCCTCGACCTCTGTGCAATCCTTTTGGGCACATCCTCCAAACTTGGCCGTTTTCTTAAATTTGGAGGTCTATTTTTATCTGGCAGTTTTCAAATTTGGCAAACGTCTACATTTATCTGGTGGTTTGTATAGTTGGCGGATTTGTTAAAATTAGAGTAGTTTTGCCAAATTTGGGAAGAGTTGACTTTTGAATTTCATGACCCCTCCCCATTGAAGTTTTGCTTTTTTCCATGCATCTTCAGATTGCTCGTTCATAGTCATTTCAGCACAATTTTTTTTGATTTGGAGTAAAATATTGCACCCTACATAGTGAAGTAATCAATTTTTGCTCAAGTTATCTCATTTTTCCAGAAAATCAGTTTTTTCATTAGATCTAAAGGATAGTTCTCGTGTTTTGAACTTCAAGCAGCTGTAACTTTTACATACGACCTCGGATTGTGGTGTTTTTTTTTTTGAAAGTGAATATTTTTTCGAGCACTACATAGTGGTGCTAGTTTTAGGTTCTCATTTAGAGATTTAATGTACTTTCAGTATTTGAGTCCATTTTTGGACATTGTAAAACTCTGGAAAATAATTCTAGCATTGTAAACACACTGATTTATAAAGTGCCAAATCATATTTTGTTGGGGGGGATTCTTGATTGAGTGAAAAGGGGGGGGTCTCTTGTGGTGTTTTTTGATTTACTTGCTTGTGCTCTTCTTTTCGTGCACATATGGATCATTCTAAGGTTCCTTTGCTAACACCTTATAATTATACATGGCATCAACATGCATAGAATGCCTTAATGCAACTTGAGTATATTGCATATGTTGAAGAAAAGGTAGTTGAACCTACAGATGATAAGGAGAAAATAAAATGGATGCTTGAACATACAAAAGCTCTTGGAGTTGGATGTCTTCATAGTTTTGTTTCCCTTGATCTTATGTTTCAGATTGAAGCATGTACAAATTCACATGATGCTTGGAAAAAAAAAAAATCTTTGTATGGAACAACAGATGAAGTTAAAGGCTATCAAATTGACAATGAATTGATGAGCCTTGATCCAAAGAATTTTGGCAACATCTAGGATTAAATTACTAAGGTTAATGATCTGAGAGCACAATGTAAAGCATGTGGTATTGAGAAAAAGGACATTCAGTTAATCTATAATGTATTGAATAAACTTGGTCTTGAATTTGCAACTTTTGTTTCTAGCTTTCATAACCATAGGCTGACTATGGGATCTGCATATACTATGCCTTCATTTGCATCTTTTTTTGAGATGTTAATGCATGAACAACAAAAGCTTCTTTCTATGGGTCTCATAAAGCCATCACAGACTCGGGCTTTGTTGGCTGGTCAGCCTAAGGTACAGAAAGAGTTAGGACAATTTGACAAGAAACAAAAAAAATCAAAGAAAAATCTACACACAGATCAAGCATAGAACAAATCCTGTTCAAGGGAGGACTCATCTAAGAAGGAGAAACTTACTTGTGCATATTGCAAGAGGATTGGACTTGAAGAACATTCTTTTTAGAAGAAGGAGATTGATGAACTGGAACATCTTCTTAAGAAGACCAACATTGATCTACCTTCTAGAATGTCTGAGTCAACTTCTTCTTCACGTTCTAAACAGTCAGGATCCGGTAAGGATAAAGGTCATGCAGGTTTTGCTTCCGAGTCAAAGAAAAACAAAGGTAAAGCTCTTTGTGCTTCTACAAGTCATGAATCGGGGAAATGGCTTCTAGATTATGGAGCTTCTCATCATATGGCTTCTACATAGTCTATGTTCTCCTCTTTTGAGCCGTGTGCTATGCCACCTATTCTGATGGGCAACAATACTTACTTGAATGTAAGTGGGAGGGGATTTGTTGATATTGGGGATGGCACCTTTGTGAATGGTAAAAGCATTCATTCTACATTAACAAAAAAAAAGATTACATAATATAGAAGTTACATAATATTGTAGATATTAAATATCTACCTTCTATCTACCTATTGACTACTGTAGAAACTACAGTAGATAATTGACCATTAAAATGATGAATATATTATTATTCTAACACCCTCCCTTAGTGGTCAACCTATCAACAACACCAAGTTGCCCCTTGAATTTGACAAACTTATCCGGGCTCAAAGACTTGGTGAGAATATCTGCAGTCTGATCCGCTGTTGGAATATACTGCAGCTGAACTGATCCGTCTTCTACCGACTTGCGGATGTAATGACAATGAAGCTCGACATGCTTGGTACGTTCATGGAAGACTGAATTTTTGGCCAGTTTGAGCACCCCTTGATTATTAGTGTACAAGGGAGAAGGTCCTGCTTGTGACATGTGCATGTCAGAAAGCATCCTGCAGAGCCAAACTACCAACTTAGATTAGAAGAAGCATTCTCAAGCAAGAATTGGAGCTATTGTAATTCAGAGATTGAATAATAGAATAATTCTTGGTGGAGTTTTTTCCCGAAAGGGTTTCTCCACGGTACATTTTGTGTAATCTTTCTAATATCCTGTCTAGTTCTTCTAGCTTTTTAAGAATGTTGGAAATAGGATGCCATTTAATTGCAAATCCTAAACATTAATTACTTCATGTATCTCGTAGATTCTTGGAATGTGTTCAACAACACTAAGATTAGGATGAGATTAATATTTGATGAAATAATCATGATTATTGACATTTGTAATTAATTCTAAATGTAAGAAGCATGTGAGGGCGTCCATAGTGAGTTCCTAAATAATAGGGACACATGGGACACTCACATGGTAAGGTAACTCACCTTGTGTTGAGTTAACTATATGGAGTGTTCAAAATTAGTTTAGTTAGTTCAGATTCAGTTATCTTGAGTTGCATGCATGCTGGTTATTTTGAGTTGCATGTAGTTAGCTTCAGTTAACTTGTAATGCATGGCTAATAACATTGAGTTGTATGACAGATAACAGGGACTACCTCTAGTTAACAAGGGATGACCATTCTTTGGGAATGGTGTTGAGTAAATGTTTTAGTTAACTATAAAGCACTTGAAGCCAACTTGGGCCCCCAAGATGCTTTAGTGGATTTACCTCTCATGCATGATAAGATATTTCGAAGGCTGTTAAGTAGCTTTACTTAAGGGCACCAACTTTGAGGAAGAGCTTTGGAATTATCACTGAAGTGAAGGAGAAGTTGTAGCTTCAGTTTGGGGCACCCAAATGCATGAAGCACATGTTGTAAGCTTTAGTCTTCACTGCATAACTCAACTTGAAGGAATATGGCGTACCTTTTCAAGGGATTGAGCTTGTGCATTGTAATTATCACCATTTGATTAGTACAAGGTTGTTTATTGTCTCTATATCTTATTCAAGTTGAATAGAGTTTTCATAATTGTTATTGCAGGTGTGAAGAAGATTGGTAAAGATAGAAGAAACATTCTCAAGCAAGAATTGGAGCTATTGTAATTCAGAGATTGAATAATAGAATAATTCTTGGTGGATTTTTCGAAAGGGTTTCTCCAGTACATCTTGTGTAATCCTTCTAATATCCTGTCTAGTTCTTCTATCAACTTCTCTCTACATTCTACAACAGTAAAATGGATTAATCAAGATAATCACCCACAAAGAATATATGTAACAAAGAAAAGACTTACTTAGATCAGCAATATTAAAGTTTTACAGAGTATTAAGCTAAGAAAACACCTCATTTTTGCAATAAAAAACACACCTTTTTCAGTTAACTATACGGAGTAAAAGTTAACACTTTTGAATGCATGTAAAGATCCTAGGAGTTAGGATTTTATGTTTGCATGCTTGAAGTTCAGTTAAGTTCAGTTCAATTCAGTTCAAAATCAGTTTAGTTCAGTTTAGTTCAAATCAGTTCAGTTCGGTTATCTTCAGGTATCTCACATGTTGCTTTAACAGTTCCTCGATATTCAACTTCAGTCGAGGAAAGAGCCACTGCCTGTTGCTTCTTGCTGGTCCATGTTACAACACCTGTACCCAAACTGAATACATACCCAGAAGTGTATTTTCTGTCATCCATTGAACCTGCCCAATCTGAATCTATATAACCAATCAGCTTTGGATCCTTGCATTTGCCATACAAAATGCCATAATCTGAAGTGCCCTTAACATATCTTAGCACACGCTTCGCTGCAATCCAATGATTAGCTTTTGGAGCTGTCATGAAGCGAGAAATGCAGCTCACAACAAAATTGATGACAGGTCTAGTGGCAGTGAGGTAGATGAGACTGCCCACTAGTTGCCTGAATGTCGTTTCATCGATCGGAGGTGAAGTAGAGTTGGTTGACAACTTCAACCCCTTCTCCATAGGTGTGGAGGCAGGTTTGCAGTCCTGCATCCGAAATTTGTCAAACAGACTTTGAGCATATTTAGACTGAGAGATAAAAATACTATTAGTTGTCTGCCAAACCTCAATACCTAAACAGTAATGGAGAAGCCCTAAATCTGTCATGTCAAAAGCTTGACACAAATCCTGTTTGATTGTTGCAATCAAATGTGCTGAATTGCCAATAATGATCAAGTTATCAACAAAGATAACAAGAAACAAAATATCATCACTAGAGTGTTTGATATAAAAATTACTGTTAGAAGGGCTGCGCTGAAAATTGTGATCAATCAAGTACTAATCAATCTTGATGTACCATGCACAGGGAGCCTGCTTCAGTCCATAGAGTGTTTTCACAAGCCTACATACCTGATGCTCTTTGCCAACAATCTTGAAACCAAGAGGCTGCATCATGTAGACTTCTTCCTACAAATCACCGTTGAGGAAGGCATTTTTGACATCCATCTGATGAACCGTCCATCCAAACTGAGTTGCAATAGCGAGAAGAAGATGAATTGTGCTCATCTTGGCAATAGGAGCAAAAGTCTCCTTGTAGTCAATGCCCTCTTGCTGTGTGAATCCCCGAGCAACTAATCTGGCCTTGTATTTATCCAGAGTACCATCGACATGATACTTGACCTTATAAACCCATTTGCGGCTGATAGGTTTCTTCCTAGGAGGAAGATCAGAAAGAACCCAAGTGTGATTCTTCATAAGACTATGGTATTCTGTCTGCATAGCCTTTTCCCACTATGGAATTCCTTTAGCCGTACGAGGCTTAGATGTTGTGGATGTTGGCCATAAGAGCAAAATTGACTTTGTTGCTGCTTGCTCTGTCTACGAGTTGATCTGCCCTCAATGAGTTCATCATCATGAAGATCACCGATAGTCTTGAGCCACCACTTAGGCCGATGAGTAGAAGTACCAACATCTTGGATAGGAGAAACATCATCTCTTGGGATTTCTGGAACAAAATCATCTGGATGTGAGTCTTGAGGAAAATCAGGTGGTGCTAGATCATGACTTGTAGACTCCTCATCTTCAAAGTCAAAATGCTTTGAAGCCCTCCCATCATGGGAACCAAGAGGAAGACGAACACCCTCATTAGAAGCCTTCATAGGTTGATCCGCAGGACTGGTAGTAAGAAGAAATGGACCAGTAGTCTCATCAATCACAACATCACGATTGAATATGAGACGATCTTTCGCCACATCAATCAACCTGTATGCCTTGTGATTGTCGCTGTAACCAGTAAACATAAGTGTCTGGCTCTTGGAGTCCAACTTGGCACGCTTGGCTTCTGGAATCCATGCATGAGTTGTAGAACCGAAGACTTTCAGATGGCCCACCTTAGGGTTACATCCTGACCAGGCTTCTTCAGGAGTCATCTTCTTAACGGCCTATGTAGGTGACTGATTCAGGAGGTAGACTGCAGTATAAACTGATTCAGCCTAGTATTTCTTTGGGGCATTTCTGTACTCCAGCATAGAACGAGCCATTTCAGTAATGGTGCGATTCCTACGTTCAACGACACCATTTTACTGAGGGGTGTATGGTGTGGTAAGTTGGCGCTTAATGCCGTGTGTAGCACAAAAAGAAGAGAAGTCAGCTGAACATAACTCCCCCCCATTATCTGACCTTAGAGTGACAATCTGAGACCTTGATTCCTTCTCAACTAAGGCCTTAAACTGTTGAAATGTGTTGAACACATCCGATATATGTTTCAAAAAATACACCCACATTTTTCGATTGAAATCATCAACAAATAATAAAAAGTACTTGGACCCAGTAACATATGGAGTGTTCATTGGTCCACATACATCAGCGTGAACCAATTGAAGTACCTTGGAGGCTCACCAAGAATCACCATCTGAGAATGGTGTCCGATGCTGCTTCCCAGCTTGACAGGCTCCACAAACTCCATGATTTTGAGTTTGGATCTCAGGTAGACCAGCAACCAAACCCTCCTGAGACAGTTGAGAGAGATAGTGCACATTCAAGTGCCCATAACGCTGATGCCAAAGTTTGTTGATGGTTGTACTCCTGGTGGCCAGAGCGTGCTCCTAAGAATCACCGGAATCAACAAGTTTGTACAGATCGTGATCCTCAAGCCCCATAGTTATCGTAGTACGAGTCTCCCTATCAACGATGCTGCAAGTGGACGAACTGAAAACAACATCCAACTGGGGAGAATGCCGCATGATCTAACTGACGGAGAGAAGGTTATGTTCCATGCCTGGAACATAGTAGACATCGAGAAAGAGTAAATTTCTTCCTCCTGAGTGAATCTGGACAGTGCCCTTACCAACAATTGTGTACTCTTCACCTCCTCCAAAAATGATAGAATTAGAGAATGGTTCGAATTTGATGAACCAATCTCGTCGATGAGTAAAATGTCGCGGTGCCCCGGAATCAATATACCAAGCAGAAGAGTGTACTGGATCTGCTGTTCTCTTGGCCATAAACGCATAGAATGCAGATTCTTTCTGCTCAGTGTGCTTCGTGGCATTTGCCTTTTGTGGAGACCCTCCCTGCTTCTTTTGTTTAGAAACCAATCGAATGCGACAGTCAGCCTTCATGTGACCGTATTTATGGCAATAATTGCACTGAACGTTCTTCTTCTTCTTGCTGTTCTGAGAAGAACCAGAGACTTTCGGCTGAGAAGTTTGAGCCTTCCCTTTGTTCTTAGTAGAAGATTTGGCAGAGAACGCTTGTTTTGTGGAGGTGGAACTGGTACTGCTTCCAAACTGCTGTCTCCAGCGATCTTGCTGCAAGAGGATAGTACACAGCTCCAAAAACTTCAAATCAACATTAACAGACGTAATGTTGAGAGTCTTGATGAAATGTTCATAAGACTTGGGCAAACTTTTCAAAGTAATGATGACCATGTCTTCTTCTTCCATTGTTCGTCCAATTGCCTCCAACTGGTCGCGAATTTCCTTTATTTTTGTCAGATGCTGCTGGAGGGGGGTCTTCTCGTCCATCATTATCGAAAAGAGCATGTTCTTAAGAAAGAATGCACGACTCTTATCTAACGTTTCATGGAGATCCTTCAGGTACGTCCAGACCTTGGCAGCTGTTTTGCCTGACGGCATTTGTGGTAGTTGGTCATTAGTGACTGAAAGCTTGATGAGCATGACAGCTTCCCGGTTGCGTTCATCCCATTTGTCTTGGTCTTTTTCCGACTACAGTGAGACAAGTTGAGTATCCCAAAATGACTTGATCGAGGCAACGATATTCAAAGATCGTAATCATGCGCTGCTTCCAGGTGTTGTAATTCTTCTCGTTGAACTTTTGGCTGCTTTCGAGCATTATATTTGTCAGAGATGCCATCATGTACACTGAGGTCAAACTGGTGAAGGCAAAATGAAAACAAAAACAACACAAATTCAAAGCAGAAACCCTAGCATGGATTTCGAGGCACTTTGAAGACAAAACCCAGAAGATTTGAAGAGTACCCAGAAAAACTTGCCGAAAACCCAGAAAATTTCATCAGCACCCACTTGCACAAATTTTGAGGCACAAAAAAAAGGTACCTAGAAAAATCGGAAGACAACCCAGTTGAGATCTCAAAAAACCCACAAAGAATATGTAATCGAAATATTTTTTTTGACCTCAGAAGATTGGTCAAAACCCTAATTGAGTTTCAGAAACCCTAGGCAACCAAGGATGAACAAGAAAAAAGCAGAAAAATTTGGAAATTGCGGGCAAAATATTTTGAAAAAAACTCGTCTTGAAAAACCTTTAAAAAAACGACCTAAATCGCGCCAAGATCAGGGAAAAACGCGGCCAAATGCAGAGCTAAATCGCGCCAAGAAATTGCGACCAGATATAGGGAAAAAAAACGCAGGGAAAAAAAAAATGCGACAAAGGATAGAAAAATGGCGACCAAAAACTCAAAACGCGCCTTTAGAGGTTGCGAAAATCAAATGCATCTCGCAGGAAGTCACGCCTAGAAGAGGAAGGACGAGGTCGCGCAGAGAGAGTGCCAAAACAAATGCAATTTGCAGATGTGCGTTTATACAAATGAATCCTAGTCACCTGCGCGCTAGGAGAAACAAGGAAAAACGCGTCTAGAAATTGATGTGTCCTTAGCAAAAAAAAAGCGACCTCAAGCAAATAAAAATTGCGACCTTCAGATTTGAACACCCACAAGCCATTAGAAATCCGTCACAGAAGACGCGATTTCAGACAAGAAGGGAGACACAAATTTTTTTTCAAAAAAAAAAACGTGATTCTGAGAATGATGCCCAGAAACCCTAACCTGGAAAAAATTCGAATTATGACTTTAGTCAAGCCCACAAATTTTTAGGGTTTTTTTTTTTTCTTTCCTACTGCTCTGATACCATGTGAATGGTAAAAGCATTAATTCTACATTAACAGAAAAAAAGATTACATAATATAGAAGTTACATAATACTGTAGATATTAAATATCTACTTACTATCTACCTACTATCTACCTACTGACTACTGTAGAAACTATAGTAGATAATTGACCATTAAAATGATGAATATATTATTATTCTAACAACCTTCAATGATGTTTTGTGTGTACCTCATTTGACAAATAATCTTCTTTCCATCTATCAGATCACTCATGGTGGAGCAGGGAAGACTGTTGAATTCACACCTAATTTAGTTATCATTAAAGACTTGGAGAGCAACGAGATATTTGCTATTGGGGTAGTTGATCATGCATCTCAGTTGTACACCTTTTCAAACTTTGCACCTGATGATGACTCTTATCCTTTGGCTGTTGATCACACTTCTAATGTGAACTTTGATTTTGAGGAGAATTTTGGTTACTTGAATTTGGGTATTCTCACGCATGGAATGCGATTCGGACGCAGTGTTGGGTCTTCATATGCGCGCTTAAAGGCTCCGGCATTGGGCGGGGTTCATGGTGATGATGATTGCTGGAACATCGCCAGTCGTTCGCTGCTGCGGGTCGGCAGGATGCCAGGATCGCCAGTTGACATGGTGTCGCCGGTGCTGGTCTGATGCCAGATTTTGGTTATCGCTGGTGGTGTGACAACTTTCAGCATCAAAATGGAGACACATGAGCAGTTTTCAAAGACTTCATATATTTTGAGCTTTCTTCTTTTATATTCCTTTCCGGAATGGTAATACATCATGTATGCACCTTTCGTCTTGTTTCTTCTTAAGGGGAGGAATGTTGTCCGACGATCGTGGACCATCTTCTACATCCAGTTTCGAGCATCAACCATTGGCACAATTGACTACTTGGGAGGAGGCTACTTAGTCTCTCTTCTCCTCTCTATTCTAGAGGGGACCTCTTCCTTGTATGGGATTCTTTCTTGTGTAGAGGAACTTATTTCCTTTTCTCTCTTTTGGGGAGGAGCTTTGTCCCATTGGGTTTTCTCCTTTTCTCCGGTTGTGAGAGATTGCATTTGTACATGGGTACCTAACATGGCCTAGTAGTTGGGACCCATATTTGCATCTTTGCATCTTTTCACCCATCTAAGCTATGCTTAAGGGGGGGTGTTAGTGTAGGTTTTTTAATTTCCTTATGTTAGGGAATATTTATTTTTCCTACACATATTATTAAGCTTGCTTAGGTTATGTAAGACATGGTTAATATAAGGACATGTGGCATAATCCATCAGTTACATGTGTTGCTCTCACCCACCTTTGGGTAGTTGAACCTCACACCCTCTTTTGGTTTTATTTGCCACCTCTCATAACCATTTGTTTGTCTTTACTAAGTAGGTAAAACCATGTAATGCATTTACCAAGTAGGTAAAACTCCCACCTATTATGGGCAGTTGGGAAATATTACTCTTGAAATTATTTGCCTCTATTTTGCTATATAAACAGCCATCACCTCGCCCATGGGTAGTTCACTTGTTCATGAGTGCTTGTTTGGTGCTAAGGGAGTGTTGAGTTTGTTCATCTTTGGATTTTAGTCTTTGTTCCTTCAATCATTTTGATCTTTGGTGGCTTCACAGCCAACTCTAACACCTAGCCACGGGCTTACTTCCTTTTCCTCTATTTTTCCCTCTCTCTTCGGCTTTGAAAGGTCCTCTCTGTTATGACTCTTTTCTATCGGCCTCTAAAAAAGACCTCTCACAACATATAATTTTTCCTTTTATACTTTTCCCCCATGACAATTGAATTGCATTAGGTTTCGTCTTTTAGGAATTGAATTGGCATAAGCATTTCAATTGTTGCTTTAGATGATCTCCTTTAACCTTCTCACAAGTCCACGTGTCACCTCTATCTTTCTTTGTTGGGGTTTTACCTTTCAGTCGGAACCAAGAACCATCCACCCTTTATTGGAACTTTCAATCATATTTTGCCACATGTCAGCATGTGAGAGGTCCATACAATGCTGGTAAAGTCTTCATTGGAGCTTTCCACCTCACTAGGAACTCTTGTTTATCTTCGTTGGAGTCTCTTGCCACCCTTCGCTTCCTTTACTCCTTATTGGAGTTTCAATCTCATTTAGAATTAAACACTTCTTGTCCTTTATCAGGGCTTCAACCCTCTTTAGGAACTCGAACGCCTATCCTTGTTTATTGAGGTTTCGACCCTTGTTAGGAACCTAAACATCTATCCTTGTTTATTGGGGATTCGGCCCTCGAAGGATCTTCATGCCATTTCCCATTGTCGAAATTTCAGACTCTGTTTAGAACCCATGCTCTTCTTGTTGGTGATTTCAGTTAGGAACTTGTCAGCTCTTAGGGCGGGGACAAGAACTTGTCGAAGTTGGCGAAGGTTCCAGGAACTCCCCTAAACCTTGATTTGTTCCTAAGGAGGTCCAAACATCCGATTTGGCATAACTTACTCAATTTTTGCCCTTTTTCCACTAAATTGAAACCATGGATACCCATTAAAGCCTTTAACGAGATGTCATCATCCTTTGCCCGAAATTTTAACTTGAAGATTGTCTCTCGAAGTAAACACCAAAACCAATTGAAAACACACCTAAATTGAACCAAAATTGTATAGGAACTGGAAACAAAGCTTTAAATGTTTTTGGGCAATGTAGGATCGCTTGTGGACCTAGATGCTCCTGCATCAGTGCAAATGATTCTTTGAGATTACATGTGGTTGACCTTGTTGAGGAAATCCTATAAACATTAGGTCTTGCACCATCACTATGGTTGATCTTAGATTATCTGTGTTTAGGCTGCTCTTAGAATATGTAGCCTAGACCATCAATATGGATGATCTGAGGATAACTGTGTATATGCTGCTCTTGGAAGACCTGCACTTGTATCACCATTATGAATGGGTTAGATACACAAAATTTTGATCTAGAAGGTTTTGAGTGAGTGTTGGGAGTACCTCACGCTGATGAGCCAATTAACAAAAGATTGTTGACAACTAAAGATCAAATATTTATTGGAGAACTTTGTAAATAGGATGATCACACAACCACCAAAGCCACTCTAGTGGCATTTGTACTAGGAGCTTGAGGAATTGGGTAATGGAGTGGGTTCTTAAGTTATTGTTACATCTTATATATGAAAGTCAGTCTCTAGTCTCTATGTGGCGTATGCCTGTCATGGAGAAGGTTTGGGATGTCACATGGCTTAATTGAACCAGCTATACAAGAAGATTGTGTCATGTCCCCTTTTTCAGATTAAAATAAGCAATAACATTTTTCAAGTTGGGTCTGGTCATTTTTATTTTTGGGGCAACTTAAATAATATTATTTTAATAAATTTAAAAAGTGTTTTTTAAACACTTAAATATAAAAACT
The DNA here is from genome assembly GCA_007258455.2 of Sequoia sempervirens. NCBI lineage: Eukaryota > Viridiplantae > Streptophyta > Pinopsida > Cupressales > Cupressaceae > Sequoia > Sequoia sempervirens. Next base: position 244,670,553 of record VDFB02193867.1, on the reverse strand, counting down.
ATTTTTAATACTTGGAGGGAAAATAAAATTAAAATAAATGGAGGGCCCAAGAAAGGCAATTATAAAAGGAGTGCTTTTTCTCATTTCATGATCATTTGAGTTAACCTTTTGCATCCAATTTTCAGATTTGAGCAGTTTGTTTAATTTAGGGAATCCAAGGACGAAAACCCTTGGTTTGTTCAGGGATTGAGAGGACGAAAGCCCTCTTGAATTCCACATTTGGGATCAAGGACTAAAATCACCATCTGGGAATCACAATTGTGCCCATTTGTGGAGGATTTTGAGATATTTTCAGTTTGCTACAGTAGTTTTCGCAAGCAGATATCATTATTTCATTGCCCAAGAATATTTGAGGATTTATATATTGATCTTCAGATTTTTGGTGAATTTTGGAGCATCCTATAGAGCTAGATCTGAGTTGTGGCAGTTTCCAGCAGGAAATAGGGGTTTCCAACAATTTTGAAATTTTGCACCTGTCTGTGCCTCTGTTCCAGGCCATACAGCAGTTGTGAGTGATAAAAAACAATCAACAAAAAAATATTTTGTTGCTGTTTATCATCTCTGTACTTTCTGTCAGCATTGCAATAAAATAGAATAAATTCTTAAGGGTTTTATATTTGCTGGAACTAAGAATTTTATCCTCCTAGAGTTTATGGTTTGATGACATCAGCAAAATAAGAGTTTGAAAATTGTAATCAGTCTGTGTACTTGCAGTTTGGATTGATCTTGTCTCATAAAATCATAAAAATATAATAAAATATTGCATGTGTCTGACTGGAAACATTACAGAGTGCCAAAGAAATTTGACAATGGTAGAAGTTTGACACAAGTTTGATGCCAGTATTTAGTTTGAGGAAGTGTGTTTTTTTTTTTTTGCATTGAAAACATGAGGACAACTTGTTTCACTAGACACAATGAACCAACTGCTTGTGATTCCAATACTTCGACACAAACGAGCTCAATTTCCAAATTAAATATGAGAAGAGGCAAATGACATGCACTGGCATTAATGAATGATAACGTTTAGGGATCTGATGACAAGAAGCAAGGATATATGGGAAAATCTCATGAAGGCAAGCCTGAACAGAGTAACTGCAAAATTGTATATTGCCATATCTAATGCTAGAGCAAGAACTTCTACGATTCCTATTAAGAGAAAAGGGAATTCAGCCCCCAGTCTGTAATAAGATAGTTCCTGATTCACAATCTCCATCATCGGGAAGCCCACTTTCAAGCAAAATTCATCTTCAACTTTTTACATCTATTTGTACTCAGTTTCTATTAAATTTTAGTGTCAGTATCAAAAAGGCCATGGAAATGGAAAATGATAATTTTATATTGCACAAACATCACCTGATATCATTTGAAGAAAGAGTTGATCTAGATTTTCATGCTTGTCATCAAATTGTGCAAGAAGATGGTTGTTCTCCTAGTAGGATTGAGAACAATCGCTGTTTGTGGCTGGCTGACAATGGCCATCATTCTGTGGAAACTCAAAAGTTCATGGTTCTAAATTCAATTCTTAGAGAATCAAACATTTATTGACGAGTGCATTGGAAATTTTATCTACCCAGGGCACACCAAAGGGGGAAAATAGAGGACTGTGTGTTATTGCTGCCCTTTAAAAATGTTTTAGATGCCTGAAATATTGACAATAGGCACATATTAAATCAAATGGTGCATGGTGAATATTCCAAATACATTCAATCAAAGACTATTACTGCTCCGCTGGAACTATAGTGTAGGTTAATATTGAACCAGATTGAGAATCGAAATGTCAAGGCTTGAGCAAACTACAATGTGTGGATGTACTGCAAGCAATAATTACAGATCCAATTAAAGAATTTGAGAAAAACCAAGATGTATATTGATAACAATTAGGCCACACCTACAACAGAAACAGAAAGTCAAGAGTAGTTAACTTCCAAATAAAGGCATCCTGAAAACAAAGCAAATAAGACGACTTTCCTTGTGGTAGTAGTAGGAAGAGCATCTCACATGCCAAGGCCAATATGTTCCATTGTTAGCCACCTCCAAAGCCCATTGGGTTTGAGATAAATCTTTGACATGAAATTCTGATTTCCTATTTGAGTTGGAAAGTATTTGGTCCTAGTTGGTTTTTACCCAGTTCAAGTGTTTTACAAAATGATGCTTTGTTGCATAGAGGAGCTTTGCTATCGTCTTGCCAGGATAAGTTTAAGTTTGCATTTTGGCAATGGCACTTAAAGAAGCCTAGAAAAGAGATGGTCACACAGATGCATATTCCTTGAAAGATATTGTCTTTGTTTATGCATCTAAAGATTTATTGGTTTTGTTAAACTTCAATATAATATGTTTAGTCTGCAATATTTTCACTTTTAGCAGAATCTAGTTTTTTGTAACTACTTCTGTACTTGAGGTCTTAGTAATTGAGAATTCATCTTTGCTTTTCTCATAGTAAAAAAATCTATGGGATGTTGTAACGACTTATGTATTACAAATCTTTTGATATGTTTCATCTTTTCTCTTTGAAACCACAGTTTTATTTCTTATCACATAACATGTTTGTAGGTTTCATCCAGCATGCATGAATCTAAATATAGAACAGGCAAAAGCTATGGAGTATTTCTATTGTCCAGATTGTACAGATGGCGACAAGAAACAAGGAAACCCTGCTAAAGATTTCACAGTTGTAAAGAAGGTATGTTTCTTTCTCATGGTTTGGTCTGCAAAACTCTTGACTTCATAGAGGTGTTTGAATCATTATGGTAAAATAAATTGAACATTCAGAGGGCAATCTTTCACATCAAACCACAGCCTCTATAAGTGCACCATTGCAGTCAATAAAGCAAGGAAATTATATTTTATTGTCAAGATTTATGACTGTAATTACAAAAAGATAGAATTAAATCATTGTCACACCATAAAGCCATGTGACAATTGATTGAGAAAATTGAAAAGATTATTGCTTAGGTTGATGTAAGCAGAACGATCTTCATTTTTTGACCTTTGCAAAAGAAAAATAATCCCCAGTTAAAGGTATTCTCTTAACTTTTTGCCTCTCAAGTATGCTCTGTGACTGTCCATTTATATTAACTTGCTGAAGATGACTCTGTCTGTTTACCCTTTTTCACTGATATCAGAGGCACTAGTACAAAGCCATTTCTGTTTCTTGTCCCCTATAATTGGATATTGATGCTTTGCTTCAGGCTCCTTGATGCAACTAGTTTGTATATCAACACATCGAATTAAAGGTCTATAAAGTATGGGCAGCAAGTAGTATTTGTAGAATGGAGCCACAAGATTCATTGTGACTGTTGATTAAATACAATTTATATAAAATGATTAGAAATTGGGGCCTTTAGGCTTTAGGTAATAACACTTCCTCATATGACCAGGAATCTATCTAGAAATAACGACATAGACTGTTTTTTCATATTAAGATTGTCAACTTGGTATAACCCTAAACCCTCTATGGAAAGGTTCATGCCCATGTGCACCATAAATATTTAAGTCCTTAAAAAATAAAAAAATTCAGGGTTGTAGAACTTCCATCTGTTAGGTTGTGAACATGTTAGAGTTGTTATTGAGTACATCATTGAGCATACCAACCCTCAATGTCTCATAAGATGGGGCTTTAAACCTGGGACCTGCAGTTGTAATAGCATCCACCATACTCTGCTAGTATGGAGACCTGACAACATGGAACAGCAGGCTAAAGTAGTACCAAAAATTTGCAATTGCCTTATTTGCTTGTTCATGGACATTCTTTCTCCATCTTGTACTCTCCAAAGTGCTCAGTGATCTTGGTGTAGTACGAGGTGTGAAGAAAAAGTTAATGTTTCCTCCACCTGTGCCCAAGCCATGTGTTGTAGAAGAAGGTTTTGTTCTAGATTCCTTGAAAGACTCTTGTGTACCAGCTGCTTCATCCAAAGGATTGCTCTTAGCATCTGTAGATTTAGAAGCTATTTTTGTCTCAAATCTTGCCTTTTTGCCTTACTGTCAAAGATTGCTTGAAGAGCTTGTTTTGTCTGAATGTGACGTTTGCAGGGCAGGCCGTGCAAGTAGTGGTGTCATGTCCTGCTTCCTTCGCCAAATGCCATGTGAAGTGATAAATGCCACCATTGATATCATTCAAACACTAGTTGCATTTGACCTTAGTTGTACCCAAGACTAATGTGCAGTGTGTCCATGCAAAGTCTCTTTGATGTGGCATTATGATCAAATTTGCAAAAGCATTTTAATTAAGTCTCATGATTCTAAATCTGCAAAAAATAATTATCTCAAATGATGCCAATTCTTTTAAGAAGACACATTGTTGAGTTTTTTTGGGTGGACTATGTAGCCAAAGTTTTGTTTGACGTTTTTGTGTGAGCTTCCTTATTCATCTTTTGGGCAAATTACTAGTATAGCTAAAGCTCTAAAATCTGAAAATGGCTTCAATGAAAAATTGAATTTGCCCAAAAATTAAAACCTAAAATTGCTAAAAAACACCTCAATTCTAACTTCTAGTTTTACTTTTCTTTCATTCATTGTTTTCAAAACTTAAACGAGAACACAATTACAATATTGTGGAAACTAGAATAGAAGTTACATAGAAAGGAGAATAACTTTGAGAGGGTGTTGGTGCTGACTTAGGTGAAATCCAGGACAGTATGGCCATATGTTTGGTCAAAACACAGCTTCATCCCTGTGATAGATATGTGATCCACCCATAACAAATAGTATCAAGGAAAAACTAAAGAACCAAAGAATAACCATATGTAGAGCAGTATTAGTTATGTTTGCTGCTGTATTTTTTGGTGAAAAGATATGTCACAGTTATTGCTCAGAATTCATATGTTCAAGACAAGTTCATGCCTACACAAAACTCTCTCATGGACATTTATGATTTATGAGAAGTAAACTTACATAGCTCAACTGCAATTGAAAATAAATATAATGAGAAGAAAACTAACAGAGATTAACATTGTTTGGGATGTGTACATCGCCTTGGCAAACCTGGTAACATATGTTACTGGTATAAATGCTCAGTCATTCTCTTATTTGCAATTGTCATTAATTCTGAACATGTAAGATTTTTTTAGGGAGACTCAGAGTTTAATTGCTCTTCTGCACTCGTCCTCAAATATTTTTCCATAACTAGTGCTTTTGGTATGCATTTTGAAGCCATCGTTTGTTAAATATGATCATGTAGCATGTACTAAGAATAGATGTAGTTTTTATATTACTATTCCATTGGAGAAAGGAAATGGCTTGTTGTATAAACCCTCGACCCTAAAATTTTGCAATTTATCTCTTAAAATTATAATGTTTGGCTTTTTACATGTATATTAATTCTTATAGGGAAGAAATATTGTTCTATAAATGTAGTTTGGTTCTAGGCATTTTCATCGATGTGGCCAATGATCACATGATCATCTAGGTTTTTTTACACATTCATGCCGAAAATTAGCACTTTAAAAAAAAGTTTATACTTGTTTGCCTGTCTAATAGCACATTATTCTTATGGTTGCTTGAATGGTCAACAGACTTTTAAGCCTAAGAGGGCACTGACAAGTGCTTCAACATCCTGAAAAGACATTTTCTCAAATATAATGGCACACATCAACTAGGATAGTCTCTTTCGTTTCCTAGTATTATGTCCTGGAACAAAAGGGGAAGGTGGAAGTTATTAAAAATATCCCCAATCTTCTGTGTATTGTAATGGTATGTAAAGCAATGTTATATGAGCTTATTGAATGTATACTATTCTGTAATGTATTTGAATCTCTGAATGAGAATGTACAGATGTAATTTAAGATTAATTTTTAGTATGCTCATAATGCAATCAGTTGTACTTTTATCACTCAAATTTTAATGCACCCGTCTACAGTCATCTTATGCATAAAAAACTCAAGAAATCTGTTGGAATAATGTCTATGAGAGCAACCCTTCGAGTAAATTTTCCTATCTGTTAAAATTTCAAAATCATAGTCTGTCAACCGTTACTTAAGTTGATTCGTATTATGTTCTTGGTCTTACTCTAAAGGCATTCTATTTTTTGCTAATATCTCTAGATGAAATTCACACCCTGTGTATATTACAAACCAATTTCAAATCCTTATTTGTGATGTTACAAATGTCTCTGTTTCAAGCTCAAATTTAATTTTTTCCATGAGTTTTTTAGTATGTGCTTAATTGATCTTAGACTTTTACTTTTCATGAAGGCGGTCTTGTTTGTTCAAATCCTATCAATGTTGATTTTAGTGTTCTTTTTTAATAACTAAAATTACACACATTAAATTAAAGAGTGATCAATTATGAATTTAAAAAGAAATTCTCATGAGAATGGGCAAGGAGGGCACAAACATTGGCAAAAACTTAAAAGCATTATAGCTTTTTTTTAATGGTGTTTCTGGGACGGGGACAGCAGGACAGCCAGGGATGTGTGTCGGGGACGACAGTCTATGGGTCAATTTTTGGGACAGCAGAGGGATGACAGTACATGTATACATCAAAATTAAGACAGTGACAGCAGTATAGCAGCAATAAATATATTATGACAACAGTATATTATATTAAGACAGCGACAACAATAAATAAAAGTTTAAAAACTAAGACAGTGATAGCAGTGGCAGAAGTTTAACAGCGATAAATATATGATGATTCATATTCATTGTTAATGATATTGCAGCAATAATTTCTGATTTCTTTGTTCAAACTTGAAAGTTTTCGATAGAAAGTAGCATAAAAAAATTGTTAGGAATTAGTCCTCAAATGGGAGAATGTTAAGTGTGTACTCCACATTATTATTCATAAATAATATATGGACAGAATAATATAAATAATGTAAGCACATTAGAATAGGTTTGTAGAGATTAGATATTAGTTAGGAAAGTGGTTGTAGGAGTAGTTATAGGAGAATTCCTATACATGTAACTCATATTATTGTATGGAAATGTTGAATGAGCCTTTTGCTCTACTTCAATATGTAGTAATTTTAATTTGGTAGAGTAGTTTCATATGAGATCTCTATATTCATCCTCCATTTGATTGTCCTTGCTTCAAAGTGGTTCACACAATGACTATGCAGTACAGACCACATGCAACAACCATTGTCTTGCTCGTCCATTATTCTTGTATTTTTCCGACAATTTTGCAGTGCAAACCACATGAAAACTTGCTGACATTCATCATCCATCTGCATTCTCTTCTCTTCTTATAGGTGGGAGGAATAGCTCTATATTTGGGTGGGAGGGAATCATAGGGCTGGGTTGGGTGGGAATTTGTAGTTCTGGTCACCCCATCTTGGAACTACAGGTGAGGTAGGAGGCCGGGTGTTCCAGCTATAGATAGTAAGAGGGACCAAGATTTGGATTGAGAATTTGTATCCAAGGCGAAAAGGTAGACCCTGTTGAGGTGGGTGGATATAGGCGACGAGACTCCAAGTAAGTAGGTCCCCAAAATAATTCCATCCCTACCTACTACCTATCTATTTTGTGAAGGCCATCGATAGTTCCTATCCTAGATAGATAGGGCTCCTACTAGAATTCCAAGGGATTTGAACCCCAACCCACATTCCTTCAACCAAACCTTGTAGGGCTTGCTTTTTAGTTGTGGGGGCAACCCTGCTCACTCTTTGGATTGTCTACACTCCATTTTGTCAACAATTTCAAAAAAAAAAAAAAAAAAAAGAACAGCGATAAGGTTATCAGAAGATTTCAAATCTATGTCTACCATTTTGAATTTGGTTTGTTGATTCCTATTGGTGCTCCATTTATGGCTTCCATTTAGTGAAAGTTGATGATGTGTGAACTAAGTATGATAAAGATGAAAAAGTGTAATGCTATCAGTGAAGGGTAGCATATGATCATTGTAGGTTATTGTGTTAAGAGTAGTGGTGTGATGCTATTATCATACAATTTGAAAATTGTTTTGAGCACTTGCAAGTATTATTGGAGGGGCATTGGAAAATAGACAGGTGGCTACAAATGTTTTTGACATGTATTTCAGAGAGATTGTAGTGCATATTGTTCATCTTGTAACTATTTGAGCCTAGTGTTCATATACATTGCCCTGTGCATCAATTATTTAAGTGTCTTAGAAAGTGTTGTGTAGATTCATTTTTGAGAACATGGAGTGTATGGACACTGTCTTGTACAATAGTAGCAATTTTATGGCGTGAATGCATTTCAGAGAGAGTGGAGTTCATGTACATGGGAAGCGGTTGTGTAGAAGAATAGAAGGTGAGTGATTGGTGGTAGTTATTTTGGGAAGAAATAACCCTAGTAAGATTTGATTTATACAAAAGCCCCCTAAAATTCTAATTACTTAACTTGTTTTGAGCATTGGAAAGATAAGTGAATAAATATGGTGTAGAGAACAATTGGTTGAATTGGTTCGAAATCAATTACGAGGTCACTTGGTTGTTTTGGATTGGAAGTCTTGTATGATAAGTTAGAGAAGCGTATGTCACAAGGCACATTTATTTTGGAAGCTGCAAAGATTATAAGAGCAAAAATATTTTGTTTTGAGTTGAAATTTGTATTGAAACAACTTAAAAAAGGGCGGGGGTTTATTTCTATATTGTTGACTCCTTAAAATTTTGCAATGGAGTGATAAGATTAATGTGTGAAAAAATAAAAAGTCTTTTAGGAATTATAAGGATTCTTTGTATTCACATTATTTGGTCACATTGTAAACGGATGTATTATCAACAAAAATTGACATCCAAGGAGATTTTCCAGTGTGGGGTGGCAAATGTGAAATAGGTGAACCTCAACAACAACTTAGAAGATGGAGGCAATGATTGACCAAGGCCAACAATTGATGCATCTCTAGAATAAAGTTCCTCACCCCATGTTAGCACTAAGGGGGGGAATGTTGAGAATTAATCCTTGCATGGGGAATGTTAATGTGTGCTCAACGTTATTATTTGTAAATAATGTGGAGAGAATAATACAAATATTGTTATGTAATAATCACATTAGAATAGATTTGTAGAGATTAGTTATTAGTTAGGAAAGTGGTTATAAGAGTAGTTATAGGAGAATTCCTATGTATGTAACTCATATTAATGTATTGAAATGTTGAAGATGATTGACTGATTAATGTGTTTGAGCCATTTGCTCTACTTCATATCTTGTTTTTAATTACAATATAATACTACTACTAAGTACGACCATGCTTCATCTGGGCTATTAATATCAAAAAGTTATTTGTATCATTTTGTGGCTAAGGTTGTGGCTTGTCTAGTGGAAACCTGACCAATCTCAATTGCAATGACTCCTTGTCAATTTGCATAATATCTTCAGGATTAACATCCCAACAAATGTTTGGAGTCTATCGATACTCAAGAGTCAACCAATCTTGAAGTCTCAAGGCACTATGAATTGCAACTAGCATCTTTGCTTGTCTAGAGGTAAGCTTGTTCCTTTTGATTAAATGGAAGAAATTGTACCAATTTATCTTTGCAACAAAGTAACTACCAATTTGTACGAGTAGATGAATGGCAAGTTGCTTTAGCTCTGGTGTGCCTTTCCATGAAATTTCCATCGTCCAATAAGTTTTTTTTGTGCAATAGTGACCATATCCATCTTAGCCTCTAATTACGCCAAGAGGCGTCTACAGTGGCATCCACAAAATCAAAAATCTGTCCAAGGAAAAACTCTTCAGCTTGAATTTGACGTGCAACTGGCATTGTTTTGCTTTGTTTTAAAGCTGTTTGTTGTTTTTGTTTTAATTTAGGGGTTTTATGTAGGTGTTGGCGCTGGTTATTGAGACTCTTGTTAATTCGTGGAAATATGATTTTGTGAGAGCTTTGGCAGATAAAATGATAGAAGAGAATTTGAAAAACAAGTCTTTGGAAGAGGTGAATCGAACGACACTTTCGGCTGGATTTGGCCGAACTTTGAAGCTCTTGATTTTGGCTCTGCGCGACCAACAGATGGCTGGAACGACATGGAAAATGATTTGGTGGATTCCTTTTGGGGAATATCTAAATAAACATCTTTCTATCGCGAACGATTATTTGCATCCCACAAATATGGTGACAAAATCTATTTTAGCTGAGAAATTGTTGATGGAATTATTGTGGTTTGTAGAAAAGTTAGTAGAAAGTAGGGGTATTGAAGAAGTGATTGTTCGGTGGAGCGAAGTCGGCAGCTTGGTGAATCTTGCCATGTCCGTGCATTCACGCGTCTAGGGGTCTCTAGTGAGAGTTTTAGGTGGTTTCAAAACCCTAACTTTTGATTCATTTGGTGAAATATTTAGGTTTAGGGGAATTTTACGTAATTGATTTGCAGTATATTTGTGAAGAGCACAAGGATATACTGAGGGGTGGGGGGGTGAATTAGTATATCAACCAAATTTTACCCTTTACAAATTTTATCAACTTCAAACTCTAACACAAATCAACTATGCAAGAATATCACAATATGAACAAGTTGACACCAAGATTTTACGTGGAAACCCTTATGAGATAAAACCACGATACAAATAATGTACTTAATGAATTATATAAACTTGTACAATGAATGTAGGCACCAACCTACAAAGAGCACCAACCCTTACTTCTGATTTAGTAGGCACCAACCTACAAGGAGCATCAACCCCTAATGCTGATTTAGTAGGCACCCATCTACAAGGAGCACCAACCCCTAATGTTCGGAGGCACCAACCTACTGGAGGCTTCAACCCCACTTGCCAAGCACCAACTTAGCAAAAATAATAATATGAATGATAATGTTCCACCTTCAATGTTGCTTCTTCAACGGATGATGGACAATTCTGCTCAAACACTCTTCTTACAAATCTGATATAGTCTTCTCTATTATTCATACAATCTTCTCCTTTATCTCTGCATAGATTTCTTCTATGTAAGCATGAACTTCTCTTCTATATCACAGATCTGTATGTGTCCTCTTATTCCAATCTTCTTCACACCTCTGCTTCAGATACTGTCATAAATCTGCTCTTAAATTCCTTCACAAATCTGCTTCAACTTTCCTCATAAATTTGCTATAATTCTATTCATACCTTATGAATCTGCTCAAAACCTCATAAAGTCTCCAAAATTATGCTCATAGAGACTTCATAAATCTGCTTGTTTTCAATCCTCTAATTTGATGTGTATTTATTATGTACTCCTTTGTTCTTCAATCCACACCAACTTGTGTTTTTATGATATAGCTTTTTCACACAACACACAACTCCACACAGCACTTGTGCTTTAAGATATTGCAATTATTCCACACACAACTACACACTCTATATCACACTACAATCTTCTTTATATACCTTTACCAAGAGATGTATTTCAAAATACACCATCATTCATTATAGACACATCCCAAAATAGGTCACATCTTTTCAAGAACAGACCGCTTCTTCCCCTTTTTAATTATTTAACATTGTCACTAATCTTCCTCAAAGATAATTGATCTCTTTTGAATGAGTCACTTGTTTTTGATATAATCGCCTTTCTTCAAACTGATACGTATCACTTCACAACTAAATCGCATCACTTCACAAAGGTGTATGAAATCACATCATTATGTAGCTCTTTATTTATTATTAATTTTTTGCTTGTTAACAAGTCTGAAGTTGCTGATTTATGGATCGCACCTCTTCATAACCATTTTGTTGTCTTAATCGCACCAACTCAAAAGTCTGAATTTTGTGTAACCACAGATCGTATCTCTTGATTTAGCCTTTTCATAACACACATCTTTTGTGGAGATTCAGATGCGTCCTTTAGTTAATTGAGTTATGTCTTCTAAAACACGTCCTTTCAAAAGGACATCATATTCTTCAAAGAACATCACTCGTATCCCTTGAAAGAGCACCTTCGCACCTTTTGATCTTCAGCCAAGTTTCTTGTAATTAGTTTATTCTTGTAATTAGCTCGTTCTTTTTAACAAAAAGAATATGTTAAAAGACATTCTTCGAACTGAAGGATATACTTTGAAAAAATAATCTTCTCTTTAATAATTCGAACTGATATACTTCTAACTGAAATGAACTTATCAAATCTGAGAGACCACAAATTTGTCTGAATGAACTTATCAACTTGAATGATCTAACAAGCTCGATACAATATGATTTAACCAATCTGGACATCCGAGAGACCACAAATTTGTCACTAAGTCTGAATGTCAATTATTCCCAGAATCTGAGTTAAAGCCATCAATCTGAAGATCAACCATCAATCTCATCTTTGCTGTGAGCACTAATAAATTTGTTGTTCTCCATTATGTTTTGAATTCTTTGAGGGCTCACATTCTTGAAGGCTTAATGCTGTAGACTTTTGACTTGTACCTTCAAAACAATCTTGCAACCTAGCAACAAACTTTAATTTGTCTTGTATTCCATTCTCTTCAAATCTTCAAGTCCTTCTATGTTAGGTCTGAAGATTGTATTCATGATGTAAATCTGTGTAATGATGGACCTCCAATTTGTTGTCTGCAATATGTTATCTTCAGTCATGCTTATTTTGACATCAATGACAACTTTGCCAACAATCTCCACTGAGTGTCTTTGACATCAATGACAATATTTCCAACAATTTGTTGAAAGAAGTGGCCAAGGAAGAGACGGAAGAAAGGAAGGTGAAAATGATGATGATGTGGATGCCGCTCTTGGCCAATGCCGCTAATGGAGTGGAAAGCGTTGTTGACTGCGAGGGAGAAAAGTGAGGTTGAGAGAGTGGTGGAGCAGATGATTCAAGAATTGGCGGACATGAAAGACAAAGAAGTGGTGCTTGCAAATTGGCTCCACCATTACGCACGCTCAAATTTTGACTTGCCAAATTTACAGACATGTTACAATCAATGGTGTGGCTTTTCCAGAAGCACCTTAGTTGAATACATTCCTTGCTCTAAATTGATCTTTCCTGCTGTAAGAATTCAAGATTCTACATTTTGGGTTTTTCCTTTAATTTATTGTTGCATCTATTTCCAATGAAATTGTATGGTTCCAACATTTGTTTTTCCATTTATCTTCTGTTAATTCATTTGTAAAGCTCGAATACATTCTAAGTATTCAGAAGTTTCTTGTTTTGTAAATGAAATAAATAAAGCCTTTTGAATAATCAAAGTTGTGAATATATGGAAATATGGAATTAGCAGGAGACGGTAATAATATTAATAATTATTATGCTTTTTAAAATGATAAAAGGAGGATCAAAGACTTGGTTTTGAAAGTGGCAGGGAAGGTCTTTGTTGAAGATTGTTCTCTATGATTTAGAATTCTATTCAATGATCAAATTTAGTATTATAAGTTTTAACAAATAATTATATTTTATATTTTATATTAGAGTCAAGTTTGTATTTATAAAATTGGTCTTTGTACATAGAGAATTAATCTTTGTGTTTAGAGAAATGACTTCAATCTATTGATATGATATATATTTGAAAAATGAGTTACATGCTTTTCACTATTTATAATTTACTCACATCGTTATTTAAAACTTATGTCTAAAAAATATGTGGTGTCAATGAACACCTTTGAGAATTTGCAAGCACATATCTTCTTCTTATGTCAAACTCTTATATTTGAATTAATGGTTCAAAATAATGATTAGAAACATCTGACCAACCATGTAGTATGTCTTAATCTATCACTAAATGCAAATATTGAAACTCTCTAACTAATAATGCAAGTAATTGAGTAAGAGCTAATAATATATGATGCTCTGAAATGGATTAATTTTTATCCTTTTATAGAATAACCTATAACATAAATTAACATATATTTTTCTCAAGTCAACAAGTAATGATTAGTAGGAAATTGACTTGGCCACATTTTGATAATTGAATTTAAAAACTATTAGTCATTTTTGTGTTGCAAATTAGACATAAGATCAATTTTATGCTCGCAGATTTAACATTAGATAAAGAATTAATAAAACATAGATTAGGAATTTTCCTCAACGATGTGTGTAGATAGAATTAAATTAGGTTTAGGGTGGTTAACTTTTGTATAAAACCATGCAACTTGTATGCTAGTCATTGCATTAGGAACAACCTACTTAAAGGAGTTCAAAACAAAGGGAAAGTACCAAGTATGCACTTTTCATTATTACATTTACCCCCAGTCTATCTTGCATGTGATCTACTTTGAAGGTGCATGCCAAAGTAAACAAGCAATTAGCATGAGAGTAAAGAATCAAACACTCATAAAATTGATATAGATATGGATGAGTATTTGACATATTTTCCTTACATGAGTGCTCCTTCTTGAAACTTGTAAACACAAAAGATAAAATGACTAGCATCTAACATTCACTTAATAAATTTAAAATTATCATTATCAAGGCGCCTATTGCACTGAGAAAAAATGATGAAAATAGGCGCCTCCAGAAGGATAACTCTCGGCGTATTTTATATATATTAATATTTAATATATGTATGCTAGTTTGTACAAGTAGATGAATGGCAAGTTGCTTTAGCTCCAATGTGCCCTTCCACGAAATTTCTACCATCCAATAGGTTTTTTTGTGCAATATTGACCATATCTATCTTAGCCTCTAATTTGCTGAATGCATTGTTCAAAGCGTGTCCACAACATGGTGTCCAAACAATGCGTTTGTTGTAAAATTTCAATGAACAGATTATATGCACAGAAAATTAATTCAAAATCAGACAATAACACAGCAGATACCCTGGGAAAACCCTGCTCTTGAGGGAGAAAAACCCAGCAACAAAGATCACTCTTATATATATAAATGGCGGCAACAAATCTCTTTACAATGAGGCCAATTACAAGGCCAATCTTCAGCACCTAACACAAGATGCAATGGCTGATAATAATCTGCACTTCTAATTCTGCCCTTGAATAAATTCGCAACCTGCTCTTAAGGAAATTCGCACTTGAATGGAAATGAATCGAACTTGATAATTACAAATGATAAAGTGAACTCCTATATATACAAATTGAGGAGACGCCTCCTTCTATAAAGCAAGTCGGCCAAACAATGAATATATATCTCTTACAAAATAGATGTGACCAATTAATGGTAAGTCGTCCTCATATGAAGTCGCGCCAATGATGAAAGGAGGTCGGCCTTGGATGAAGACATGTCTCTTTGTTTCTTTAATAAATTCGAGCCATATATATAAATTAAATAGCCTCATGGCTATCATTTAATTTATCAAGCTGGAATATTAAATCGAAGCTGTATGTTATCATTAACATTTGTAAGTGCTTTGAACCATCACATCAACTAATTTACAAACATGAGTTGATTTTGTCTCAACTTGCACAACATTAGAAGGCCCAACCTCTTCTATGGTCTATTTCAAAAAGTGAAACTAGCAGTCAACATCCTTACATTTCCTAACAATCAACAGTTCTAAGAAAGTATGTCCCACCAGCATTGTAAGTGGCCTTCCTCTTCCTTTCATCATAACTCTCCTATTAATATATTGGAATACTTATCAATAGATGCCAATGGAGTGGATGCATGTCTATTAGTAGTAGTAGTTTTTGTCTCTCTCTCCTCAACTAACTTTTCCATTTTAACTTGCTGTTCCAATATTATATCCCCACAAATTCTAACCCCTTGTCCATTCTCACGTAATAAAAGGTGTCCAACCCTACTATTGCTCCCATAAAGATTAGTTTTACAAACATGAAACAACCAATGCTGGCTAGCCCTTGCATTTTAACCTTATTATTGTTCAAAATTGTGGCAAATTGTAGTAAGATTTTCTTGGAGTTGAAAGAGCCTTTTACAAACTCTTGAAGAGATGATGAAGGGCATGATAAATGGTTTTTTGGTGTTGCAACAACACTTGTGTTTGATATTTAGAAGAATGGGAAGCTTGAACACTCCCTTCTCAACTTATCTTGGGTTTACTTATTCACCATCCATCTCATTGTCATCACTAACATTTTTAATGTCAAAGATGAGAGGTCAAAGAAACGTTTTAGAGGATGCTAGTGTTGTAGAATTGTGGTTTTGAACATTTGTGTGAGCAAACTTAAAAAAAAAAACTCAAGTTCGAGGAAAAAAAGAAGGAAAAGTAAAGTTGGCTGTTATAGGGATGATGAGTATGATTGTAGCAGTGTAACATTGCAGAGCCTACCTTGATGGCTGGAAATGGAGTAGTGTAGGCTATAGAGTAAATCATAGTCCCTCCTTTCATCTCCACGGTTATGGAAATTAGAAAATCAAGATGACAAATGTGTGAAATTTGAATGTCTTCAAGGCCAAGTTGTTGACTTGAGGTTGAGAAGCAAACTTAGAATGAGAAAACCAAATGGCAAAAAGTGAAACCTCTCTAGTCTTAACTGGCAAACATGCTCAAAAGACTAGATTTAGATTCTTAGAAATGTTTATTTTTTACTATAGGAAATTAGGGTTGGATAAGGGGCGTGGGAGGATTTGTGAGACACCCATGCCATGCCCCTTTCAAAATAGTTTTTTTCATAAATTAAAGTTAAACAATTGAATTTTCCCCTTTTTTTTTCTCTTGGATGCCCCGAGGATGGTGAGGGATGTATTAGACATTTTTGTCTGTCCCAGGGATAATAACATGTCTTGAATATGCTTTCTTATTGTATTAGTGGTTTTAGGGATGTCTCAAAAATTTGCAGAAATTTGGGGATGGCTAGGGGATGCCCTTGATTGTATTGTTGGTATCTCAGAAATGTCGTGGGGGACAAGAACATGGGTTTTAGGGCCAAGGATGTTTCCTTATGGAACACAACAATATAGCAATTAAAATGTGATGTAAGATACACCTATTCTCAACATGATTGTTTTTGTTCAAGATGAAAGAAAGATGAGATTGAATAAGAATAAATACCAATGTAGCAAAGGCTTTGAAGAAGATCAGATGTTTGTCATTATGTGGGTTGTAGCAAAGTCCCCTTAATATTGAAGAATCTTGTGGTAGATTAAACACTAGACCTTTGGAAAAATTGTTTGATATTGGAGGAAGATAGGAGATTGAGAATTGTGTTGCATTTAACACTTATTCGAGTATTGTTTAGTCACCACATTAAGTAGGACAAACATTGAGGTGTTAATGAAGCTTATAGTGGGTGCTAATCTCTAGGTATTAAAGAAATAGAAGCCTTCCTTTTGAAAGAGAAGTTAATTACAAATAGCTTTTTAGAATATTATTTTAAATGTGGATGGATCATAGCAAAAATAATCTTTTGGGGAAAAATCAACAAATCAAAAATATATGTTTTTTTTCAAGAATTGGATTATCAAAAAATGTAAAAAAGAAGAGAAAACCTTACTATTTTTTAATTTAAAGACATTTTAATAGCATAGAGATATAGAGAGAAAATAAAAATGAGAGGAGGGATCTAGGGTAGTAGTTCTAGCATGGTTGAGGGGCAGTGCCTCTCATGGGGGTCTGGGGGTAGTGCTCCCAATGGGGTTGAGGGGTTGTGCCCCCCATGGGGGTTTAGGGGCAGCGCCCTCGTGGGGTCCGAAGACAGTGCACCTGGATGCTCCCTATCATGATTTAGGGTGGGGTGGAGGGGTGGACCCCTCACCACCAATCCTAAATTAAAGCCTTTGAAACCACACAAACCTTCATGAGGCATGCTATTTTTCATAATTTTATCATTTTTAACCAAGCTCCAAGAGGGCTCCAAGACTCCTCCAAATCTTTCAAAAAATGCTCGACTTTCACACTTTTAGATTTGACTATTGCCAATTTTGTATTCATTTTTAAATTAAAAATTATATAATATTAATATAATAAAATCATTACGGCTTTCAATTATAATATTAGAAACAGATAAGATCCTAAAACCCAACACTTAACCTATAGACAAAACATTTAGAGTAAATGAAACCCTAAGTAAATTTAAATCCGACAATTATGCTTCACATGAAATTTATTCGATAGCAAAGAGCCTAAACTCCGTGTAGCAAACAATTAACCTAAGAAACAAGTATTGATGAATGCTAGTAGAGGTTTCCAAACAAGGTAAAATGACTTTAAACAAATGACAAAAATTAAGTTGCCATTTCTAGTATGGGAATAGATATGGGTTTGGGGGGTTCATATATATATATATATATATATATTTACTAGTAATATTATTAAAATTATATCATTATATTAATTTTAACAAAATTAATTAATTAGGGATGATGCCTACATGGAGAGGAGTGGTGGGAATAGGCGAGGAGTGGGTAATTTGAAATCTGTAGAGGATGGAGAGGCTGAATCCGAAGATGATGGAGATTTGGCTGTTTGGGAAGTTGCCTTGTTGCTTGGCGAGGCTTGTTTGTTTTTTGGCCCTCGTTTGGGGTGTGTTGCGTCCTTGCTTCTGTTGGGCGTTGGTGGCTGGACGGTTTTCTCTGTCTGGTTTGTGGTGGAGATCCTTGCTTTAGCTAAGGCATCTCCTTTTCTTCTGGCTTTGCCTCTACGTTGCATGGATCTGGCTGGGGATGAGCCTTTGTTTCTGTGTGCACTGGCTTATGTTGGGCATTCCACTTGGTCCTTTTGCGGGCTTGTGCTGTTCTGGGTGAGTCTTTGGGCTCTTTTTCCCTTGCTATGTGTGTTGATGCTTCACTGCTTTGGTTCCTTTGTGTGGAGTAGATGTTTGTTTTCGAGCTGCTTTTTTTTTTGGGTGGCTAGTTTCCTTGTTTGTGGTGGGGCTTTTGAGGCCGCCTTATGTTTGTGTTCGAGTTTGGTGCTGCATCTTGTGTGGTGTCTAAAGTTTTTATCTCTGCTGAGGGGTTTGGTTTATGCACCCTTGTTCTTGTTGCTTTTGTTTCATGCTGCTGCTTTCTTCCCTTTGCAGGTTGTGAAGTTCTTCATTTTGAAGGGATTTTGTCTTTGCTTCTTGCTGAAGGTTGTCTGCAGGTGGTGGTTTCCGATGTTTATCTGTAGCCCCTTGAGGAGCTTGTTTTATCCTCTGAGGCAGAGGCTGTTGGAGTTGCTGGTCATGGTTTTGGGTTTGGTCCTGTTTCACAGGATGGGCTTTTTTTGGTTCTCCAAGTTGTGGTTTAAGTTAAGTCTTTGGGATCCCCTTATGCTTCGTTGTGCTTTTCACGAGTTTGGGGTCTACTTTGCTCTGCATACAGATTTGTATCTGTATGATCTTTCTCGTGGATCTCTTTTTGGCGATAGGGTTTTCTCTGTGTACCCAATCGGAGTTCTACTGTTGGAGATTCCACTTTGCTCTTCTTTTGGCCCTTTGGTGGTTGGTTGGGTTATTTTTCATGCCTATACTTAAGACCCAGATGATTATGCTGTTCTCCTTACTCTTTAAATTCTTGATGTCGGGTATGCCAAAGGATGGTGTGTTTATTTTTTCTGCTGGTTTGGTGGCTTTCTCCTTGATTCTATAGCCCGTTTCTTCTCTAGAGGTGAAGACTGATCCTATTGAGGTGGATTCCTCCTTTATTGAGGTGAAGATGGGTGTTGTGGGTTTGGTAGGAAGCTCTATGCTCTGGTTTTCTCAGCTGCTGTCCCTTTTGAGGTGGGATTGACTACAATGGAGGTGGAGTTTGTGGTTGCTGGTGATCTCTGGGTTCGGTGGGAAAGGTGTTCATGCAATCCTCTCCAATAGAGGGGAGCTCTTTTCTTCAGTTATAGAGAATGAGTTGGCTTCCTGGTTTGAATGGTTATTTAAGGGGATTTTTTCTTCATCAGTTCTACCATGTATTTCTTGTATTGAGGTTGAGAATCTGGTTGGACTGAGGAACTTTTGGTGCCCTTTTTTTAGTGGCATTGTTGTCTGACTCTTCTAGGCGGTTTCTGCTAGTTTCTTGGGTTTTGGGTTCAAAGTCCTTGTAAAAACCTGGATGTAAAGGGTTTTCTGTCCCCTTCAAACTGTTTTTGGCAGCATTGGGTAGTCTAGTATATCTTATGGTTGGCTGCTGCTGTTGGGCTGCTGATGGTCTATGTTTCTATTTGCTAGCAGCTGATTTTTAGTGGGCTTTCGGGTCCTTTTAAACCTGTTTGTAAGGGGTTTCAGGTCCCCCCAAACCCTGTTTTCCCATAATCAAAAACAAAATTAATTAGTTAGAAAAGGTATTTATAATTAAAAAAGTCATCAAATTAATTTAAAAAATATTAAAAAAATTATAAATAATTATATATTCAAACTAAACAACTTTTATTTTAATCAACTTAAAAAAATTCTCTTAGATTATAAACAAAAACAGGAATATTTTATACAAATAAAAAATATAAAAGAAACTTTTGTAAAAATCAATATATAAACTTTTAGGAAAAGCAGCCATATATCTCTTTTGAATGGTGCAACATTAGAGAAGGGAAAAAGCATCACCAAAGGCCCAAAAATGGCTTTCAAAAACAAAAATGGTGTTTCATCTGTTTTAATTGTTAAAATGACATCCTCTCTTTTGCATTTTTGGTAGCAAAGGTGTAAGCCCTATCATGTGCAGACAATATTTCCTGTGCAAAAAAAATCCATTGAAATCCATAAAAGATGTTGAAATCATGTGTAAACTTTACTGTGTGGGAAAAAACTTTGAAATTGTGTTTAATTGCAAAAAAATCAAATTAAAATCGGTCAAAATTGCTAGTCAATGATATATTTTGAAATCATGATTTTAACAGGAAAAAATCGTGAAATATACTGTTGTGTGAGTATTGTGAGTTTTGCTTCTTTGGGTGGATTGTCACCACCAACAGGCTGGGCTTAATTGTGGTGTTCCATTGATGCCCATATTTCTAAAAGGTAGTCAAGGCTTTAGGCCAAACAAAGAACTAGGCAGTTGTAGGTGTTGTCAGTAGTGATATTAGCATTGCAGGTCCTGTGGGTCCTATCAAACACAAGCATTCATAACCCAGATCCCAGGATTATCTAGGAACAGCACCCTATATTATTGGAGCCTAGAATTGTTATGAGTAGAAACAAATCACAATTAACAATTGGGACACAAATTAAATGTAGACTTGAATGAAGGATAAGATATTGCACGTCTGATTATGCATGTGGAAAGTATTTCTATTGTATTAACTTTATACACAGAAGAGTACACAGCTCACTGTTAATGTACCGCTAGATATCTTGAGATACCTGTACTTTGTTGCTGGGAATTGGGATCTTCCTCAAGGGTTATGAGTGAATGCACTGAGCACGTGAGTGGGCTGCATATATGATGTGATGTTGTATATTGATTCCTCTACTTGGAGGTGAGAGGGGAATTGGAAAGGGAGAGGTGTGGGAGTGCAGGTGAAGGCTTTGGAATATGATGTGGGAGAAATTGACTATAAAAATACCTCTCTGTGTTGGTCTGCCCATTAACCCATGGATATAGGTTCTTGGTTGGACTTTGATTTCTCCCTGTGATTCCCTCCTCTTTTTCTCTTATTCTTCGACATTGGTTTCTGAAAGTCTTCCATTGTTTTTGGCTGCTTTTTGGTTGCCAAATTTAGCAGGAATGTTTAGTTGAACTTAGAAATCATTTTTCCATATTTATAGCATGCATAAACTCTCTATTTTACCACATAAATTGTTTTTTGGTGGTCTTTTCAGAGTCTGTGGGGCACTGCCTAAGACTCTAAACCTAAAGTCATTGTTAGGGAAATTAGTATGTTTTTAAGATCTATAGATGCATATACCATGTATTGACAGTATTTGTTAGGGAATTGTTACCATTCATGTAAGGATTTATCATCTATCCATATAAGGTTATTGTGAGACGAGCAAATGGCATCCAATTCTTGTTTTCTGTGTACTTCTGCAAGCATGATCAGCAGTCTCCAACTGAGGAATTCTATGTGTGTTTACATTTCCTCTTCCAGTTTTTGCTTTCTCCCAGTTATCTACCAAAACTGCTTGCAGTCCTTAATAAGAATTAACCTCCACAAAAGTGTGCTAATCTTGTAAAAAATCCCTCCTTTTACATAGGAGTGGCAAACAGAGGCTTGTACAATGATCTTGCTCATTTTCAAGCAGTTTTGGCTTTGTGGAATTATGGTATTACCAAAACATATTTTAGCAGTTTTAGGTGTATCACATAACACATGGGTTGAGAGACCTAAGTGTACCAATCCATGACAAGGCCATGCCATTATGCAGAAGAGGTCAACCAACCAATTCCTTTTCGGTCTCAATATCAACTTTCCAAAATTCCTAGACGATGATTAAGGTAATAATCATTGTTGATGTTTATGACAGCGTTGGTCTTATCCTTCCAGCCGATCTCCTTGCTACAAGAATGATAAATTAAATATAGCTAAGGCTATTTAATTTATAGAAGATTGCGATTGCTCAAGAGACACGTCATTTGTTAATGATAATTAATATTTATTAAAGAGGCTCGATTTACTAAGGAAGCCGACCTCTTGTAAGAGGCACGATTATTTGTCAAGGCCGACTTGTGTTCTTTGAAAGGTCACGTCTCTCCATCCCATCATGTATTTATACACCTTCACTGTATCTCACTTGGCATTCAATTCATTCATAGTTCGTCCTTCATCTCAAGTGCGAGTTCTCCTCAAGGCAGATCGACATTATTGGTGGCTGAGATTTCATCAGCAATTTGTCTCTTTGTATTGCTGTGTTGCATCACTTTTTGGTGCATGTATTTGGGCCTGCATATCGGCCTCTTGTAAGGAGATCATTATTGTATTGATTCAATATACAAGTGATAAATTGTTGCTGGGTTTTTCTCCCTCAAGAGGAGGGTTTTCCCAGGGTATCTGCTGTGTTATTGTGTCTGATTTTGAGTTAATTTTCTGTGCATTATATCTGATCATAAAACTAACATGGTATCAGAGCCAGGTTTGAAGAAGATCGTGATCAGATTTCTTATTATAGTGATACTCTTTTCTCTTTCTCATTATTGTCTATCTCTATCTCTTCGTCAAGATGGTGAACGGTCTTAAGATTGAGGATAGACTTGAAGGAGCATCAAACTTCACTTCATGGGGATTCAAAATTATGCTCACTTTGGAGGAAAACGAATTGGTTGAGTTCGTGGAGAGCAAAGTTCCCAAACCTACAGATGAGGAAGAGAAAGTTCAATGGAGGAAGAAAGATATCAAGGCAAAGAAGATGTTAGTTGATTCTGTGAAGGATCATATCGTTCCTATTGTCTCCAAGTTGAAGATAGCTAGAGACATGTTCAAAACCTTGGAGGAGATGTACGAAATCAATAACACCAGCTGGGCTCTTGTTAGAATATTATACTTATTTATTGTTAATGGTCAATATTATATGTATTAAGTTAGTCTGTTTAGCTTTATATTGTTTCTACAGTATCCGGTAGGTTAAGTAGGTGACTTCCTTAAATATCTACAGTAATCTATAGCTTCAATATAATGTAACTTTTTTTCATGTTAATAAAATGAATGTTTTATCCATTCACATGGTATTAGAGCAGAACTAGGGTTTCTGAGCGCCATTTTTTCGGAAAATTCGTGGTTTCATTTTTGTAAAAGTTGTGCTTGTTTTTTTCTCAGAAAAATTGCTCTTGTATACACGCGATTGAGTGTTTTGGGCGCGTGATTTTGTGACCACGTTTTTTTGTTCTTTTGTAGGCCCGCAACCTGCCTTCCCACTTTGTGTTCTTCTCTGGCGCGGTTTTCCTGAAATGTGAGTGTCTCTAGCATCACGTCCAGCCTGCGACGTCTGTAAGCTCTTGCCCGCGCTTTACAAAAGAAACACTCTCCTTCCTTGGCGGCGGCTAGGGTTTCGGCTGGGTTTTCTGTTAAATGCAATGGCGGCTAGGGTTTCATGGTATTTGATGGGTTTGTAATAAATCAGTTTATTTGTGTGGGTTTTTTAAATATATATTTTTTTCCCTTATAAAAAAAAAAAAATCTGGTTTTGTGGGTTTTTTAAATATATATTTTTCCCTTACAAAATAAATAAAATCTGGTTTTGTGGGTTTTTAATATTTTTTTCCTTATAAAAAATCTGGTTGATGGGTCTTAATATCTTTGCCCCTTTAAAAAAAACAAAATTATTCAGGGAGGGTTTATAATTTTCTCCTTAAAAAATTAAAAGTTTTTCCTATATACCCTAGTTAGGGTATCTGTTGTTTGGGAGGGCTCTCTGGTATTTGGTTTTTACTTTTTTTTTTGGAAAAAAAACAATGATTTGTAATCTTGGGTTTGGCGATTTTTTCCTCATAAATCGTGGTTGGTTGCAGTCTGTTTTGGTCGCACTTGGAGTTGCTAGGGCGAACATCTGCACCACTGGCTTCTTGTAGTTTGTTCTCGAGCGTTGTGCTCATCTGCAAAAGTTTCGATGGTTTGTTGATTTATCCTCAAAATCATGGCAGTTGTTCTCGGTGTGTCTCTGGTTTCAGGGAGGGACAACTTTGTTACCCAATGTTAGGTTGGACATTTTGTGATGACTTCTGGTTAGCAGTTCTGCAGATTCTAGGAGGGTTAGTGGCAGACTCATCTCAAGTGGCAGAGTCAGTGGCAGACTCTTGTCTTTTGTTGTAGAGCTTTCTAAAGAAGGGGGCAGCCTTCTTTGTTTTTTTTGGACGGTTTTTGGTCATTCACATTTTGCAGATCTAGTCCTTTTTCAGGCAACTCTGATTCACCTCCGGTCGATGAAACCTATTAGCTGCAAATGGGTATACAATGTCAAGTATCATGTAGATGGTACTTTGGATAAATACAAGGCCAGATTAGTTGCTCGAGGATTCACACAGTGGGAGGGCATTGATTATGAGGAGACATTCGCTCCTATTTGCCAAGATGAGCACCATTCGTCTTCTTCTCGCTATTGCAACCCAATTTAAATGGACAGTTCATCAAATGGATGTCAAGAGTGCCTTCCTCAACGGTGAATTGCAGGAAGAAGTCTACATGACGCAACCTCCTGGTTTCAAGGTTGTCGGCATCAGGTATGTAGGCTTGTGAAAGCACTCTATGGACTGAAATAGGCGCCTCGTGCATGGTATATCAAGATTGAACGGTAAAAACCAAATATCGGAGAGCCCTCCCGAACAACAGAAACCCTAACTAGGGGTATACAAGAAAAACTCAATTTTTTAGGAGAAAATTATAAACCCTCCCAGAATTTGTTTAAGGGAAAAAATTATGAAAACCCATACATATTTTTTTAAGGGAAAAAATATTATAACCCAAAAATCCAGATTTTTTTTTAAGGGAAAAAATATTTAAAAAACCCAACACATTGATTGTCGGCTGGAAAAACAGAGGATTTGGAACCCTAGCCGCAGGAACAAATCTGCACAAAAATCAAGGCACAAAAAACGAAGCACCTAGAAAAATTGGAGACCAACCCATTTGAGCTCTCGAAAAACCCACCAAGAATCTGCAAGCATAAATTTTTTTTGACTTGATCTGAAGGGGTCAAAACCCTAGCCGAAACTTGTAGAAACCCTAGCCGCCATGGATGAACCAAAAATTTTAGATAATAGCTTGAGATTCCAGAAACGAGCAGTCAGAAAAATCCACGAGCCGTCAGAAGACAAAGCTAAAATGCGGGCAAGATTTGCAGAAAATTGCGGCCAGAAAATGGAGCCCAAAAACATGTCACAGATTTTTAAGGGCAGAAAACGTGCTTAATACAGGTCTAGAAAAAAAATCTTTCAAGAAAAACGCAGCTAATAAAACACTACAAATCACGCGGCCAGTCAAGGAGAAAAACATGTCTGGAACTCATAGATTTTCGCAGCTTCAAATACGGCCCAAAGACCAGCAGAATCACGCTTGAAAAAGACATTCACCTTTGATTCACCTCCGGTCGATGAAATGACATTCAGGCAACTAGTGGGCAGTCTCATCTACCTCACTGCCACTAGACCTGACATTAGTTTTGCAGTGAACTACATTTCTTGCTTCATGATAGCTCCAAAAGTTGATCATTGGATTGCAGCAAAGCGAGTGCTGAGATATGTTAAGGGCACTTCAAATTATGGCATTCTCTATGGCAGATGCAAGGATCCAAAGCTGATTGGTTACACAGACTCAGATTGGGAAGGTTCAGTGGATGACAAAAAATCTACTTCTGGGTATGTATTCAGTTTGGGTACAGGTGTTGTAACATGGACCAGCAAGAAGTAGCAGGCAGTGGCTCTTTCCTCGACTGAAGCTGAATATTGAGGAACTGTTAAAGCAGCATGTGAGGTAGTTTGTCTCTGTAGGATGCTTTCTGACATGCACATGTCACAAGCAGGACCTTCTC
Source organism: Sequoia sempervirens (assembly GCA_007258455.2). Classification (NCBI taxonomy): domain Eukaryota; kingdom Viridiplantae; phylum Streptophyta; class Pinopsida; order Cupressales; family Cupressaceae; genus Sequoia; species Sequoia sempervirens. Next base: position 244,644,468 of record VDFB02193867.1, on the reverse strand, counting down.
CCTTGTATACTAATAATCAAGGGGTGCTCAAACTGGCCAAAAATCCAGTCTTCCATGAACATACCAAGCATGTTGAGCTTCATTGTTATTACATCCGCAAGCTGGTAGAAGACGGATCAGTTCAGCTGCAGTATGTTTCAACAGCGGATCAAATTGCAAATATTCTCACCAAGTCTTTGAGCCCGGATAAGTTTGTCAAATTCAGGGGGCTACTTGGTGTTGTTGATGGATTGACCATTAAGGGAGGGTGTTAGAATATTATACTTCTTTATTGTTAATGGTCAATATTATATGTATTAAGTTAGTTTGTTTAGCTTTATACTGTTTCTACAGTATCCAGTAGGTTAAGTAGGTGACTTCCTTAAATATCTACAATAATCTGTAGCTTCAATGTAATGTAACTTTTTTTCATGTTAATAGAATGAATGTTTTATCCATTCACAGCTCTTGCATTGAAGCAACAACGACATCATGTGAAGATGGTGAAAGGAGAAACGGTTATTGCTTACTTCATGAAGATTTCGGAGTTGAGAGATCAGCTCTCTACAATTGGTCATGTGATAGATGACAAGGACTTGACCATGCTTGCTCTCAATGGTCTTCCTTCATCATGGGAGTCCTGCATTCAAGGAATTAGTGCAAGATCGAAGCTTCCCAAGTTTGAACGATTGAGGGCGGATTGCATTCAAGAGGAGTCTAGATTGGCCGCTAGAGGAATTGGTCAAAGCTCTACCAATGAAGACATTCATGTTCTCACCTCTCAATCATCGAAGAAGAAAGGCAAGAATGGGAAGAAAGGATACTTCAAGAGGAATAGAGATAATGGAGCTGATGGTGCTCCCGCATTCAAGAAGAAGAGGGACTCCAAAGTCCAATGCTTTAGGTGTGACAAGTATGGTCACTTTGCTAAGCATTGTCCTTCCAGGCCTAAGCAACAAACCACCATTGCAAATGTTGATGATGTCTCCCCGTAGAAGGATTCATGTGAGTACTTATTCTATTCGGAATTGTCAAGCAATGTATCTACCGACACCAACACTTGGTTGATTGATAGTGGCGCCTCTTGCCACATCACCGGATTCAGGGAGCATCTATCTAATTTGGTGGAGAGAGATTCTAGTGAACAAGTCATTATTGGAAATGATGCTAGTTACTCGGTGAAAGGAATTGGGACCTCCACTCTCCACTTGGATTCCGACATTACTCTTCAGTTGTATGATGTTCTATATGTTCCAGGCATCAAGCGAAACCGTGTTTCCATTTCAGCCTTGGAAGATAAGGGTTACCAAGTTGCATTCTCTAAAAGCAAAGTTCTTGTGTGGACGAAGAACTCCAATTTCAAGACTGCTCGGGTGATTGGAGTTGGACATGAGAATCTCTACAGGCTATGCACTCGTCCACTTTAGGCGCTAGTTCATGATTCTTCAAGCTTGTGTGACCTTTGGCATCGAAGATTGGCTCATCTTCATTTCTGGGCTCTACCTATCATGGAGAAGATGGTCTTGGGTCTTCCGAAGTTCATCCAGGAGCATGAAGGCATTTGTAGAGGCTGTGCTATGGGTAAGAATACTAAAGGTTCATTTCATAGTAGAGAAAATAGATCCAAATGTATTCTACATCTCATCCATTCTGATTTATGTGGTCCAATGACTGTTGCTTCTTCGAGTGGTTTCTTGTATTACATTCTTTTTATTGATGACTACTCTAGAAAGACTTGGATTTATTTCTTGAAATCTAAAGAATTTGAGGAAGTATTAGAAAGGTTCAAGGAATTCAAAGCTCAGGTGGAGAATCTGTCCGGGAAGAAGATCAAAGTCCTGAGATCGGATAATGGAGGAGAGTACACTTCCGACAACTTTCAGAACTACTGCATTGAAGCTGGGATTAAGAGGGAGTTCAGCGTCCCTTATAATCCTCAACATAACAGTGTTGCTGAAAGGAAGAACAGATCGATTGTGGAAGCAGCTAAAGCCATGATTCATGACCAAGATTTGCAGACCTTCGTTTGGGTAGAAGCATCAAGGACAACAGTCGATGTTCAGAATAGAAGTCCTCACCAGATCCTGGAGAACATGACTCCTGAAGAAGCCTTTACAGGGAAGAAGCCAGAAGTGAGTCATTTAAGGATCTTTGGATGTCCAATTTACATTCATGTTCCGAAGGAAAAGAGGACAAAGTTGGAGCCTTCTGGCAAGAAGGGGATATTTGTAGGTTATAGTGAAACATCAAAAGCATACAAGATCTACATCCCAGGTCAGAAGTTGATCGAGATCAGTAGAGATGTCACATTTGAGGAAGATGTTGCATTCAGAAGATCCAAGGGCACTCACTTGGAGATTGATAATGAAGAGTCTCCTCAGGATATGGAAGTTGACCATGCTCTTGAGATTCAGAGGGAGACTTCAGAACCAAAAGAAGATGTTGATCCAGTTGAGCCCTTGGAGCCTATTGATGGGCCTACCGATATTGTGATTGGGAGGAAAAGACCTTTTTGGGCTAGGAAACAATGTAGGAGGCAGAAAGGTTTGTAGCTCCAAGAGGAACCATCAGAGAAAGCAAGAGACCTCACAAGTTCTCTAGTTATGTTGCTTTGATGAGTCAGATTATTGAGTCCGAGCCTTCCAGTGTTGAGGAAGCTTCTAGTCAACAAGTTTGGAAAGATGCTATGACAGAGGAGTATCGGTCAATTCTCAAGAATGATGTTTGGGACATCGTTCCTAGACCCGAAGGCAAAGCTGTGGTATCTTCAAAATGGCTCTTCAAGATCAAGCATGCGGCAGATGGGAGCATTGAGAAGTACAAGGCAAGATTCGTGGCTAGAGGGTTCTCACAAAAAGAGGGAGTTGACTATGAAGAAACATTTGTTCCAATTGCTCGCTATACTTCTGTCAGAACCATTATTGCTATTGCTGCATCTAGAGGATGGAAGACTCATCAGATGGATGTGAAGACAACTTTTTGGAATGGTGTGATCGAGGAAGAAGTTTATATTGAGCAACCTGATGGATTCAAGGTACATGGGAAGGAGTCTCATGTTTGCAGGCTGAAGAAGGCCTTGTATGGTCTTAAGTAGGCTCCTCGTGCATGGTACGAAAGGATTGACCGTTACTTGTCAAGCTTGGGCTTCTCTAAGAATGATGCCAACTCAAATCTGTATTTTAAGGTAATTGATGGTGAAGCATTGATTTTGGTTTTGTATGTTGATGATTTGATTCTTATTGGAGAAGATCACCTCATTCTCAAATGTAAGGAGTTGGCTTTGAGTTTGAAATGAAGGACCTTGGGCTCATGCATTACTTCCTTGGCTTAGAAGTTTGGCAGAAGCCAGATGAGATGATTCTAAGTCAAGGGAAGTACACCATTGACATAATTAAGAGGTTTGGCATGATCCATGTCTACACCTATGGAGACCAACCTATATAAGTTGAAGGAGGCTGCAACTAGTTTAGACCTTGTGGATCCCACGATGTACAGGCAGTTGATTGGGTCATTGATGTATCTAGTCAACACTAGACCAGATATCTGCTATGCAGTGAGTGCACTTAGTCAGTTCATGTGAACCGAAGGTACATCCAGCAAAAGCAAAAACATATCCCGAGATACTTGCGGGTATGCTTGGATATGGGTTGAGATATTCTTTAGATGTGGACTTGAGCTGCATGGTTATACCGATTCTGATTGGGCAGGAGTGTTACTAATCGGAAGAGCACCTCCGATGTTGCTTTAGTTTGGATCTGCTATGATTTGGTGCAGCAAGAAGCAATCATCTGTAGCATTGAGTACAAAGTGGCAAGATATTGCAGCTTTGTGGCTTCGGAAGCAGTGTGGCTTCGTAAGCTCCTTGCAGGATTGTTTGGACAATCAATGGAGCCTACTATCATTCATTGTGATAACCGTGTGGTGAAGCTTTCATCTCGTGGTTTCATGACAAACCAAGCATGTTGAGATCAAATACCATTATATCAGAGATATGGTATTGAGGAAAGCTATAATAGTTGAGGTATATCAGCACCTGAGCGATGCGACGATAGACATTCTCACCAAGCCTCTCCGTGATAAAGTTTGTGTACTTTCAAGATAAGCTTGGTATGGTGGAGAATACGGCCTTAACCGAGAAGGAGTCTCAGTATCAGTGATCCTCTTTAATGAGTTCTTCTCTGTGAGAGAAGTTCGAGGTGAAATCCCTTGTTAATGCATTCTTCTCTACAAGAGAAGTTTGAGGTGAAAGCCCTTGTTCCACCCTCTGGGAGAGCCATGGTGGATGTCATGTGTGTGACTCCATGACAGCATCACGTGAGAGTTCGTGATGATTTTCTTGTACTTGTGTTTCACCCTCTGGGAGAGCCATGGTGAAAGTCATGTTGAGGTGACAACATCACGCAAGTGTTGAACACTTGTACATACCATACATGGTTGTAGCCATTGTGGTTGATATCACGTTGAGGTGATATCTTTCTTTTCCACATTTGGTTGTAGCCATTGTGGTGGACATCACGATGAGGTGATATGTCTTGTGCAGCTGGAAGAATCCTCCCTAGCTGAGAGGGAGTGTTGATGTTTATGACAGCGTCGGTCTTATCCTTCCAACCGATCTCCTTGCTACAAGAATGATAAATTAAATATAGCTAAGGCTATTCAATTTATAGAAGATTACGATTGCTCAAGAGACACGTCATTTGTTAATGATAATTAATATTTATTAAAGAGGCTCGATTTACTAAGGAAGCCGACCTCTTGTAAGAGGCGCTATTATTTGTCAAGGCCAACTTGTGTTCTTTGAAAGGTCACGTCTCTCCATCCCATCATGTATTTATACACCTTCATTGTATCTCACTTGGCATTCATTTCATTCATAGTTCGTCCTTTATCTCAAGTGCGAGTTCTTCTCAAGGCAGATTAACATTATTGGTGGCTGAGATTTCATCAGCAATTTGTCTCTTCGTATTGCTGTGTTGCATCACTCTTTGGTGCATGTATTTGGGCCTGCATATCGGCCTCTTGTAAGGAGATCATTATTGTATTGATTCTATATATAAGTGATATATTGTTGCTGGGTTTTTCTCCCTCAAGAGGAGGGTTTTCCTAGGGTATCTGCTGTGTTATTGTGTCTAATTTTGAGTTAATTTTCTGTGCATTATATCCAGTGTTCCACGGGGACGCGTCCCCCCGGAAAAACCACCTGTTTCCGAGACGGGGAGACGCCTAGGAAACGTCCCTCCGCCATCCCCCCGTTTCCCTGCCATCCCCTCGCCGTCCCCCCGTTTTTCCGTCGTCCCCCCCGAAGTCCCCCTGTCCCCCCGAAGTCCCCTTCTGGGAGACTCAAGGGAAACTTCTGGGAGACTCCAGGGAAACTTCTGGGAGACTTCTAGAAGTCCCCTTCACCCAAGGAAACTCCAAGGAAACTTTTGGGAGACTCAAGGGAAACTTCTAGGAGACTCCAAGCAAAATTTGGGAGACTCGAAGGAAACTTCTAGGAGACTTCCAGAGGCACGAGGCCATTAGCCTAGAGCCATTTACTATTAGCATTTACTATTTTGTACTCTGTTTTTGAAGTTTTGAAGTTTGAACATTGATGATACAGGGATAGTTGATTGTAATTATGATTCATGAATCATGATTATGAAACTCAAATTATGAAACATCTAGTTCTTGTTGCATTTTCCAATGTCTATATTTTCATTTTGATTTTCAATGTTCAATGGTTCACTAGTTCAATGAAATGATATATCATTGCAATGTGTTATTGTGTTTAAACTTTAAACTTTTAAGTTTTAAGTTTTGTTTTTATGTGTTAACTTTACTTATTCCTTAGGCTTCTACAATTATATAATTATATTGTTATACATCTTTTTATAACTAATTTTTTAAGTACTATATGTATTTCAGCGCTGCTCCCCCACCACCCCCCCGCCGCCGTCCCCCCGCCGTCCCCAAACTTAGGCCCCCCGTCTCCCATCTTGGAAACGCGTCCCCCGCCGTCCCCCTGTCCCCGTCGCCGAAACTCTGTGGAACATTGATTATATCTGATCATAAAACTAACAATCATGTACAAAATTTGGAGTATAAGGACCAATGCATGAGCTTCTTCTCCAAGAAGGCTTCTGATGCAACCATTGATCAACATCTGCCTGGATAATTCAGAAAGGATACACTGCAATTCCATGCCAGTTGTGCAACCAATTAATAGAGGGATTGATATAAAGATTGTGAAAAAGTGATCCATGGATCAAGCTTGATCCAGGTGGCTGTGGCAGTTCAGTACATAATTTTGAAAAACACTGAAACCTACCAGGTCATTTTGTTTGGGCATAACTCCTTTACCATTGACTAGATTTTGGAGTTGTTTAATGCACCTTAGAGCATGAGTCATCTTCTAGACTCAGCAAATAGGTTGCTTTAGCATACATGTTGGGCAGAAAGATTTCACCCACAAAACATCCTCTGAAGAGCTGAAATTGTGAAAACAAATTGTAGAAAATTATGAAAATCTTGGAAAGCTGAAATTTGCATTTTCTTGAGTTTCTTGCTGCAAAAGATCTCCTCGACATTTCCGGGGAATGTCTGTCACATGGCTCTTCAGTTTCCATGTCAAACCTTTTTTGTTTCTATTTTCAGATTTGTTCATTTGATGCTAAAATTAGCTATAAGCTTGTAAAAGAATTATCATCTGAATGAAAAATCTGCGTTGTGTCTTACATCTCTTCATAGAGATTGATACCTTCTAATAAAGCTTTCATATAAGTTGCAGTCTATATTAGCTGCACTAGTTGAATTCATCTGTGGTTCATTGCTTCGTAACACATTAAACTTTTGGAATTTAATGTTTTTTAATATTTTATTCTTGATTGTTTGTCAAATCTGAATCATAGCTATGAATTTGTTCAATGATAAACTTTAATGGCACTTTGTAGATGAAAAGTGTATCTAGCTTGTTGTAAAGGAATCCAGTTTCCCAATGAATAAGAGAACAAATCCCAAACTTTTTAAATTACTGTCTTTTACAAATGAATTGCAGAGATGCAAGGGTTTTTTGTGAGTGGTTTATTGTTGTCACTGAGAACTAGAGACCATCACGGGAAATGAGCACTGAAAGATAATTTAGTAATTAGAAATAAAGTCTTCTCTCACCCACTTAAAAAGTGGTTTGACAACTTTCATGTTTATATGTGGATCGCAAGTGATAGTTGGTCTTTGACTAGTGAAGGTAAAGTAAATGGTCTTGCTTTACATTACTTACTGTAAGGTCTTTGGGAGGTAAGACAGCAGCAGCAGCAATTTTCAACCTTCCTCTTCTTCAATGGCATGAATTAGGTATTTGGCATTAACGACCTGAGCTTAGATGTGAATATCTATTAGTACTAAATCTTGCTTGTGCCTTGGAGCTCAGCAAAGCTTCCAATTAAGTACGAAAGCTCTACAGCTGTTATGAGTGAGTGATTGACCCTAAGGAAAAATTGAAGGATCTTCAGAACCTAGCTATGTGGAAGCAGATGACACAACTATGAGAACTTCGGTGCAAGTTGATATAGGTTTTTTATCTTGACCTCTTTAGAACATATAATGAGACATCAGAATAGGAAGCTTGGAAAGAAAATGAAATGACCAGGATTCAAACACTTGTCTTTGTTGATACCAAAATCTGGTGGGTCCTTAAAGCCTATTGGTTATATCCTTCTAGAATTGTTTACATCACTGCTTTTTCTACCCCTAATTGCAGGTTATGGGGCATTACAAAAAATCTAAGTTACCGGTTCAGCCTGTATTGGCTCTTGGTTTGGGTTCAAAACGGCTTGGGTTCGAAATATTGGTCCGAAACGATACTGGTTTGGTCAAGGTTTGAAATACAGACTGTGGGTTCGTCTGAAATGGTCTGGGCGAATTTCTGACGAATTTCAACGTTTTTCTGGGTCAAATGAACGCTGCCAACTAATTTTTGGAGGTTGCACCATGAGAAATTGCAGAGTGAAGTCATAGCAACCCACCACACTGGCCTTGTCCCTCCCTTCCAAGCTTACACTTATTGCACGGTCGCAAGACAGAAACGATTCATGAAATACAGTTGCAAGTCCACTCCCATGTTCGAGTCTTTGCCTTCAGCACTATAGTGGAGTCTTTGCCTCGACATTATATATATTAATATTTTTTTTTATAATTTTATTATTATATTAATATATTAATATATTATAATGTTATATATTATTAATTTATTAATATTGTACAACATTTATATATTTAATAATATATAAACGGATATTAATAATACATAATATTATTAATTATAATATAATAATAAAATTATAAAAGAAGGTTTAAGTTAATATTAATAAATAATAATTAATAAAGTTCATATATAATATAATATTAATAAAATTAATTATTAATATATAATGTTATAATATAAATATAATATAATAATATTGTACTTTAAAAATATTAAAAATATGTATATTACATCTATAAATATATATATTTTATATGTTTTCGTATTAACGAACCCAACCCCCAAAAATTTTTTGCCCGAACCCACGAACCGAACCCTTGAACCTGAACCTGAACACGAAACTGAACTGGTAACTTAGCAAAAAAATATAAACTTTTTGAAGCATTATATTGCTCTGCATGAGAGAACATAATTGCACTTGAAGTGATAGTTAACATGTTTTGAATTTGGAACAGTGAATTAAACTGCTGTCTTTTTTCCTAGTCTAAATAATGGGGCAAGAAAATAACACAAAGTATTGATATTAAAGTATATTCAGTGTTGATGTTAATGGATGATCTTGGGGTATCAACATGGTTAGTCTAAGGCCATTGATAGAAAGGCATGTAGAAGCATCGACCCTATCATTTTTGTGGAATTGATAAAAGTAGGTATCCAGTATGACGAGAATAATTACCATCAATATGGGCGTATTCTTCAACACAATCAAATTTGATAAAGAGAGTGTGTCCAGTATATCAGCTCATTTCATTCCTCCAGCAATGATAAATTATCCAGAGTATACATCCTCTTGTTGATTTAGGTCTGATAATTGCTGGTAACAAATGTTATGATATGTAGAGATAGAGCCTTAGCTAATATTTTGTTGGACTGTTCAGAAGATAATTGGCTGTCAAGTTTTTAATGATCTTGTGATTGCCAACTTTTTGGATAAATTTAATATTCCCTTTATTAATAACTTTGTCTCATAATTGAGTTTGAAGCATTTCATAGAAGAGCCGAGAAGTTTAAGTCCTACAAAATGCTAGGCAGCCTGTTTGAGTTTTCTAGGGAATTCCTTAGGGTTTGGGGTTTTCTCTTCTGTAACAGTCAAATCTGTGTGCAGCTTATCTAGTGAGTGCAACTGATTACAAACTGTTCTCTGAGATTGATGCCTCACAAGTTAATCCAGACGCTAGGAGATATCTGCTGAACTACACTCTAAAATGCTAGAAATGGGATGTGTTACCTATGTGTAATGGGCCTGGATTTTCTGATGTGCAATTCTTCAAGATGGATTTGAGTTTACTTATTTACTGGTCCAATGCAATTTGCAACTGTAACAAACACAGTAAGGCAAGAACTTTGAGTAACAATGGGTTTGGCCCAAAAAGAGTCTGTTTAGCTTGTCAATCTAAGATCTGTTGTCTGTTGATAGAGATGATAAAGTCAAGAGTACCTTTGACATATCTCAACACCATAGTTTGAGGACTCTGCGAGTCCTGGAAAAGACTCTTGGGACTCCTGAGTCCTGGGGCTCGCCGAGTCGACTTGTCAAGGACTCTCTAGCCGAGTCCTGGAGAGTCTAGGCTAGGACCCCCGAGTCTTGGAGAGTGACTCACACAAGTCCTAGAGTCGGACTCTCGAGTCCCAACTTAGGACCCTTGGCATCGGCTGGAATTAATGAGTATGAATGTTTAAAACTTGTTTTTTGTTTGTTTTTTCATTTGGAAGTTTGAAACTATGAGTATGAATGATGAAATTTCAAATATTGAGTGTTTGAAGATTATAACATGTGTAATATTTGAATTATGAGAAATTGATAACCAAATTAGGCCCTTATGTTCTCTAACTGCATTAATTTATTTTTTGTTTTTTTGTAAAACTACGGTTTTCTTCTTTGCTGAGTCCTGGTGGAGTTTTTTACCGAGTCCATGCCGAATCCCAAGTCTGAGTCCTATTTTGGGCTGCCAAGTCCGTGCCGAGTCGGAGTTTTCAAACTTTGCTCACACACTTTCCTGCGTGTCAATGAATGATTTTTAGTTGTGCTAAAAAAAAGAGAGAACTAACAGCAAAATAAAGATCTGGTTTTGTGGATGTAAGATACATCAAGCTGCCCACTAACTGTCTATAGAGTGATTCATTGACTGGTGATGAATCATCATAAGCTGACAAATTCAACTTGACCTCCATAAGTGATGCTGTGAGATCTATGTGATTCTACTCAGATGTATTGATGCAAATAAAATCTTGCCAGTATATTTGTGTTGGTATAATCTCTTCTTTTTGTTCCATGAGACATGATGATCAGTACGTGAGTTCTTATGTAGAGATTTGCCCTCTACATTGCTGGCATTCACACTACTCAATTGTAGAACATTGACTGCAAAAAATAGCTTCGTATAATATCACAAAAAATATACAGATTAATGTGATTGTACTTTTAGATATATTTTTGCAATGGGAATTTTTGTAATCTCTCTTCCTGTGTGATGTAATGTGCTATACTGCAATGTTTTGTCTGTGTGTTCTTATGTAGAGATTTCCCCTCTACATTGCAGGGATTCACACATTCTTATAGAACATCGAGCACAAAGGATAGTTTTGTATAACATTGCACAAAAAGGTGTACAGAATATGCTCAGGAGCTAGGCCATGCAAAGTTAGAAGTATAGTAAAGGGAGTTGCAAGCTCTACACAATACAAAAACAGTAATAGATGCATTTTAAGCACAGCACAAGAAAAAAGGTAGTCCTCTCTGCTGAGAACTTGTACGGTTAATTGTTATGTAAATATGTGAAACCAGTCAAGTGGATAAGGCATAGTGGTTCCAAATCTTGTAGAACCTTGGAAATATGAATAGATGCTGATCCCTGGCTTGGATTAACAGTATTTGAGCATGGAAAATAGCTTTATTACACATCAAAAATCACATCAATAATGGACTCGGTACGTAAAGAAAAATTGCTACTTTTACATGTTGCAGGTCAAAAAGATAGTGGACTACAAACATCCATACAGCTCAACTGTAGAACATTGACCACAAAAAATACTTTTTACCTAAGTCGCACAAAACCTGTAAATAACATGCTTAACAGTATCAAAATTTGGATCTGCAAAAGTAGAAGCATAGTTAAGACAGATGCAAACTATACTGAGGGAAAAATGATGGCAGCGATTTTGGGACTCTAGATTAAAGAGAACAGCAATAAATGGTTCAAGCACAGAAAAGAGGAAAGGTATCCACTGGTGAAAAATTGCATCCTCGAAATTTATGCAAATTGCAATGTTCTGGCCATTTCTTCCTCAAAGAGGCCATCTGACAGTCTTATCTTCTTATATCTGGTCAATCCTTTTTGGGAAATGAAATAAAGGTTTGATTGATCCCCTACAGGAGATCAAACTTTGGGACTGAAAATATTTGTTAAATTTATTTTAGAACAGTGAGATATAGAATGTAAAAGCTAATGAAAGTTGAGTAACTCTGGTTGCTTCATAAGTTGCCATCGTTTCTAATATTCTGTGATTCTTGTTATAAGTCCATGCTGACTTTCTCACATCTTATTGCTTGTGTTTTTTTCTAATTAGGTTTCTGAATTGTGGCTGTTAGCATTTGTGAATTGACAATATTTTATCTTGCTTATGTGCCTCACCTGTTTCAACTCTTGCATGGAATAATTTAATTGAGTTGAGATATAGGATCTTGTGGTAATTGAGGGCTTTAGATACTATTACATTGCCGACTTAAACATTGCATGTTAGAAATTGCAGTTTGTGTGAAAGGATTAAATTTTAGGGTCAAATTGTTCAAGTAAACTGCTAGTCAAGCACTGAAATGCGTTTCATATATGGAAGAGTTGTGATGTTATTGCTGAAATTCTATGAGAAACTTGACAGAAAGAGCTTACATGCCTTTTCCTCTTGGATAAGTATGCACTAACAATGTCTTTTTCTTGATTAGCAGCCTGAATCAAAGCGGCAAAAGAAATGACAAGGCAGATGATTCTTATGCTTCAGATCTGTTTCGTAATTGCAGCTGAGAATTGAGATTGGTTCATTGTTGAACTGCCAACATGTGGATGTTTTCTACAGTCACCATATATTCTCGACATTGCTGTTTTAGTGTGTCTATGTGTATAGTTTGTGACCATATTAACATTTTCCCCTTGGTTATAGTGTTGTGCTATAGCGAGTCATCTTTTGCCTTATTATGCCATTGCAAATAGACATAATGTTTTGTACAGTGATGAATGTAAAAGGTACACAAGTACCAATGATGAAAGTAGAAACCAAGATACAGGTGGATTAGGAGCGTGCCAGTGTTAAGCTTATATATGTCAATGAAACTAAGATGACCATTGGATCATGGGATGGTTAGTTTGTGATCTGTTTGTGCAACTGTCTTGCTCCATAATTTTGAAAAGAATTTGATGTGTATATGTATCATTTGTAAATTTCCAGGGTTATATTCTTGAAAAATTCATGTTTGTTTTGCATTATTTGCTTCATCCAAGTTCACTTAGATTTCTTCGTCTTGAAGTAAAACTTAAATTGGGTGTGCCTAGCATAGCCCCAATATTCTGTGGGCTAGAATTGCTAGAATAATGTGGGTAGTTCAAGATTGCTACCATTTAAGGAGCCTGACAGAATATTACAGAGTTCATGGTAGGATAAATATAAAGCATCACAAAGTGTGTCAGTTTATTTGGCTACTAATGCTAAATAAAATCAGATATTTAGCGATCATTGTGAGGTTTCTAGGCTAGATGATTTTCTTCTTGGAGTTTAAGCTACGGGGATAGTTTCACTCATCAAAGGGTTGATTTATTAAGCAGCGGTTCTTCCCTTTTATATCCTTGGATTGACAATACCCGTTCCTTTGTATTATGTCTCCTGTGAAACTATCTAATCAAGATTATAAGATTTGTTAAATGCACGAGGCTTCATCAAATGGTCGATGTTCTTAAAGAGGACAATAATGAATACCTAATAATATAAACAAGAGATCCTTTGTATTGATGTGCACCAAACTAATGCATTATTTCAATTCACATTTCTATGCTAGAAGTTCCAAGCTATTTGTGCTCCAAACGAGCGCATTATTTGAATGCATATTTTTATACCAAAAGGATTTGTAATGGTTCCAAGTTATATTCATTTTTAATGTGTTTTAAATATTTATATGGCCTAGCATTGAGTCCGATCTTGTCAACTTACCGAAATCGATCATCATATACCAACAAACTATATGGTATTGTTGCAACATTACATTAACTAAATGATTTCAAACTTTTATCATTTTATATTTACTGAATTGCGGGGCTTTTGTAGCTTCTATTTATCGACAGTATGAAGCATTGCCACCCTCTTCATATGATAAATAACTACATAAAAAGAACGTTCAAAAAGCATTGCTCTAATAGGTTTTGGATGCATACCCTTTTATGCCTAACTTCAATATGCATAAAAGAGTTATATATATTAAAAAAAAAAAAGCCACGTAATGGGTTGTTATGCATCAATCCTTGTGAAATCTCGATTATATGGCAGTAGGGTTTACAATAGAGTTTCTATAGGGGTTGTGGAAACAGAATGGCACTTCATCATGGAATGCATTGCTTACAAGGATATCTGCACTCAGCATGAAAATAGTTTGAAAGTGGACAATATGCACCAACTATTTGAGGAAGATAAGATTAATCAGACGGCTAGCCTTCTAGTCAAACTTAACAGCAGGAGATCTGACTTGGAAAAGAGTATGAAGACAAATTAGGCCTGTTTTGTCTCAGTCCCATAGACTGTTTGGTCTCGCGGACGTCATTAAAATCTTTCATTCATTCATTCATTCATAGAAGTTTGTAAAGAACGGGTAGTTTACTTTTTGCATAAAGGGATTGAGCCCAATTGAACAACTCATTAGGTACCACATATTGATTAATTATATAGCTAAAAAATTCCTCAATGAATGTCATTGATGAAAATTCTTACATGGCATGTACTAGCAAGGTTGAAAAATATTACAACATTTCATGTAATTTGGTAGAATATGAGAAATATGACATTTGTTCTTTCATGTCATAATGATGCATGATATAAGTTGAAGTAAAGCTAATATTACTTGTGCTTTCCACTTTAGAATTAAAATGCATTGTGGTGAATACATAGCCATCGTTATGTTAATTGTGGATGGAAAATGTTATTTGCCTTCTTATTAGAAATGTATAGGATCTTATGTTGCTAGAAATTTTAACGAATTAATGAAGTTGTTCTATTTGATGTATATTCAATAATAATATAAGATATTTATTAATGTGTAGACATTTAAAAACAATTAATGCATTTTCATCTTATTATTTCATTATTATCTTTATCATTTCTTCTATCTATATTAATTAACATTTTTTTCTTTTCATTCATAATAATTAAATAATTTTTAATTACTTAATTATTTTAATCTTTTTATTATATCTATTTTAATTATTTAATTAATTTATCACTTATCATTTTCTTTCCAATATTAATTGAATTAAAATTCAATTTATTTTTGGTCCTTTACAATTAAATAGCTAACAGTCCATTTATAAATAAATTAAATTTATTTAAATTACATATTTTTTCTATAATAAATATATCCAGCTATCATTTTGAATTATTCTAATTTTTCCCTCCATCAAATTCAAATTTAAGTCTTTATCTTATTTTTTTATCTGCTGATCTTCCAAAACAATATCCATCATTGATCAAATGTCAAGTGAAACATATAAATAAAGAGTTTTAATTTCATTTAAACCCCCTAGCACATTTGTCATCCCAACACTTTCGTTATCAAAATCACTAAATCATTTTTATCACTCAAGCATTATAAAGCATTATCAAGTATTTATCATTATCATTGTCAAACATATGTAACATTTAACTTTGAACATTTATTATTATCATTGCATTATATCATTATTGTTCTTTCATAATTTGTTATTTTGAAGAGCAACCAACAATAAAATAAATCAAAATTTTAGCTATGATGACTTTGCTTGTTATCTAAATTTTATATTTTGAGCCAAAAACTTGAGCTTCATTAAATGATTATGAGTTTTGCATTGTTATTTGTGATTCGCATTTTCATCATCCACATTTTGGTACATCAGGAGGGACCCACATCTTAGACTTAACAAAGAATTTCACAAGATTTGTGTTTCTTTGAAGTTATAAGTTAGATTTATGTTTTCAAATCGATTAACAATGCTTTCTGGTCGACAAATAGTGCTACTTGGCTGACATACTGCATTTGGTATATATATAAGATTAATTTGCTCTTGCAAAGAGTTTGTTTTTTTGTTGATAGGGTAGATTTGTGCTTTTGGTCAATTTTGTTGTGCTTTTGGTAAGATCTAAAGTGCTTCTAGCCCAACTTGCAACACTTCTAGTCAACTAGAATATTTTGCAAATCATCTGACAACTAGTGTTGCGCTTTTGGTTTCTTGTTTCGCTTTTGGCTTGTTTTGTTGCATTTTTGGTCATTGTTGAATTGCTTCTAGTCTTTTTTGTAATACTTTTGGTCTCTATCATCGCACTTTTGGTTGCTATCACCGTGCTTTTAGTCAAATTTGTAGCATTTATGGTCTTTGTCCTTACGCATTTGAGTAGTATCTAGGGTTCAACTTCAAATTTACATATTTTAGATTTGAATAATATTTCATTTTTCTAATTGCTAATCTCATATTTGAATAATATATCATTTTTCTAATTGCTAACCTCAAATTTGAACTAAATCAAACCCCAAATTTGAGATCTTGTTGTTGGTATCCTTTGTGATTTTGTGTGTAAAAAATTGAGTCTTCAAAGGAATCAAAAGTGAATTCAAAGGAAGGTGGATTTTTAGCTCTTCATCAAATTAACGTTTCAAAATAAGTGTTGGACTTTGAGTTAATTCATTCTAATTACCTTATCACTTTCAAATTTTGCAAAGTGCTAAATAGTTACATTATTTACTTTGCTTTTGAAACAAAGTGGTGTAGGAGCACCCAGGTCATGTAATGCCTTCAAAAGGCTAATTTGTCCAATTTGTATCTTCAAGCCAAAATGATGTGTCAAGGCCGTGTAATGGCTAATTTGAATGTAATCAAGTCATAAAATAAGTCACTAGGAGGTGAAAATGTAAAAATGCAAATAATACAATGTTGTCAAAAGTAATCATGATGTAATTATGTAGCAAGAGAGCATAAAACAAGAAAATCAAAAGTAAAGAGGCAGTTTGAACCAAATGGGAGTTAGAAAGGCAGTTGCTAAGAGGGAAAAAACTATAAAAAAGCATGTATGGGCGAGGAAGAGGTCAATCTTTGGATTATTGTAACAAAATCTTGAATAAAAGCCCCTGTTTTTCTGAGTTATCAACATTCTTTCTATTATTTCTATCTGTGTATTGATAGTTAGGAATTTTAAAAGGAAAATCCTTGTGGGATCACATTTAGGAAGAAGTTATTTATCATTTCAAAGAGTGGAAAGTTAGTTTTTAAGAAATAAAAAGAAAAAAAACTTCCTGTGTCTTGGGCAGGGCTCTCTTCACAGAGGTTTTGAGAGTCTCAAGTGTTTTCATGGCCATTCCACAGATGTAGGGTTAGTTGGTCGGTGGAATGGAAAGTTTTTAATGTCTTTTCAATCTTGTGTAGTGTTTGATTACAGGGGTAACAAGAATAAAGAGTTGTGATGCTATTTCAAGCAAAATTTCTGAGTTTTTCCCACTTGAAAATGGAGGTTGCAAGTAGGGTTTTGAAGAAACAACGTATGCATGACCATGGAAATGATTTAAAAGGCTTTTATAGGCTTATTGAAGCATGTTACAACTATTGGCCGGAGTGCTTGAGGTTTGTAAGGGTGATATTCTTGAAACCCTCATTGTTTTTGATGATTTTCACCCTATAATCAAGGGTTTGGTAGAACAGTTGGTGTCTAAGCTTTTCAATCTTTAAAGGTGATGAAATTCTGAGTTTTATGGTGTAAATAAAGACTATTGGTAAAGGGTTTTGAGTAATCTAAGGGGGGTCTCCTTTGTAAAATAGACCTATTCTAGTAGCCTTTTCAACACACAGTTTGAAATATCTGATGGTTACTTTAAAGTAGATCCTTGGAGGTTTATGTTTTGTTGTTATGGACAGTAAGAGGTGTCTAAAGATGTATTTGGTTCTTGGAAATTGCATTTGAATTGTGAGATTTACCCGGTTTAGGGTATGAAGACCTATTTGCCAAATAGTGCTTTGATTCTAGATATAATAGAAATCTGATAACACAGTGTAAAGGATGGTTGCAAATGGTTGAATATTGTCTTTTGATGTTGTGACAAGTTGTTTCTATGTTTAGACAAGGTGTAGAAGGAAAATTTGCAGGGTTTGAGGGATTGGACAAGGAGAACCTTGTAGAAGAACTTGATTATCTGTTAGGACAATCATGTGACCGATGGGAATCATCTTGGCTAGTGCTTTGTAAGTATGATATTAAGATGTTTACAGTAATTGAAAAGTCTGATAACAGGTTGAAAGAGTGGTGGTCTTTTGCCTTATGACTTAAGTTGTCAAGAATGGAATTTAGTGAACAATGTGAGTTGTGGACTATTTGTTTTGGTACAAACATTTTGAGGGTGAATAAGTTGAATTGATGAGTGATTGTTGTTTTGTTTCTGACAAGAATGATAAGAAAAAAGTTGAAAATTGATGCTGAAAATGGTTTACTATATGGAAATGGTGAGCTGGTTGTTGATAGCCTTGTGAAATTAATGAATTTTACTGAATGAAAAGTGGATTTTGGATGAATTGGTAATTTGATCTTCTCCTAATTTGATTTGGGAATGAAGTTCCCTGAAGAATGAGTGTTTGGTTATGATGCTTTGCATCACAAAGAAAAATAGAACCCTAGGTCTAAAGTGTAAAACCTAGGATTCAAATTTTGTGTGTTGTCTTTTTCTAATGTTTTATTAAGATGGAGATCAACAAGGTGTTTAGATTGACTTTCAATCATGAAGGTGAGCCAAATAGACCTGTATTTGCATCTTTTTGAGTCTTGGAATGAATTGGAATTGATTTTCCATATTAACCTAATTAAACTATATACCCTAATATAAAAATGCAAGATACCGACAATTGACAGACTGCAACAAGGATTTATAGGCAGATCTGGGAAGGGTATGTTAGAGTTATCATGTATTAGAGAATAATTAATTACTTTAATTAATTATTATTCTAATTCTCATGCAGTTAAGCTAAACTTAGGTTTGCTTTATTAGTTAATTTAATGCTTTATTTATATTAAATACATAGCTAATATTAGATCAATTCGTCTAATCACACATGATGTTGACACTTGTCATGATCTAATCCATTTTCATTAGGGTTGCTCTTATAAAGCATTCATTCTGTCTTGTAATAATTCATTCTGTAAGTATTTTCTTTTTGAGAAATAACAAATCTTTCTTTTGCAGAGCTCTTGGGTGGAAAGTGTTTTGTTCATTGTTAGATCCTGTGGCTCATGTTCTTCACAAATTTAACATGGTATTGGAGCGAGGATTCAACAAACCCCTTCTCCATTTATGAGTGTGTTTTTCAAATAGGGTTACAGGTTCAAATTTGGAATTTTTTAATGCTTTTTTAATAATTTTTGGAGCACTTTGGCACAAAACGAACCTCGCCATTGCGTCCGGAGTGGCCAAAAATTTAAAGATCGACTATTGTTTAGCGAAAATTTGAATTTTTTTTTGAACCATTCTTTTGGTGGGCATGATTTTCGAGGCAAAGAAATCCGTACAACAGTATGGATCAGTACGAATGTACAATAGTATAGGTTGTACTGGGCATCGACTTCAGGGTAGGAAATTTTTTTGATGCCAAATAAAAATTCGTGGCCTCCTTCAAAAATTTGAGTTTTTCTTCAATATTTTGTGCAATTTTTTAACCTTTCAAAGTTTTGATCATGCAAAATTATTGGTTAGAAAAATTGCAGCACCTTTTTGATTTAGGCGCAGGTTTTTAGAGGCATGTGATTTGGAATATTCTTTCACAATATTCCATAGAATATTCTAAGGAGGTTTAGTTTTTAAAATATTTTCATGCAAACTACTTTTTCATGCAAACTATGGGAAAAGGATATTCTTTGAGAATATTCTTAAGCATATTATTTGCATCAGCTTTATGTGCAGCCCTTGTTCCTAGCTGTCAGCCCCCATGTGACCAAGAGTTTGACTTTTTTAGCCCCTTCGATCACCTCCCAAGGTCTAATTGTGCAACTTTCACAAAATCGGGTATATCTTGGGCATACGAACTCCATTTTTCGAAAACTTTATATCGTCAAAAAGATGGTTCTGAGACTGTTCTAAATCTAGAGGTTATTTTTTCTGATTTTTTATTAGAAAATTTCTACAATTAGTTGAAGACAACTCTTCTATTTTGCACTTCTGGGGCCATAACTTGGGCAAACAGACTCCGTTTTTTACAAATGAATAGCATTGGAAAGCTCTATACAACCATGCAGTCAATTTTTCTAGAAATTTCACAAGGTACACATAGATCTCTCTAATGTGATTTTTTCTTTTTCAATCCTTTTTGTTCTCAAAATTGTATTTGGGTTTGGTTTTTCCTATTGTGGGGGGGTATATTTCTTGCTTTCAGTATCTATAGACATATAAGATCAAAAATCCTATACCACACATTTTTTTGAAAACCACAACTGTCATGGTGGACACCTCTTCATTTGAACGTCTTCCAACTATCATACTTGGAAAGCTCATATGACCAAAATGCTCATGTCTAAGGGTTTATGGTCCACTTTAGATGAAGTACAACCAACATTAACTCATCAATTTGAGATATTTTAGCATAGGAACAAGACAGATGACGCTATGGGTTTGATTTCATTGTATGTTTCAGACAGTCTCTTATTTCATTTGGAGTCTTGCAACACTCCTAGGGCTATGTGGACGAGATTCGGTGATCTTTTTGGCACCATCAATGAGTATAGAGCTCTCTAGATTGAGGCAAAATTAACATCACTTGTACCTGATTCTTACCCCTCCATTGAGGACTTCTTGTACAGGTTTAACTCACTTAGATCTCTTTTGTAGGGTTGTGGGAAGAATAAAATTGACAAAGAATGTATTTTCCTAATTCTATCTAAGCTTAGAGGATCATTTCAGGTCTTCTTTTCTCCTTTCTATTCTACTATGGATGCATTGGGTGATGCATTTACCATGCCCACTTTTGAGTTTTTCTGTGATCGTTTGACTCGTGAACAAACAAAGTTGGTTTAGTTTGAATCTCTTTCTGGTTCTAAAAGCCAAACATTGGTAGCACAAACATCTAAGGAGAAAGATAAGAAGAAACAAAATCCCAAGATAGATTCTTCATCAGGTAGTGAGCGTTCCTTTAAATCATCTCAGAAGTCAGAAAAGAAACCTTAAACCACTCCTCGACATGATAAATCTTCTAAGCCTGGTAAGCCTTCCTCTAAGACCAAGAAGAAATCAGGTGATTCTTGCAGTTTTTGTGGTAAGGAGGGACATCTAGTCACTAGATATTGGAAGAGATTAAAGGCTTTGGAGGAATCCATGCAACAACATAACATCTGCACCCCTAAATCTTCTTCCTCACCTATAGGTAAAGGTCATGCTCTTTCTACAAGGGCCTTACCTTTTGCAGCTCCATGATACTTGATTCTAGCACAACACATCACATGACACCTTCTCAAGATTTGGTCTCATCCCTTTCCGATTATAGCACTACTCAAATTGTAGTTGGGGATTCTACACAACTTTCAATTTTGGGCTCAGGCACTGTCACACTTGAGGGTGGTTTTCTTTAGGAGGTATTTGTAGTTCCTGATAGCTCCACCAACCTTATTTCAATGTATCATATTTTTAAATTTGGAACTGGTAAGACAGTCGAGTCCCCACATGATGTAGTTATTCGAGACCTTCATGATCTCGATATTATTGTGGCTACTAGAAGTGTTGATACTTCTCATTTATACCGATTTGATAGTTTTGAGAGTTCAACTAGTTCAGGTTCATCCTTCATAGCACATGCAGACACTGAGAGCATGTTGTGGCATTAATGTTTTGGTCATGTCAATTACAGATATCTCTAGCAGATGAGTACACAGGCATTAGTGTTAGGGCTCCCTAAGATTTCTTGTACTGATGGTGTTTGTTAAGGATGTGTTCTTGGAAAACATCATCGAGATGCTTTTCCTATGGGTAGAGCCACACATGCTAAGGCACCCTTAGAGTTGGTACATAGTGACCTCATGTCATTTCCGAATCCTTCATTTTTAGGGGCCAAATATGTGCTCACATTTATTGACGACTTCTCCAGATGTACATGGGTGTACTTTCTTAAGTACAAGAGTGATGCCGTTGATTCTTTCAGAATCTTTAAGGAATTTGTGGAGAAGCAATCTTGTCTTTCTATCAGACATATACACACAGATAATGGGGGGGAGTATGTTAATCAGACTTTCAGGGTGAACCATAGATTTTTGGGATTGAGATTTATAGGCTACTCTTGCACTCTTAGGATGTTTCACCTAAAAGGAGAGAGATAAACCTCACTAAAAATCAATGTGGTTCACTCAAATTAGGAAATGTATTATGTTGTTAAGGATAAATGAGATGATATAAATGCAACTAAATGAACTAAATGACTGATTATGAATGCAAAATCTAAGAAATACATGCAATGTTTGAAAACACAATGTGATATGCAAACATGAACTAAAGTATGAATGAATGCAAAACATAAATGAAGAAGGCTGAATCAAAGTGCACCTAGGCATTTGATGAAGAATATGGAGTGTCCTGAATGCTGGTAGAGATCACTAAAAATCACCAGTGGGACTCATTCACCACTGATGGCGAATCAGTCCTACTTCTAATGAAAACTCCTGAAAATTGGTTTATGAGTGTTGGGATCCAGAATCTGACAAAATCTGGATTTACAGCCTTAAGGTGGGACTCATTTTCCATTGATGGTGAATCAATCCTCTCCCAAAATTCTGTGAAATCAGGGACCAATTTTGTAGCACCAGATCTGATGTTTTCTTCTTGTCGGGTCGACAGAGTCAAATTTGCAGAAAACAGACTATAGGTTGTCTCCAAGCTTGAAATAGGTTTTGATTTGACTTAAAACACTTTGTTGACTTCTTGACCTCCTTTCAACACCTAATTGCTTGATAAATCTGCATACACAAGTTTGCAAACACACATGCAAAAGGGGAAAAATGGTTAAGGGTTAGGTTATAGGGATTTTCCTTGGTCAAATCCCACTTTGGTAATCAAACCCTTAATGAAGAAATGAACAAGGAAAGATGAATAACAACATGCAAATGTCCTAAAATCACCTCAACCTTGTTGGAGAAATATGAAGATATGTCAATGGTTGCTCTAAGATGTTCGATTGATGCTTGATTGAATGATGCAAATTGCTTGATGAATGCAAATGAACTCGATGATTGAATGATTGTAGGAGATGTAAAATGAGAAGATAGACACTTATTTATACACTCTTGTGCATTAGTAACCTAATGATACCTGATCACAGGCCAACATAAGGTAATTTTGAATAAAAACCTGAAAGAAAATTTAAAATATTTTGAATTTGGAGCCAAGAGGGACTCATTCGCCACCTATGACGAATGGGTCCCACCTTGGACTTGAAAGTGGGTGTCAAGAATTAAGTCACATTTAATGTTATTTGTCGGGTTTAAATTCAAAAATACATTTAATTAAGCCTTACAAGGGCATAAAGGGGTCATGTAAAGCATACAAAAGGTGTAAATAGTGAAATTAAGCCTAGAAAAGTGTGAAATATTGTTACAAGACTTTACAACACTTCAAAATAGGACTTGATAAGTGTTGAAAAGGTGATTTTTAGGTGAATTATAATGAATAGAGTCTAGAAAAGTGTAGAAATGTTTTAAAAAACTTTACAACACCTTCACAAGATGTCTTAATGTGAATGTAAAAGTCACATTGCAACATTAAATCAAAGTAAAACAGGTCAAGCATCACGAGAGAAAGACCTAAAAGACCATGAAAATGTCAAGGAGCCATTTTTCTATGGTACATAGGGACTTTTCCACTGAGCATGGTTTGCAACATCAACTTACAATTCCATACACCCCTCAATAGAATGGTGTTGCTGATCGAAAGAAAATAACTTTACAGGAGATGGCCAACTATATGATTCAGTCACGAGATATGCATTCTTCTTTTTTGGCTGAGGTAGTTAATTGTGCCAATTATATTAAAAAATCATATGCCTCACAAGGAATTGTGACATCTGACTTGTGAGGAGGCTTGGTCCCATGTCAAGTCCGATGTATCTACATTTAGAGTCTTTGGTAGTGAGGCTTGGGAATTCATTCCTAAAGCTCAGCGAAAATCCATGGAGAGGAAGAGTCAACCACTCATATTTGTTGGCTACTGTGAGGATGTTAAGGCATACAGGTTGTTTGATCTTGGTTCCAGAGAGGTCTTGTTTCAATGAGATTTCTACTTTTATGAGTGCTTTCCTTAGATGGATTCTCCATCCCCAGCTTCTTTTCCATCTCCTACTCCTCACTCCTCATATGTTGAGGATTACTCATCTCTTGAGGATGAGGATGATGCTCCAGCTATCCCACCACCTCTAGATATTCAACCTTTACCCAAGTGGTCTCACAATACTATTGATGTAGCTAGACCTTTGGCAGGCGATCCTTTAGACTCCCGTCACACTCGTGCACAAACATCAGGTGTTAGTCTTTTGAGTTATACCATTTTGGATGATCCTTAGAAGTTTTCAGAGGTGGTTAGCATTCCTGAATGGGATAATGCTATGGAGGATGAGTATTCTTCTTTGATGAATAATCATACTTGGGATTTAGTTCCTCTTCCTAAGGGAAGAAAGTTGGTTCAGTGCAAGTGGGTGTACCATACCAAATATGTTGCAAATGGTTCTATTGATAAGTACAAGATTCGTATTGTTGCAAAGGGTTTCTCTCAAGTCAAAGGCATTTGATTATTCTGAGACTTTTTCCCCTATTGCCAAGATGAATTCTATTTACCTTGTACTTTCCCTTGCAGCTTCACAGGGATGGTCAGAATTCCAGATGGATGTGAAGAGTTCCTTCCTTCATGGTGATCTTCATGAGGAGATTTATATGAAGTGGCCACATGGTTTTACTAAGGACTCTTCGCCAGTTTGTAGACTTCATCATTCACTATATGGTGTCAAATAGGCCCCTTGGGCTTGGTATGAGAAGATGGACACTTTTCTACTTTCTTCTGGCTTCATACAATGTCATTCCAATCCCACAGTGTACATTCAAAGACATGAGGGTGATATTTTGATCCTTGTGCTATATGTGGATGATTTGATCCTTACAAGTGGTTCATCCTCCATGATCCAGAATGTTCATCAAGCTTTGATGGAGTAGTTTGAGATGACATATCTTAGCCTTTTGCACTACTTTCTTGGTTTATAGGTTATTTAGTCTTCTAATGGGATTTCCATATTTCCGCAGAAGTATGCTTTTGACATGCTTTAGAGATTTGGCATGCTTGATTGCAAGAATTCCCTCACACCATTTCAGTCAGGTGTTGTATTGTCTTCCACTTGTACTACTCCTATAGTAGATGCTACATTATACAAGCAGTTGGTTGGTAGTCTTTTGTACCCGACACATTCTCATCCTGATCTTTCATTTCTTGTTGTTCTTGTCTTTCGATTCTCACATGATCCACATGAGAGTCATTGAAAAGCTTCCAAATGAATTTTGAGATATATTCAGGGCACCTCACATTATGGTATTCACTATGCATCAGGAGATCCTTGAATTATTGGCTTCACTAACTCATATTGGGTTGGTGATGTCAATGATAGGAAGTCCACTTCTAGCTTTGTTTTTTGCCTTGGCTCTGGTTCTATTACATGGTCTTGCAAGAAGCAATCAACTATTTCATTATCATCCACATAGGCTGAGTATCGTGCAGTGATTTTGTCCAACCAAGAGGTTTTGTGGCTTTGACAGTCTTTGATTGAGTTCGGTTTTCCTCCTGAGAGTCCCACTATTCTTTGGTGTGACAATCAGAGCACTTTCCATTCAAATTTCTCATAATCTAGTGGAGCATCAACGTAAGGCATATAGAGACCCACATGCACTTCATATAGTAGTTGATTCAGGATGGTTTTCTCACCTTGGAGTACATGCCTATAGAGGAGCAAGTTGCAAACATCTTCACGAAACCTTTGGCATTGCCTTGCTATCTTCAGCTACGATCAATGCTTGGTGTGAAGGAAGTTGTCCTTGGGGGGTCTTCATGAGGCCTTCTTTCCTTCATGTTTTTTACATGCTTTCATCTCTTTTTGGAGTGGATTTTTTCCCATAAGGTTTTCCCCATTTCTCCATTTTTTAGAGATCTTTTAGTTGTATTGGGTACCTCATCAGGTTTAGTTGTCGGGACCTATTCATGCTTTCTTTGCTTTTTTATGCATTGGTTTTTAAGAGTTGTTTAGCTACTCCCTAAGTTACACTTAAGGGGGGGTGTTAGAGTTATCATGTATTAGAGAATAATTAATTACTTTAATTAATTATTATTCTAATTCTCATGCACTTAAGCTAAACTTAGGTTTGCTTTATTAGTTAATTTAATGCTTTATTTACATTAACTAAAAAGCTAATATTAGATCAATTTGTCTCATCACACATGATGTTGACACTTTTCATGATCTAATCCCTTTTCATTAGGGTTGATCTTATAAAGCATTCATTCTCTCTTGTAATTATTCATTCTGTAAGTATTTTCTTTTTGAGAAATAACAAATCTTTCTTTTGCAGAGCTCTTGGGTGGAAGGTGTTTTGTTCATTGTTTGATCTTGTGGCTCATGTTATTCACAAATATAATAGGGTAGAGTGCTATGTACTTGTATTGAAAGTCTGGTATTGGTCTAAATATGTGGAGAAAATCAGCCAAGGGCATGTGAGTCCTTGTATGCCTTTTTTGAAACTATTTTTCAGTCCTTTGATGTTAGATATGAGATCCAAGTTTTCACTTGTAGGCTTGTCATATCATTGCCGAATAATTTTGTAGGTGATTCTTCATGAATTGACAAGGTGTAGGGCTTTGAATGCAACAATAAAAAATGGATCTTCAAGCTTCCTTCAATGACCTCTAAGCCTGCAACCTACACATTCAAAGAAAAAGGAAATGTTGTGCCATTTAGGGGCTTGCCTTAGTCAAACCCCATGTTAGTGTTTCCACTTCCACAATGAAAATGTCAATAATAGGAAAGATAAATGATAAGAAGGAATGATGAATCAACAAAGTACTGCAATTCACCACCCTTCAATGGATTCTTTGAAGGACTGAAGTCATGCACATCACCTCGAGGTCTTGGAACTATTTTGCTTGAATGATTGAATTACTTGGAGACCTACAGTAAGGGTTAGCCTTCACAAAAAATGATAACATAAACATGCATAAACTCACATAGGATTTGACATGATACAATAAATCACTAAAATGTTGTTCTTGAATTTCTTGATTGTGTTCTTGATCATACATTTTCTAATAATTTTCTAGATCTATCTTGTTAGTTTTCAAATGATGCAATAACTAGGTATTTATAGGCATTTATTCTAATTTCTTAAAAAATAAATCCCAATAGCCGACATTTGTAGTTTGATTTTCAAATGTTAAAATATAAACACCAACATATTCAATTTTGGATCTCAATAAAATAGGGGGACTCAGATGCCCAAGGGTGTCCCAATCCTAACCCTATTTTTCAAGAAATAAGGTGTCAGGAGAAAAACATTAAATAAATGCATTTGTTCAATGCTTGCAATTTCTCGAAAAATAGTAAAAATAGGCTATAGAATGCATGATTTAGAAAATTAGAGGGTCAATTAGGCTCAATAGTTTAGGGGGAAAAAAACATAGCGTGAAATTGTTAAGGGTGACAATTTACAACTACATTTAGCCCCCACTTTAGTGAGAGTATGAACTTACACTTAGACTCACACTAAAGTTGAAAATCTATGTCAACAAGGTTATGATTTTCCAAATGTTGAAGAGATAGGATGAATAAGGATCTAGAGGGAGTGCACAAGCCCCCAAGATCTAAGATACCATGTAAAACCAATATAATTACAAAGGAACACACACATGTATGAAATGCAACAAGAGAAGATACACAAACATACAATGCAAAATAAAATATAAAAGGAGGGTATGGATAATCACTGGTTAGAAAATTATGTTATGCTAGGATCCACACCAAATATGTTCATGACTCACACAATAAAAAAGTATGATATTTTCTAGGTGAATCACAAACGGAAGAACCACGGGCTAGTGAAGTTTGATATTCACTAGGTGATCCCCCAAGACAAGGTAGCAAAATGAGAAACAAACTAGGTCTAGTGAAGTTCGCTATTCACTAGGTGTGTGCCCATAATGAAAGAGAAAAATGAGAAACAAACTAGGTCTAGTGAATTTTGATATTCACTAGGCGTGCACCTATGTCAACCATACCAAGAGTTATACTCCCTGATAACTTTGATAAGGTGCTACAAAAAATGATTAAGATGCTATGCTAACACATCACTAAGTTCAATGGTTGTGAACAAAGTGAAGCAATAATGTTAATGTCAATGCAAAACTAATTCCAACGTATGTAAAAAAAGTGAAGCAAATAATGTCAATGTATGCCCCCACCTTAAAGAAATTGCAAAACACCATTCTATGAGCAATTACTTTAAGGTAGAAATGATAAATTCCATTCAACAAAAGGTCATAGGATATTATTTAGAAATCCCTATGCGAATGATATGTTTCCAAATAAAGCTACATCATGATAAGGGGTTACCCCCAAATTTAATGCAACAAACAACATAGAATACAAACACTTAAGAGATCCACGAATCTAGGATCAGTATATGTCTTTGCTACAATGATATAATAGAGCTTAGAAGTGACATCATTCCCCAAATGCTTGAGGAACAAAAACACAATGGAGGAAAGGCACAAAGATAAAACACACAAAATTTTAGGTCAACATGGAAGAGATATAAATTTATTAGCACCTTGCATCATCCCCAAAAGGAAAACACAAGACAAAAAATAAAAGACAAAGTTTACGACATATAGAAGAATGGAGATAAAAATAGAAGAATGTCATGACAAATAAGTTTACTTTGTATCTTTGTGCCAACAAAGCAACAAGGGTTATCCAAATAAAAATTTCAAATACAAAGGCATGCTAAACAAAAAAACATGAGAGATCACATCGCGTGCAAGAAAACACAAAGAACACAACAACATAAAGGAGTACCACACATGCGAGTCGATCTAAAGCAAATTGTTTGCATCCCAATCTTACTCATCATATAGGGAAGGAAAACAACTAGCCATTACAACAAGTTTCATACTAGGAGCATCACCAAGTTCAACATGTGGTGGGTCACTCTCATAAGGAGGATCATCACAATTTCCCCCATCTAAATTCATAAACTTTGAAAATAACACATTAAGCTCATTATGCAATTTCTCATAAATTTTAGAAATCTCATATTCATCATCCAAGTTAATAGGAGGTTTTCTAACAATGGCAGTTGTAATTTCTTGTTTCACTTCCATTTTTATGTTCATGTCTTGTTTTGGTAAAAGTTGTAATTCTTCTCGAGCCATCTAGATAGGTGTTTGACTTTGAGGTGTTATTTTGTTCTTTTCTTCCAAATAACAAGCAATAACACATCTATACCTACACTCTTTAGCATTTTGATTTCTTCTTGCACGGTTTTCAATTTGTGATGGGGTAGGAGTGGGTTTCTCAACCATTTTAAGGGAGGAACTAAAGGAACCATCGATTAGGAAACCACTATCTCTTTAGGTTTATACACTTGTTTTACCTTTGGAGGCATAAAAGGAATAATTAGATTGTCTCTTGGTCTTTTATACAATATGTGTGGAGGGACTACAACATATTTACCTTAATTACTTGGAAGAGTCTTTGATTCGGGCATGGGTTCATCCATAAATGGCGGAGGAGGAACAATCATAGTCTTATCAGTTTCAAGAATATTGGTAAGGGATAAATTTGTTATGTGCTTTGCCTTAAAATTTTGGTATAATCTGAAAAATAAATCCTCAATAGGCTTAATAGGTTCCATAGGTTGCAGCCAAAAGAAATCCAATGAAAAGTTTCCACAAGAAGACAAAGGATTAAACCCACTATGATGCACTGTAAATATCTCGTTTTCAAATGGGAACTTTATGCACTTGTGAATAATTGACAGGATGACATTCATGGAGTGTAACCATGAGTAGCCTAATTTCACATGGAATTGGTTCGATGTCGAGATGATGGAGAATGATACATCTAATTGTTTTGGTCCAAATTTGAGAAGAAGAGTGATCAAACCTATCATAGGGTGAGAAAAACCATCACAAGTTTTCAACCATGCTTTGGATTGTTCATAGGAATCTTGATAAAGTTCATGCATAACAAGAATTCCTCAATGATCACATTCTCTACACACACGAGATCAATGAGTATCCCAATTGTAGGATTTTCATTTATACACCTGATGATATAGAGAGGAACATCAGGTGCATGTATAGATGCACCTATATGGGTGAAAGCAATGTTGGGTAACATAGTGGTTTGGCCCTTACAAGGTTGAATGGCTATGAGAGTGACCATATCTTGTAGGTCATCCTAATCACACTCTTATCATCATTTTTATCATTATTCATGTAATTATTTATCAACATTCATCTCATCATTCGTAACATCACAAGCTTGCACAAAGTTAGATGAATGGTTTGGTAAAAAAATGCAAGTTTTGGTTAGGCAGGGCAACATACTTATTCCCTTGATCATTAACACCACCCAACTAGATGTGATTAGAATCAATGAGGTCTTGTACTTGATGTTTGAGATGCATGCGTCATTCTGTATCATGTCCATTTGAGTAATGATATTGACAATATGCATTTGGATTGTAACTTGGAGGTAGAGGTTTGATTGTGTCCATAGGTCTAATTGGATACAGTCAGATTAAGTTCTTGTTCAACAGTTGCAACATGATCTAATGGAGGGAGTTAGGTAACTGGGTAAATTATCTATCTCATGATCTAAATTGGTATGGGGTTGAACTTATTGTAGCAACTTGAGGTTCAATGTGGTTGGTTGTTTGAGGTGTATGTGAATTGATAAAGTTCTTGTTGTGCTTCTTGAATGGTTGATAGTTATTTTGAGGAATGAATTTAGATTTATTAGTTGGAGTCAATGGAGATGTCTCTTCATATTGACTAACCAAATTTTGATAATCCTGAAGGGCCATGCACAAGTGTGTAAAGGATGGATATTTCATCAACAAGATTTTATCCCTTATGCCTGGTTACAAATTTTAAATGAACACTCTTTGAACATCCTCATCGAGAAGTAATAATTATTTGTGAGTAAAGTAACTGATAGCGCACTATAAAGTTTGTGACCTTTTCATTTAAGCCTTTGTTTGCATCGTGCTAAATCAATTAGTGTAATTTTAGGTCTAATGTTTACTTGGAAATGTTGGAGGAGGGCCTCAACAAGTTCATTGAAAGAGTGGATTGATTTATTCAACAATGAAGAAAACCATTCTAAAGCCATGTCTTTCAATGACCTAGGAAAGAGTTTAGCCAAGAGTTTATCTTAAAAAATGAAGTCACTACACAAGGATTTATATGCCAATATATGATTGCTAGGGTCTCCTTTACCATTGTACTTGTCAAATCGGGGTGTCTCTATGTTTTGTGGCATCAATGTTTTCATTTTTTCAAGTGAAAATGGGATTCTTTTGACATATTACATTAGTTGTCCATTTTGGTTTTTATTCAACGTTGAGATTTGTTGTTGAAGTGAGGTTACATTTTGTAAAAGTTGGTTAATGGTCAAATCATTGGTTGACATGTTTTGGGAATGTGGTGAATATGGTGGGATTGTGTATGTTCTTGGTGGACTACTAGTTTGCAAATTTATGAGAGGGGATGAAACTTGGGGTGTCACATGTGATGACCCAAATCCATAAGGATTTTTAGTGGAAAGGCCTAATGTTGGAGTTATGCCAATGCTTTGTTGTATTGTTGAGGTGATAGTTGGATTTGTGTATGTGAGAATAGAGGCTATAGTTGTAGGGAAGGAGAATTGATTTACTCCTTGGCTTTGAGTGCATCTCAAAGCTTGAGTACAACTAGCCATTGTAGGTACATTAGTATAGTGGCTACGCAAAACCTCTAATCCTTGAGAATCACTAATCAATTTTCTCATGTCATCTATTATAGGGACTGCTATGCCCGATATATATTCAATACTTACATAGTATTGAAGTCCTAGATCTTTGTCTAATTATTTCAGTTTATCTTTGAGAACATGGGAAATTGTAGTCTCAACATCTATAAAAATGGTTGCTTGTAAGGTTTTCATTGGTATGATAGCATTAGGGATAGAGTCCAAAATGGGTTGAGCATTGGCCATACTTTGCATAAAAGAGTTGGAAGACTCAAGATCCACAACAGATGTAACAACACAAGATGTCATAAGTATACAACTACGTCTCATTGAAGTATTGGAAATAGGATACCAAGTTGTGAAGCTCATGTGAGTTTTAAAATACTAAGTGTACCCAAGATGAAAACTAAACTATCAAATAACTAGAAAAAAAATACTCAAAACAAAATTCAGACAACAAAAGTAGAAAGAGAATACAAAAATAAATATGTGTAAAAGTTGGTTAAGCCAAAAGTAGGAGGACAGAGGCGCCCAAGGGCATTTGTGTCATGGGTAGGTTTTCCAAAAATTCAAAGTTTGACTATGTGTAATTTTGCTCAAGGGTTCTGGGTCTAGTTGCAGATAGGTTTGGCAATGAATATTATTTTAGAATTTTCTCAATTTATACCAATGAGGTTCAAAATGCAAATGTGCAACAATGTTGAAAATGTTTGACAATTTTGAATGCAATTTTCAGATCTAAAATGCCATAATTGACTAATTCTAAGATGCAAAAGAACGAAAATGATGATTTTATGCAATTTTGAAACTAATTAATGCACTTTTTTCACTTTTTTCACTTATATGAAAGATGCGTAAATGAATGTAATAAAGAACTTCGAGTTAGATATTTGCAAACCAACAAAAACTAAAGACATAGAGGTAGAAAAGTGTGCAAAAAATTGCTGAGTGTCGTAGGATAGAGGTGCCCAAGGGCGTCTATGTCCTTGATAAGGTATTTGAAAATTGAATTTTATTTTTTTTACTAGACTATCTAAGTGTTATGTTTCTGTGCAAACAATTCTGAAGTCACTATTTGTCTAAAAAATTCTCAATTTAAGATAGTGTTACTCAAATGCAAATGTGCAACAATGTTTGAACAAAAAATGCCAATTGTGAATGTAGATTTTACCTAAATAACTGAAATAAACCTTAATGCAACCTATGATTTAATATGATGTGCAATTTTTTGAATTTTTGTGCTTTTTATGATGTAAAAGATGAAATCCTAAGTGAACAATGCAAAACTTAGATCTATAATTAAATTTTTAGAAGGTATATAATGTTAATAGTTTGGGTTCACTAAAATGAAACAAAGAAAAATAGAACCCTAGGTCTAAAGTGTAAAACCAAGGATTCAAATTTTGGATGTATTGTGTCTTTTTCTAATGTTTCATTAAGATGGAGATCAACAAGGTGTTTAGATTGACTTTCAACGATGAAGGTGAGCCAATCAAACCCAAATTTTCATCTTTTTGAGTCTTAGAATGAATTGGAATTGATTTTCCTTGATTAACCTAATTAGACTATATGCCCTAATATGAAAAATGCAAGACATCGACAATTGACAAACTGTGACAAGGATTTGCAAGTAGATCTAAGAAGGGAAAAGTGTTGTGTATCAAACCTAAAAGTTTGGTGTTGGTCTGAATATGAGGAAAAAGTGACCCAAGGGCATGTGGGTCCTTGTATTCCTTTTTTGAAACTATTTTTGTAGTCCCCTGATGTCAGATCTGAGATCCTTTTTTTTTCTTGTAGACTTGTCGGATCACTGTCGCATAATTTTGTAGGTGTGTTTCTATGAATTGACAAGGTGTAGGGATTTTAATGAAACAATGTAAAATGGATCTTCAAGCTTCCTTCAATTTCCTCTAAGCTCACAACCTGCACATTCAAAGAGAGAGGAAATGTTATGCCATTTAAGGGCTTTCCTTAGTCAAACCTCATGTTAATGTTTCCACTTCCAAAACGATAATTTCAATGACATGAAAGATAAATGATAAGAAGGAATAATGAATCAAAAAAGTGCTGCAACTCACCATCCTTTAAAGGCTTCTTTGAAGGATTGAAGTCATGCACATAACCTTAAGGTCTTGAATCTTGTTTGCTTGAATGCTTGAATTGCTTGGAGAGCTACAACAAGGGTTAGCATTCACAAACAACAATAAAATAAACATGCATAAACTCACACAAGATTTGAGATGATGCTTGGATCTTGAATTATTGCAATAAATCACTAAAATTATTCTCTTGACTTGCTTGATAGTGCTCTTGATCATAAGTTTTCCAATTTTTCTAGATCTCTCTTGTTAGTTTTCAAATGATGCAATAACTAGGTATTTAGAGGAATTTATTCTAATTTACCAAAAAATAAATCCTAATAGCCGACATTTGAAATTTAATTTTCAAATGCTAAAATATTGACCCAGACATATTCAAATTTGGATCTTGGTAGAATAGGGGGACTCAAACACCCAAGGGTGTCCCAAACTTGACCCTATTTTCTAAGAAATGAGGTGTCGAGAGAAAAACATTAAATAAATGTGTGTATGTGTGAATGTAAGAGAGTTAGCAAATCAATACTAAAGCACACAAACATCAATGATACATATTATAGTAAAGATTTGAATAAAAGAAACTACTCTAATTGTAGTTAAACAAATCTTTAAAAATGTTCCATTGTCCTCTATTCTCAAGGATTCATTAAATCGTTTGGCTCTCAGATTTTATGTGTGCACTATGATTGTTAGAATGAAAACTTGAGAAATGAGATGCTTCTCTAAATGCAAGAAATCTAAGTTCCTACATGAAACTATGTGATGAAAGCCATGATACTATGATAATGGTGATATTGATAAATGGACAATGATGCTAACTTATGTGATGCAAATGCTGTGATAAGAGGCTCAAATGATTCTACATATGCTCAAATAACCGTTGATATGGTAATATAAAATGAAACTATAAAGGAAAACATGACTTAAAATGCAACTATAAAGCAGAACATGATTCTAAGTTAACATGATGCTACAATGCAAACTTGTTAAAATGCTAAACAATGCTAACTATAAGACTCCAAATGCTCCAATACTCCAAAGATATTCCTACATAATAATTCTACTCAAATGTTGGATGCCAAATACTATGGAAAAGGGTTGTATTTATAGGCTTTTCCAAGCATCTTGTGAAGTGGCAGCGATTGACGCTCTAGATTCAAACAAGAGGGATGAACAATGGAGATGAAGATAATCAAGAAGAATGTTCCCTTGACCAAAGGCAACATGCCAAATGGATGAAGGAATCAAGTGTGTGAGGAAAAGACCATGTGCTAAAAGTTTATTGAAGATAATTCTAATTTAAAAATTAGAATTATTTAATTTCATGTGACCTTGGTGAGGTGGCATGAAAAGTTGTAGACATGTGCTTGAATTCCAAATTTGAGATTAGTGAAACTTAATAATTAAATAAAACAAACTATAGAAATTTGTTTATTTAATTAAATTAGAGGAATGTGATTTTAGATTTGGAGAATTAGAAGATATGAACTATATAAATAAATTGAGAATTTATTTATAAGTAGATGAAATATTAATTAAATAACTATTATTTAATT
Source organism: Sequoia sempervirens (assembly GCA_007258455.2). Lineage (NCBI taxonomy): Eukaryota > Viridiplantae > Streptophyta > Pinopsida > Cupressales > Cupressaceae > Sequoia > Sequoia sempervirens. The sequence continues at coordinate 244,609,322 of VDFB02193867.1, read as the reverse complement.
AATTAAATGTCTTGACCATTTTTAGGTGTATACATTTTTCCCTTCTTTGAAGTAATGTGTTTACACGTTGCTTCAAAGAAAAATTTGATACTGATGCCGAGAATTTTTTCTTTCAATGCCCTAGATCTTGATTTTCAAGTGATGATAGATATATGCCCCCTCGCGAGATAAATCGGTGAATTTTTGAATTTTTTGGAATTTTTGAAAATTTGATGATTTGATGATGATCTCAAAATTTTGTGATTCAAAAACGATTTATCTTCCGAAAAATGATGTTAAAGCCAACAAGTGATGATTTGAAAATAAAATAAAACAACCCCATAAAAATGCCACTTAATTAAACTTTAAAAGGTTAAAACAAGTGATTAGAAAGTTCATTTGTGCATTGGTCATTTTGAAAACTTGATAGTGAGTGAGTGATTTAGCAATTTGGAGCAGAATGGTGATCCCCTACCACATGCATTAGTTTGACCGCCCGACGATGTACGGTCCTCCGGTATGTACCCCTTGAAACCACCTCATAATTTGTGCATTTGATTTTTCCCTCTTTTTCCATGTTTTGAATTTTTTTCATTATGTTTTAGTGCATAGGGTCACCACAATAGTGCATAGAATAAAGTAATGGTTAGGGTTAGTGATTTAGCGCATAGAGGAATTGATTTAGCGCATAGGTGATCTGACACATAGGGTGATTGAACTAGCATATTCATGAGCTGTTGTGGTGCATAGGATCTTTTAGCGCTTAGGGGAAGTTATTTAGTGCATAGATTAAATGATGTAGCACATATAATAGTTCGGCGCATCGGGACTCTATTCCCACGCATAGATCAAATGAAATGGCACATATGATAGTTCGACGCATAGAACCTCTGTTATAGCACATTGATGAATTTTTATGGTGCATAGAGTTTTTTAGTGCATAGGAAGAGTGTTTTAGCACATTGGTGAAATTTTAGACCAGATTGATGATTTGCTTGATTAGACACCTTGATTTCGATGATGTTTGATCATGCCAGCCTTTTTGTTGATGATGGTTGATGATGTTGATAGATTAGGTGTCCATTAATCTCATGATAGGTGAGATTCAATGATAGGATGATGATAATTGACCTCATGATAGGAAAGGATCAATGATAGTTTGATTGATTGATTGACCTCATGATAGGTGAGGTTGATTGATTGATTGATAAACCTCATGATAGGCAAGGTTGAAATGATTGATGAACCTCATGATAGGGGAGGTTGAATGATACAATGATTCTCATGAGATTTGATCAAAGTATCACCAAAGCTGATTAGATTGATAGGTTGATTGAATTTGATTGATTGACTAAATTGCGATTTTGTGATGATAGGAGCCGTTGATGAGTTTGTAGATTAGGGAGAATTTACCGAGGACATGGGAGTTGATTCCCCATCTGATGCAGCCCGAGACAACCATTATTGCACGATGTGGTTTGTCATCTCTTATCGATATGCCCTAGATTAGGATCAATAGGGGTTTGTGGGCTTCGTTAGTAGAGAGGTGGCACAATGAGCATAATACCTTCCATTTTCCCACTGATGAGATCATAGTGACCCCTGAGAATGTATATCAAATTCTATGGATTCCTATGGTTGGAGAGCTCATACTATATGATTCTTAGGAGCAGGGCAGGATGGATGCATGTGTCAGGTGTTTGAGGATGATACCATATGCGGCTATGAGATTCCTTGGAGGGACATGGCCGATGCTTATGCCACTTTTCCTTCTGTGCTGGTTGGTTTCACTGGAGGGTTCCTTTGTCCTAATCGTAGGTCAAAGGGATTGTTTGTTGGACGGGGTCAGATTTTTTAGAGAATGATTGATTAGGGCATGAGATATGCATGGGGTTGTATGCTTTCCCATCTGTACCATGATTTTCACAGGTAGTCTACCTTCAGGGGGAAATTTTATCAGCTGGGTTCACCTTGCTTCAAGTTTGGGCCTGGGAGCATATAGCAGTCAGTCGGCCAGTTGGAGAGAGACAATGCCTGACCATGAGGCCATATGTACACATTTATGTAGGTCGAGTTGCTTAGCCTAGGTTGGGAAAACTTGAGTACTGGAGGAGGGCCATGGATGATCTTGAGTTTGTGGTATGGCATCCTTATCTTGATTGCGAGTAGTGGCCTAAGGACGACACAAAGATGCCATTTTTGTTCTAGTCAATGTACCTGATCGGGCATACATGATTTATCATTGAGAGATTCTCGCTGCTGTGAGTATTGAGGTAGTATGGTAGAGTTCAGGGTATGGCGCAGGGCGTGGCTCACTATGCACGACAACGAATAGATGTGACCGACTAGGGACCTATTCTGTCTTTTGATGCAATAGTTAAGCATTATTAGGGATTGCAGACCATCCTATGGGAGGTGCAACTAGAGATTGTAGAGGCTCCGGTATCAGAGGAGTATGCTCAGTACATGTTCGCACATCCATTCCCTCGGATCACCATTCCAGACGAGATAGTGCCTTTATTAACGAAGGAGGGGCTAGTGAGGAGGGAGATGCTGATGAGAGTGATGGGGGAGGAGATGAGGGTGGTGGAGGCCTAGAGCTTGATGTTGGAGAGTTGAGAGTGCCTCGCAAGAGGTGAAATGTTGAGGTTTGGCTATCCTCACCACAACAGTAGACATAAATTGCTGTGCTATAGGTACAGCTTGAGAAGCTGCAAGGTCAGCTAAAGTAAGTTTAGGCTCTACGAGTGTAGGCATAGAGACCGATCTAGACACTAACGACTGAGAGGGATGCAACTAGGTAGCAATTACAGGCCTAGCTCACATAGGTCCAGGCTTAGGGACATGCACAAGGATAGATGTAGGGGCAGATTTTCACACCGACTTCTGAGAGGGATACCCTAAGATGTCGAGTTGATCAGGCTGAGGGAATCATTGAGAGACTACAACAGGCTAAAAAAACTACTAGGGCTACATATTATTTCAGAGAGATATGTCATACCGCACAGGGGGAAGAGTTTTACCAGGTTAGGTATCATGATGTAGTTCCTCCCGAGTAGTGAGAGAGTTTTGCATAGTCCCGGTCAGGTAGGTCCCGATCTCAGACCACTAGCATGGGTGTTACACAACCGCTTCTTGGAGATCAGAGAGATCCTAGTGCTAGTCTATCAGGTGGAGGAGGTACTGGTCATGTGATGCCAACACCGTTTGGGGGAGCATGACATAGCTCTAATTTTTTATTTTTCTAATGTACTTTAGACATGTATACACTAATGTATATGAGACATTGATGATGTACCTTTTGATCTTGAGACATTACAATACATTGCCATTTTTGATATTGATGTATCTCTTTATACCTTTGGATATCCTTCTACACTTTGACATTATGATTTTAAGGTTATATGATATGCGGCGATGATTATGATCTATGTGTCTATATGTTTTCATGATGGATGCCTATGATGTGTTGGGACTATAATTTTTTTCAAAATTTTAGTGGCTTACATTCATAAATTCCACAAGACAACCACATTTTGTGTGCAAAATTGCTATAATCCATTTCATATATCATATTCCCCAAGTGATCCCATCAGATTTGATCTTTTGAAACACCAAAATCCATTTGATCATCACTAAGAAGGAGCCTCTGAATAAGTAATCCATATCGGCATGAGTAGGTCCATGTCTCTCTGACCCATAAGCTATAACCTTTCAATTCAGGTATTTCTAGCATATCGACGAAAGGTCAAAATCATCACATTGATCAACAACTTAAGAGGGTACATATTTAGGAAGACAAGGCCTATTGTTTCACCGATGAAAAAGTTATCGACAAGGAAAAAGCTATCAGAGTGAGATCTTCAAGTTAGCTCGAGCATACATGTCATGCCAATGGAATTTCATCGACAAGATGCCCACTCCGTCTCACCGATGAAGCACAAAGAAACATGTTGGGGAGACATGTGCTATCATAATGAGTTTCAAATGTCTTTCTGACTCCATATGTCATGCCAATGAAAGTATCATCAGAGATTCTTGCCGATTCATCTAAAGGAGGAGGACGATACATTGGGGAGACTTGTAACGTCGGAGTAACTTTCAAATCTTTCAGCGATACCTATTCTCTTGTCGATGGAAATAAAAATGGATCAAAAGTTCATCAGAGTGATACTTGATGACAATTATGATATCTAAGTAACTTAATCAATCCTTTTTTTGAAGGTGATATGGATCAAAAGATGAAGCAAAAATCAACTATTTAACATCGGTAGGAGTGATATTTGGTCTCCTCGACCATATAAGGTGCCTAATTAAAGTTTGGCTTGATTCAATCATATAGATCTTCCAGAGTTTAAAAATGTCTTGTTGATATAATCATTTGATCTGACAGTGGGAAATTCAAAAAACTTGCTACACTCGTGCTCAGAGCTAGACATTAATGGCTGCACAGATACATACTGTATAGGAAATTCTCTAAGTAAAAGAAGAATAATTGAGAATTTGTAGGGTTGGTAGCGAAAGGAATGGGAGAATGAAAAAGGGCCAGAGAATTTCGTGTAGCCAGAAATTTTCAAGTAAGCTTGTGAATTCTCTGCAATTGTATTTCAATTTTGTCAATTTGATAAAATAAAATGGGAGGTTCGAGCTCTGGAAAACCAAAAGGTAGAAAAAAGCAGGGTGAGGGTAGTCATCCTAGGGGAAAGAAGCAAAAGACTGAGACTAGAGGTGAATTAGAAACAACTGAAAGGAAATTGAATAAAGATCTTATTGTCCAACTGCCTGGCTCAGGACCTAAATCCAAGCGTTCTACACAACTTAGGGCAGATGTGGAGAAATTTGAGGACAAATGCAAACACATAGGGGATGTGTGGACTTCAATTCAGGGTTATGAACTATTTATGTTCCACTATCATCAGAGGGATAGGTTTGAATTGGTATGCAATCCCTAGAAATTCAACTTGGGAAAATTAGTTGTCCCAAATGTATTCGTGGATGTGGAACTAATGAAACTCTTAGCTGCCCATTACAATCCAACATTCAAAGCTATCTGCAATTCATTGGGTAAGCCTTTCATACATGTGTCAAAAGCTACAATTTATGAAGTTTTTAACCTAGAAGGAACATGTGATGAAGCTATTGTGCATGGGAATTTAGAGAAAGAATTCTGAAGAATGGATACCAGATATAGGGGTTGGAGATTTCCATTGCATAGACCTAAGAAGGATGGAAATTTGGTTCCACTGGATGACAATGATGGGCCTCAATTTCATGTAGACTTATTCGAGCCCTATTTGAAATATACATACTTCTCAGTATGCCAGGTGTTGAGGGATGGAAGCTCCTGAGCTTATGTCAATTGTACCAATGGTAATTGCAGCTGATGTTCAATATCACAATGCCAAACAATTTTATTATGATTCTTACATCTTCAAAGGAATTGATTCAGGGCTAATGGCAATAAAAAATGGATCCCCTGTTCTGCATTTCAAACATTACTCTATTTTTATGCATATAGCAATGTATTATGGACAAGAATTGGGAATGTGGCAAGAAGAGTTAAGGATTACAAAGTCTGATAGGGAGGGTAAATTTTTACCAATTCAGTTATGGACTGCTATTTGGGATGGCAGGTTTTCCAATTCAAGTTTTGTGCATTTTGAAGAATACTTTGTTAAACCATTGTACATATTCTTTTACCATCCTTGTGACCATGCATTTTCTGATGAGATAAAAAGGTTCCTAAGACCCAAAGATTTCAATGGATCTATTGGTCACAACTGGGGAGATTGGTATTGTTTTGAGGATGCTACTATGACCAGAGTGTATGGTTTTGAAGATACACCATTCATTTTTCCTAAAACAGTGCCTGATAGAATTGCCTACTTGGAAATTGTTAGGAAAATGGACTACTCAAGTGTAATGAATCTGAGTTCCTTTGGAAAATAGACATTCATACCAAGCACTTTGTGCTTTGGAGATTTCACTATATTGTAGAAGGAAGGGTATGATTTGATTCTGGATAAGTTTTTGCATTATAATTTGAAGAGATCTCCACCACGAAAAGGGTTTGATCTAGAGGGATACATTGACTTTGCTAGGAAAAAGATGAAATTAGGTGGGTATAATCATATACCTTATCAGTATGATGATTTGATCAAAAATTTGGAAGAAAAAGAAGCTGAGAGGGTTGTTGATGAATATAACAAGTGAGTAGAGAAAAAAATAAGAGATACAAGATGTGGAACTGTTATCTTCTGGAGAGGAGGCATTTGGTGATGAGGGATCTTAGGGTCCAACTGATAAGATCTCCGGATTGAAAACTAAGGATTATAAGCTTCCTCTTAGAGAACCAAAAATTGAATAAGGTTCAGATACAAACACAAGGAAAATGGCTTATAGATCTTTTGTACTAGATGATGAGTTTGTGAAATCTCCAGAATTCAGAGCCTTCTTATATAAACAAAAAGGAAAATCAATAAGAGAATATGTTGAAAATGTAACACTGAATAATGAGGAGAAATTATTGATTAATTTGAAGTGTGGAAAAGGAAATGAAAGATATGACCCCAGAGAGGGAGAAAATTGTTAGAAGATTCAGGTGTCATAATTTTCCCAGGATTGGACCTAAATTCTGCTCTAGTTTTTGACAGTTTCTTGAAGGATAACAATACTACACATAAGCTTAGCCCTGAGGGAGTGACATAAGTGTATACAGGATCAAAGTATAACCCTAACAAAGGTTCCCTTATGATTTGGGCCCTGTATCAACCACATAAGAAGTTTATTGTTATTGACATTGAAAAGGATTTTGGACATGTTATGACATTGGAAGTTGGAGAAGCTGATCCTATGGCTACAACTGAGATTGACATCAATGTTTCCAAGCTAAATAAATCCCAGATCCAAATGTTGATCAAAGAGAAGGAAATGTATAAAATAAATAATGAAAGGATACTTAGGGAAAATGATCGCCTGAAGGATATGGTTGAAAACACATTGAAAAGGTCCACTAGGTTGCTGACCCAAGGAGAGAGCTCTCAAACAAAGAACAAGTGGGAAGGATTAGATGTATATTCTCAAGGAAAATTTGATACACTTTCTAAAATGATTAGAAAGAGACAAGCTAACTTGATGGTTTGGTAGAGAAAGCTCTGGGGAATTCACTCAAAGAATTATGCTGCAGAGTAGGAGCATAGAAGAATCAGTGAAAAAATTCAAGAGAAATTTCAGGAAATACAGAAGAGGGATACTTTTGATAATAAGGCTATCAAAACTACTGAGGAGATCATAAGAAAGGACAAAGATTACCATGAGGAACTTCAAGGAGATGCAAAAGGATTAATTGATGCCACAAAAGAAGGAATACCAACATTATTTGAAAATGATGGAAAAACAAAAGAGAAGGCCAAATGGATTGAAGAATGTGAGTTGATGCTGCAAAATATTCTGGAAGTGGCTATAGGAAAATACTCGACATTGGATGAAGCATGCAAGCAAAATGAGAAAATGGTGAACACGGAGATAGCAGTCAAGAATGCGTTGGGAGATGCTGATACTCACAAAAGACGGGATAATCTGGACCATTTGTCAAAAGTCCACTTATGGCTAACTAGAGCCTAACTATCTATTTTAATTATTGTTATTTGTTATTATTATCAAAATATATTCATGAAGGGATGCATCCGTTCAAAGTTTTGATATATATAAATCTGTTACATAGTAACAAAGAGGATAGGCGAATAAGGATAGATAGATAGAAAAAAGGCTTTCATGATGTTTACATTTCAAGAGACCATGTTGCAAGTATAATTTTGAGGAGATCAAGGAAGATATTTGATTATGTGGCTATACATTGGTATCAACTATTTGTTAAATATATTCAATTATATGGTTGTCTCCAACGTAATATTTCCTTATTATTTAAGTTGATATATCAAGGATATTTTCAATTTATCAAAACACATTTGTTGTTCTTGTGTGGTGTGATTAATTGGTTTCTTTTAGAGAATTAAAACCCTTTTAATCAGTCACAATAATCTAGAAGTGTTATTTGGATCAATAAGAAGAATCATATAACTAGGACTGTAATTCTGTCTCTAATTAGATGTTATTTGTTGTTCCTGTGTGATTTGTTTAATTATTCCTTTCAAGTAGAGATTAAAAATCCTTTTAATAAATCATAAGAAACCTAGTTGTGTCAATTGGATCCACAAGTAGAGTTTGTAAGTCACTTTTCTGCATGTTTATACAAGTTATAAACAAACATAAGTGTGCCTAACAGTTCAAATTATTGCCAATACAAATCATTTTGTCTTAGATCTTCATTTGACTCCGTTCATCCTACAAGGCACTAGTATCACCCATTTTCATCATTTAGTTTTATTAGAACTCATTTCAAATCTCACATATGAACATATTCATAGATTTTACCTTGATATTGCTTATACAATTTATACTAAATTAGGATTACATCTCTCCACTTCTCAATTTCCATTGTGGATAGGTTGCTTAAGTAGGAAACACATAGTTCAAGTCTGCTTCATTCACATAGGTACACCCACCTAGGTCTGGCAGAGCCTAAAGAGAAGAAGATTCAATAGCATTAGTTGGTCTTGTTCGTTAGCCAAAAATGTATCAAGAGCTTGGCAACCTCTTATGGTTTGAAACCAACATTTTTGAGACCTAACATGATGGATGCATTTAATTTCTATGTTATGATGATCATGATGATTATGATGGATGCATTTGATTTCGATGTTAAAATGCTATGTGATGTTCTATATGATGATGATGATATGATATGCTTATAAATTCAAATGATGATGCAACTGATGTGTTATGATTCTATGATGCTTTATGAATGATGCCTATGTGATGGATTTTATTATATCAATATAACGTGATGTATTTTATGTTTTTGTACTTTTCTCATGCAAATAGATAATGCAATGAATGGATGAATGATAGATGAAATGATCATATGATGGTGTATAGCTCTATGTGTTTATAATGTTTACATGATGATATGATAATGCATGATTGATGATTCTATATGTTTTATGAATGATGTTTTATGCTATGTGAGATGGATTTCAATTATGTAAATGATGTGCGATGATATGTGATGTTTATACTAATTATGTATGGATGTAATGATGATGGGATGATGTATGAATGATAAATGAATTGTGATTATGTGATGCAAATGATGATTTATGGATGATATATATAATGATGATGCAAATGATTATGCTTAATTGAGTTCACAAGACTTCAAAACCTCTAGGGCCCTAAGCTTAAATGAGTGAATCTATCCAACTTCCAAGAGCTATGGGAAGGTTGCAGTAAGTTGATTATTTGTTAAGTTAAGCTTCACAAAACCTTACCTATTTCCCAACTCTCTTGGAAATCTGAAGAGACTCACTCATTTAAGCTTAGTGGACCATTATCTTAATGCAACTATATGAAATGATTTTGATTATGTAAATGAGATGCAATGCACTTCTTTTTGTGTTTTCTTATGTGAATATCATGATGTGATATATTGATGGATGAATGCAAATGATGATGCAATTGATGTGTTTTCTATATGATAATGATGTGTTTTTGGTAATGTCAAGTGTACTCAATCCATTGATAAGAGAGATAAGCTCATTGTGAAACTGTTACAACTTTGGAAATCCCAGAGATCCAAATGCAAACTAACATGGATGCAATCTACTTTAATCATGTAGTTCTAATATGCATATGTTGTCATTCATAACAACTGATTTGTCGTGCTTTTTATCACCAATGAGCCTTTAAAATGTTGAAAGTGAGTACAAGCATTGATGTCATATTTAGACCATGATGACTTGAGTACTACTTCCATGATTTTTGATATTGCAAGTTAACACAAGCATCTAAGTATAATTAGACTAAGATGACCTGAGTATTGCTCATGTAAACAGACAAGAGTTAACCATTTTCCTATGCAAATTAAAAATTTCATTAGTGATACTTTGTAGAGCACGTTCCGTGATAATTTGCATAGTAATAACTCACAGAGATTAGACAAAAAAATCATACTACTTCCTAGTTCCTCTAGTTCATTACATCATCGAGGTGCTCCAAATATATGATAAAAAAATAAAAGTACAATAATTGAAAATTCGTGTTTGACGTGATAAAGCCATAATTCAGAAGGAACATCATCCATTTGAAGTTTGATTTTGGTTTGATTGATTTGGCTATGTGATTTGGATGGTTGATGTGTTATTGATGGTGGTTGATGTTCTATGTTGATTTTCCCTATGATCATGTTTGTTGTGTTTGTCCTACTGGTGTTTGTCTCTTGGTTCAAGCTTAGAGTTTATTGCCCCCAATGAGTTCATGATTTTTCCCCCAATCTAGGGTAAGACACGACCGCGATGCTAGGATATGTACATGAGGTTTTATGATGATAGGAAGATTGATGGTGAAAGAGAATAGTGAAAGTGAATGGTTGGCATGCTAAAATAGATGGAAAAGCTAACCTATCACAAATAATGCCTGTTTGCTAGGTTTTCACTAGTTTTTATTGCACTTTTTTTGTATTTTTCTCTTTTTCTGATTTTTATTTGATTTTTGATCTTTTTTTTATTTTTTTTGTTGTTACCAAGACGCTTGTTTGCCAGGTCTTCACCAAGGTAACCATTTTTTCAGGGCATTTTTTGATGTTTTTGAATTTTTCCAGGACTTTTTCCGATGCACTAGATGATTCAGGTGTAGAATTTCTTGAGATGCAAGCTATTGAGAGGTTCATCAAATAAATCCCCTTCTGGTGTGGGCAACTGATATGCTCCTAATTTGAAGACTGACACAATAACAAAGGGACCTAGCTAGTTTGGTTCAAATTTCCCCTTCTTCTCTCAATCCTGTTGGTTATGGGGATTTTCTTTTAAGACTAAGTCACCAACCTGAAATGTTCTAGGCTTTACTTTGTGATTGTAACTTCTGGATATCCTCTGTTGGTTATGGGGATTTTCTTGTAAGACTAAGTCACCAACCTAAAATGTTCTAGGCTTTACTCTGTGATTGTAACTTCTGGATATCCTATGTTGATATGCTTTCATGTGATCCACTGCATGTTGACGACACTCATCCAATAGTTCCAATTCATGTAACCTAAACACTCTGTAGTCCTCGTATGAAATGATCTCTTTTAGTGACACACGGTGTGATGGTAGCTCAACCTCAATAGGTAGAATGGATTCTAATCCATAGACTAGAGCATAGGGTGTGGCTCCTGTCACGGTGCGGATGCTGGTTCTATAAGCCCACAAAGCAGGGTTCAGTTGAACATGCCAAACATGTCCAACATCATTGATGTTTTTCTTCAAGATTTTTAGGATAGTCTTGTTTGAGGCCCCTGCATGGCCATTTCCTTGAGGATAATATGGTGTAGAAAATTGATTATGGATGTGAAACCTCTCACAAAGTTCTTCGACATCCTGATTCTTGAAAGGTCTACCATTTTTAGTGATAATGGATTGAGGGATGCCATACCGATAGATGATAAAGTTTATGATGAATGATGAATTTTTTTTTCCTATGATGGTAGTTAGGGGAACTGCTTCAATCCACTTCGTGAAGTATTTGGTGGCTATGATGATGAACTTGTGTCCATTTGATGAAGATGGATGAATCTTCCCTACAAGATCCAGTCCCCACTGACAAAAAGGCCATGTTGACGTGAAAGGTTGCAACTCTTGTGTTGGTGCGTGTATCAGGTTCCCATGGATTTGACATTTTTGGCATCTTTTGACATATTGAAAAGACTCCTTCATATTTGGCTAGTGGTATCCCAAACGTAGGAGTTTCTTAGCTAAAGTTAGGCCACTTGAATGTGTGCCATGTTGGTTGTTTTTCTTGTAAACCAGGTTGGTCTCCTATTCTACCTATGGAGTAGCCAACTCCAATCAAGGGCAGCTCGGAGGACCTGGACCAACTGACAAGATCAAGAGATCTTCTACACTTTAGGCTCTACAGAACTAGGGCGGGTATACCCACACAATGCCTTAAAGAAGACCAAACATTACTTTTTATAGCAGATAACTCCTAATGTCAAGCATTGAGGACCTCAAATGGGGCTAGATTCTTAGTAGCTCAACCTTGCAGCAACAAGGAGGTAGGGAAAGACATCAAACAAGATTGATTAAATAAAATGATTGATCTTGAGCAAGAAGACTAGAACCCTAAAGACATACAAAAAATATCAGATTAGTGCCATTATTCTTGGGCTAGGAGTCACAATAACCTGCAAGTAGAAGGAACCATTACTCTAGACATTAAAGTCTATGTGAAACTAACCTTATTAGTCTCACAACTAGTGATCAGATCTATAAGACTACTTATCAAATCCTCCTTTCATACATGTGAATCTCTGATATGATTAAAGCATTTAACTTATTCCTTGAATAAGAGCAACAACCTGAATAGACAGTAAAACATTACATTAAAATGGTTAATGAAATGATCCTTGATCAAATTTCATTAACAATCCATATGCACAATACAAAGGAGAGACTTAAAGACCTCAATCTATACATTCAAATTCATACATGTGTCCAAGACCTCACAATTTACAGACTACAAAACCTAGACCTTAAACTCTGATAGTAATTTGACACTGTGACTCAGTGCTCTTCTCTTCAGATTTTGTTCTAACTTTTGGCCGAAGACCCTTACAAATGATTCAAAAATTTATTTTAAATAGTCCAGGGATCGCCATCCAGCTCAGAGCCACATCAACATGCCATGTTAGACCCTAATTGCCATGTTCTTCAACTACTTCTCTGGTCTCATAAATGTCACTGGTCGGGTTGCTGCAAGAAAGACATTCCCGCACGAATGAAGCCAGACAATCAATGTCAAATCTGCCGCTGAATCCAGGCGCCCATACTCAAGCCATGCCGTCCTTGTCCTAGAGCCGTCACCATGAATGCTCCAAGTCTTTGCACGTGAACATAACATAAACCCTGAAACACATGAAATTGAATTTGGGCCGTCTATCGACAGTGATCAGGCGACTGTCTTTTAAATATCAATAGCCGTTGAAGTAGGCAACCACTGTCGGCAAGACATAAAGAGGTCCGGGAGACCACAGGACAAAAATCATATGTTGCATCAGATGCTCATCATAGTCAGCAAGAGTTGGCCGGGTTGGCCAAACATCATGGCGAAGATACCGCGGCCGAAGGGAGTCACACCGAAGGGTTAACATAATCGGCGAGACAAGCCGGGGTCGGGGAGACATCTCCCTGACATAATGAACACAAGCTGATGAGAGGGGGTCTTGGGGAGACATCCCAAAGAAAATAACTCTCACCAAGAAGCCTTTGAAAGAAACCCCTTATGAGATGTCGCTGTGACTTTATGTTTCTTTCGCCGATCCAACCTTCTCCTTTATGAATATCGCTATAGCATATTGTCATCGGGGAAACCTCATGTAGAATATATTGTGTCATACCGAGAGCCCTTCATTCACTCAAAGTCGCTGAGAAAAATCAAAGCCTATGCCGACGAAGACCCGTTATGTTCCATCGGCGATACCGAAGGTCACTCGCCGAGACCTCCCGCCGAAAACCCTAGCTCTTATCGAAGAGATTACCTTTATGTTTTCGGTCGGTGTAGCAAATCGTATTCGCTAAAACCTCCTGCCGTAGATCATAACCTACGCCGATGGGACCCTAAAGTGCACCTGTCACCGAGACATCCATAAGCACTATTCAAGGAAACAATATATCTTCGCTAAGACCTTACCCCGAGAACCCTAAATTTTTCCGAAACACATCCATTCACCATCAGTCAGTATAACATTGCAATCTCACTGTGACTTCACACTGATGGAATTACACTAGGGGCGGCAAAAGGATTTCGGGGAGACCAAGGGGAGTCAGGAAGACCTCACCCCGAGCAGACTCTGACACACCGATGGGAAAATCCCATCAGTGAGACACAAAAAAGTCAGGGAAACATCTCCCCTACCTCAACCAACATAGGTCGACGGAAAGAGACCTCAGGGAGATAACACGGGGTCGCCGAGAGGTAATCCCGAGTGCCAAAGGTCACAGCGAAAGCAACGCGGGGCCGGTGAAAATGGTAACAAGGGTCCAGTTAATCGACGAGACAAAGGGGCTCAGGGGGAACTTAAGTTGCAGGTGTACCAGCCAGGCAGGTCAATGAATCAAAAAGCCAGTAGAATGGGAACCAAACAAGGTTAGAGCTGGAACCAGGAAAGAGACGGAGTCAGAGCCAGAGTGGGGGAAGAAACGAAAACCAAAATGACCACCCAAGACCAAAACCCAACCCGGATCCGCCTCCGTAAAAGACAAAGGAAGGGAGACGGGAGCAGAACAGAACCCAAAACTGGAACCCTTGAAAAGGTTCCAAAACTTGTTCTCATTCTGATCCCACGCCCGCCAAAGGAAACAAAGAAAAAAAAAGGGAAGAACGTGGAGAGGAAAATGACGAGCGACCGACACAGGGCAGAAAGGAAAATAAACTCCAATCACGCGGAATCAAAATTAGGATGGATGCATGAACAGGAACTAGAATTTCAGAATTTGGAAAATTTCTAGTTCTGTTCAAGCATCCATTCCGCCTCTGATAAAACAAAAGAAAATCCAAGGAAAGCAAAAGAGAAAGGGGAACCAAACTAAAATCCCAAAAATGGGGAAAAGAAAAACCAGGAAAAACTCTAACACAGGCCACCCCACCGGAGAGATGAAAACTAGCAAGCTGGGCTCAACCCTTGTGGGAGCTTAACCCACATGCTAAAATGAAAGATAAAACTCACAAGCCAAGGATTTGCAATAAAAAACAAGGGCATACAACCAGAACCTGAAAGACAACCAAAAAGGCTCTAACATAGGCTCTAGTTGGGGATGTATGCCCCTTGTGGGCATAGCAAGAATTTAGATAATTGAGAGAGCAGACTAGAACAAAAGGAAACCCAAAAAAGCGAGGAGCTAACTGGACAAGGTTAGTAGACACAACAAAACAAAACCGACCTAAAAAGAAAAAACCTAACCTAATGTTCATGGAAAAAGAAATGCTTTAGATGAAGCACCACTTTGAGAATTGTCCATGAACAGGCAATTCAGGAGTCACATTGTTAATTCTTTTTTTCATTTGATGACATTAGGCCACCAAATGAAAATTGAGAGCCAACTTTTACCCCTGTCAAATACTATTCTGTAGAATGAGCTGGTCTCTCCTAACTCATGCTTGCCTCTTCCAAACACAAGTACCTGATTGCCTCTGTACAAGTGAAAACTTACTCTCTATTTAGTTTTATCTTCAACTGGCAACCAGATCCAATAAACTTTATCATTGCCACACTCTTCATTGTCTAATTGTGTGTCATGTGGCAATACCTATGAATATTGATCAAGACCATATGAAAACATAGTCTGATCACAAATAGCTACCTGATAAAACATATTAGGACCTCTAAATAGGCTGTCATATTCACTATTTACATTACCCTGAAGCTGAAAACAACTAGCTCCAGTGCTCAGCATATTGTCACATTCTGTGAAAACTTCATCAAGTGTATGCAAAGGGATACACTCACCATTCAACACATCTTGTAACTACTCTATATCATTTTCAGTAGGAAGAGGCACATTATTAGTGCAATGATGGTTTAAACTACTACTCCCACTTCATCTTTTCACTTGGCTTTGTTCTTCATCATGCTGGCAATGAGAGTCACCAAAGGACTCTAATTCATCCTCATGGGCTGTCCAACTGTCATTATCATCCCAATCTTGCTCATCATTGAGCAACTCTGGTTCAGAAGCACAATCTGATTTCAGACTGAAAACAGTGTCATCATGATCTGCAAGATCACCATTAGAAGGGGCATCAGAATCACTTGCATCATACCTTGCATCCTGCAGGTCCTCACTGTCAAGACCGAAATGAGTTGCACACAACAACCTAGAGTTGTGTGCACACCTTTGATATTCGGTGGCTAACAAATATGATATTTGTTCACAACTTAGTAAGTCACTATTTTGACCTATCCTCTCAACCACCTCTTCCTCTTCTTGACCTTCACACAGACTAGATGCAACACCAAGCAACAACCCAGGATATCCCAAGGTATCTTCAAAAATATTACCTTCATGAGGGTGAATTTCCACACCTCCTTTGTTAAATCTGATATCCTCAAGGGCACTTCCTGAATCAAAAAATTCATTTGTCTCCTCATGAAGACTTGTGTCAAGACTGCACCCATTTGTGCACTTGAACTGCTTAACTGTCTCATCACATTGCTGATTACACCTCCCTTCTTCAAAGAGCCAGTCCAACTGATATTCCTCTTTGGGTTCTTGGCTTGGGAGACTCAACCTCTGATCTTCTGCTTGGGGCATCACTTCTGCAAGTTGTTCAAAGACAACTTCCTCATCATCTAATGACACATCATCAAAGGTATCAAGGAACAAAGTCCCAAGCTAATACCATGAATCAATGAAGTGCATTGGTAAGCAAGTAAACCAATCATCGACCACACCTTCTAAAGATCTGACAAACAACTTCATGACCACATCCTCTTTTTCAACCTGATATTCTCCAATGAAATCAATAAAAAATTGCATATGTCTTGATGCTGATTCCTCAACACCACCTTTAAACTTGGGTAAATATTTATTGATTCCCCTAGGGGCAGCATGTGGGTAACCCTTGATTTTATCAAAATCCAAAGGGTTGTATCTTTCACTATCATATGCCCTCTTATGAAGACAAGACTGTGCCTTAAGCATGGTATCATAGCTTGTAGAGGGAGAATCAGGACAACAATGCATCTTGCAAATGAAACCTATTCCTCTACAACTATCCAACTGCAATATTCAAATATCCCCTGATGATAGTGCTTGATCTCACCAAATAAAGGGGAATAAAGTTGCAGCCATGGAACTATTTTTTGAATCTTCAATGGGTTTACCTTGACAGAGTCGCCACCTCTTTGCAGAGGACAAAACTTCAAATGGTATGAAGCTCACTTACATGTAAATTTTTCTCTGAGTTCCATCCGACAGAGCACCATAGATCTTGTAGCTTTCAGGTTCACTGCAACAAAACTTTTCTCCAGGCCACAGATTCTTCAAGCTTTGAACAAAACAAACATGGCAAATGATATGACTCTTTTGATATGTCACTTTATAACCGAATTTTTGAGTAAGTCCCCAGTAGAGTCACCAATCTGTTGGTTGTTTTTCTTGTAAACCAGGTTGGTCTCCTATTCTACCTATGGAGTAGCCAATTCCAATCAAGGGCAGCTCGGAGGACCTGGACCAACTGACAAGATCAAGAGATCTTCTACACTTTAGGCTCTACAGAACTAGGGTAGGTATACCCACACAATGCCTTAAAGAAGACCAGGCATTGCTTTTCATAGTAGATAACTCCTGATGTCAAGCGTTGAGGACCTCAAATGGGGCTAGATTCTTAGTAGCTCAACCTTGAAGCAACAAGGAGGTAGGGAAAGACATCAAACAAGATTGATTAAATAAAATGATTGATCTTGAGCAAGAAGACTAGAACCCTAAAGACATACAACAAATATTAGATTAGTGCCATTATTCTTGGGCTAGGAGTCACAATAACCTACAAGTAGAAGGAACCATTACTCTGGACATTAAAGTCTATGTGAAACTAACCTTATTAGTCTCACAACTAGTGATCAGATCTATAAGATTACTTATCAAACCCTCCTTTCATACATGTGAATCTTTGATATGATTAAAACATTTAACTTATTCCTTGAATAAGAGCAACAACCAGAACAGACAGTAAAACATTACATTAAAATGGTTAATGAAATGATCCTTGATCAACTTTCATTAACAATCCATACGCACAATACAAAGGAGAGACTTAAAGACCTCAATCTATACATTCAAATTCATACATGTGTCCAAGACCTCACAATTTACAAACTACAAAACCTAGACCTTAAACTTTGATAGTAATCTGACACTGTGACTCAGTGCTCTTCTCTTCAGATTTTGTTCTAACTTCTCGCTGAAGACCCTTACAAATGATTCAAAAATTCCTTTTAAACAGTCCAAGGATCGCCATCCATCTCAGAGCCACATCAACATGCCATGTTAGACCCTAATCGCCATGTTCTTCAACTACTTCTCTGGTCTCATAAATATCACTGGTCGGGTTGCTGCAGGAAAGACATTCTCGCACAAATGAAGCCAGGCAATCAATGTCAAATCTGCCACTGAATCCGGGCTCCCATACTCGAGCCATGCCATCCTTGTCCTAGAGCCGTCGCCATGAATGCTGGTTCAGTGGATCCAGCGACCCTCTCGTCTGCCACCATGAATGCTCCAAGTCTTCGCATGCGAACATAACAGAAACCCTGAAACATGTGAAATTGAATCTGGGCCATCGATCGACAGTGATCAGGCGGCTGTCTTTTAAATATCAATAGCCGTTGAAGCAGGCAACCACCGTCAGCAAGACATAAAAAGGTTAGGGAGACCACAGGCCAAAAATCATATGTTGCATCAGACGCTCATCATAGTCGGCAAGAGTTGGCCGGGTCGGCCAGACATCATGGCGAAGATACCGTGGCCGAAGAGAGTCACACCGAAGGGTTAACATAATTGGTGAGACAAGCCGGGGTCAGGGAGACATCTCCCCAACATAATGAGTACAAGCTGATGGGAGGGGGTCTCGGGGAGACATCCCGAAGAAAATAACTCTCACTGACGAGCCTTTGAAAGAAACCCCTTATGAGATGTCGCTGTGACTTTATGTTTCTTTTACCGATGCAACCTTCTCCTTTATGAATATCGCTATAGCATATTGTCATCGGGGAAACCTCATGTAGAATATATTGTGTCATACTGAGAGCCCTTCACTCACTCGGAGTCGCTGAGACAACTCAAAGCCTATGCCAATGAAGACCCTTTATGTTCCGTTAGCGAGACCAAAGGTCACTCGCCGAGACCTCCCGTCGAAAACCCTAGCTCTTACCGAAGAGATTACCTTTATGTTTTTGGTCGGTGTAGCAAATTGTATTCGCCAAGACCTCCTGCCATAGATCATAACCTACACCGATGGGACCCCAAAGTGCACCTGTCGCCGAGACATCCACAAGCACTATTCGGGGAAACAATATATCTTCACTAAGACCTTATCTCGAGAACCTTGACTTTTGCTGAAACACATCCATTCACCATCGGTTGGTATAACATTGCAATCTCGCTATGACTTCACACCGATGGCATTACACTAGGGGTAGCAAAAGGATTTCAGGGAGACCAAGGGGAGTCGGGAAGACCTCACCCCGAGTGGACTCTGACACACCGATGGGAAAAGCCCATCGATGAGACACAAAAAAGGGGAAACATCTCCCCGACCTCAACCAACATAGGCCAATGGAAAGAGACCTAGGGGAGATAACACAGGGTCACCGAGAGGTAATCCTGAGCACCAAAGGTCACAGTGAAAGCAACGTGGGGCCGGTGAAAATGGTAACAAGGGGCCAGTTAATCGACGAGACAAAGGGGCTTGGGGGGAACTTAAGTTGTAGGTGTACCGGCCAGGCAAGTCAATGAATCAAAAAGCCAGTGGAATGGGAACCAAACAAGGTCAGAGCCAGAACCAGGAAAGAGACGGAGTTGGAGCTGGAGCGAGGAAGAAACAAAAACCAAAATGACCACTCGAGACCAAAACCCAACTCGGATCTGCCTCCACAAAAGACAAAGGAAGGGAGACGGGAGCGAAACAGAACCCAAAACTGGAACCCCTGAAAAGGTTCCAAAACCTATTCTCATTCTGATCCCGCGCCCGCCAAAGGAAACAAAGCAAAAAACAAAGGGAAGAATGCGGAGAGGAAAAAAACTAGCGACCAACACAGGGCAGAAAGGAAAAGAAACTCCAATCACGCGGAATCAGAACCGGGATGGATGTGTGAACAGGAACTAGAATTTCAGAATTTGGAAAAATTCTAGTTTCGTTCAAGCATCCATTCCACCTCTGATAAAATAAAAGAAAAGCCAAGGCAAGCAAAAGAGAAAGGGGAACCGAACTAAAAGCCCAAAAATGGGGAAAAGAAAAACCAGGAAAAACCCTAACACAGGCCGCCCCACCGGAGAGATGAAAACTAGCACGCTGGGCTCAACCCTTGTGGGAGCCCATTTAACCCACATGCTAAAATGAAAGATAAAACTCACAAACCAAGGATTTGTAATAAAAAACAAGGGCATACAACCAGAACCTGAAAGACAACCAAAAAGGCTCTAACATGCCACAAATACTGTATTGAACCTCGAGTAAAGTAGTTTCAGCCTTGTTACGTTCAAGACACCGAAAGAGAGTACTATCAAGACCTCGTCGGTAAAGTACATTGGCTGTTTGGGTGTGTTGAGCTGCTTGTCAGAGGAAATTTTATTTTTGGTTCTGAGATAAATTAGGTGGGAGGGTATTGTCTTTCAGATAGGTGTAGATTTTCCTGTAGGTAGAAGCGCCAACTTTGGCTAGATGGTAGATAACTTGGGATTCAAGGTTGTCATAGGTGGGGTTAAACAGTTGTTTCACCATGAACTCATAACAAGATTGATTTTTAGGAATCTGTAAGAGAGAAGCAATGGTATCCATGGCATCAACAACTTTGTTGTCGCCTCTAGGAATTTTCTCAAATTTTATCTCCACAAATTAATTTTTGAAGTCATTAACCATTATTTTATATGACACTAGTTTATCATCCTTTGTTTGATAGTCATCGTTCACTTGGTTAATGACTAGCTGAGAATCACCATAGATATGCAACTCTATGATCTTCCACTCGACTACTACTTTGATTTCGATGATCAATGCTTTGTATTCGGCTATGTTGTTGGTGCAAGGAAACATCAGTCTGTAGGATTTGGGAACGATATGTCATTATGGTGAGATAAACAATATTCCTACACCTGATCCATGTTGGGTGTAAGAGCCATCAAAGTACAACATCCATTGTTGTGTTGATATGGTTAGGACGTCAGCGTCTGGAAATTCAGTGCTCATCAGATGGTCATCTTGTAGTGGTGCTTCCACTAGTTGATCTGCTATGAATTGACCTTTGATTGCCTTCCTGTCCACATACTGGATATCAAACTCACTTAGCATCATGACCCATTTGGCTAATCTCCTTGTCAAGGCAAATTTGCTTAGTAAATACTTTAGTGGATCAATTTTGGCTATGAGTTTAATGGTGTGAGTCAACATGCAATGTCTTAGTTGTTGGGTAGAAAATACTACCGCTAGACAAGATTTTTGAATGAAGGTGTAATTGATCTCATATCCATTTAAAGTTTTGCTGATATAATAGATTGCCCTTTCCTTTTCTACAAAATCTTCCTATGCCAATAAAGCTCCCAAAGATATCTCAGTTGTTGCAATATAGAGTATCAATGGATTTCCTTCAGTATTGGTGGTGACATTAGATATTGCTTGAGTTGATTAAAGGCTGCTTCAAATTTCTCATCCCATTTGAAAGAGACATTCTTGTGTAGTAGATGATTGAAAGGATGAGTCTTGTCAGCCAGCTGTGCGATGAACCTCCTGATGGATTGGAACCTTCCTTGCAAAGATATGAGCTGACTAATGTTTTTAGGAGGAGGCATCCCCATGATGGCTTTAACTTTTGTAGGATCCACCTCAATACCTTTGGAAGACACTATGTATCCAAAAAGTTTAGCTGATGTTACACCAAACACACATTTCTTGGGATTTAGTCTCATGTTGAATTTCTCCAGTAGGGTGAAGATCTTGTCTAAGATTTCTAGATGTCCTTCTCTGGTGAATGACTTTTCCAGTAAATCATCTACATAGTCCTCCATAAAAGTATGCATCATGTCATGGAAAAAGGTGGTCATTGCTCTCTGATATGTGGCTCCAACATTTTTAAACCCAAAAGGCATTACGTTCTAGCAAAAAGTGCCCCAAGGACATGTGAAGGCTATTTTGTCTTGATATTTAGGTGCAATTTTTATCTGATTGTAACCTGAAAAGCCATCCATAAGTGATAATATTTCCTACCTAGTTGTCAAATCTACGATGATGTCTATGTTAGGTAGAGGAAAATCATCTTTTGGAAAAGCCTTGTTGAGATCCTTGAAATCTGTGCATATCCTAATGCTTTTATCTAGTTTTGAAATAGGCACAATGTTTGATATCCATTTGACATAGTCAATAGGTCTGATAAATCCCACATCTAGCAATTTCTTCAACTCAGCTTTCACTAAAAGGGCGATATGAGGATGCATTTTTCTCAGCTTTTGCTTGACTAGTTTTATTCCAGGTGGCGGTGATAAATGATGCATTATAAGTTTTGGATCTATACCAGGCATGTCAGCCTAAGACCATGCAAAGTTGATTTGCCTTTCTTCAAAGAATTTAGTGAAGTTTGGATTTTCTTGCTCTGTCATTGATGCCACTAGATGTAAAGTCCTGACTATTTCATCTGTGCCAACGTTGATGGATTGTGTTGGTTCAACCAACATTGAAGACCTTTCTTGATAGTACTTCACAAGAGTGTCAAATCTCCCATCTTTTGGTGCCTTAAAGAGGTTTTTACCATCAGATGCGCTCTTTATTTTGATTTTTTCTTGATCTAATGCAACCATTGAATGGTTTTCACCATTAGATCCATTTTTAATGTTCATTTTTTTGCAGCTGAGAGATTTAGCACTCCCCTTGTCTGAAGCGTCATTATGAGGTTCGATGATGGAACATGTTTTAGGGTTATCAGAACAGAGGAAGTTTACGATGGCATCATTGTTCGGAAAGGTGGGTATGTCAAGTAGCTCAGATTGGTCCCAGTCAATCAATTTGGGGTGTACTAATGGCATGGAATCGTTGGATTGGCTAAGGTTAGAAGGGGTGAGTGTCATGATGGAAATGTCATCGAAGTTTCCAATAGCAATGTCGAGGTCCATGATGTTATTCTCCTCCAAATGATCTATCTTGCTTAGAGTTTGATCGTCTTCACTCGAGTCATTGATATGTTGTGATCCATTTTCAAGTGGTCTATAACTCGAGCTCTATCCCTCCATACGCATTGGTGTATACTTTTGGATGACATCAATTTCCTTATCATGACAAGACTCTTGAAAGAGGGAATCCCATTCATATTCGTTAGAATCCATTTTAAAACTATCTCTTAATTGGAGGATTCTCTCAACAACCTGCTTCTTGGTTTCTTCCTTTGATTCTTCTTTGTACCCTAGTCCTATTTTTTCCTTGGCATGCATTGTGATAGGTTGTATTGGTTCTATGATGCCTCCTTTCCTTTTACCGATAGGACCTTTTCCCTCATATTCCATCTTTTCCAATATTGTCTTCCCTTTGCCATATTGCTCCTTTTGTATATTTGAGGTGGATGCTTGTGAAGATTCTTCATCCTTATACAACTAGTTTAAAACCTCCTTGTCATCTGATTCATCCACTAATGTGCCTACTCTTACAAAGGTGCCATCAAAGAGTGTGGTTGGTTGTGATGATTGTTGTCTTGATGTTGATGGTTGCCCATATGAATTAGGATAAGATGAAAGTTGTGATAAACATAAGGATTGCTCAAATGAGTATTCCCCCATGCCTTTATATTTCAATTGGATATTTTCAACTTATTTTGATAAGGCATTGAGTTGACCTTCCTAATTTTTTGGAGTAGGACTATCGATACCTTTTTCTCTTGATTGATCCTTTATCTTGGGCTGGATTGATGAAGAATTTGATGTACTTTCTTTACTTGAGGGAGTGGAATCACCAATACCCATATCCTTTGATTTGTCCTTTTTCTCAACCCACTTTGACAAGGTATTTAGTTGTTTTCCATCATTGGATGAAACATGAGGTGAAGCTTCCCTATTGTGTGGTAAAAAAGAATCTTGGGTGGTCTTGAGGGTGTTACAATATTGGGGGTTGTTGGAGTCAACTGCAATAGTGATTTCCTACCCATTGAAAGGGAACTTCAAACATTGGTGATATGTGGATGGCATTGCTTCCATGTCATGGATCCAAGGACATCCCAATAGTATGTTGTATGTTAATTCTCTATCCAACACTTGGAATACTATATCTTTGACAATTGGTCCCACTTGAATAGGTAGCACTATCAACCCTTGTGAAGATCTCTCCTCATCATCATATTATTTTATTGTAATTTTCCTTCTAGGAACAATAACATTTTTTGAATACCCAAGTGCATAGCCAAGTTTCAAAGTATAGATATTCAGGCTAGCTCCTCCATCTATTAGAACACGTTTAACACGATGTTTGTGGATTAAGACCTCAATGTGGAGGGCAGTGTTGTGTGGATGGGTGATAGATACATCATCGTGTTCAAAAAATGATAAGTAGTGTGGTGCAGTCAAATGTCCCACCATAGTCTGAAATTGGAAAACTTCCAAATTGTTTGGTACCGTGGTGGCGACTAGAGCTTGTTCCAAGATTTCCTTGTGAGTGGGTGAAATATTGAGAAGTTCTAATATGGATATTTGGGCAGGTATTTTCTGCAACTGATCAACTATGTTATATTAGGTTGTAGGGATAGCAGTAATTGCTTTGGACATGGAAGGGGTAGCTCCTTTCAATGTTACCCTGGCTTGTCCTCTTGTGATTGCATTGATTGGTGAATTGTTTTGTCCTTCTCTGATTTGATGACATTAATTTGATTGTCATTTGCAGTAATGTTGGTGATTAGATTTATTGGCACAAGGTCATTAATTTGATGTGGGGTGGTGTCGATATCATGATGCTGATTTTCAATTGTAGCAACGTTTCTTTGGCTCTTGATTTTGATGTCCTTGTTTGGATTCTCAACCACCTCAACACAAATAATGGTAGAATCATAGACATAGTTTATGTTTTTGCCTTTGGTATTTGAAGAAGAAGATTCCCCTTTTTTGTAATTGGGTAGAGGGTTCTTGAACGCTCCATGATCATTGTTTGTTTGGAGTCCTACAAATATTGTCTTGTTGTCAATCAAGTCTTGTATCAAGTGCTTCAATTGCATGCAGTCATTGGTTTTATGTCCTTTTTTTTGATGAAAGTCACAAAAATGTGCATCATTCCACCATGGAGGCTTGACTTGTGGCTCCCAATTTCTTGACTCTAGTAAAACTATGACTTTAGCTTCAAGAAGTTCCTTTAATGCAAATTCTGATGATTGTCCCAAAGGGGTGAACCTCCTTTGATTTGAGGATGTTCGATATGATGGTGTTCTAGATCCAACATTACCTTGAATTTTTCTTTTGTTGACATTTTGGTTGTTGTTTTGGTTGTTGGGTGGATTGTTGTTCTGATTAGTTTTGGTGGCAACTATTGTTAAGTTGAATACAAGTTTTGCATTTTGGGTCTCAACTGCTCCATCATTGTTTCCAACATTTTTGTTTCATTGCCAAAAATTTGGTTTGTCACCGCTATTGTAATTGTTGGGGGAGTTTGATGAGTTGTTTTCATTGTAAATTTTGATGAATACTCTCTTGATCAAAGCCTCTTCGATTTTTATTCCGTTTTCAATCAATTTTTCAAAGGTAGTCAAACATTGTAATTCCAATCTGTAGCTCATCTCGTCATTTAGGTTATCGATAAAGATTTCTATATTTTCTTTTTCAGGTATGGGATGAGAATATCGTGCAAACAACCTCCTCCATTTTTGCAAAAATACAAGGAATGATTCACCCTTTTTCTATTTCAAATTACAAAGGTCCATTGTTATGTCATGTTGAATGTTGTAAGAGTAGTGGGTGATGAACTTGTTGACCAATTCTTCAAAGGTGTTAATTGGTGGTGCAAGTTTGGAGAACCATTCAAGACATTGTCCACCTAAACTTCATGGAAACAATCTCATCAAGTACGTTTCTTCGTATGCAACTTCAAGACTCATGGTTCTAAATTCCCCCACATGGTCTATTGGATCGGTTTTACCATTGTATTTGTTATACTTTGGGAATTCACAATGTTTGGGAAAAGGGATCATGTTGATACATTGATCAAATGGATATGGACAAATGTCTTGTATTAAGTATCGTTTTGAGGTTCCCCTTTGCATATCAAGAATTTGTTGTTGAAGGTTCTTCATTTGATGAGTTAAGGAAACCACTTGTTTTGGATCATTTTCAGGATTTTTGGGAGGTGCTTTCAATTGATTCACATCAAATTAATTGGGCAATTTGATACCTTGTTTAGCTAGCATGAGTAATTATTTTTCCCCATTTCTTTCAAAAATATTTTCTAAGCATGTGTGGAAGTTTGGATCTTGTTCCGCATTTTGGATATCTTCCTCAGTTATGTCTTCCCCATCATTGTTGTGGATTCCATGGTAAGGATTCTCTTCAACTTTATCCATGGTGTTTTGAGTTTCAATGGTTGGAGTTTCGATGCCTTGAGTTCTAATGTTTGGGGTGTCGATGTTTTGTGTTTCAAGTTCTTTTTCCTTGAGTTTCTACTTTTGTAACTTTGTTTGAATGAGCATACAAGTGTTATAATTTTGACTAAACTTTGATCTTTGTTTGGAAGAGTGCCAAGGATTACAACTAAGTCAAATAGAATTTGAAAAATTCTAACGAGACTAAGTTTGATTTGATTATGTAGCTTTGTTTTGTGATGAGAGGATGATAAATCCTGATGATGAAACTAGGCTTAATAATCAAAGGTGTGATAAGTTTGATAATTTAGGAACTTTGAGATGTTAGATCTTGGTTTAGGTTGGAGAATTACACTTGTAGAGGTCTGTTTTAACAAGTTTAGACTCTGTTGTACTTGAGGAATGATTCTGGACTGAAAAAGATTCTAAATTTTGGTTCAAACTTTGAAACAGGTGATAAATTTAACTCTTAGGTTTTGCATTTAATGGTTGCACTAAAACAGAGCTCGAATGTGCTAAAAGTTTTGATAGATGTGCTAAAGCAGAGGATGGATGCACCAGAAAATTGCACAGATGCACTGTAAGATTGCCTAGATGCGCTATAAGATTTCTCTGATGCGTTAAAACAGAGGGTAGATGCGCTAAAATATGCAGCGTATGTGCTATAATAGAGGGAAAATGCACTGGAATTTTGCATAGATGCACTATAAAAGAGGGTAAATGTGATGGAATTTTGTACATATGCCTTATAAAATGCAGCAGATGCACTGAACTGGGAAAATGTCACGTTTTCTTGCAAGTTTGTTTAATTTTTAGATTTTCCAGTCAAAGAATTGGTTGTTTCAATGGATGATTTTTGAATCAAGGTTTTTACTTCCAATGTATGATGTTTTGTTTGAAATTTGTTAAAAAAAACATTAGTAAAACACATCAAACATGTACAACTTAAGGCTATGTAGGACAATATTTACTGGATTCCCACTTGGATTTTACTCCAGCTGTGCCAACTTTTAGCGGATGATTAGAAGCTTGACCCCACTGGATCCCCTCCACGACACTCACTTCTATGGGGTAGCCAAGCTTCAATACCCATGAATCTCCCATGGAATATTTCTCATCTCTACTAAAAGTCACAAAAATGTGGGGCGGCTTCAAAGGTTAGACCTTCTGCGCCAGTAAATAGAATAAGGATTTTGGCCTTGCTACAACAAAGGGTTCTAGTATAGGTATTCCATTTGTGGGGGATAATCCATACCGCAAGAGACCATTACTGCCCTTCTTGTCAGAACAATCCTCATGATACTTGAACTTTCCTCAAGTACCCACATTTATATCCCGGTTGGAAGTCGCTTGGCTTTAGCGTGTTACTGGTTGGGTCGTTCCCTTGGGTGATTACTTTTTTCCACAAGGAAGACCCTCTAAGGATAAATAAAAATAAAAATGAATGGGTCTATATTTTTGGTCACCCAGTTAAGGGGAGAGAATATGCCTACCATTCATCAAGCACGAAAGGCATGGTGCTCTTTAACCTTTTAATTAATCTAGATGCCTATCTTAATCAAAAGAAAGCATTAAATAACTCCAACCCCTGCATAAATCATCAATAGTTTGATAAATTTGTCTTTGATCGACGTATCACCCACCTGCAAGTAGAAAATAGCAATTAGTTTTCAGATTTTGCAAACTTACACAGATGTGCTAAAACAGTCATTCAATGCGCTAAAAGATCATTCCTATGCACTAAAACAACTATTCTATGCGCTAAAAGAACTGATGAATGCACTAAAAGAAATGACAAATGCGCTAAAAGAAATGACGAATGTGTCGAAAGACTCCCTGAATGTGCTAAAACACTTGTTGGATGCGCCGAAAGAAATTTCGTATACGCCGTAACAGACCTCGGATGTGCTGAAAGAGTTGTCGTATGCACTGAAACAAAAGTTCTATGTGTTGAAAGAGTTTCCGTATGCGCCAAAACAGAAGTCGTATACATTGAAAGAGAAGTCTTATGCACTAAAAGAGTTGTCGTATGCGCCGAAATAGAAGTCGTAAGTGCTAAAAGAGTTGTTGTATGCGTCAAAAGAACTCACGGTCGTGCTAAAACGTCATGTCTAGCCTATTTACAATTTTTTTTCTAGAAAGTTGGTAAAAATGGGGTTGGGCCCCACGGTGGGTGCCATTTTGTGTATGTGTGAATGTGGGAGAGATAGCAAATCAATACTAAAGCACACAAACATCAATGAGATGTATTATAGTAAAGATTTGAATCAAAGAAACTACTCTAATTGCAGTTAAATAAATCTTTAAAAACGTTCCATTGTCCTCTATTCTCAAGGATTCATTAAATCATTTGGATCTCAAATTTTATGTGTGCACTATAATTTTTAGAATGACAACTTGAGAAATGAGATGTTCTAAATGCAAGAAATCTAAGTTCCTACATGAAACTATGTGATGAAATCCATGATACTATGATGATGGTGATATTGATAAATGGATAATGATGCTAACTTATGTGATGCAAATGTTGTGATAAGGGGCTAAAATGATTCTACATATTCTCAAATAACCATTGATATGGTAATCTAAAATGCAACTATAAAGAAAAACATGATTTAAAATGCAACTATAAAGCAAAACATGATTCTAAGTTAACATGATGCTACAATGCAAACTTGTTAAAATGCTAGCTAACTATAAGACTCCAAATGCTCCAATGCTCCAAAGATATTCCTACATAATAACTCTACTCAAATGTGGGATGCCAAATATTATGGAAAAGGGTTGTATTTATAGGCTTTTCCAAGCATCTTGTGATGTGGCAGCGATTGACGCTCTAGATTCAAACAAGAGGGATGAACAGTGGAGATGGAGAGAATCAAGAAGGATGTTCCCTTGACCAAAGACAACATGCCAAATGGATGAAGGAATCAAGTGTGTGAGGAAAAGACCATGTGTTAAAAGTTTGTTGAAGATAATTCTAATTTAAAAATTAGAATTATTTAATTTCATGTGACCTTGGTGAGGTGGCATGAAAAGTTGTAGACATGTGCTTGAATTCCAAATTTGGGATTAGTGAAACTTAATTAAATAAAACAAACTATAGAAATTTGTTTATTTAATTAAATTAGAGGAATGCGATTTTAGATTTGGAGAATTAGAAGATATGAATTATATAAATAAATTGAAATTTATTTATAAGTAGATGAAATATTAATTAAATAACTATTATTTAATTAATTAAATGTCTTGACCATTTTTAGGTGTATACAAAATGCATTTGTTCAATGCTTTCATTTTCTCAAAAAATGATAAAAATAGGCTATAGAATGCATAATTTAGGAAATTAGAGGGTCAATCAGGCTCAATAGTTTAAGGGGAGAAAAACATAGTGTGAAATTGTCAAGGGTGATAATTTATGACACTACATCTTTTAATCAATCTTGTTTGGCATGTCTTCCTCATATTGAAAATTGGGCTACAATTAACTTCTCACATTTGGATTTGGGATTTAAAATAAATGTCTTTCAAACCCCAAGATCTACTCATGTATGCTCTCCTATTGTGCTTAGAAATGATCTTGAGGATCAGACATAAGTGATCTTATTTTTTTAAGGGGCCTATATAGAGAAGTGATCAAACTCGGGGATGACCTCAACTTCCATGTTCCAAAAAAATATAAATAGCGGGAGGTGAATTGAAAGACATGCCTATTAGAAGTGGAACATTGTCAATCTTGATTAAGTCTCTAAAAAAAATATACTTTAGAGAAGTGAAGGTGGAGAGTGGATTACCCTTTCCTCTCAGTTGTTTGGGATTATTCCCTTTCATCTATGAATTAAGGTCTCACATACCCTTGTGGTATATTTGGAGGATACCCCTAGCTGATTTTGTGAATCCTAGTCAAAACTTATTGGCCATATCCACTTGTGTAGATTTGTTGGTGTGTCTTATGTGCTTGATTACTTAAATAAACCACCTTCCACTTGAAACCAAAGTGGGGATATCCATCCAAGATTGAGCCTAGGAATTTTCTTATTTATATAATTGATTTAGGTATTTATCATTTTAGCATAAATTTACAAAGGTTCAAAAAGACATTCAAATAAAAAAAAGTATCAAAAAAATAAAGAAAAATAAGATTTTTTTTTTGCATAACTTTCAAAACTGGGTCTTGCAATCATTGTGCATTTTCAATCATTTTAGTTTTAAATTGCATCTCTTGCCATATAAAATTGCATTTTCAGTCATATAGGGCTGAAATGAATAACCTCTGAAAAAAATGATGATCAAGATAAAAAAGGCAATAATCTATTCGAATAAGATGGAAAACAAAGGAAAACATCTAGAACTTGAAGATACAAATGACACATGAATCTGCAGGAGTGACCCCAATGACACTACTCAACATGCAAGATGCAAGTTGAAAATTGTTGGTTGACAAATTTGTCCTTTAAAAAATAAAATTTTAATTGCTCCATTATGCCCAAAAGAAGAACTAATCGATCACCAATAGTTGGAGAGATCACCATTGCATTGGTGATCTTCCTCTAAATTTTAGTTGAGGTACAACTCCCTCTTCTGATATAATTTTGATTTTTAGAATTTTATGAAATCTGAGATATGCTTTTGACTAGAAATAAAAAAAGGTAGAATAACATCTATCCATAACCATGAAATAGATGATATTGAAATTGATTTAAAAAGACTAACTATGTTGAAAAGTAAATGGGAAAAACTCCCAGATCAGACTATCAATGTAGTAGGTTGACTCGACTCACACAATTTCAACACTCAATGCATTTATTTGAACAAAACACCAAAGAATAACACATTCCCACAGGGAAGGAATATCCATAACACCTATCTAAGCTCACAGACTTATTCATTAGCATTAAGTATTTCATCCAAAATTTACTACTCATAGACAATAAACATCTACAACAAATAATTAAAACTACAAAACTGATCCTCCAATTAAGACCAATTCTCTCTTATGTATCACAGTACAAGGGGGATCTAAATTTTGGACCGTTGAACCATCCAAATTAAACATATTTATAGTTTTTAAAATTATATCTGTCACCAAATTCTTGAAATAATTGAATGAAATTGATTCTTTGAAAGAATCACAAACATTAATCTCATCATCACATAAATAGCTAAAATAATTGCCGATAAGATGAAAAGAAGTTTATCATTGAGGTGGCTAAGCATTTGGATCACTAGAGACTTCTTCTAATGCTGACATCTACTGTGTTGAAGCCACACATTCTTTGTAATCATTTAGTGCCTGCATGATGATGGGAATCTCAGCTTGCTATGGGATGATCACATTCTTTATCCTCAACTGCCAAGTTTCCTTGTTAATATGAATGGGCTCCAACTTATGTGTGATATTTTTGATTGCATTGGTGATCTTCCTCTAAATTTTAGTTGAGGTACAACTCCCTCTTTTGATATAATTTTAATTTTTATATTTTTTTGAAATTTGGGGTATGATTTTGACCAGAAAGAAGAAAAGGTAGACTAACATCTATCCATAGCCATGAAATAGATGTGATTGAAATTAATTTTAAAATAAGTTAACTATGCTAAAAATTAAATGGGAAAACCATCAATATCATGACTCACATATTAGACTATCAACAACAAGTTGACTCGACTCACACAATTTCAACATTCATTGTAGATACATGAATAAAACAAAAATAATAACATATCCTCACAAGGAAGGAATATCCATAACACCTATCTAAGATCATAGAATTATTCATAAGCATTAAGTATTTCATCCACAATTTATTGTTCATAGACAATAAACATTTACAACAAATAATTAAATCTACAAAACTGATCCTTCAATTAAGATCTATTCTCTCGTGCATCACAGTGCAAGGGGGATCAAAATTTTGAACGCTTATACTTTTCCAAATAAAACATATTTATAGTTTTTAAAAGTATAACTATCACTAAAGTCTTGAAATAACTAAAAGAAATTGATTCTTTGGAAGAATCACAAACATTAAGTTCATCATAACATAAAAAAACTAAAATAATTGTAGAGAAGATGAAAATAAGTTTATCACTGACGTGGCTGAGCATTTGGATTGCAAGAGAATTCTTCTAATGTTGGCATCTGCTGATTTAAAGCCATATGTGCTTTGTAATCATTCAATGCCTGCATGATGATGGAAATATCAACATGTTGTGGGATGATCACATTCTTTGTCTTCAACTACTAGGTTGCCTTGTTAATATGGATGGGCTCCAAATTACGTGTGATAATGATAGGGGAGTCTTCATGCCAAGATAATGCATAATCGATCCTAGCTAACTTCTTCAATGTATCCTTATCAAACACCTATTCCCATGACAAGATATCAACTACTTTCAAGAATCCATCTTTTAGGTCCTCAACCATGGAAAGACCTCTGTTGTCAGCCTTCATTATTTGACATCTAAAATCAATTTTTTTTATTGAAATTGTTATTGAGGCTATTACATTCCTTTATCAACTTGCTCTATTCCATAAAGTTTTGTCATATGATAGAAAAATTCCATTCTATGCTTTTCTTCCATATAACAACCTAGGGGTCATCATTAGATGAAATAAATTTCTCTCACACAAATTTCTCCATACCCATTGCAATAATCTCAGCTAATTCCTAATCAATACATATCCATTGTGACTCCTCCCATTTACAATTAACCAACTTTAATTTAATTGAATTCCTCAAAAGTACAAATTCATCATATACCTTCTTCAACTTTTCAATAATAGGAGGCCACTTTGTTTTTATTTCAGGTACCCACTCTTGAACAAGTTTTCCATAATAATTATCCTTCTCAATCTTACTCATCATGGCATTTCTGAATACAAAATTAGGATCAAAGGCAGGGATCGCCTGATTGAGAGGTTGGGGAGAAGGGCCTATTAAATTTATGAGACAACTAGAGATCTAAATTCTACAGCTTCTTTCAATTTATCTTTATCCCATTATTCTTTCTCCATTCTCTCTACTTGCTTAGAGGTTGTGACTTGAAAATTATGGACATCCCAATGTCTACTAGGTGGACCTAAATCCACTTTGTTATGCTATAATCAACTATATTATCTTGATTATGACCCTTTTGTACTAACAATTATGCAATTTCCATAAACAATCATCTAGAAGCTTAATATTCCATTAAACTAGAAGTTATCTTTAACTTCTTAACTTTAGGGGTTTTCTGTAATAGCTTTCCAACTACATCCTCTTCTAGTAGATTGACCCATACTATTTTCCTCTTTTGAGAGAGATAATTTTCTAACCAGGAAGGGTGGGGGGGAAGAGGTAGCATCAAGGTTTTGGGAAGTCCCGGGTGTAGAGAAGCGAATAAATCTATTAAGAGGAGTCTTTGTTGTACTTTGCAAACCAAAATAAATTGAAGTTTTACCTCTTTGTGTGCTCCCTCATGGCATATCCTAAGATTGGTTAGGTTGCTCTTCACGAGTCTCCACACTCTCTATTTTAGTTTCTTGCCTTTGATCACCCTCTTCTTGTTGATGCTTAGTTTCCTTTTCTATTTGTTCTTTAGTTATGATGTCAGGGAGAGGGCCTTCACCACATGATTTCTCATGGCCTCTATTCTTCTTAGGAGGATCTTCTCCATATCCACTATCACTTGATGATGTTATGTTTAGTTTCAGTGGTGTCACTGATACTAAAGGGGTTGCACTTGCATGACTAGTGCTAGTTTTCTCCCCATCTCCTCTCTTGTCTTTTGGTGGGGCTTTTGCAGTTTCTCCCTTCTTGGAAAGCTACATTTGAGTTCTCCTTAAGGTTACTATAGTCCTGGCATAGAAATATTTGATTTTTCTGCTATTCCAATCAATTGTCTATAGGGGTTGCAGTTGCACCTTGCTTATAGAAATGGGATTTGGGATTAAATAAAAACTATCATCTTCAACTCCTCTTATATTCCATCCCAATTTAAAATTGAAAATCTGACCTAGAGTAAGCCTCATCCAATTCCTCTTTCTCACTTCATTGTCATTAACACAATTCAAAAAAGAACTTGAAAATGAAGTATACTTCAATTCAAAGAAGAACCTGACAATGCTTCCCTCTTGTAGAAATATTAACATTCTATCACCAAGAGAATATTTGGGAAGGTTGCTTACTCGGTATTAAGTTTTTAATTCCAACTGAATTACCCTTTCACATGCCGACTGTATCTCTGTTTCTCTTCACTTTCGGGACCCCAATTCTCTTCTTAACAATAAAAATAACTATGCCATAAAAGAAACTTAATTCACACATGATCAAGCATTTATTTCACCCACTCAACTCTAACAACAATAAATTTCTAAAAAGTAAGCCACTTGGCACCAATTCTGGACTTCGTAATGTACTTGATATGATTATACTTTCAAAATTCTCTTAGAACTAACCTAGGACCTACCAAAGTTCAAAAAACTTGCCTAAGTCCACTTAAGGAATTCTTACCTTTATTCTGTACAACTTTCCTTAATTAGAGTTAGGATAAGTTATAAAACTTCCTTCAACTCTAACAAGGGTTTCAAAACCTCCAAAGTCTCACTTTCATTTTCTTTAGAGACTTGTTCTACTTCATAGAAAGCTTCTTCAAAAAATACGTAGGTTAGAAAACCCTCATGACATCTGAAAGAGTATTAACTTCACAAAAGACTGACTTGGAAGATAACTTAAAAAAACAAATGGATTGATAAATACTAGAGCTAGTAGAATAACAAGTCAAGAGTATGCCATTGGGGTCTGACATGGTTTTAAAACTTAGCCAATAACCAATGGGAAAAGCTAAAGTGTGAAATAGTAAATAATAATGGTAGCGGCAATGAATTATTGGGAACTACACACTTAGACCAAGATTTAGGAAACAAAAATATAGGTACTAATAGTTTGAAGAATACTGATCAAATGAAAATGGAAGGTTGCCTCCAAAAACTAAGAATCCAAGAATGTCCATATGGTAAATGCTCCATCTCACCGAAATGCATGGGGTAACCAACTGTTGCATTTTCCTAGTACGTAAGAACATGAATTAGATACATATATCTCTCCAAAACAAAACCAAGGAATCATTAACACTAATAGTAGAAACCCCCCATAATGCGGAAAGGGTGACCCAAGTTAGGGACACTGAAACTATGTGAAACCAAGAAGTGCATGTAGGAGAACAAAGAACATTTAAATGTGCAATTGAAAGAGTACCTACAAATAAAAGGGTGTGCAAACTAGGGAACACATGCATGAGAAAAGAATCAATGGGATTCAATGTTGTCGTGAAAGGAACAATCACTTGACAAAGGTGTGAAGGAAAAACAAAGGAACTCACAACCCACCCATGACACTTTATATCATAGTGCAAGTACAAAAGGCACAATAGAATATGCAAAATCCCCAAAAATCAAACACCAAAATGACACTTTATCTCATTACATCTACAAAAGAGAAATTTACATTTAAAAGATATCTATAATGCCCAACTAGAAAAAAATGCTGGAAATACATGTGGAATAGCCCAAAACAAGTCATCTCACGCAAACATAAAGTTTCAAAGAGCTAAAACATCCAAGTAATTCACTAGAGTGTGAAAACACAAAAAAATGAATAAAATGTAATTGGATTTTTTTTGGAAAAAGTGCATGGATGGCTATAAAGAGCTTTGAAGGACCATCCCAACATTGCTGGAATCACGAAATATGAAGAAACAAGTCAATATTTGTGAGATCGAAAGTGAGAACAACACATCTGACTTCAATAGGCCGTAAAATGTACCAACAAAAAATTTGAGAAAAAAACTAGTACCATTGGATAGTGCTCACAACCAACTTTTTGATGATATCTCATTTGCCTAATTTTGATAATCGAGCAAAAAGTTAAGCCCCTTGAATTTTTTTCCAATTAGAGCACAAGAGGCAAAAAAGCTTAGTTGCTTGGGCGACCAGGTGTTGGAGCGCATGGGGCTTAGGGTGGAGCCTCTGGTCACCCATGTGACCACAAGGTGTGTTGTAGCAGGTGTGGGGGCTGAAGTGAAGCCCCTAGTATCTAATAGGACTGTTGCTCGATTGAATAAGGCTTGCAGGGGCTAAAATGGCACTCCTGATCACTGATGTGACCTTGGGACTAGTTTGGGTGGTGGAGGTTACTGACTACATGGTGGCTAGCGGTGGATGGAATGGCTGCTAGGGTTCCACTCCATGGGTAGAGAGCCCTTAATATAGTGCAATGATTTTTTTATTTTTTTTACATTGTACGGTATGATGATTGGGAGGTCGTACAACTTCCCAAGTAAAAAAATGCCTCAAAAGTTCTTGACATCAAAATTAGGCAAATTTATAGATAAAATTTATTGATTCAACCTCATGAATGTAATAGTGAGGTCCTTTTTGCACCAAAGTGTATAGAAAATTCACCCAACTACAAAAATTATAAAAAAAATAATGGAGATTTCAGACATGAAGTCCTATAACCCTAGTTGAACAAAAAATTCAAAAATTGAGAAGGGGTTCGTTGAATCCATGCTCTGATACCATGTTAGAATTGTGAATAACATAAGACACAAGATTAAACAACAAACACAAGCCTTCCATGCAAGAGCTCTGCAAAACAAATATTTTCTATTCCTCAATAATTAAAACTTAATAAATGAACCTCAAAAATCTTCAAGGAGATCTTTAGTCTAGATAAAACAATGGGGGTTGAGTACTTTATAGGAGAAACCCTAAATGATAAAGAGAATAGATCATGAAAAATTTCAACATCCTATGTGATGAGACAAAATGATCTAATAATAGCTTACTTCTATTAACATAAAAAAACACTCCTAAGTTTAGCTTAAAGGCATGCAAATAAATTATATTAATAATCAATTAAATATTAATTAATTATTAGCTAATGCATGATTACTCTAAATTGTGCATTTTCAATTATTTCAGTTTCAAATTGCATCTCTTGCCATAGAAAATTGATCAAATTTTAAAAATCAAAACCTAAAACATTTTCAAATTGCTAAAACTACACTTTTGGGTATTCTGTTGCACATCTGGCTTGTCCTATGGCATATTTTGCATATCCTACAATGCTTCTAGGTAATTTTGCAGTGTCTTTGGTCCACCTTGTAGCATTTTTGGGTCATTCCGCTATGCTTTTGGAGTATTCTAGGTCAATTTTGGATATAAACAATGTCCTTAAAGTTTTCAAAAATGTATCACAATCAAAATTTATCAAGACAATAAAACATAGCTTAAATAGATATTTCATTGGTATTGTCTTATTTTCCTTGATACTAATTGAGGAGCAGACAACTTTTTAGTATCTTGTCATATCATTATCAAAGTTTATCAAAGTTCAAATTTTATCTTCTATCCTTTTTTCTTTATATCATATCATTTATGGATATACCAGCTTGAGAGCTTCAAAGCTACTCTTTAGTTGAAAACCTCCACTCTTTATTACGTTTTCTTAGAATCACAAGTCTAGTTCAAGTGGACTTTATCAATATCGATCTTTATCATTTTTCTTGGACTCACAAGTCTAGTTCAAGTAATAATCTATCATTTTATCAATCAATATTGTTATCATAATTTGGAGATCCAACTTGGCCATGACTATGTTGATGCTTGAGAGAAGAGGATAAGGATTGGACTATATAAACCCTAGGTTGATAGCATAAGGTCCACTATATTTGCATCAAAAGTTAGAAAATGATTGCTCTGTTAGTTGTAAATTTTGACTAGTTGTATTTATTATTTTTTGGTGATGTGTGTGTGTTTGTGTATATGTGTATGTATGTAATACATATATATGCATGCATATATAAATATATATATTGTTAGTCAACACTCCCAGTGGCCAAAATAATATCAGGATCATGAAGGTCTCAGATAACTACATCATGTGGGGTAAACTTGACTATCCTATTGGTCTGGGATTGAAAAATATGATACACTAAAAGAAGTTTGGTGGAGATATTAGGAACAACAAGAAATTTTTGAAGAAAACCACCCTCAAGTGTGATATTACCTAAGCTCAAAACTGAAAGTTGTGAAGAATCCCCAACTGCAATCTAAGTAGTGCTACAATCTGAAAGGGATGAGACCAAATCCTGAGAGGGTGTCATGTGATGTATCACACTGAAATCAAGTATCCATGGAGATAAATAAGGAAAGGCCTTGCAGAAAGCACATGACCTTTACCCGTAAAAGAATATTTGAGGGTTGAGATGTTATACTACTACATGGATTCCTCCAAAGACTCTAATATTTTCCAACATTTATGTGTTGGATATCCCTCCTTACCACAAAAATTACAAGGTTCTAATGATTTATTCTTTGTCTTGGAGGAAGAATCCCCAAACTTAGAATATTTTTCATACCGAGGAGTGGTTTGAGGTTTTTATTCTGACTTCTAAGATGGTTATTGAGAAACATTCACTACTTGATGAAGAGTTTATTTTGGGATTTTGTTTCTTCTTGTCTTTCCCTTTGGATGTCTGTGCTACCAATGCCTAGGTTTTGGAACCAAAAAGAGAATCAAACTGAGTCAACTTTTCCTATTCATGAGTTAGAAACTCACATAAAAATTTGAAAGTTAGCATGGTAAATGCATCACACAACACATCCATAGTAGAGTAGAAAGTAGAAGAGAAGACTTGAAATGGCCGTATAAGCTTAGATAGAATTAGGAAAATACATTCTTTGTCATTTTTATTCTTCCCACAACCTTACAAAAGAGATCTAGTGAATTAAACTTATGCAAGAAGTCCTTAATGGAGGGGAAAGAATCAGGTACAAGTGATGTTAATTCTGCCTCAATTTGAAGATGTTACACCTCGTTGCTTATTTACCAAATACTTTAACTTTTATGAGTAAATATGATTTTAATGCACACGATTATGTCTTGGTGATGTTTGATAAATGAATGAAATGTATGAATATGAATTATGATGAAATTACTTTTTAAATGATTTTAATGATGCTTATGTTATATTATGAATTTGATTTATATGTTATCAACTAACTAAAAACATGTTGCTCTAAGTTGGATGCAGGAAAGTTTGAACCCTCCAATGGGAGAGGGAGAGCATCACCTAGGAGAATATATTGGTATTGGAACAATTTGTATTTCTATCTAAGTAGATGCACACACTCACTTGCATAGGTTAGAGGAACCTTGTCGAGTCAGTCTAAAATTTGTATTTGTAAGTGCTAAACCTAAGTTGATAGGCCTATATGGGATATATATATGTGTAGACACTTAAAAATGTCTTGAATGATATCACACACTTGAATATGATATAATAACATTGTTTCATCCTAAAACCCATCCTCTTTTCGCTTAATTGATTAAAATATCCTAGCTATTCAATTTAATTAATTACACAATTTTCATCTATTAATCTGATTAATCTAATTAGGTTAATTCTTCTCCCTTTCATGCTAACCTTTCATCTTGTTAAATTGGATAAATAAAAAAAAATTAATTTAACACCTTAAATCCTCTCATTTCAATTAAATAATATTCATTATTTAAATTAAATGCCATTTTGACTCATTTTCATTAAATAATTTAATTATTTAATGAATATCCTAAATTCCCCTAATTTGCATAATTGAAACTTTGTTTTAATGATCAAATTACTAATTAATTCTAACTCTCCCACTTGTAAGGGAATATTCTTTGAGAATATTCCTCCTTTGCACTTTCCTCCAAAAGAAAATATTCTCATGAAATATTCCTTCCCCCTTTGCACATTAAAATTTGGTTTTAATTAACTAAATGCTAATTTTCCTCCAAAAAGGGAATATTCTTTCCCTCTGCACTCATTTGAAAAAAGGAATATTCTTCCTTGTAAAAACTTTCAAAAAACTTCTTGAGCAAGTTTTGAAAGTGTGTTTCTTTGCATGATTGTGAGCCCTTGATTAAATATCATCTTGCATTTTCAACCCTTGATGGGAATCTATTGTCCATGCATCCATTTTCCTTCCATCCTAACCATTGATTGATTCTTTCATTCTTGACCATCGGTTTCATTTTGCCTATTCTATAAATAGACCTTGCATCTATTGAATAGGGATCCACCTTTTAATAGTAAACTTATGCTATTAAAATCACTCTCACTTGCATCCATATTTAGCATATATTTAGCTTTTTTTAGTTTAAATCTTGATCATAGTAGCTTAGAGCATCCATTAATGAATTCCATGGTAACTTAGTTGCATACATTTAGCATATTTAGGAATTAGGACTTGCATCTTTAAATATTGCATACACTTAGAATAGCTTTGCATACACTGACATGAATCATCTTAGCTTTTATCATGTTAAATTAGCTTTCATCATGTTTCTCATATATCTCTCATCAATTTCATCAAATTTCTTCAATAAGACTAATTGAAACAAGCTCATTATCCAAGGGATTGGGAAAGGGTCTCCATTCCACATCATTGCGACACCACTCCCCCAATAGGATAAGTTTTAATGTCTTAGAGTAGATGTTTATCAAGCTTTCATGTTTTAGAATGTTATTTTTAATGGATTCTTCACTTTATTTACATTGAATGATCTTATTGGGATTGATGCTTAGTGGCTTAAGTATGCTTCAAATCCATATGGATCAAGCGTAATTAACCTATACTATGACATTGGTCACATATTTAAACCTAAAAATTAGGGTTTTTTATTGTAATTTGAGAGTGCAACTAGGGTTTTGGCCTATTTTACATACTTTCATGCTTAGCGACTTATTTTGAACCATTTTTTGCATTTTTGAGGCTATTTTTGGCATCCTAGGGCATGTTTTCACACCTAAACCTATATTTTACCTTTGTTAAGAGATCAACCCAAAATTCAAAATTTCCACCTGATCTCTAGAGGGGGCAAGGAACCAACTTATTCTTTCCGCTAGGGAAACAATGGGGCACTCCAAAAATTAATTTTTTTTAATTTTTTGATCTGAGCAGTAGCATTAATCCAAAAAGCGCCAGTCTTTGAACCAACGTAACAGGTACCTTGCTTCAAAGAGGGAAAAAATGTACACTTAAAAATGTCCTGAATGATATCACACACTCAAATCTAATATACTAACACCGTTTCATCCTAAAACCCATCATCTTTTCGCTTAATTGATTAAAATAGCCTAGCTATTTAATTTAATTAATTACATAGTTTTCATCTATTAATCTGATTAATCTAATTAGGTTAATTCTTCTCCCTTTCATGCTAACCTTTCATTATGTTAAATTGGATAAATCAAAAACATTTATTTTAACACCTTAAATCCTCTCATTTCAATTAAATAATCTTAATTATTTAAATTAAATGTCATTTTGCCCCCTTTTCATTAAATAAGTTAATTATTTAATAAATATTCTAAGTTCCCCTAATTTGCATAGTTGAAACTTTGTTTTAATGATCAAATTACTTATTAATTCTAACTCTCCCACTTGCAAGGGAATATTCCTCCTTTGCACTTTCCTCCAAAAAGGGAATATTCTCATGGAATATTCCTTCCACTTTTGCACATTAAAATTTGGTTTTAATTAACTAAATGATAATTTTCCTCTAAAAAGGGAATATTCTCATGGAATATTCTTTCCCTCTTCACTCATTTGAAAAAATGAATATTCTTCCTTGTAACAAACTTTCAACAAACTTCTTGAGCAAGTTTTGAAAGTGTGTTTCTTTGTATGATTGTGAGCCCTTGATTAAATATCATCTCACATTTTCAACCCTTGATGATAATCTGTGATCCATGCCTCCATTTTCCTTCCATCTTGATCATTGATTGATTCTTTC
Organism: Sequoia sempervirens; assembly: GCA_007258455.2. Taxonomy (NCBI): domain Eukaryota; kingdom Viridiplantae; phylum Streptophyta; class Pinopsida; order Cupressales; family Cupressaceae; genus Sequoia; species Sequoia sempervirens. Next base: position 244,567,115 of record VDFB02193867.1, on the reverse strand, counting down.
AATCTTGACCATTGATTTCATTTTTCCTATTCTATAAATAGACCTTGCATCTATTGAATAGGGATCCACCTTTTAATAGTAAACTTATGTTGTTAAAATCAATCTCACTTGCATCCATATTTAGCATATATATAGCTCTTTTTTTAGTTTAAATCTTGATCATAGTAGCTTAGAGCATCTATTAATGGCTTCCATGCTAACTTAGTTGCATACATTTAGCATATTTAGGAATTAGGACTTGCATCTTTAAATCTTGCATACATTTATAATAGTTTTCATACACTTACATCAATCATCTTAGCTTTTATCATGTTAAATTAGCTTTCATCATGTTTCACATATATCTCTCATCGATTTCATCAGTTTTCTTCAATAAAACTGTTTGAAACAAACTCATTATCCAAGGGATTGGGAAAGGGTTGCTATTTCACATTAATGTGACACCACTCCCCCAATAGGATAAGTTTCATTGTCTTAGAGTAGATCTTTATCAAGCTTTCATTTTTTACAATGTAAGTTTTAATGTCTTCTTCGCTTTGTTTACATAGAATGATCTTATTGGGATTAATGCTTAGTGGCTTAAGTATGTTTCAAATCCATATGGATCAAGCACAATTAACCTATACTATGACATTGGTCACATATTTAAACCTCAAAATTAGGGTTTTTTACCCTAATTTGAGAGTGCAGTTAGGGTTTTGGCCTGTTTTACCTACTTCCACACTTAGAGACCTATTTTGAGCCATTTTTTGCATTTCTGAGGCTATTTTTGGCATCTCGAGGCATGTTTTGGCACCTAAACTTATATTTTACCTTTGTCAAGAGATCAACCCAAAACTCAAAATTTTTGCCCGATCTCTCAAGGGGGTAGGGAACTAGCTTGTTCTTTCTATTGGGGCAACAGTGGGGCATCTAAAAATTATAAATTTTTTATTTTTTGATCTGAGCAGCAACATTAATCTGAAAAGTGTAAGTCTTTGAACCAACATAACACGTACCTCGCTTCAAAGAGGGGAAAAATGTAGACACTTAAAAATGTCTTGAATGATATCACACACTCGAATCTAATATACTAACACCGTTTCATCCTAAAACCCATCCTCTTTTCGCTTAATTTATTAAAATAGCCTAGTTATTTAATTTAATTAATTACATCATTTTCATCTATTAATATGATTAATCTAATTAGGTTAATTCTTCTCCTTTTCATGCTAACCTTTCGTCTTGTTAAATTGGATAAATAAAAAAAATATTAATTTAACACCTTAAATCCTCTCATTTAAATTAAATAATCTTAATTATTTAAATTAAATGTCATTTTGACCCCTTTTCATTAAATAAGTTAATTATTTAATGAATATCCTAAATCCCCCTAATTTGCATAATTGAAACTGTGATGCCCCTTAGTATGCTTATGCTCTGACAACATTTTGGATTTCATTTAGACTATATGATGTTGTTTTGATGACTCTATGTTACTATTTGATGGACATTATGACTCTGTTGGTTATTACATAGACATGGTGATATTTCGATGTGTTGATGTTGAGACTATTTGATGACATTATGATGTTTGGTTTAACGATGTTAATGGCATTGTGATATTTGATGTCTTTTACTTATGTAATGTTTTGCAGATTAGTTAACTGTTTATTTGAACATGATGGATATGATGTTATTTAGATGTATGCATTCATGTGCTGATATTAGTTGTATGTGTCGGTGATAGGGGACAGTGTTGCATCACTCGCTTGTGAGCGCCCTGCAACTCTATGATTTTCCCATCACAGTGTGATTGCTTATTTCTTTATGCACATGATCGACACTTCATTTTGCTGTAGACTACATGTACGGGGCATCAAATCCACTTGTTTATCAGGTCTGAGCGTGCCAGAGCCCAATGGAGCTGTTGATCGGTTTTATCAGTTTTCTTCAATAAACCTGATTAAAACAAGTTCATTATCCAAGGGATTGGGAAAGGGTCACCATTCCACATCAATGTGACACCACTCCCCCAATAGGATAAGTTTCAATGTCTTAGAGTAGATTTTTAGCAATCTTTCATGTTTTATAATAGATTTGGATACACTTACATCGATAATATTAGATTTTATCATGTTAAATTAGCTTTCATTATGTTTCACATATATCTCTTATCAGCTTCATCATTTTTCTTTAATAAAACTGATTAAAACAAGCTCATTATCCAAGGGATTGGGAAACAGTCACCATCCACATCAATGCGACACCACTCCCCCAATAGGATAAGTTTCAATGTCTTAGAGTAGATGTTTATCAAGATTTTATGTTTTAGAATGTTAATTTAAATGGACTCTTCACTTTGTTTACGCTAAATGATCTTATTGGGATTGATGCTTAGTGGCTTAAGTATGCTTTGAATCTATATGGATCAAGTGTAGTTAACCTATACTATGACATTGGTCACAATATGTATATATGATAGAGCATATATATGTATATATGTAGGTATGAATATATGTAGATAATAATATCTATGTATACTTATACATACGCATGTAATATATGAAGGTAACTATATATATATTATCATATATATAAATTAATATATAATTATATTTAAATAATTATCGTATATATTATTAAATACATATTTATATATATTATATTTAATAATTCATGCAACCATATTAAGTAGAAGATATGCCACATGAATACTTGGTGAATGACAGTTATGAATGGTAAGGTGGGTCTCCCATTTTAGGCACCACACTATGCATATATTAAATGAGATTGTTGCCACATAAGTGGCTACGTATTTGCATTTTAAAAGTTTTTATAACAGCCACATGAAGGTGGAAAATGGGAGGTTTTTGGCATGTGATGCTATTGTCATGCAAGCCCACAACTTGGGAAAAAGGGATGTTTTTTTTTTGAATTGGTATTGAATTTTAACATGTCAATTAGAGAGGTTTTTCCTAAAACAATAACAACCAACTACACGGTATGGTTGTGCCCAACTAGCCATGATAGGAAAGAGAGGTATTCGACTTAGTTTTGAAGTTAATTTGCAAACTGAAATATGCAATATTTGGTGCTACATATAAATGAATATGTTTTAGTGTCAATATTGATTGGTTCAAAAGCTAGCCATGGTATTCCAAAGGTTAAGTTGACTAGCTCAATCCATACGCCTGGAAGATATCTAAGTGGTGGCAGTGTTAGAATTGTTTGAGCTTCCTTTTTGCAACTAATTTCTATCCATTTTTAGTATAAATAGAGGGAAACTTCTCATCATTTGATTTTTCATTCATTTGGTAATCTGGAGATAGTTGCATACATGAGTTTGAGAGAAGAGTGAAGTTTTGTGTGAAGAGAATTTGAAATATGTGTTTCAATACGTCAAGGAGTGAGGATAGATTGCTAGTAACACTTTTAGATTTCTTGATAGTTATAGTCTAACAGTTAAGAAGCAAGAAAGAGGTGAAAGAATAGAGCAGAGAGCTAGGAATTGAGAAGACAATCGGTTAAGTCTAAGTTAGAGTGCATATTTGAAGCAAGGCTTATCAATAATCAAGTCAAGCTATTTTAATATAGACATGATTAAAATAATTCTCTTTCCTTCTCTTTCAAATTCTGATTAAAGCTATTTATCTATCTAAGTTTTCTTGCCCTTGTTATGTGCAAAGAGTGGCTGTTAGAAAAGTATATATATGCTTGTACGAAAAGCTTAGTTTAATTATGCAAAAATCCAATTAAGAATGCAAAGAGTTAATATGAACTAGTGTAACTAGATGGTTAGTTCAAAGTAGTTTTATACTAAAAACATATTGTTAGAATTGTGTTTGATTCACATAAATATTGAGTTAACAAATATTTGTGAGAGCTTTAGTGAAAAGACAAGAATATATCAAAAGCTATGTTTAATCCAAACAACTAGCTTGTTAAACCAAAGTAGCAAAGAAAATACAAGTATGGGAATTTGATATTATCCCAATGAGATAGTGTCTTATTTATATTGTTTTTTTTTTTTTGCAAAAGGCCAAGGCCTAACAATATATATTAATATGCATATAAAATTTACAAACTTAATCAGAATTATAATACTGATTAAACTAATCCAAAACAAAATTGAGTGAAATAATTCACTCATCTAACCCTTATCAACTTATAACCTCTAGTCTGAAACTAATATGTACTACACATGCTACATACATATTACTAAGCATCAGTAAATAAAAGATGCCAATATTATAGCCCACTTTTTGTAATTGAAATACCAAAAAGTGCAAGTTGTAAACAACCAAAATTGATTCCTCATTATTTCTTCAGTCACTCCTCCATATTAGCTGCGCCAGCCCCGTAGCTTTACATTCCATCCTCTGCATATGGTATTGCACAATATATGCCATGCTCTACATTATGTTCCGACATGTGAACATTCTCCATATTGTTTTCATCCTTTCCTTCATTTTGATTTTCATTATCAACCTGTACCTCTTCACTTGGCCCAACTTGATGTTGAATGTTTAAAATACAAAGAGGACGACCATGCCTAACATGGTGATTAAGCAAGTATGAAAAAGCATAAAATATTTCCATAAAATTATCCACCATTTGATTTCCCAATTCAACATAAAACAAACTTAAAACCCTTTTCACTGCCCAAGGATCATCATTTTTTAGCCCATTTCTCATTGCTTCGAAAGCTACTTTGAAACATTTCCTTGACTTTAAATATTTTTTGGGGAAAAGGCCAACTACAAGTCCTTTGCCTCTATCCAGATTATACGCTTGCACACCCTACAAAATTTCATCTTCACTCAAAACATTCAGATGCACCACTGTATCCACTATAACCTCCAAAAGGTCAAGAAGATCAAGTGTTTGACAGAAAAATGAAGAGCATTTAGGATGGGAAAATAATTCTTGGTGCCCTTGGTGTAAGAACATTTTCACCTACAACAACCCTAATGATCTCGACCAAATCAGGACAAGACACTCTGAAAACAAAGGATAGTTCAAAATACTTAATCACTTCCGAAAAAGGATGTTCCCTTCTTCCAATTTTAACATGAACTCTGAAATTCTTAACTGAATACTCCATTGGTTTCCTTACAAAACCCAAATTTGAGACTTGGAAACAATTCCCAGACCCATAAACTTTCAACTATCAAAGACTTTTGACAGTACCAAAAGCTTGCTATGACTTTCCCGAATAGAATACAGACACACGAAAAAATCATATTACAACTTTGGAATAACCAGAAAGATTGCAAACCACCCCAGAAACAATTTTATATTGCATATCAGTAAGAGGGTATGAAAATGTATTAGAAGTGAATAAGTCTTTATTATCTTTTGAAAGTTATTATATAATAATATTAGACCAAGAGTCTTTATTATTACCTATGCATGATAATTTAAGATTGAGAAGAGGACTTTATGTTCTCAAAAAAACCAAAGCTATAATGCTAGGATATTTTAAGGTGCAAAAGCACAAATATCTCTCAAGTAGAAAATGTTCTCTTGTTTGGATAAAACTTATCATACATTTAAATATGAGAATGTATGTGTCATATGGAAGGATAAATATATGAATATCTATATACATACAAATGTAGGTACCTTATATAAATTATGCAAAGGGTAACTTGGAAGAAAGCTGTGATGAATCTAGAAATTAGTTGGATTGATCTAAGAGAGTATTCAAAAGTTAAACAACTTACTATGCTGAATTATTATTGGGCATCATTATGTATATTAAGTTTTATATTGAAAAAATTTAAATGATTATAATATCATGATTAACCAAATCAGTTATGGTGTTCTAGAAGAACAAAACCATACTTGGTACAACAACGAAGAGCCTGAACCCTTATTTTAAGAAGAAAATGATTGCCTATTTATGACCAATTCAAGATTAACCGTATTCGGTATAGAGTCATTTAGGAACAAAATCATAAGAATAAACATTGGACATTTGAATCTTTAATATGAAGAAGTAATCTTCAATTTAAGTTTAATAATAGATTATTATATATATATCAATATATTGTCAATACATTTAGATTGAGACCATGTGTGTCTAGTCGATGACACTGTGTCATCAAAATTAACTAATTGTGCATAAAATAGGAGTAGTTACTCTCATGGTTAAAAATAAGGTCTTGAATAAGAGGTAGTTTCCTAGACCCAAAATGTTGCGAGAATGTAACATGGGTATTTGAGTCATAAGTGTTAAACCTAATTAGATGAAAAATTGACATTAGTGAGTCATCACTATTGAAAGAGATTCTATTTGATTCAATTAACCTTTGGGGTCAAAGCAAAGGTAGAGTTAACCATAGGCCTGTAATAATTCCAAGTCGAGTTAGAGGTGGGTGAAATTATGACACGGCTTCCTTAGAAAGTGGAATTTATTAAATATATCAAAACTTGAGCCAAAGTAAGTGTAATAGTCATTGCTTGCACTTTTTAATTCATTGTGCTCCAGGGTTGCATAGCTTTTTAGTAGCGTCATGCATAGCTGGAAGGTATTCATAGTTGTATATAATTGAATATGATATGTAGGACACAACACTAGATACTCAGATGACAATACTAGGGGTTCCAATACTAAACTCTTCATTGAAGGGTAGGGCCACTTCCAATTGGAAGGTGTGTAGGGGACCGCCGGTTTGTGGTTGGAGGTAAAGTTCTTGGGTGATGCTCTCCCTCTTGCAGAAGACATGATAAGACTTGTGAAACAAAAGAAGTAATCTAGATAAGGATACCTTGACCTTGATCTCTTATAAATTATGAAATTGTATATATGACCATGAATTCTATTTATAATCTGCATTTGAAAAGATGAGTTTCATTTACTTGAAGTTTAATTTGATATTTAAACTATGCAATGTAATGTGAAATTATTTATGAAGGATGCAAAAATATATTAAAGGAAAAGAAAAAAATTATTATCCTATTTTGGAAACTTTGAATTATTTTCTTCATGAGTTAAATCTTAGGTGAAAACTATTGAGTAAACATTAAGCATGTTATAGAAGAGATCTAAATACTCATTGATGGTTCCAAAAATACCACTAAACTTCACCTACATAACCCTAAGAGTGGCACAAGAATCAAGATGAAACAAGAGACTATCTGAAACATGCAGTGAAATTAGTCTCATAACCTCATTCATCTTGTTCCTATGTTGAAATATCTCAAATTGATGAGTCAATGTTGGTTGTATTTCATCCAAAGTGGACCATAAACCCTTAGAAATGAGTAGTCTAGTCATATGAGGTTTTTAGGCATGGTAGTTGTGTGGCATAAGATGTTCAAATGAAGAGGCATCTGCCATGATGGTTGAGGTTTTAAAAATAATGTATGGTAAAGGATTGTTGTTATCTGATGTCTATAGATACTGAAAGTGAGAAATATACCCCCACAATAAGAAAAACCAAACCCTAAAACAACTTTGAGAAGCAAAAAAGATAAAAAAATAAAAAAAATCACATTAGATAGATCTCTATGTCTCTAGTGAGTATTTTGGAAAAATGGACTTTATAAATGTGTAGAGCACTAAAACATCTTTCCAATTCCTATTTTTTCACCAAAAACGTAGTTTGCGTGCTCAAGTTATGACCTCAAAAGCACAAAAAAGATGATCTAACTTCAATTGGATGTTAGAAAATTTCTTTAAAAAAAAGGAAAAATACTTGTAGATTTGGAATGGAATAGAAACCAGATTTTTGATGATATAAAGTTTTTGAAAAATGAAGATCATATGCCCAAGTTACACTCAATTTCGTGAAAGTTTCTCAAATTTACCCAATTTGGCCCTAAGGATGACCTGGGGGCTAAAACGTTTGTGCCTAGTCGCATGGGCCGCTGGTCGTTAGAACGTAGGGGGTTGAAGTCAGAGCCCTTGGTCATCCATATGATCGAGCAAGTGCTCGGGCATAGGTGGGTGTTGAGTAGAGCCTATGGACACTGATAGGATTGGTCTTGGGTGAATAAAGCCTGTGGGGGTTGAACAGTTGACAAAGTGCTTGTGCATTGAGGAATGTCACCCAAATGGGTGCTGCCCTAGGTGGAGCTCTACTCCGGGGGAAAAGTATAGGTTGTGTGCTATGAATAAAGTGCACAATGCTTTTTATATTAATTTTTATTTGAATCTAACCATACAGGGTCATATAGGGGATGTATAGAGGCCTTTGGTATTTTTTTTCCTTCGAAACCCCTACCACCAAAAATAGAAAATTTTTATGTCAAAATTCATCGAATCAACCTCCTAAATGTAATGACAAGGTATGTTTCATACCAAAATACTCCTAAATTTTCCCACCTCCAAAAATTCTGAAAAAAAACTAAAAATTCCATATTTGATCCTATAATCCACACTCTTATACCATGTTGGATTTGTGAATAACACAAGGTAGATGATTAAACAATGAACAAAAAACCTTCCACACAAGAGCTATGAAAAACAAATATTTGTTATTCCTCAACAAGAAAATACTTACAGAATTGAATAATACAAAGAGAGAGAGAGAGAGAGTGCTTTATAAGACCAACTCTAAATGATAAAGGGATTAGATCATGACAAGTCTCATCATCTTATGTGATGAGATAGAATGATCTAATAATAACTCTCCAATTAATAGAAAAAAAACACTCCTAAGTTTAGCTTAAGTGCATGAGAATAAATAAAGTAGAATAATACTAATTAATTATTAACTAACACATGATTACTCTAACATATATATATTTTGTTGCAAGGTGTGTGCCCTTGGTATCCTTGTGCTGTGCAACATAGCACTTGGGTTCATGACATGGATTAATCGCTTCCCATGGATTCACTAACTCGATAGTTGTATCAAGCATTAACATGTTGATCTTTTGGTGCAACGACAACCATCTTTGCAACAATTGGTATCAGAGCGTGGGTCACAAGTTCAAACCCATCGCTTGCATTGGGGGGATTGTTGCAAGGTGTGCACCCTTGGTCTCCTTGTGTTGTGTAGTGCAATGCTCAGGTTCATGACATGGCTTAACCACCTTTCGTGGATTCACTAACTCTACCGATTGTATCAGGCATTAACAGGTAGATCTTTTGGTACAACAACTGTCTTTACAACATATATATGTATGTCTACATAATATTTTTTTAAAAGTATCTTAAATTGGAAATGGTTGCTATGACTTTATAATGTTACACATATATAATTATAGGTGTATATATGTATATTAGAGATAATAAAAATATATAGTTATACATATACATAACATGATATGAAATGAGGGTTGTATTACACTATATTATTTCACATATTTAAATATATATACATACTTGTATATGTATATAAATATATACATGTGACTCAACTAAAATGTGTGTCCACATTGAAATATTTTCTAAGGTTAGTAAATCATTCCATCACAAATAGTTATTATGCTATGCTCTAGACAAGCATAGTAAAAATATTAGATTTGCTTATTTATATCCATTAGATTTTTTTATCTTTATCTATGATTTGATGGCAATGCTAAACACAAGGGATGGATAGAAAATGGTAAATCCATTTTAGTAAGGATACTTTGATTTGAATTTAAACTAGATGCACTTGATTTTAATGGTACAATTTTATATCTATCTATAAAATAATGAGAAGATATAAAACTTTAGAATGGAAATAGTAAAAAAATAGAACTTTTGTGATCATTGCTAAGCCTTTTGTGGGAAAATTGACTAAATATCAAAATGCACAATAGCACACAACACAAAAATTATTTTAATTCATTTATTTTTTCTAGCATTCTATCACATACTTGATTAAATGGTTTGAGTTGGAATGAACTCATAATCATCTAACCAAGCTTTTGATAGGAGGACTATTCACTGGGTTAGTTATGTCTATTATCTTATGAATGCTTGAATGTAAAATAATAATTCTTGATAACTAGTTTGAAATAGAGGTGTGTGAATATATGACCTATATTTCCATTTCAAAATGTGTTTTTTCTTATAATAATTTGGCCAAAGTAATGAAAAATCATTGCTTGTATTGTTGGTTAACAATTTATTTTTAATTATGAAAAGTCAGATTGTGTCATACTTAGCTAGAGGGAATTTGGAGTTGTATGACAGATTGTTTGTATTTAGACACATCACTAGTTCTTGGATGACATAATGTCCTTGATGATCCCCTTGACATACAGCCCTCATGAAAGGTAGGACCACTTCCTAATAGAAGGTGTGAAGGAGATTGGTGGTATGTGGTTGGAGGAAAATAACTTAGATGATGATGTTCCTCCTACAATTGAAGATTGTTGAAGACTATATTACTGAGAGACATTATTTATATTTCACATGTCCATTATAATATTGTTATTTGTAAATTTGCACAGTATAGCATTCTAAATGACACTTTATAGATACATACATTGCAAGAGGGAATACTCAATATTGAGATGTTAAATGGATTTATATTGTTAAATTCTTATGATTGAAAATAAGAGTCAGATACAATATTCTTTGTATGTATGTTTAATCATTTAACACAAATGATTTGTATATTGAGATAATTCTATATTTTCTTCCTATATGTAAACATGAAATAATGAATTAAGTTTCTTTTAAAAGTATATAGTGTTTTGTTAGTGAATTTTAATTATGTTTTGAGTATGAAAAAGTGGTTGGTCACACCATTTCACCTTTTTCAAATCCAAAAGAGGCATCACACTTTATGGTCTAGTAGCTATAGGTTAAAAAAAGTCATATTCTTTTGACCAAGTTAGGTTGGCTAGAAAAATATTTTTAATAATTTTATAAAGTATTAGTGAAAAAATTCATAACTAATTATTTACTTACAAAAATTTAAAGAAAATATGTCACATCCAAACATGTGTCCTTTACTTACATTTGAAGATTGATTTTTTTTCTCATACTTAGGTTGGTTGGAATGGCAACTAATTTTTATTTATTTTTTAAAAAATATAGTAGTGCTTCATTGAAGTTTCAAATTTTCACCAAATAAATTCACTTTTTTCCAAAAAATAGTAGCCTAAAAACTACATTCAATTTTCTACAAATTCTATTCCTACATATTTTTTAAATTGTACAAATAACTCATTCAAATTTTTATGTGAAGCTTTTTAAGTCTATTGCTTTTGTATTTTCTGTGGCACTTAGAGGTATAGTTTGGACCATAATGATACTACAACCACCCTTTTCTTGGTGTAAGGAGGCCATGGGCCTTGAATCATGTACTTGATTCATTTTATGTTTCTTGTTTATGCCATTGCAATGTATAATATCAAGTGAAAGAATGTTAGGTTAAGTTGATATTAACCTTGAATTATTATGTACTAATGTCTAATTGTCAATAACTTGAAAATGGGTAATTGGACACCCACGTAGGAGGTTGAAAGATATTATTATAAAATATCCACTTGATAAAATAATTTATTGCATTCACTTAATACTTTACATCTGTTCGAACAAGGGTTTCCCACTATATCTTACATGACTAAATCAATCTTTTCCTATTTTATAGGATAACAAAATGTCCCTCACACCTCATTTCCCACAAGAAATATATGCACTTAACATTTTCACATTTAATCATACTATTGTATGTAAACCAAGATAGATAAATTTTGATATATTAAACTCACTAATCATAAAATAGAAGCAATCTTCAATTAATATTTCTTTTAAGAAGATGCTTTTAAAATGTCATTCATAGAATAAAAATAAATGAGCAATTTGTAACACATAGATGGAGAACATGACTATAGCACATATAGTTTTGAGTTAAATGCAAAATTTTAACAAATTGTAGGATACATGTCAATAGGTTTGAAGCCCAATTAGTTAGAGAGTGAATTTGATTGATTAATCATGTTTGGATCTTAGTGTGTAAGGCCTCTTGATTGATTAACATGGATGTTGACTTGCGACCAAGTCAATTCACCTAACACTACCCTTACCAGGAAACCTTCCACAGTATAAAATCAAATTAAACATAAATAGGAAATTGAAACAAAATTACATTGGACTATTTTATTTTGAACATATTTTACAAAGTAACCCTTCCTAAAGCCTCCATAGCATAGTTGATGGCCTTATGAAGTGTGAGAGATACAAATGTTACCATATTTGTCAGTTTACTTTAGAATTTGAGGTAAGAAGTTATGACCTTGTTAGTTTGTTAAAGGGTTTTTGTTGTGTAGCATTTGAAGCCTCAATTTTCTAGTTGTGATCCTTTTTTGGATAGTGGGTTCTTTTAATTTGGGTAAATCTTGTTGTAGCAATTGAACATTCTCTTTTATTTTTTGGATATGGCGTAGGAGCCTAGTGACTTTATTTCTTTGATGAGTCTAGTTTTAGCTTGTTATTAATGACAATTACAATAATTTTTTACGTTGTATTTGAAGAATATTATTTAATTCTTTTGGTCTTGTATGTTGCCTATGTTTCTTCCTTAATTATTTAAGGTTATTATTGTCTTAACAATTTTAAATTGAATATTAGTGTTATCCTTTGTTGACTAGTAAGGTCCCATAGTGGTTAATCCTTATAATTAGTATAGTATTAATGAGGCTAAAAACTTCCATTAATCTACTAAAAAATTAAAAAAACATGTATAAAAATATAAAGAAAAATATTCTATAATATTTTGATCAAAATATTCTATAATATTTTGATCAAAATTTTATATAATATTTTATAATATAAAAAGTTGTAATTTTTTTTATAAAATTCATTATAGATTTTTAATTAACAATATATCGAAATACAATTACATGAATATAAAAATTTGAAATTATAAGCAATCATTTTATATTTAAATAATTTCACTTAAATTTAATTGTTTTAGGATAGTATCATGATAAATAACATATTTTTAAATTCAATTACCAAAAAGTAATTCATGTCAAGGATATTCTAGGGTTTGTATTTCTTTATCAAGTTGTGTAAATAGTTTTATTTTTTTGGGAAAATCAAACAACCTTAGAAATATATCTAGGTCTAATTAATGATAAATCAATAAAATTCAAAACTTAAATATATAGTTAAGTTGAAATTGAAATAATGAAAATATTAAGGTGACAATAAATTAAAGTTGATTGAGATGGATTAGTGTTTATCTAAAAAATAGTGCAATGTTAATTTTAACTATCACAATAGGGTAAAAGCACAAACCTGTGTCACATTTTATAAAGGAAATGGCCAACACTGATCCAATTTTTAAATTTGAATCACTAAAAAGTGGCATATATGTTTTGAGTTTTGAAATAATGTAAACTAGTAAAATATGTATTTTTTAGTATATTTTATGTTTGTATTTTTTAAAAAAATATAAAAAATTATTTTAAACTAGTTTTGAATAAATTAAAAGTATAATTTAGTTGCTGATAAAATGCTAAAAAATGAAGTTACGTGGGACGTCAAACTTTTTATAGTAAATTTTTTTTTTCTTTCAAAGTTTTTGTGTGTATTTATAACTTTAAATTTTAGTGCATGGATATATTTTTTTCCAATTTTGATAAATATGTATTTTTAAATAAATATTAAAATGTGCGAAAATCAAAAAACAATTGTTTTCATCGAACGTCAACTTTCATATTAAATATTTATCTAAAATGGAAACAAAATTATACCATCTTAAAATAGATTCTTTTATCTAGTGCATCATATTTTTTTCAATTTTTTTTAATAAGTTTTAGTATTTTTCCTTGGCATAGTAATCAACCTAATATTTTGTGCTGAAAACCTACTTTTGGTAAAAATAAAATATAAAATATAAAAAATAATTAAACTATGAAAATAAATATATTTTTGAAAACTACACTTATGGATCTACAAAAGGGTATTTTTATATTTTAAAAAAAATGTTGTTTACATTAGCAAGATTTATTGAAACTTCAAGTTTTTCAAATAATTTAATATTTTTGGTAAATTGGACTCAAAGTGGTGCTCCATACATTTTTAGCCAACAATTTAAGTTGAAAAATTTGTGGAAGCATCTAACTTAGCTAGAATGAATCTTACTAGATCATATGTTTGACCAAAATTAACTTTTAGTTAGAAATACTTAAATTTAGTTGTGCTGATAAGTTGGCTGAAAGTGTGACACAACTTTGTGCTTTTACCCAATAGTTGTTCAAGGAAGGAAGAGAGGTCTTCCTAAATCTATTTTGGAATTCCATCATTAGATTAAGGGTGTGCAAATTGCAAGGAATTAATATGACATTGTGTAGGATTGATGGATTGTACAAGGGTCTAGGCCCTTTCAAAATTTGGTTAGGTGTTTAATGTTTTACTATTGGCTAGTAGTTATTTTATTGATGTTTTGATGTAACTAGGTTTTAGGAGCTCGTAAAAACCTATTTACCTTTTACTATTTTTTTTTTTACTATCATGACATTATGATAGAAAATTGTAAATTAGAGTTTAAAATTTGATTTGGAATCAGACATGATGGCTAAAATATGATAACTTGGGGTTCTAGGGTAGGATCGTGTTTGCAATTTGGTGTAAGTGGAGCATTTTAGGTGGCATGATTTTTTCCAATATTGAGTTTTTCCTTTAGTGCCTACGGAGAATGCTCACTTGGGTGTGTACCTATATCTTGAAAAAAATCTCATGCTAAAGAGCACCATTAGGAACCGACCATGTACAAATGTAAATAAAAAACTTCCTTGATGAAAGGTAGGCATCTAGACACTAAAAATTGTCCTATGCATCTAGTGACATTTTTCTACTAATTTTCATCTAACCTAATTAAATATTATTTAATTATTTAATTAGGTTAACTCCTTTCTTCTAATCCCAATTTCATCTATCCTTTTTCACTTACAATTAAATAATTTTAATTATTTAAATTTCCTCTTAAGTAATTTAATTATTTAATTAATTGGTCCTTTTCTTCTATAGTGATGTAGGAGCATCCCAAACCACAAGATCAACCATCTTATTTGTCAATGAATTTACACAACCAAAACATGAAAAAGGCCTAAGAATGACAAGGAAAGTAATTGGAATACAAAACACAACTTGAAGAAGAATGAAACAAATGTGAAAATGCACAGGAAGATGGGAGAGAGGATAGGAAAAGGCGCGATGAGGAAAAATGGCACCATGATTAGTAAATAAAAAAACAAGTTCAATTTTGAAAGAAAATGGCATAAGGGAAGGAAATATATCAACGATCAAACTAGAAGACAAACGGTTAATCACCTAAGGGTGTGACTAGAATCTGAGTATATTTGAGCACACAATATTAGAATGTGGAGTGTCACTGAATGGCAGGAGACAACACACAAACAATGTTTATATCATTCTAGTTTCCATTCAAGAAAAGATAAGTTGCAAGTATAGAGGAGGACAGATCGTGATTGGAAAGAGAGGGAAGTTTAATTGATAGGAGGTTGCGAGTGGTAGCTAAAGAGAATGATGGGAAGGCGATGAAGAATACAAGTGGGGTAGCAATGGAAAGAGAATGACTGTGGGGAGGATGCAATTCTCAGTAGGCTGCGAGTATTTCTATGGTCTCTGCATTTTACTACAAATGATAACTAAGGAAAATTGGAACAAGTAGAAGGCATAAAACTTGATAGCACAAAAGAAAAACATGTTGGACCAGCACCGAATCAAAGGCAATTGCATGGAGGCCAATGAATTGGGGAAAATAGGTCGTAGGTGCTTGAAGCAATCACAACAAATTTAAAATTCTATAAAAATTGTGTAAAGGTCTATATCAGATGAACTGAGTGGAGTATACGAACAATAGGTGGCACAATTATGAGCAGATAGAGTGGAGACTGTTGTCCAGTGAAGAATTTGGGCCATGGATGTCCAACTGAATGTAAACTGTAATTGAATAAATAAACATCAATTTTGTTTGCAATCGGTATTGTTGAATATTGTATTAAAGCATAGTGTTGTTTGTGAGAAAAATTTTGTGTTTGTGGATGGTGTTTGGTAGAGGGGAATTTTGGCTCTTGCATCAATTGGTATCAGAGTAGGTAATCCTGAGTGTGGAGAGTATCTATCAGGATTTGTGGGAGTGAGTAGCGGTTGAGAAGAAGCTCGTGAGAGCTATTGCAGGTGTGTGAGGAATCCTAAATAGCAAGAGAGAGCTTGAAACTGTGGAGGAATTTGTCTTGAGAGTGATAAAAAATTGTGAAAGGTGAGATTGCACCAAAAAAAGATGGGTTGGGTTGTGAGGAGACCCATGCAGATACTATTTTGGGAATAGTATTGGGATAAAGTGGAGGATTAAATGTGTGAAGTAGTGGAAAAAGTGGTTTGTGAAGAAGTAGGAAAGATTGAGATGAGGCTCAAAAAATTGGAAAATGATTTTTGGAAAGATGAAAAGAAAGTGGTAAAGAGGAACAAGAAGAAGAATGAGGATAGTAGCCTAAGATGGAAAGAGGAAGAAGTGAGAGCAGCCCCTACCGATGAAAAAGTTACAATGAAGACATGCCATGAGGGAGGCATTGAGGAAGAAGAAGAATAAATGAATGAGCAAGAGGAAGTGAGTGTAGTAGTAGTAACAAAAGATGGAAAGGATGAAGAAGAATTATTGTTGAAGATCTTGGAGATAGAGGATGAGTGGATGAAAAATCTTGTTGTTGTAGTGAAATGTGAAGAACGAAAAGTTGCAGTTGATGATGATAGGAGAGATGTCATAGTGAAGAGTGATGTTGTAGCCAAGAAAAATGATAAGGTAAATAGTATTGTATTTTGTGATGAAAATTTGACATTAAACTCCCATGTCGTTGAGGGAAAGAGAGAGAATATAGTTGCAATTTAAGATTTAAATATAGATGTATATTTGTTGGTAGAGATGGTAGAGAATGTTGCAATATTTTGGTGGAGGTGGAGGGTTAGAGGTGGGTTTGAACCCACGAAGGAGGAGAAAAGAGTGCATAATATTTGGTGGAGGAGGTTGGACTTTGGTGGACATGAGTCCACTAGGGGGAAAAAGAGGAAGGTACAATGTTATTGGAGGGAGGTGATTTATAATCTAGTGAAATGCTAGAAGAGGAAAAATAAATAATTCACAGGTATTGGTTTCAGCGTAGGAGCATGCTGCAAGTTGTTCACAACTTGGAAGAGTAGTTCTACTACTTAACTTCATTTTGTGAGCCTATGCTCACAAAATTTTTACCGGGTGCGTCTAATGTAGTAGCATCCAAAACGACAAGATCAACCATATTATTTGTCGATAATTTTACACAACCAAAACATGAAAAAGCCTAAGAATGACAAGGAAAGTAATTGGAATACAAAACACAACTTGAAGAAGAATGAAACAAATGTGAAAATGCATAGAGGAAGATGGGAGAGAGGATAGGAAAAGACACGATGAGGAAAGATGACACCATGATTAGTAAATAAAAAAAAATAGTTTTGAAAGAAAATGACATAAGGGAAGGCAATATATCAACAATCAAACTAGAAGAAAAACAGTTAATCACCTAAGGGCATGACTGGAATTTGAGTATATTTGAGCGCACAATATTAGAATGTGGAGTGACGCTGAATGGCATGAGACAACACACAAATAGTGTTTATATCATTCTAGTTTCCATTCAAGAAAAGATAAGCTGCAAGTATAGAGGAGGACAAACTATGGTTGGAAAGAGAGGGAAGTTGAATTGATAGGAGGTTGTGAGTGGAAACTAAAGAGAATTATGGGAAGGTGATGAAGAATAAAAGTAGGGTAGCAATGGCAAGAGAAGGAATGTGAGGAGGACATGATTCTCAACAGGCTATGAGTATTTCTATGGTCTCTGCATTTTACTGCAAATGATAACCAAGGCAAATTGGGACAAGTAGAAGGCATAAAACTTGAGAGTGCAAAAGACAAACATGTTGGACCAGCGTTGACTCAAAGACAAGTGCATGGAGGCCGATGAATTGGGGAAAAGATACCATGGGTGCTTGAAGCAATCACAACAAATTTAAAATGCTATAACATTTGTGTAAAGGTCGATATCAGATGAATTGAGTAGAGTATACGAACAATAGGTGGCATGGTTATGAGCAAATAGAGTGGAGACTGTTGTCTAGTGAAGAATTTGGTCCATGGATGTCCAATTGAATGTAAATTGTAATTGAATAAATAAACATCAAGTTTGTTTGCAATCAATATTGTTGAATATTGTATTAAGGCATAGTGTTGTTTGTGAGCAAGATTTTGTGTTTGTGGATGGTGTTTGACAAATGGGAGTTTTGTCTCCTACATCACATAGTCTCTCCTATAATTAAGTAAATATATTTATTTATTTAATTACTTAATCTTTAATCTCTTCTATAATTAAATAAATATGTTAATTTAGTTAATTATTCACATGAGGATGAAAATAAATAAATTTTATTTATTTATTTTTATTAAGACTTGTCATATTTCCCTCTTCCTTCTTTCTATTTTCTTCTCTTCCTCTTTTCCATTTTCTTTTCTACTTAACTATTTCTTTCCTCTAGTTAATTAAATAGATATTTTTATTTATTTAATTACTTAATCCTTAATCTCTTCTATACTTAAATAAATATGTTAATTTATTTAATTAATCAAATAAACAATTTTTAAAATTTTTCATTAAGACTTGTCATATTTCTCTCTTCCATATTTCTATTTTCTTCTCTTTCTCTTTTCTCTTTTCTCTTCAATTAACTGATTCTTTTCTCCAATTAATTAAATAAATATTTTTATTTATTTAATTACCTAATCCTTAATCTCTTATATAATTAAATAAATATGTTAATTTATTTAATTATTCATGAGCATGAAAATAAATAAATTAAGACTTGCCAAATTTCTATCTTCTATCTTTTGATTTTATTCTCTTCCTTTTTTCTATTTTCTCTTCCAATTAACTAATTCTTTCATCCAATTAATTAAATAAATTTCTTTCTTTATTTAATTACTTAATCTTTAATCTCTTGCATAATTAAATAAATATGTTAGTCTTATTTAATTATTCACATGACGATGAAAATAAATAAATTTTATTTATTTATTTATTTTATCTTTCTATTTTCTTCTCTTCCTCTTTTCTATTTTCTGTTCCAATTAACTATTCCTTTCCTCTAGTTAATTCTCCCATCTTCCATTTTCCTCTCTAGTTAACTCTTCATCTCTTCCATTTTCAAAATGGGCAACTTTCCCATGCACATTCTCTAAATGGGAAATTTTCCCATGCATATTCTTGAAATGGGCAACTTTCCCATGGGCACTCTCTAATCCGATCTTGTTCATCAAAATTTTATCAAATTCTGATAATTGATCACAACTACATCCTCTTTCAATCTAACCACAAACTTCAAAATCTTGTAGCCATTATCATCTCGAGTTTATCACAATTTGTGCACACGATTATGAGAGCAACAATAACTACTTAAAAGCGAGATTGAGAAGAAAAATAGAGGTAAAATGACATTGATGTGAGAAGGTATAATATGTGTTTAAGTTTCATACTTCTTGCATTGATTTTTGTACTTCATTGGTAGATTAGGATTGTTAGCATATGTTTAATGGTTATTGTGGTTGCATTATGATTTATGCATTTGTTTTCAATTTTTGATCTTACATCTGGTGAACTTGACGTGAAATTACTAACAAATTTTGTGGGAAATTTGAAGTTTTTGAAGGTTATGGGGTCCTGTAGTGCATTTGAAAGATTCTACGATGCATTTGTTTTGTGACACATATGTTCTACAATGCATCTACTAAATTATGTGATGCATTTTTTTTGATTATATGGGAAAAATAGGTTTTGAAGGGAAACAAAACCCTTTACATCAACAGAAACAAAATGCTGCTCCAACAAATATTCAAAAGTCTACCAGCAACAACCCGACAGCCAAAAAACCAACCACCACAGGTGCCAAAATAAAAAAATACAAACAACAACCAACAACAACCAACAACACCCACCAACAAAACAACAACAAAACAACCTACAGGAGACAAACATCTAGTAGAAATAGAAAGAAATAAGAAACTAGTTAAGGCCACTCAGAGTTTTGGCCACCTCAATCTGTTGGTTTTTATGTTTTTCAACCATATCTAGCAGTTCCTTTTTCTCAGCATCAAAATATTTTCTCCATTCAACCGAACCTCTACCAACAGGTACCTTTTCATCATCCTTCACAACTTTTTTACCATTTCCCTTAGCCATTTTCTCTTTTTCCATGATCTTTGAGAAGAAAACCTGATCTTCTCTGAGCTGACCAATTTTCTTAAAGAGAATTTCCAAAGCTTCAACACTATTCTTGAATGAGATGTGGCTCACCTGGAATTTTTTTTTGATATCACCATTTATACCAGTCACCTTGGCCACAAGGGCCTACAATATTCCCTTAAAGTCATTAAACGAACCTTCCAATTCCACCATTCTATCAATGAGGATGTCAGACACAAAGGCCTTCTGAACATTCTGCATATTCTCCTTTAAGCCTCTTATCTTGATATTGATTTTATTAAATTCTTGCAAAGTCCATTTGGCCAATTTGAAGGTACCCATAGCCCCAACCCTAGCCATATCCAACAAACCAAACATAGAAGTATCATCCTCGTCCAGGTATGAAAAATCCTTCGAAAGAGGATCAATCTTCAAGGGTGGGTTAATATTTTTCTTTTCCTCATCCTCCACATTCAGATCCCCAAACTGCTTATCTAGAGACACCTTAGGCAAGTCATGGATTGGAGAATCCCCCATAGTCACTATTTTGTAATCTTACCTTCCTCGACCTCTTTGGGGTCCCTGGCCACAACTATAGAATCTTTTTTCTTCAAATTGGCCAACCTCTTCGACAGTCTTCTTGGTTTTTCAACTGACCCAACATTAACTTGGGTCCCAACCTCAAGAGTCCCACCAACAACACCTTTATCAACAACCACTTCCGCAGCCTTAGGAGAGGACCCATCCGACCCTACCTTCATATCATCACTCCTAGAAATGGCCAACCTCTTAGGAGCCCTGTTACTCTTAGAACCCGCCACCTTCCTTTTCTTCAAGGCTAAGGCCACAACCATAGGAGAGACATCTTCCTCATCCTCATTCAATTCCTCCTCCTCATCCAAAGAGGAGTCTGAATCTGATGACCCTGATAAAGAACTTAAAACCTCTTCCTTGAATTTGATGGCTGAAGTCAGGGAAAGAGATTGGACATGCTCCATTATAAGCAAAATAAGCCCTTCATGGAAGAAATTGGCGCTCCTATTCTTCAGATGAGCATACACCAAGGATTCCAATGAAGATAAAAGAAAAAAGGGAAAGTAAATAAACAAATCATGCCTGAAATGATTAACAAGAGTGAAATGGTGACTGTGAAGAGCCTTAAATCTCCCTTCTAGTGTCACGTCTCACATCATCACCTACGCAACCCTAGCCCAAATCTCCTTGAGGGAGGTTCTATCATAACCCCAACTCTCCAACTTGACCAAATTCTTCTGCTCATCATCCTTAAAAAACTGGGTCATCGCCTCCTCATTGCTCTTTTTGTCTTTGAAAAACTTCCTTCACATAGTCGGCATCCCTGTAACGGTGGAAATAAGGTCTTCATTCACCTCCACCTCTAGCCCTTTCATCACAAGCTTGCGATTATGCCAAAAAGATACAAACTTGGCTAAGGCATTAGGGTCATGCCCATGCAATCTCTCCAAAAATGAAGTGAAATTTCCATGACAGAGAATGTTCTAGAGCTTCTTCTTTCTCCAAATATCATCACAAGAGTGTGGCACAACTCGGCTTTTGTCACCACCCATGGTAGCCCAAACAGAGCACACAAAACCCTAGTGAAAGATACCCAAAAGAAAGAAAAATACCTATAAGACATCCACAAAGTGTGCCAGATGGGGAGAAGTACAAGGCCATAAAAGTCACATCACCTTATCTGATGCCATCAATTCTTAAAATTTTTCTAGCATTCTCAAGAATGATTGATCCCTCCTCCCATGAGCAAAATTCACTAAGGCTGACAACCAAATTGGAAAAATAATTAGCAAGAGAGTTTCCTTCCCGATAAACGAGAGAGACGTGGGTCTCATCTCAAGATTGTAACATAATTACCGTTTCCTTTATTAACTAATAAACGTTCCAACTCGGGGGATGCGTACCATGCAAATAATTTATGATATTCATGGAATTGCCTTCCACCTAAACTTTGGAGAAACCCTTACTAATTGCATATCTAACACTCATGAACACAACCACTGCCTTTGCGCGATGATTAGTCTAAGTACCCAATGGGAGTGCCACCTATGCGATGCATTTGTTTGATTTCATTTTTTACCTAACAACTATTCCATTGTCATTGTAGGTTGTTAAATTTTAGTTGCTTAAAAACTTAACCTTGGATTTGTCCTTTCTATTTTTCTTTTTTTGTTATGTTTTTGGTCATTTCTTGTTTGCATGATTTTGTGATGCAATTGAAGGATTCTGCACCACAATTGATCCCATGATGCATTTGCAGGGAAGTGACACATTTACAAGGAAGTGACACATTTACAAAGAAGTGACACATTTGCAAGGAAGTGACACATTTTCAAGGTTTAGTGATGCATTTGACCATTCAATTCAAAAGATAAATCTTCAAATTTTTGTCATTGCATGTGTTCTGATTTAGTTAGATAGGGATTTTCTATTACTAATCTGTCTATGTAGTTCTCTTGGTGAACGATTGGAGAAAATTTAATTATAAACTATTATATACACTAAAAAATGTCCTGAATGATATCATACACTCGAATTAGGTTTACTAACATCATTTCCTCTCAAACCTATCCTCTTTTCACTTAATTAGTTAAATTATTCTAGCTAATTAATTAATTGCATCATCTTTCGTCTATTAACCTAATGTATTTAATCAGGTTAATTCACCCCCTTTCATGCTAATGCTTCATCTCATTAAATAAAATAAATCAAATTATTTAATTTAATTCCCTAAGTCTTCATATTTAATTAAATAACCCTAAGTTGTTTAATTAAATGTCATTTCACCTTTCCCTCTTTCATTAAATCATTTAATTTAAGGAAAATCCCTTTATTCTTCTAAATCCCCTAATTGTATGATTAAACCTTGTTTAATTAACAATTAATCTAATTTTCCTCCAAAAGGGGAATATTCCCATGGAATATTCCTTACCATTTTTTGCACAATTAAAACTTTGTTTTAATTTGAAAAATATCCTTTTTTCCTCACCCATGAGAATATTCCAAACTAAATTCTCTCTTCCAATCATTTAAGAAAGGGATATTCTCACTTGTCTTCTTGAGCAAGCTAAACTTGTGACTTCTTGAGCAAGTTACCTTGTGACCTGTGTGTGCAGGTCAAAAGTGTGTTTGTTTGGAACAAATGAAAACCATTGATTAAATCTCATCTTGCATTCTCACCCATTGATGAGAATTCATGATCCATGCCTCCTATTTCCTCCATCCTTGGCCGTTGATTAATATTTTTGATCTCAACCCTTCATTTCTCATTTGCTCTCCTATAAATAGAACACTATTTGGAGACAAATTGATCCATCTTTCAATTGAAAACTTATGCTGTTGAATTCACTCACACTCACACTCATACTTGTTGTGCAGTTTTGCACACATGCCTCACTTGGAGTAGGGACCCTCTTTTCTGATGTCTTTTGGCCTTTGGTTTTATTGGATTTACCTTTTTAAGGTCTTGACATGTTGGTCTTGCTGGCTTTGATCCCTCCCTAAGGCTTGAATTGGTTTAAATTGAATTTTAGGCAAAATCCGAGTTTTGACCTGAATCCAGGATTTTCCAGCTCTGGCGGATTTTCCCGGGCTCTAGTTCATTGTCTGTCCATCGCTGAATTCTCCGAATCCGGGTTTCTGCTTGACTCCGGGATTTTTTCGGTTCTGGCGGATTTTCCCGGTTTACCTTATTTTCCCGAACTGCGCTAAAATCCCGAACTTCATCAAAATCCTAGTTTCTGCTATTTCCGCAGAATTCGTGTTCATCCGGATTTTCCGCGTATCTGGGGATTTTCTGAAATTCTGTCCTGGGCTCGGGTTTCCGGATTTTTCAGACACGTCTTGTCGCTCATTAATGACCGAGGTACCTTTGCTCAGACGCGCATATGGGTGAATTTAAAACATTTTGAGCATCACTTTGACTTCATTATTCACCTGTCTTTTGCTTTGGTGATTAAGAGTTTCCATTTGAGCTTTGAAGATTGATCTTGGACCGCTTGCGTGTGGATTGTTGGGTGTCGGTGTCTGGATTTTCGTTGCCTGGGTGTGTTTGCTTTGTGGTCGTTTCTTCGAGTTTGGGTTTCATCCAGATTAATCCATGGTAGGTTATCGATGGCCCCTCCTTTTGTTTGCATGATGATTGAGTTTTTCTGTGCTGAATGATGATCATTTTGGGTCGGCTTACCCTTGGGCATGATTTTGTTTTATCAAGTTAGGGTTTGACCCATTTCTTTGTGAAACATCATCACCCGTGTCATGTATGTTTGTATTTATCCATTAGATGACGGGTGCATCCATTTGAAGAGGGTTCTGGGTCAGATTGTTTGCCCTCTTAGCGTGTATTTTGCCATATTGTGCAAAGTTAGGGTTTTTTTGGTGCTCGGCCTAGAATAGTGAATTCTTTACGATTCATCAATTTACCACCTGTATTAGACTAATCCCTGCCTTGTGAGGACTCGGAGGAATCTGGATTTGTCTTTAGGAATAGTTTTCCAAACCTCGAGCTTACCCTGGTTTTCATGGCGACGGGTTTATTCATCCAAATTAGGGCATCACTATTTCACCATGAGGATTAGTCATCTAGGGGTTTTGGAAATTTGAATTCATTTGCATTCGAGGTCTTGTCTATTGGCATTGATTTTTGGGACCATTAGAATCTAAGTGGAAAGGTTTGCATGTTCATTCGATCGCTGGTTCGCGTGTTGTCCTTCGTCGGGTTTCTGAGATGTCCGCAGAATTCCTACGCACTCAAATTTTCCCAGTTTCGGCCAATTCCGCGGAGTGTAGCGATTTCTGGAGTTCTTCAGGCTGTACGCGGAAATCCGTCTCATCCGGACTTTTCTGTTTTTTTCTATCTGGTTTTACTTCTTCCGATTTTCTAAAGATAGGATTTATGCAGTCAATACTAAATGTCAATTTCTTGTTGTCAATAAATGAATTTCATGATTATCTCATAATCTTTGGTCCATACTAACGATTTATTTGGCTGGTGATGTCTTGGCAACAGGAATCTATCTGGGTCGGATTTCTTCGAAATTCTGCCCCGACTGGATTTTCAGTTTACAATGTTTTCCCGGAATGCTTTATTTTTTTGGATTTTCGAGGATTGGCATTTGTGATAGTTTCTAATTGCTTTATATGATTTATGCTAATCTTTTGGTAGGAATATGAATGATAATTGATACTTATGATGATTTCTTGTGAATGTAGGCTGAATCAAGCAAGGCTGCAGCGAGAAAGTCCAAAGGTGACATGTAGGGGTCATCCATCTCTGAGGCAGAAAGATTAAGGTTAGATACTAAGAGTCAGCTTCCTGAAAGCAAGATATCTTTCGTATGGTCTGAAGTGTCTGATACTAATGTTGGAGCTTGGAGATACGAGGAGTTCAAGGAGAGGACAACTTAGAAGGATCTGTCGGTCTTGAGGCAGGGAATGATGAAATCCAGCCTGGTGCATGTAGCAGGGTTCCCTCCTGCAATCCAATGCTATGAGATGATACTTGAGTGTGCCCGACAGTATGACTTTGACACACAGAGGGTTGTGAGCACTGAGGGAAGAGTCTTGGCCAACTTCAGTCCTGTTTCCATTGCACAAGCCTTTGACATGCCAGACTTGCCTTCTGTGTGTGCTCTGAACATGGACATGGCCCAGACATATTATGAGAATGAGCCATCTAAGGCTCAACAAATGATCAAATCTTGGTTAGAGAAGCCAAAATCACATCACTCTAAACTGCCCAAGCAGTTGCACAGGGTCAAATTTAGGTCAGATATTTATGATGCCATCACATTTCTGAGCAGGGTGGCAGGATTGAAAAGTGTCAGAGTATTGGAGAGTTGGATGGTCCATGTGATCACCAAAATTGAACAAGGAACCAACTACCACTGGGCAGGGCTTATCAGCACCATAATTGATAAGCAGCTGAGGGACATCTTAGAGACCAAGAGATTCACCATGTCTTCCTATGTCATGTATGTGCTTGCCAGATTCTACCCATATAGGGGTTTGAATCCACAAGGGACATTTGGACAGGACATAGTCTATGAAGTATACCCGGAGTTGCACCTTGGACATAAAGATTACAGAAGGGCTAATGATGCATTCACAATGCACATCACTAGAATGCTTCAAAATGCCGAGCATGTTAGACTATTAGATGGAGCAAAAAGGTTGATAAAGAATTATGGGGCCTAGTTCATTCAGTTTCCCACCTTCACTTACATTAGAGTTGATGGATGCCCGACTGCTCCATATAGGTTACCTCGGTATCCCACTGATCACATTGTGTTATTGGAGATTGTGAGCCAAATATGTGAATTTGGTGCAGTGGTCAAGAAGGAAAAGCATAAAACAGGCTTTGGTGGGGATTTCCCACTTGGAATTGGCGTGGCAGAAGTGTGCCCTTCCATCCAATCAGCACACACCGCAGGAGATGAATTGGCAGCATATGGTTTCTCCTTCCATTCGAAAAGAACAAACTTTGATATCACCGGGGAGGCACAGAAGAAGGCTACCAAGGAGTACCACCACAAGGATGACTTAGAAGATTATTGGGCCAACATCAAGGATGATTTTGAGGCAAGAAAGAAGAGGTACTCGAGGCTTCCTATTGATGTGATCAGATAATACAATGTGAAGTTGATCCCCGACCAGCTGCAAGATGATGGAAACCTGGTACAAGACCATGCATATGAAGTTGTTAAGGATAGGTCAATTGGAGAAATCAACTGGAATGAAGATGAGGTCACAGAGTTGGAGGACCTAATGGCCCCGGTTATGAAATTCACCACTTCTTGGTTGAAGCATAAGGTTTGGGAGCTTGAGAGTGAGAAGGTACCCTATACCTTCAATTTGATGGGAAACCTTAATCCCATGTCTACTTCAGAAGAATCTGGGGATGATGACCCCAAAGGGAAAACCAAAAAGAGCTCACCTTTCAAAATAAAGATTAGAGGCCCTAAGGAAAGTGAGCCGGAACCAAAGAGGAAGCCCAAAGGGAAGAAGAGAAGTCGAGCTCTGAAGATAGGCAAGTCTTTTGATGAGGAAGAGTTGGAAAAGCCAGTTGAAGAGGATGTTCTTCCACCACCAAAGAAGGCTAGGACAACTAGAGGTTTAAAGAAGAAGGGTCGAGATACTTCCAAGGAGGAGCCTCCGATTGTTGATGTAGAAAGTTTAGGAGAGAAGACCAAGGTTTATATGAGGAGGTCTAGGACTCCTCCTAAGGACACTGTTCAAAAGAGGGATTCTCCTCCGAAGTCACCAGTTGTGGATCCATCTAAGGCTGCTTCTCCTCCACCAAGCGTGCATGAACATGAAACTCTTGAGGAACATGAGACCAGTGGGGAAGCATAGCCATTCAAAGAAGGAGCGCTCTTTGGTGAGGCAGCTGAGCTCGAAGTGAAAGAGGTAGGAAAACTTCCTTCTCCTCTAGTGCAATATGAGGAT
Source organism: Sequoia sempervirens (assembly GCA_007258455.2). Taxonomy (NCBI): domain Eukaryota; kingdom Viridiplantae; phylum Streptophyta; class Pinopsida; order Cupressales; family Cupressaceae; genus Sequoia; species Sequoia sempervirens. Next base: position 244,539,467 of record VDFB02193867.1, on the reverse strand, counting down.
TCTCCAGTAAGTAGCAAGGGCCATGAGTCACCTAAGAAGGAGGATATTTCGGTTAGAACCCCATCGCCGGTACAAGAAGTAGAAGATCAAGGTGAGTAGCTACCTGAGAAAGAAGAGGAGAAAATGCCAGAAAAACAACAGGAAGAGGAAAAAATAGAGGAAATCTGGGTAGAACCTGCTGTCCCAGATTGGCTTGAAAAGGAAATCACAAGGAAGAAACAGGTAGTTGTTGAGGACACTCCTTTGGATTGGGATGAGATACTATCCAAGATTGGGAAAGGAAAGAAGAAGAAGGCCGCTAAAGTGGTTTCAAAGATGGAAAGAGATGAACTAAACAACAGGGTCATTCACATTGCCACTCCTGCCGCAGATAAGACCAGAGAAGAGGTCACTGGTGAAGACTATAATGTACAAACTATCAACCTTGGGCCAGCCTCTATGGAACAGGACATTGATGAATATGAAGGCTCTAGTGCAGTGATCATTGGGAGGTTAAGGAAGGAAGCTCAGACCAAGCATGAGCTTAGAAAAGAAAATGAAAGGCTTAGGAAATGTTTGGAGGATGTAATGAAGCCTCTACAGTCTCTCCACCCATCTTCTTCTGCCACTCCTGGTTTCTTGCCCAAGGAAACTATCTCTGAAATTGAGAAAATGAAGGCTTCTGCCCAAACTACAACAGATTGGTTGAAGGATGTGCAGGGAAAGGGAGATAGTGCAATCAAGGATATCCTTTCAGTTGGGAAAGATGCAGTCCGAGCTAAAGACTTATTGGAGCATGTGCTGTCTCAGGATAAGGATGACATTGAACTTCTACTACAGAAATCTAAGGTCATCATGGAGCATGGTAAAGAACAATTGGCTATGAATGGGATTCTTCCTTCTTCTAGGTCAAATGAACCTTGGGAATGGTTTGAGGCTCTGCAAATTCGGCAGAAGGCCATGAAGAAGATATAGAAGTGAAAGAAACAAATGGATGGTGATCTTACTGGAGTGTATGAGGGGTGCATTTCTTTCTTTGAGGTCATGACTGGCAGGAGAAAGATAGCTCCTAAGTACCTGAGTCTGGAGCAGCTAAGAGAATGGTGGCATGAAGTTTATGCCCCAGATTTTGAGAATGTTATAACTGGCCACCAGTTAGATAATGCAGCCACATATCTGGCAGTAATGGATAAGTATCAGGCCAACAAGGATGATTGGAATAAGATGGTTAAACAGTCAAAGGAGGAGATTGATTCTATTAAATGCAGACTTAAGGTTTTGCCTTTGCCACCTGTCACTGAATTGGATGGAACATTTTTGAGGGTTCAGGGATCATTGGCCCAGAGCAAGGATAAGGGAGGCGATAGTTAATGCCTATTTTGAGATTTGTGCTTCCCTATTATTATAGGGCATGTATTGAACTAGATTACATTGGGGACTGTGCCTAGGCTGACCTTGATGATATATGGCATTTAATCTGTGCCTTATTTTGATTTCCTAGGGCTGACTTATTTTGGTAGTTGTTTTATTTTGTAAATGTTTGGCTGGGCCGACATGTCTTAAGAATTTACTATAAAAGGGCATTCTTGCCTCATTGTAAGATATTAGAGATTAGACATTAGAATTGGAGGAAAGACAAGTAGAGAAATTTTATCAGTTTCTTGAAGCAAGTATTGTAAACAAAATAGTGGAATTGTTGTAGCAGTTTGATGATTTAATACAATTGAAGACATTGTGGTTTTCCTGGTGAAATCTCTTGTGTTATTTTATCTTGCATGGTTCCTGTTGTTTCATCTTTCACATTGCATAAAGATTTAGGGTTTAGTATTCAGAATTGAATTAGTTTTAGTTTGGTGAATGATGTTCATGGTTTCATATTTGGAATGTTTGTAGCAATCTCTGGTCTATACTCCCAGTAACTATCTGATTGTAGTAGGCTGGTGAAGTCAATCTGGACCATATATTTAAATGTGCTTAAGTTCGATTGTGGATGAATGTCTATGATTTGAAAATCTATATACCTTAGAAGATTGCACCGTTCTTGTGATATTGCATTGTGGGTTGAGCAAGAATTGGTTATTTGAGATTGGTCCATTCCAAATATCTGTCATTTGCATTGCTCATTCTAGGAGTAGATTAGATTTTATCATATTCTTGCACCCTTACCTTTTGCTATTTCTTTATCATCTGGTTAGATTTAGGATTAAAGATCATCATATTGCAAAATCTGATAAATTGAAAGAGAGTTTGTTTGTAGTAAGGTTTGATTGTGATTACTAGCATTTCACATATTATCTGAGTTGTTTATGCATTGTCATGACCTGACACCCGAGAGACCTTGGGGTGATTTTCAGTAATTTATTGTTGGAAATAACCTTTCAAGAGAGATAGAATATTGTATTCTGTCTGAGTTGTTGCTGTGCAGAAAACACCATCAACAATACTTTACTCACATTTAGCATATTTTAGTTCATTTTTAGTTGCATATTAGCTTTAAGCTTCCATTAGTGGCTTCCATGCATCCATCTTAGCTTGTTTATAAATTAGGGTTTGAATCTTTTAGCTTAGAATTAGTTTAAATTAGCTTAGCGGTTGCATATTTAGATCAATTTTAGCATAAAATCATGTTAATTTAGTTGCATCATGTCCAATTTATCATAAACCATGTTTCCATCCACATATCACAATAGTTTCATCGATTCTCTTCAATATAATTGATTGAAACAAGCTCATTGATCATGAAATTGGGAAAGGGTCATTGTTCCAAATCCAGATGACACCAATTCCAAAGTGAGATAAGTTTTGAATGTATTAGAGTAGGCATTTAATTTCTTTCATAGTTTGTAGTGTTCAATTTAAATAAGTGCTTAGTTTAACTTTCATTTGAATGATATTGTTTGAGATTGAGTTTTTTGGCTACGTTATGCTTCGATTCATCATGGATCAAGCATAATCGACCCATACTAATAATCCTTGGTTGAAATTTTGGCACTATGAGGGAAAACTATCAATTTAATCATTTTTATCTTGAATTCCATTCATTTTGAATTTTGTAGGAAATAGCGACGCCCAACTCAATTTCAGCGGCATCGCTATATAGCGACTCTATCGCCATTTCAAAAAGTGACCCCTATTAAATATATCAACACTGATTAAACAAATGATGACACTAATATAATATAGAGGTATCAAAGATTTAGACACGGTGACACCCGATCAAATTGTGATGCTATTGTGCTCTCTATATTTTTTGTAGAGTGACGCCTTTATTCACCAAAGCGACGCTATTGCAAATAGCGACGCCCAACTTGGGTAAGAAGTTTAACAATATTTTTTTGGCATGTGCTTTAATTTTCTCGATTCGTCAAATTACTAGTGCACTTCTAATATTGTTCCGATTGTTAGACTAACAAGGTTTTGTAGGTTGGACGACATGGAGCTAAAGTGAAGAAAGCATTCTCATCTTAAGATTTTATGATTATAACAAGCATTTGACGCTTTAGGGAAATTATAACCCAATTTCTTATGCTTTTTACTTTATGCTCTAAGACATTACTAAATTTCATTTGGGTTTAAAACGAATGCTCAAACGAGACTAAAATTGAATTCTCATTTCATCATCTTCTTTTGGGTTTAAAATTAAACAAGGCAACTTAACATTTTGTTTGGTGTATAAAATGAAGTCATCTTAGCTTTAGGGGTTAAAATTAATGAGTGTTTGCTATGTTTTGATTTACAACTTTTTTATTGAAAGCGTATGCAATTCTATCATGCCATCTGATGACCTTGAGAAACATAAACATTCCTTAACACTTTGTATAATCACCTACATCTTTCAATTTGGATTAAAACTGAACCCCTTCCTAGAGTAGGGAAAATTCATGATGTGTGTTCTCTCTTTGTTCATATGAACATGGATGATCAAACTATAAACATACTTCCTTCTTATTATTTATCTTTAGAGGGCCTACCTCCCCGCTTCAAAAGGAGGGAATGACCCAAGTGGTAATGAGCTAAAGCCAAGTTCTTTCGAACCACTATATAAATGTGTGTTTGCAATGAAAATTGTGATCAATAGGATTTGGTACGTGATAGCTCTCCCCTAGTATCTTTATGATGAAAAAATCCCTTGTTCTAAGGGTTGGGAGACCTCTCGAGGGAGTTTATCATAGTATCCCCTGAACCAGATGCCCTTCCCAGAAACCTCTTGTTTAGAAACCAAAATCCTTAAATACTTGGTGCAAGAATGGTCATTTTGAAGTCGCCCCACATTTGTACTATTCATTATTGAAATAGAAAAATCCTTAGGATCTTAGGATCTTCAAGATTTTGAGATTTTGTGGTCTCGAGAAGTGTGTGCCATGTAAGGGGGAGCCAGTGTCGCCAAATCTCTAATTGTTCGCAATGTATTAGTGTTTTGAGAAATCTGAATGGGGACTCAAAAAGTATAGTCATTTGGAACCTAGGATTATAAATGATTGTGAGTTAGTTTAATACATTGCTTATTTCCAAAATGTTATAAAAACAAACATTCACTATCTTTCACCTCTTAAAATAGCCTTAATATTACTGCTTGTCCTAAGAGTTTATCCTTAGAGATTTCTAAATATATTGACTTATATCTCAATCCATATTTCCCAAAGACAACATAGACAATTATTATTTCAAACTCATGATTCTCACAAAATGGACATTTTGAAAGTTATGATGTTTTTGACATAAACATTTAGTTTGAAAACTTAAAACAAGACAAGTGTTTGTGGTATAATAAATTCACTTAAGCAAGATAAACTTGACACAATTAAACCCCACATGACTATTTGGAGACCGATTTCTCTCATTGAACAACCTAATCTTGAAAGTGCTATACTTCAACCAAAATTTGAACTCATTAACGGAGAACAAACCGATCTCATTAGTAGTTTGAGAAACTTCACTTTTGAAACAAGCAAAACACCTACCCAATGGAGAAACGCAACAACAATCTTAGATGAAGAAGAGGAACAAGCTGATATTGAGGTTGGAAGGCCCACATTACCACCATCTGTGTGGCAATAAATATCTTCCTTTCTTCCATAAACTTGAACTTTTTTTCTAAATGATCTCATGCAAAGTTAGGATCCCTAAAGTAAAGTCCACAAATTGTCACTTCAAACTTAGGAATCTTAGTTCAAAGGCAATCCAAAATCACATTTCAACACTCTACCTCAACAAAAACAAGTTGTTAGTAAACTTTTACAAACACACATTGAGGAAAAATCCACACATGTACATGTTCTTTATGAGTCAAAACCTAGGTATTTTTCATGATAATTAACCTATCTAAAACATGGGTCCTTTTTATGGTCTTTAACCCCTCTAGATGATCTATCACACAATCAAAATATGTAGGGGAAGATCTACATGTCGCCATTATAGGTGTAGGTATTGTAATTCCAAGTTTGGTAGGAAGTGGGCCTTAATAATTTATAACAATTGCAACCTCTTGTTAAGAAACTATTATGCTTGATCTAGGAGGAACCGAATAGGTTTACATACCCACATCTATCCTCTCATTTAGGTCAACCTTAATCTTTAGGATTTAAATTTTTTATAGGTTTAGCATCATTATCACTACCTTTGTCTTGGAAAACAAAGGTTCATTCTAAGTCAACATTGGGTCAAACAATTCACTCACCCCTCCATCAAATTTCATCCTTCATCTCACCAAACTTTACAAAAATTCCAAAAATATCAACACTTTTTTACTTAAAAATCAATCAACCCAAAACCTAACTTGGCTATTTTGTATGAGAAATGAATTATTTTCCATGCTTTTGGTTGAATTAGTTATCATCTTTGAACTATTTTATCTTAAAGGTCACGAGTCTACCCTAAAGATTTCCAAGTTCATACACATCCTTTATCCTAACATCAAAACATCAAACTCAAGTCAAAAGTGTTGTCCCAAAATGTTTGCAAAGATCACTTCCAATATCATCCGCCTTTTCATCCCCCATTATCATAATTGCTCCATAAAGACTTAGAGCATCCCTTTTACCTAGATTTGAGTCAACTAGAGAGTTCAAACATCAAAAATCACAACACAACTCTCCCATAGGTGACCCAAAGTTTATGGTAAAGACGAGATCACAAAACAAGAGAATCATGGAGAAAACCAAAGTTACATTTACCTCAAGTGATCCAAATCCTTTAGAATTTGATCTAAGAAGTCAAGTTACCCCATCACAACAACAATCATCTCCATTATGGCCATATGAGATTGAAGACATCACAAATAATCCATTTGAAATCACTAGGGAGGAAATCATGGAACATCAAGCTTTTGAAAACGTAGCTCCAATTTACCAATCATTTATTGCACAAAAATTGACACAAGGCTTCACCACTCTAGCACTAGGGATAAATCAAACATCCACTCCCATTCTTGCAACTAGTCTTACCAAGGAATTTGGTCTAGCTCTTCCATTCAAAGTAGTACACTTGTGGGTACCCTTGACACTAATCCCCCACCTCCAACAACCACTTGGATACCTACCTTTGGTGCTCCTCCCATTCCTGAAGATCCTAAACAACCATACACACCTCTTGAACTTCATTACTCCACAACCACTTCAACATATTGGGGACACTCCTCTTCATCCACATCCATGAGTACCACAAGTGTTCCCACCATCACACAAAGTAGTATAGACCTAGTATCTCAAAACAACACACAAGGGAATGTCAATACCATACCATAGAGTCAACCCTTAACACAGATGGGGACATCTCTATCCAATCCTCCAATTGGTCCATTTGTACCATTGGTTTCACAAAGCACATCCATCCCATCCATTATCAACCCATCTCAAAACAAATCTTTGGTCACGAATTCCATCAATCTAGGTAATACCTTGTTTACATGTCTAGAACAAGGAAATCCCTAAGACATGGGACAAGGGAATATTTTTAAACTGTTGACTCAAGGTCCTAATGTGTCATTATCATCAAAAAATTTAATGGAATCATCCTCATCAATCCCCACGGTCCCCTTTATCATGCAAAATCAATTGGGACCTGTTGTGTAGTTTTTCGCACACACGGCTTGCTGGAAGCAGGGACCTTCTTTCGCTTCGATTTTGGTGTTCTGGCCCTTTTCTTTTGAGGTTTTGTCTTACTTGGGAACGGTGCCTGAATGTTTATATTTATTGCCTCAGTGTTTTCCCTAGGATATTCATTGAAAATCTTAAGTTCTGGGTGTTTTCGGGCTTTTGCCCTGATCTGGGATTTTCTACCCTGGTCGGATTTTCCCAGATCTTGCTTGAACTCCGGCTGGATTTTGCTATTTAGAAAGTTTGGGTCTTCATGGATTTTTGTGTGGGCCAGATTTTCCTAGATTTCACCCTGTCATTGGCTTCCTGGGCTTCATGACTGTCTTGTCGAGTGCATTAATGGCTCTGTGCAGGCTCTAAGAAATGTACTTAACTTGATTTTGGGATCTTTTGCGCCATTGTGTTCACTATTTGCCATAATTTGAGCTAAGAGGTGCTTCTCTACGATTAATTGACTTCGTTTTGGGGTGTTTGGGCTTGCTTTGTTTGATTTGGTGGCTAATTCTTCCGCATTTTTGCCTAGGCTCGTTGTGGGAATTTTGGGGCTTCATGTTTGCTGCCTCTGGATTCATTTTAGCTTCATAATGGTATGTGCCTGATTGCTCTGCTTTGATTTTATTGATGAGTGGCATGTTGGTTTTGTGGTGGCTTGTAGGCTTTGGTTTCCTGTGCATTTTGTGCTAGGGGGTTGTTAAGTGTTGCGTCCTTGTTGTCTCATGGGCGAGTTTTGAGTTCACATGTCCATCTGCATTCTGGTGAGTCTTGCCTGAGAGTAATTCGTAAACCCTAGCAGTGACTTAACTATTGAAATAACTAAATTCTGGCCTGTGTGCTAATGGTGGGTGAATAGGTTCAAACCTAGGGCAATGCTGTGTCTGACAATTTCATATTAGGATTGACCTAGAATACAAAGAATTCATGAGGAGCCCATCCCTAGGTTACCCCGAACTAAACTCGTTTAAATCCGTAGTTGATTCAGTGTCTGGGTGAAATCATGCCTTAGCATCGTAGTTTGGGACTTTCCATATCTTCCGGATTCCCTTCACTGTAACCATTTGGGCTCGCTGAGATGTCATATCGATCACCTTGGGGTTTGCTCAAGTGGTCTTCCTTTGTTCATGTCAGGTTGCCATGATATTTTTGTTCTCACACTGACAGGATCTTGTATGCCCATTAGTCGGTGAAACCTTGGCTTTTCGCCAGGACCTCACCCCACGAACAAATCTCTTACTAGCATGTTTGTTCACCTTCACTTTCGGCAGGACTACCCCTGGTCGCCAAGAAGTCTCAGCGGGATCTGCAAGCTCTACTGATATTTACTTTTCGCTAGGACATATGTCCTTCTGCAAGACCTCTCGCCGAGCATGCTCACTTTCCCGTGCTATATTCTTTCCAAGTCAACGTAACCCTTCGAGTTCGGGGTAACCTCATACTGATCGCCCTACATTTCATAGAGGAAGCCTTCTTAGGTTTGTATTTGGTTGCCTAGACGAGGTCACGCTTTTGCCGAAGTCTTCCTGTCAGTAGGATAAACTAAGTCGCTGAGATGTCATAGTGACTCCCAATAGCCTTCCTGATTCCCATTCTATCTTGGTAACTTTTGCCTTCGATGAGACTTTTTACCAGTTACCACAGCTTTCGCCGAAGTCTGCCTGTCGGGGAGACATCCCTCTTTCGCCGATGCTTTCCCTGTTGCCGTGACTTTCGTAGTTCGCCAAGACGTTGTGGCGAAGCCTTTTGTTCTTTGTAAGCCAAAAAATTTTCATTGGGACCTTTGCCGAATATAAACCAGGCCTTAATCAGCATAGCACCATCACCTTGCTGAGACCTCCTATCGACAAACTATTAAGCTGTCTGAGATGTTTGCTTGGGCCCGCCGGTCAGTGAGACATGTAATCTTCGCTGAGACCTTACCTTGACCACCCCTAGCTCATCCCGATTTGAATGCTATGTTCCCCTTCGCCGGGACCTCACATCGAAGCTACCGTGTCTTGGCGAGACCCGCTTTTCTGATGCCATTTCAGTGTGACATCCGTCTTTCGCTAAGACTACTCCGCAAGATTCTAAACTTGTGCCAAAGCCCTCACTCTGGATTCTCCTTTGGTTCAGAACTTTGTGCTACCTACGGATGTCTGCCAGGTCTGGATTTCTCTGAAATCCGCTATCTCCCAGATTGCACGAATCCCCATTTGGCTCATTCTCCATAGAAATCCGTCCCTCATGGATTTTTCCAAAATTTGGTGAAAAACAAAGGAACATGAAACAATTGGATTCGTTTGTAATTTGTGCTGCATTTGTTGGTTTATTCATGCTGTATTTGGATCTCTCACATAGACTATTGATGAAAAGTGATCAAATTTAAGGATTAAGTAGGTGTTTCTTGGTTACTCCATTGGAATCCGAGCGGACTGGAATTTTTTGAAATTCCTCTCTGGTCCAGATTCTGCGGGTGGCCTTGAAACCCGAAATTTGTTGCAGACATTTTATAGGAATTTTAACAATGCCTTGTTTATTTGAAATGCATTATAATGGTGTTTTGATGGATTAACCTTGCTTTCCTATGATTCTTATTATGTTTTCATGTTAAATACAAGCTGAATCAAGCAAGGCTACAACTGGTTCCTCGTTGTCTGATGCAGAGAGGATCAAGCTAGACATCAAGAGCAAGGTCCCTGAGAGTAAGATCACTTATGTCTGGTCAGAAGTCACTGATACGAACATTGGCCTCTGGGACTATGAAGAATTCAAAACAAGAACGTCAACTGAGGATCCTCCTTTGGTGACTAGGAGAATGAAAGAGTCAGGCTTGTCCCATGTGGCTGGTTTCCCCTCAATGGTGCAATGCTATGAGTTGGTCCTAGAGTGCTCAAGGCACTATGATCAGGACAGACAGAGGATAATTGGTCCTCAAGGGAGAATTATTGCAAATCTCAACCCGGTCTCCATCGCTCAAACCTTCAACATGCCTGACAGATCTCATGTGGTAGGATTCACCATTGAGGTAGCCCAGGAGTACTATGACGACCAAACCATGAAGTCTCAATAGCTAATTAATTCTTGGTTGGAGAAACCCAAGTCCCACTATTCCAAGTTTCCCAAGCAACTGTACAAAGTAAAATTTAAGGAGTATTATGATGCCATCACCTTTCTGAGTAGGGTGGTCAGATTGAAGAGTGCTGGTACATTTGAGAATTGGATGTGCCATGCCATTGTAAGGATGGAACAAGAGAAGGTTAACTACCATTGGGTAGGAGTCATCAGTCAGGTGATTCATAAGCAATTGTCCAATGTGTTGCAGACAAAGACCTTCACCATGACCTCCTATTTGGTTTATGTACTTGCAAGGTTCCATCCTTATAGAGGATTAGATACAAGGGGCACCTTTGGGCAGGATATTATCTATGAGGTTTTCCCTCAGTTGCATTGGGGAGGTTTGAATTATAGAAGAGAAAACACTGCATTTACCATGCATATCACCAAAGTGCTCCAGGAAGTAGAGCATGTCAAAATTTTAGATCAAGCCAAGGAGCTCATCAAGAGATATGGAGCTTGGTTTATCCAATTTCCAACCTTCTCCTACATTCGGGTTGATGGCTGCCAGAAAGCCCCAAACAGACATCCAAGGTACCCCACTGACCACATTATATTGCTAGAAGTCACTAGGAAGATTTGTGATTTTGATGCCATTGTCAAGAAGGACAAGCATAGGACTAGATTTGGTGGAGATTTTCCACTAAGGATTGGCATTGGAGAGGTATGTCCTTCCATTGGTTCTTCCCAAGCTTCAGAGGAAGAAATGAGTACTCTTGGCCTGTCTCTTCATTCTAGGAGATCCAGATTTGACATCACGGGAGAGGCTCAAAAGAAGGCTAGCAGAGAATATAGCCACAAAGTAAATTTGGAGGACTACTAGGCCAACTGCGGTGATGAGTACGAGGTCAGAAAGAGGAAATTCTCCCAGCTCCTAGTTGAGTCAATCCGATGATATAATGTAAGGGAAGTTCCTGACCAATTGGAGAATGATGGAAACATGATCTAGGATCATGACTATGAGGCCATAAGGGACAAACCAATTGGTGATCTAGATTGGCTGGAGGAGGAACAAACAAAGCTAATACAACTGATGGATCCTGTTCTCAAATTTACCAAGATGTGGCTCAAGCACGCTTTGCGGAAGTTAGAGAATAAAGTAATGAAGTGCACTTATGACCTAATGGGAGATTTGGATCCCCATTCTACTTCTGAAGAGTCTACCAAACAAGACCCTAAGGTTAAGGGTAATTTGGACTCTCCTCTCAAAGTCAAGATTAAGGATGTACAAGAAATAGAGGTCCAAGAGACAGAAAAACAGAGAAGACCAAAGGCCAAGAAGAGGACGAGGACTAAGAAGTCCGAGCAGAGTCCTGAGGTCGATGCTCTGGTGCCCAAAAGGAAAAGAATTATAAAATTGTCAAAGAAAGCTAGCTCCAGGGTTGTGGAGGAGGTTGCCTCACCGGTAATAGATGTTGAAAGTTCAGAGGAGAAGGCCAAAGTTTATGCAAGGAAGTCTAGGAATCCTTCTCCTAAGGACAGTGTGCCTAAGGCTGACTTACCACCATTGGTTTCTCATGAGGAGCAACATGATGATGTGCCTCCCACCCATGAAGTTCAAGGTGAGCCAGGTGAGGAAGAAAATATTGAAGATCATCTGGATACTGAAGGTGAAGAATTCCATGCAGGTGATCTCCACAGTATAGAGGCAGAGATTGAAAGGATAATGCAATCCCCAGTGGTTGTACATATAGATTCTCCTATTAGAACTGAAATAGTTGAATCTCCTCTAAGGGAGGTAAAGGTAGAAATGATTCCATCACCTAAGCGGGAGGAGGAACATGTTGGAGAAGTAGAAAGCAAGGTGGATGAAGCTACTGATGAACAAAATTTGAATGAGGAAGTACCTAAAGGTCAACAAGATAAATAGAAATAGGTTGAGGCACAATTTGAATCTATTGTCCCTGAGTGGCTTGAGAAGGAAATAAAAAGAAAACAGGTGGTAGTAGAAGATAGTCCACCAAATTGGGATGCACTACTGGCCAAAGTTGGAAACGATAAAGGTAAAAAAAAGGCTATAGTGATCTCAAGAATTGAAAGGGATGAGGCATATAACAAGGTTGTTCATGTTGCTACCCCCGTTCCAGGAAAAAATAGAGATGATGTGGCTGGAAGTGATTATAATATACAAACTTTTAATCTTGGGCCTACATCCATTGAACAGGACATTGAAGATTATGAAGGCTCCAACGCAGTCATTGTTGATAGGTTGAGAAGGGAAATAAAAACCAAGCAGGAGCTAAAGAGAGAAAATGAGAATCTCAAGAAGTGCTTGGAGGAGTTAATGAGGCCGCTGTAGTCAATTAATCCCTCTTCCTCTACCACAAATCCTCTGCCTCAGGAGACCATAACTGAGCTTGAAAAGATGAGAGCTTCCACCCTTGCCACTGTAAATTGGTTGAAAGGGGTGCAAATCAAGGGTGATGAAGCTATCAAGGAAATTTTATCAACTGGGAAAGATGTTGTCATGACAACCGAATGGTTGAAACAGGTAATGGCACAAGATAAAGAGGACACCAACCTCCTCCTATAGAAAATTAGAACCCTAATGGAGTGCACTCGGGATAGATTGGTGAGCGATGAGGTCCTTCCTTCCTCCTGAGCTGCTAAGCCGTGGGAATGGTTTGAGACGTTGCAAATCCGGCAGAAGGTGTTGTAGAAAATTTACAAACAAAGAAAGCATATTGATGACACCTTGGCTGGCGTCTATGATGGCTCCATTGCCTTCTTTGAAATTATGACAAGACGAAGGAAAATTGTGCCCAAGTACTTGAGCCTGGAGTAGTTGAGAGAATGGTGGCACGATGTCTATGCACCACTTGATGATGGACTTGTCTCTGAGCACCACCTGGATGATGTGTCCACCTACCTCACAGTTATTGATAAGCATGTAACATGTAAGGTCGATTGGGATAGGTCGGTCAAACACTCAAGAGAGGAGATTGCGTCCATTGAGAGGTGACTTAGGGTTCTACCGGTACCACCTATGGCCGACTTGGATGCAGCGTTCTTGGGGCTACACGAAGAGTTAGATTGGCGTAAGGACAACAAGGAAAAGGGTTGATGATGGGCGGCAACATGGTTTGTGCTTCTGATTATATTTGCACGTGTCAACCGGGCTGCATCATGGATCCAGGGGTTACCTCGACGGGACGCACATTTATTGCCTATTTGACCCATTTTGACGAACTTCTTGGCTGGGTGGTTGCGTAGAGTTATTGCTGTGAAACCCTTGCTTGGCTGGCGAATTTTCTCTAGAGCTTCTATTTATTGGGAATTTTGGCCTCTTTGAAAGGGTTAGAAAAGTTAGAGGAATTAGACGGTTGGAAATAGTTTGAACTTGTAATCATAATATAGAAGTATGGTAAATTAGCAAGTAGCTTCTCTCAAGAAAATATTGTAATAGAAAACCAGAATTGTTGCTACAGTGGATAATTCAAATATAAGTAATATCATTGTGATTTGGTGCCATACTGGTATTCTCTTGTCTTGCATGGTTCTTGTCTTCTATCTTGAAAATTGCTTTGAGGAGACTAGTATTTAGCTTAAATTTGATTTAATAATGTTGGTAGTTTGATACTCAGATGTTGCAGCAGTCCTTCAGTCCATACTTTTCACAACCAACTGACTGTTAGTTGCTTTGCAAAGTTAGCCTGGACTTGATATTCCTTGTGCTTAGTTCAATCATGAATTTTGTTCATTTCAACTGCAGTAGGGTTATTTGAATGCATGTTCATGATTTGAAAATATTAAGAGCCTTAGAAGATTGCACTATTTTTTGTAAGGTAGCAGATTTATCTGGGCCAAGCAGAGATCAGTTTTGAAGGATTGGTTCATTCGGGTATTGGTTGCTTTCATTATTAATCTTAGGAGTAATATTAGATTTAGAAATCTCTTTAAAACCCTCGCTCTCTTTTGTTATTTCTTTGATTATTGGGTCAAAATTAGGATTGAAGTGTCATTAGTTCGCTAAATCTAGCAAAATTGATTCAATAGCTTGCTTGTAGTAAGGTCCCATTGTGATTACCAACAATTTCACATTTATCACTGAGTTGTTTATGCACTGTCAAGACCTGACATGAATACCTTGGGGTTATCTCTTGAGGATTGCTAATAGAGATTTACCTTTTAAGAGAGATAGGATATTGCATCTTGTCTGTGTTGTTGTTGTGTAGAAACAGTGATCAACAATGTTGGCGCTACAAGGAGGGCCCTGAGTAAGCAAGGTGGATCAATTTTTGAACGCCATCTCTCCTGAGAGATTTAGAAGAAGAATAAGATCTGCTCCAGGAGAGGAAGAATTTCAAGAGTTACCAGACCCTACTAGGTCAAGAAGGACCAACAGAAGGGGAGAATCATCATCATCCCATCCACCCTCCTCATTTCCATTATCCCCATCTTCATCAAGTTCATCTGAGTCTGAGGCCATTCCCAGTCCACAATCTCAGCCAATCATAAATTAGCCATTTCCACCCCACCTCCACTAATGGATTTCTTAGCTACCAACCCATCTTCACTGAGCTTTGCTATTTATAATGTGATGCCTAAAAACCCTGAACACTTATGTTCAAAGTTCCATATCAATGACCCAAATAGAACCACCAAAGAGCACATTAGAATCTTTCATACTGGCCTCAAAGACAGAGGGATAAACCATGAGGACGTAGCTTGTAGGCTATTTCCCTATTCACTAGGGGAAGATGCGTTTTATTGGTATAACCACTTACCTGCCGGGTCTATCCAACATTGGACTTAGCTAGAAGCTATTTTTTTGCAAAAAAATTTAATACCCATTAGTTCCAATGAGCTCTACCGTCAGTTTACTAACGTGAAAAGAGAGATTAATAAGCCTATAGGATCCTTCAACAATACGTTTCATCGGGCTTATACTAGATTACAGGCCCCTTATGCTATTGATGAACCTACTGCCTTAGAAGTCTATTATGAGGGACTTGATAGTCTGACTTCCACCTTTATGAAATGGAGTAATAACCCCCCTGGGAGTCTACTAGATGCATATGAAAAAGCTATTAAGGTTAGCACAAATCTAAGACAACATTTGTCTGGGCCTTTACCTTCATTGGGACCTGTTGCTCACCCTAGACAAGTTCCAGCCCTCAACTAGGCTTTTGCTAACCATACTCCTATCTTGACCCAGGTACCTCAATTGCCTATGGTCCCTCACCCAGGACCTCCTATGGGACAAATGCTATCCACAATGAGTTATCCCTAGAAAAATGTGAATCAACCCTTGCACACCCAACCTCAGACTAGTTATCCTTCCTACCTGCAAAATTTTGAAGTCCTGAACTAGTCACTAAATCCTAATGCTCAAAATAATATGAGTCAGCCTCCACATCGTAATCATGACAAGGAAAGACTGGATGAATTGTTAGAACAAATAAAGAAGCTAAATATGGAGGTGACTTATTTAAGGAATTAGAATAGCCAGTTGCAAGCTGCTAAGTGGAATATGCAGTCCAATCAGAATAGAGAGAATCCACAAGGACCACACTTTGATAGGGGGCAATGTCAAGATAGAGGGTATAATAATGATAGAGGATACAACAACAACATAGGATATAACTAGGACAGAGGTTATAATAATGAAAGGGGATATAATAATGAAAGAAGACATGATTATGATAAGGGACAGTCATCAGGCCAGAACTTTGACAAAGGTCAAGGTGGTGGACAAGGATTTGAAAGAAGGCAATAGTCAAGACATAATAGAACCTGGAACATAGGTCCCAACAATGGGGGAGTTCCCACTCCATTGGATCAACCAACCAATCAACCTGTTAATCAGTCTTTCAGTCAGCCAGTAAATCAAGAGAAGCCTCGTAGTGGTGTATACTTGGCTGAGGCTGCGTTGTCAAGATGGTGTAGGCTCCACAAGACTAGTCAACATTTTGAGCTGGACTGTCAAGAATTCCAAACAGTAGCTTCAATCTTTTAGTATGAAGTAGAAAAAAATGCAAGCTATCAGGAGATAGTACCTTCTATTCCTTATGATTCACCTGTGCTGGTGTTAAACCATGCTCCTTTTCCACAAAGTGAGGATAACGTGCTTGAAGAAGGATCTGACTAGCTGAAGGAAGAGGCAGATTAGGTATGCAATGGAGATGAAATGACACAATTATTTGATGAGAATCTAGTGAATGACAATGGTCCTAGAGACGAAGAAGAAGCTTACATTGAAGAAGTCCAAACCTTCCAGAGGCCTATCAAGAAGTACGATTTGAGGGAGTTACCACATAGGTGCCCATAGGCTGGAGGCCCCTTTACTACTTCCATCCCACCAAATAACTTCAACACACCTCCAGACCCTAATGCTAGCAATAATCCCTCACTACCCCTGGTTTCCAGGCAATATTTATCTCAAGACCCAGTATAGGTGGATGTGCCAAAAGGAAGAAATGTTGATGCAAGTAAAGAGAAGATGGTGGAGTACCCGAAGGAGACTCCCACGGATTTAAATGAAGAACAATTGGCCGCATATGTTGCTGAAGAACTTCGCAAGTTGAAGGTAAGTTTGTCTGCATTTGAGTTATTAAGAGCTCCATCTATTAGAAATGCAATCTTAGGTTCTTATGCTGCAAATTCTGTGACACAAGATAGAGTAGTTAGCAAAGATTTCCATAAAGTGTCTAGTTCCTAGCCAATAGGAAGAAAAAATCGAGTACATAATCAAGTCCATATGCCACCTGAGGACACTAGGAAGGAAAGGGACAAATCTCAAGTTGTTCGAGTAGACACCCCCTTAACTCTATTTCAAGGGAAAATAGACACTCCCCCATTCCTCATTTCTGTCTGGGTGTTTGGTAAGAATCTACATAATTGTCTGCTGGATTCTAGTGCCTCAACCAACGTTATGCCCCTTGGTGTCTGTAGAGCTATGGGAATTACTCCTGCTGAATCCTAGAAGAAAGTCGCACAGTTGGATAGGACTGAAGTCAATGTGGTAGGAGAACTAAACATGATCCAGATGCAGATTGCTTCCGACCCTAGAATACAACAAGTAATCAATATACATGTAGTTGACATACCTGATGCTTATGGCCTGATCTTGGGAAGGGACTTTACTAGGGCCTTGAATGGATATGTTTCTACTGATCATTCCCATATGTGGCTTCCCTGGAAAGGAGTGCCAAATCAGATCAGAATTGAAAGAGAACCCCGGATGAAATACATGATCACAAAATATCAAAAGACCTCAACATAAATCCTAGTGTTAGAAGGATGGGAAACTATATGCTTACTGCTCCTCTTGAAGAACCAAATGTGGAGGAGGTTCTCATGTTCCACACAATGCCTGTTGACCTTACGATAGAGCCTAGTGATACTAAAGCCTTGGTGGAACTAGTTAAAGACAATGGTGAATCAGTTGAAAGTAATGATGATCCAGAGGATAATCAGCTGGCTTTGTTAGATAGTTTTTAAAAGTTCCTTCAAAAATGTATTGAAGATCAGATTCAGTTAGGAAAAAGAATGAGCTTCGGAGAATTACTCTTGCCCAATTGGTGCTTCACATTCAGAATTGGATTGCTGCTTATGCCAAGCTACAGTGGAACAAATACAGAAACATACCAATCTCGATCCTGCAACTAGAATCGATAACCTGAGTGTCACAGAAGATCCTAAAGGAAATGGAATGATGCCTTCTGAAAGGCCACCCACCAGTAACCATGCAAGTAATGTAGCAAGAGACCTTGTAGTCGCTGGATGTTGGAAACTGAGGTTCGATGGGTCCAAGTCAAAACAAGGGGCTAGAGCAGGATTTGAGCTAATCAGCCCAAAAGGTAAGACTTTTTTCGCTGCTCATAGACTTCAGTTCTACTGTACCAATAACGTAGCAGAGTATGAAGCCTTAGTTCAAGGATTGTTGATGGCCTTGAAGAAGAAGGTTAAGATTTTGCAAGTGTATGGAGATTTTGAGTTAGTAGTTAAACAAGTTAGGAGATAATATTCCTGTCACGACAGGAGGATGACTAGTTACAGACACAGAGTATGAGACTTTATTGAAGGATTTGATGCCTTCAACATTCAGCTGATTCCACAAAATAAGAACCAGACAGCTGATTCCTTGGCCCAGGTGGCTAGTACTCTGCAACCTCTATCTCTTTCAAGATTAAATAAATTCACTATAGAGTTGACTCCAGTACCCTCAGTACTTGACAATGTCACCAACTTCTAGATATTTGAAGATGACAAGACTATTTTAGATTTTATCACAAATACATATGTTTTTGCTTCTCACATCATCGATGAAACTGAGCTCCAAGAAGCAGAGATAGATCTGGAGGGGGTAATCAACCTAAAGACCAACACGATTCCCAGAGGAATGGTGTAGCTAGAAAAGATTTTTGATTTGGATAAGATCAGAGACCAAGATCAAGACACTAGGGAAGAGTCCATTAGTGGACAATGTGATAAGTATAATGTAGGATCCCAAGAGGATGTAAAAAAAGTTCTTGTTGGAAAAGTGTGCACCCCAGAAGAAAGACATGGAATCATTGATGCATTACACAAATATCCATATGTGATAGCCTGGAGTTATGAGGACTTGAAAACTTATGATACATCCGTCATAACTCATACTATCCCTCTCAGTCTAGGGGTGAAACCTTTCAGACAGAGGCAGAGGCCTATTAATGCTTTGCTAGAACCCATAGTACAAAAGGAAGTGCAGAAGCTGTTGTCTGCGAGGATAATCTTTCCAGTTAGACACTCTACTTGGGTTGCCAACCTGGTTCCTGTATGAAAGAAAAATGGCAAAATCAGACTGTGTGTAGATTTTAGGAACTTAAACAGGGCGTTAGAAAATGATAACTATCTTGTACCCTTACTGGATGAGGTACTACAGATTGTCAACAGATCCCAGATGATGTCTTTTCTAGATGGTTACTCAGGATATAACCAAGTCATGGTGCAATATGAGGATAGACATAAGACTGCTTTCACCACTAAGTGGGGTACTTTCGCTTACATAAGGATGCCTTTTGGCTTGATTAATGCTGGAGCTACATTCCAAAGAGCAATGGACATAGCCTTCAAAGAAATAGTTGGGAAATGCATAATCATTTACATGGATGACCTTACCATCTTCTCCAAAAACAGAGGTGACCATATTTCAGACTTGTGCAAAGTTTTTCAAAAATGTAGAGAATTTGGGATATCCCTCAACTCGAAGAAATGCATCTTTCGGATTACAAAAGGTAAGTTATTAGGGCATATTATCTCTGAGAAGGGGATTACAATTGATCCAGAACACATAGAGGCTATTCTCAAAATTCCACCACCTGCTAGTAAAAAAGAAATGAAGTCATTCTTTGGCAAAATCAATTTTGTCAGGAAGTTCATCACTGGATTTGCTGAGATAGTTAAACCACTGAACGTGATGCTGAAGCAGGATGCCAAAGTTGAGTGGAATGCAGAAGCGAAGGAAGCATTTGCTGAAATAAAAAGAGCTATTGCTGAAGCTCTAGTTTTAGTAAGTCCCGATTATGCCAAACCATTCTACATATACTCATTTGCTTCTGACCACTCATGTGCTGCTATATTAACTCAGAAATCTGACTAAGGCAATGAACACCCTATAGCATTTATGAGTGCACCATTGAAGGATGCAGAACTTAAATACCCAAATGTGGAGAACTAGGCCTATGCCTTAGTCAGGGCAGTCAAGAAATTTAGACATTATATCCTCAGGAACAAGATCTTTGCTATAGTTCCCAATCCTGCAGTCAAGCTGCTATTGATACAGAATGAACTGGGAGAATGAAAAGCCAAGTGGGTAACTATGCTGCAAGAATATGATATGGGGATTCAGCCCATGAAGCTGGTAAGAGGGCAAGGGCTCACAAAGACGATGGAAAAAACTGGCCCTGATCTTACAGCCCATGCTTATACTTTAGAGGATGTCTCTCCTAGCAAGTGGTATGATGATGTTGTCCATTATCTCCTAACTCAGAGATGCCCTGACCATCTTAATTCAATACAAATAAGGGCATTGCGCTTAAAGAGTGACAGTTTCATGCTGAAAGGAGCTGTTTTGTATAAAAAAATCATGAAGGTGTGTACTTAAGGTGCCTAGGAAAGGCAAAATCAACAAGGGTGATGTTAGAATTCCATGATAAATACGGTACAGGGCATGGGTCAGCGCCTTCTACAGTAAACCAGATTCTCAAAGCTGGTTACTACTGGCCTACATTGTTCAAGGACACTCATAGTCACGTTAGAACATGTCATGTGTGCCAAACCACTGCTACCAAAGAGAAGTATGCCGCTCTCCCACTTCATCTAGTTTTTGAGGTAAAACCTTTTGCACAATGGGGGATGGACTTCATTGGCCCCATCAATCCACCTTCTTCTGTTGGTCACAAGTATATTCTCACCATTACTAACTATTTTACATGATGGACAAAAGCCCATGCATGCAAATAGTGCACTTCTGAGGTAGTAATTAATTTCCTTGAATCTGGTATTCTTAATCATTTTGGGTGCCCCGTGTCTTTGGTATGTGATAATGGTTCTGCATTTTCATCATTGAAGTTTTCTAATTGGGCTTTTGATCATGGGATCATTATAAAATTTGCATCCAATTACTACCCCTAGGGTAATGGGTTGGCCGAATCATCCAACAAAAATCTCCTGACTGTTATCCACAAATTGTTGGAACGTAATCCAAAGGATTGGCACACCCAACTCAGATTTGCTCTTTGGGAAGATTGCACAAGACATAAGGCTTCCATAGGGATGCCACCTTACCATCTGGTTTATGGCCTAGAACCTGTGTTTCCCATACAATTGAAAATTCCTACCCTTCAGTTCATTAATGAATATTATGAGGACGACAGACGTGAAAATAGACTTGCTGAACTATTGCATCTTGAAGAAAAAAGAGACAAAGCCCTAGACAACTTTTCCAAACATCAAGGGGTTGTCAAGAGGTGGTTTGATAAGAGATCCAAGGTTAAAGTGTTTAGGATCTCTGACTTGGTTCTTTCCTGGGATAAAGCCCATGATCGTAAGGGAGAGCATAGAAAATTTGATAAACTTTGGCTTGGACCTTATCAAATTTCAAAAATCTTGGGAGATAATGCCTTCCGTTTGAAAACTCTCACTGGAGAGGATATCCCACTGCCTGTCAATGGGCAGTATTTGAAGCATTATTTCCAGTCTTGAGCTATTTTCAGCTCGCGTCTTGTATATAGTTAGATTAGGGTTTCCCTTCCTGCTTTGCTTTTCTTTGTTTTGGTTAGTGTAGGTTTCCTTTTGGTTTGTTTGTTTTGGGCATTGCTTTTGCTTTGGGGGTTCTCTCTGTTTTCACCCGGATGTGCTGCACTTGCATGGCAGATCTGTCTTCTCTGGGTTTGTTCTATGTATTTCATTGGTGAGCTTTAGTCTTGCATCTTGAAAGGACGATTGAAGTCTTTGCTATTGCTAATAGCCTTAATGTCGTATTTATAGAAGATTGAGTCACTGGTGTGGATTCAAACTTGAAGTACTCTGAAAATCTTATATCTTTTGTATATCTAAAGAATCCTGATGTTACTATGGGAACCCTTGCGAAGTCTTGTCAAGTGAAAATCCTATTTCTACTTCAGTGCCACTGTGGTTCTTAGCCCTAAGTGTGAACTTCATTGTTCACAGGTTGAAATGAAAGAGACATACATTGAATATAAAAAAGAAAAAGAAAAAAGGAAATATTGAATATCAAAAGAATAAACTCAACTTATCAGGGATACCTGAATATCTCTACCAGGGCTATGGATGCCTAGCTGGCAGTAGAGCTATGTTAAGGAGAATCACAACAATAACCTCATCGGGGCTATGGACGCCTGACTGGCAGCGAGGCTCTATCCAGGTTGCTTTTGAAGTTAGAATCCCTACATAGCCTGACTTGACTGAACTCGGTTTCTGGAGTAACTTAAGGAGGGAAATGAACTCATGTGTGTTGTGCAGTTTTGCACACACGCCCCACTTGGAGTAGGGACCCTCTTTTTGGGATGTCTTTTGAGCTTTGGTTTTATGAGATTTGTCTTTTTAGGGTCTTGAGATATTGGTCTTACTGGTTTTGGTATTGCCTTGGGGCTTGAATTGGTTAAAATTGGCTTTCAGTGAAAATCCAGGTTTTGACCTGAATCCGAGATTTTCCAGCTCCGACGGATTCTCCCGGGCTTTGGTTCATTGCCTGTCCACTGCGGAATTTTTTGAATCTGGGTTTCTACTTGACTCTGGGATTTTCTAGTTCTGGCAGATTTTCCCGGACTGCGCCAAAATCCTGAACTTCATTAAAATCCCGGTTTCTGCCATTTCCGCGGAATTCGTGTTCATCCGAATTTTTCGCGTGTCTTGGTTTTCTCCGAAATTCTGTCCTGGGCTCGGGTTTCTAGTTTTTTTTTAGACATGTCTTATCGCTCATTAATTCCCAAAGTACCTTTGCTCAGATGCGTATATGGGTGGACTTAAAGTCTTTTGGCATCATTTCGATTTCATTATTCACTTGCTTGCTACTTTGGCCATTGAGAGTTCTTCATTCGAGTTTTGATGAGTGATCTTGAACCGCTTGCGTGTGGATTGCTTGGGTGCCAGTGTCTGGATTTTCACTGTTAGGGAATATTCGCTTTCCAGTTGCTTTTTCGAGTTCGAGTATCATCTGGACTAATCCATGGTAGGTTATCACTGACCCTTTCATCTATTTGTGTGATGATTAAACTATTTTATGTTGATTGATGGTCATTTCGGGTCGGCCTGTGTTTGGTCACGATTTTGTTTTATCAAATTAGAGTTTGACCCATTTTTTCATCACTCGCACTATGCATTACTTTGTTTGCCCAATAAATGTCGGATGGGTCAGTGTTGATGGGCGTTTGGGGTAGGATTTTGTTCTAGATGCGCAATTCATTATATTTGGCGAGATTAGGGTTTTGGGTGTTTTGCTCGAAACTGTTAAGAATGGTTAAACCGTCATGATGTTTTATATCTTGCACCAAGATTAAACCAGTTCCCTGCCTTGTGAAGATTCGAATGCTCTTAGTATTCCAAACCTCGAATTAACCCTGGTTTTCATGGCGAGAGGTTTATTTGTCAAAACTAGGGCATCACTGTTTTGCCATGTGGATTAGTCATTTAAAGGTTTTGGAAATTTGAATTCATCTACATTTGAGGTCTTGATTGGTTGGCGTCGATTTTGGGACCATTAGAATCCAGGTAGAAAAGTTTGCATGATCATCCAGTAGCTGGTTCGCGTGTTGTCATTCGTCAGGTTTCCGAGGTGTCCGCGGAATTCCTGTGCACCTAGATTTTTCCAGTTTTGGCCAATTCCGCGGAGTGTAGCAAATTCCAGAATATTTGAACTGTCCGCAAAAATTTGTCTTGTTCGGACTTTTCCAGTTTTCCTGTCTGGTTTTACTTCTTTCGATTTCCCAAAGATAGGATTCATGGAGTAAATGCTAAATGTTAATTTCTTGTTGCTAATGAATGAATTTCATGATTATCTCACAATATTTTGTCTGTACTAACGATTTATTTGACTGATGATGCCTTGGCAACAGGAATCCGTCTGGGTCGAATTTCTCTGAAATTCTGCCCCGACTGGATTTTCCTGGTTTACCTTGTTTTCCCGAATTGCTCTACTTTTCCGAATTTTCAAGGACTGATGATTTGCAATGGATTTCAATGGCTTTATATGATTTTATGCTAACCCTTTGATTGGAATATAAATGATAATTGGATACTCATGACGTCCTTTTGCAAATGTAGGCCAAATCAAGCAAAGCTGCTGCAGGGAAATCTAAAGGTGACACAAAGGGGTCTTCCATTTCAGATGCAGAAAGATTAAGATTGGACACTAAGAGTCAGCTCCCTAAAAGCAAGATATCTTTGGTGTGGTCTGAAGTGTCTAACACCAATGTTGGAGCCTAGAGATACGAAGAGTTTAAAGAGAGAACAGTCCAGAAGGATTTGTCGGTCATGAGACAGGGAATGATGAAGTCCGGACTGGAGCATGTGGCAGGGTTCCCTCCTGCAATCCAATGCTATGAATTAATAATAGAGTGTGCCCAACAGTATGAATTTGACACACAAAGGGTTGTCAGCACTGAGGGGAGAGTCTTAGCGAATTTCAGTCCTATTTCTATTGCCCAGGCCTTTGACATGCCAGATTTGCCTTCTGTGTGTGCTCTAAACATGGACTTGGCCCGAACATATTATGAGAATGAGCCAACCAAAGCTCAATAGATGATCAATTCTTGGTTGGAGAAGCTAAAGTCACACTATTCTAAATTGCCCAAGCAGTTGCACAGGGTTAGATTCAGATCAGATATTTATGATGCAATTACATTTTTGAGCAGGGTAGCAGGATTGAACAATGCTGGAATATTGGAGAGTTGGATGGTCCATGTGATTTTTAAAATTAAACAGGGAACTAATTATCATTGGGAAGGACTTATTAGCACTATAATTGATAAACAGCTGAGGGACGTCCTAGAAACCAAGAGGTTCACCATGTCCTCTTATGTGATGTATGTGCTAGCCAGATTCTACCCATACAGGGGTTTGAATCCACGGGGGACATTTGGACAAGACATTGTTTATGAGATTTACTCGGAATTGCATTTAGGACACCAGGATTACCGAAGAGCTAATGATGCATTCACAATGCATATCACTAGGATGCTTCAAAATGCGGAGCATGTGAGACTGTCAGATGGAGCGAAGGATTTGATAAAGAGATATGGGGCCTGGTTCATTTAGTTTCCCACCTTCTCCTACATCAGAATTGATGGATGCTTGGCTACTCCATATAGGTTACCTAGGTACCCTACTGATCATATTGTGTTATTGGAGTTGGTTAGAAAAATATGTGAGTTCGATGCAATTGTCAAAAAGGAGAAGCATAAAACAGGTTTTGGTGGGGATTTCCCTCTCAGAATGGGCATAGCAGAGGTGTGCCCTTCCATTCAATCAGCACACGCAGTAGGTGATGAATTGGCAGCTCATGGTTTCTCCTTCCACTCCAAAAGGACAAATTTTGATATCACCGGGGAAGCACAGAAGAAGGCTACCAAAGAGTACCATCATAAGGATGACCTAGAAGACTATTGGGCCAATATCAAAGATGATTTTGAGGCAAGGAAGAAAAGGTACTCTAGGCTTCCTGTCGATGTGATTAGGCAATACAATGTTAAGTTAATCCCTGACCAGCTAGAGGATGACAGGAACCTGGTACAGGATCATGCTTATGAGTCTGTTAAGGACAGGTCAATCGGGGAAGTAAATTGGAATGAAGATGAGGTCACAGAGTTGGAAGACCTAATGGCCCCTGTTATGAAATTTACCACTTCTTGGTTGAAGCATAAGGTTTGGGAGCTGGAGAGTGAGAAGGTACCCTGTACCTTTAATTTGATGGGAAACCTTAATCGTATGTCTACTTCAGAAGAATCCAGGGAAGATGACCCCAAAGGGAAAACTAAAGAGAGCTCACCCTTCAAAATCAAAATCAGAGGCCCTAAAGAGGGTGAGCCGGAACCCAAAAGAAAGCCAAAAGGAAAGAAAAGAAGTAGAGCGTTGAAAATAGGCAGGTCTTCTGACGAGGAAGGATTTGAAAGGCCAGAAGAAGAGGATTCTCCTCCACCGCCAAAGAAGACAAGGACATCTAGAGTTTCAAAGAAGAAGGGTCGAGATACCTCTAAGGATGAGACTCCAATTGTTGATGTGGAGAGTTTCGGGGAAAAGACTAAAGTTTATATGAGGAGATCAAGGACTCCATCCCCTAAGGAAACTGTGCAAAAGACGGATCCTCCTCCAAAGACACCCATTGTGGAGCAACCTAAGGCTACTTCCCCTTCACCAAGCGTGCCTGAGCAAGAAACTCTTGAGGAACATGAGACCAGCGGAGAGGCAAAACCTTTCAAAGAAGGAGAACTCTTTGGTGCGGCTACTGAGCTTGAAGTTAAAGAAAAAGAAAAACACCCTTCTCCACTAGTCCAATATGAAGATTCTCTGGCAAGTAGCAAAGGTAATGGATCACCTGAAAAGGAAAATATTCCTGCTAGAACCCCATCGCCAGTGCAAGAGGTGGAGATTGAAGTAGGTGATCAAAGTGAGCAGCTTCCTGAAAAGGAAGAGGATAAAACAACAGAACAGCATGAAGAGGAAAAAATAGAAGAAATCTGGGTAGAACCTATTATCCCAGATTGGCTCGAAAAGGAGATTACAAGGAAGAAACAAGTTGTTGTCGAAGACACTCCTTTGGATTGGGATGAGATGCTGTCCAAGATCGGAAAAGGTAAGAAGAAGAAGGCAGCTAAGGTAATTTCAAGGATAGAAAGGGATGAGGTAAACAACAGAGTTATCCACATTACTACCCCTGCTGCATACAAGACTAGAGAAGATGTCACTGGTGAGGATTATAATGTGCAAACTTTTAACCTTGGACCAGCATCCATGGAGCAAGATATTGAGGAGTATGAAGGGTCCAGTGTTGTGATAGTTGACAGATTAAGGAAGGAGACTCAGACCAAGCATGAGCTGAGAAAGGAAAATGAAAGACTTAAGAAATGCCTGGAAGAGGTGATGAAACCTCTGCAATCTCTTCACCCTTCTTCCTTTGCTACTCCTGGTTTCTTGCCTAAGGAAACTATTTATGAGATTGAGAAGATGAAAGCCTCTGCTCAAACTATAGCGGATTGGTTAAAGGATGTACAAGTAAGAGGAGACAATGCAATCAAGGATATCCTCTCAGTTGGGAAAGATGCAGTCAGAGCAAAGGAACTGTTGGAATATGTGCTATCCCAGGATAAGGACATTGATCTCCTGCTACAGAAATCAAAAGTAATTATGGAATATGGAAGGGATCAGTTGGTAGCAGATGGGATCCTTCCTTCCTCTAGATTTAATGAACCTTGGGAATGGTTTGAGGCTTTGCAGATTTGGCAGAAGGCCATGAGGAAGATTCAAAAATGAAAGAAATTGATAGAAGGTGATTTAACTGGTGTCTATGAGGGCTGCATTGCATTTTTTGAGGTTATGACTAGCAGGAGGAAAATTGCTCCTAAGTATCTGAGCCTGGAACAGTTAAGGGAGTGGTGGCATGATGTGTATGCTCCTAATTCTGAGAATGTCATAACGGGTCACCAGTTGGATGATGCGGCAACTTATTTGGCAGTAATGGATAAGTATCAATCTCATAGGGATGATTGGAATAAAACTGTTAAGCAGTCAAAGGAGGAGATTGGCTCCATTGAATGCAGACTTAAGATCTTGCCTTTGCCACCTGTCACCGAGCTGGATAAAGTGTTTTTGAGGGTTCAAGGATCGTTGGCCTAGAGCAAGGATAAGGGAGGCGGTAGTTAATGCCATTTTGAGATTTGTGCTTCCCTATTATCATAGGGCATGTGTTGATCCGGGCTACATTGGGGAGTGTGTCTAGGCCAACCTTGATGATGTATCGACATTTAATGTGTGCCTTATTTTGGAATTCCTAAGGCCGACTTGTTTGGGTTGTTTTATTTTGTAAATGTTTGGCTGGGCCGACATGTCTTGAATTTGTTATAAAGGATATTCATGCCTCATTGTAAGGGAGAAGAAAAAGAGAAGAGATAATAGAGTCAAGATAGATCAGTAAGAGCTACAACATTTTGTAGGAGTAGTAGTCAATTTCTTGAAGCAAATATTGTAACAAATAGTGGAATTGTTGCACATTTTGGTAATCTAATACAATAGAAGGCATTGTGGTTTTCCTGGTGAAATCTCTTGTGTTATTTTATCTCGCATGGTTCCTGTTGTTTCATCTTTCAAATTGCTTAAAGATTTAGGGTTTAGTGTTGAGAATTAGATTAGTTTGGTGAATGATGTTCATGATTTCATATTTGGAATGTTTGTAGCAATCTCTGGTCTATACTCCTAGTAACTATCTGATTGTAGTAGGCTGGTGAAGTCAACCTGGACCATATATTTATATGTGCTTAAGTTCGATTGTGGATGAATATCTATGATTTGAAAATTTATATACCTTAGAAGATTGCACCGTTCTTGTGAGATTGCATTGTGGGTTGATCAAGAATTGGTCACTCGAGATTGGTCCATTCTAGATATCTGTTATTTGCATTGTTCATTCTAGGAATAGTTTAGATTTTATCATATTCTTCCACCCTTATCTTTTGCTGTTTCTTTATCATCTGGTTAGATTTAGGATCCGAGATCATTATATTGCACAATCTGATAAATTGGAAAGGTACAGTTTGCTTGTAGTAAGGTCCGAATGTGATTACTAGCATTTTCACATATTATCTGAGTTGTCTATGCATTGTCATGACCTGACACCTGAGAGACCTTGGGGTGATTTAAAGTAATTTATTGTTGAAAATAACCTTTCAAGAGAGATAGAATATTGCATTATGTCTGAGTTGTTGTTGTGCATAAAACACCATCAACAATGTGCACACACTTGAATTTTTAGTTTATGGAGGGTTTGGTCTATCCTTTGGTTCTAATTCTTTAAATCTTGCATTTTGACTTGTTTGTTTGATAGTGAGATTGAAACCAGAGATTCTGGGTTCTTGATTCCTGTTCGTCATCAAATGTTCTAGAGCATTTTCCCAGCAGAAGTCACCATTTGTTGTGTAGTTTTTCGCACACACACCCTGCTAGAAGCAGGGACCCTCTTTCGCTTCGGTTTTGGTGTTCTGGCCCTTTTCTTTTGAGGTTTTTTCTTACTTGGGAACGGTGCCTAAATGTTTATATTTATTGCCTCAGTGTTTTTCCTAGGATATTCGCTGAAAATCTTAAGTTTTGGGTGTTTTCGGGCTTTTTCCCTGATCCAGGATTTTTCGCCTTGGTTGGATTTTCCCGGATCCTGCTTGAACTCCAACTAGATCTTGCTATTTGGAAAGTTTGGGTCTTCACAGATTTCTATGTGGGCTGGATTTTCTCAGATTCTGCCCTGTCGTCAGCTTCTCGGGCTTCATGACTATCTTGTCAAGTGTATTAATGGCTCCGTGTAGGCTATGAGAAATGTACTTAACTTGATTTTGGGATCTTTTGTGCCATTGTGTTCACTATTTTCCATAATTTGAGCTAAGAGGTGCTTCTCTGCGATTAATTGACTTTATTTTGGGGCGTTCGAGCTTGCTTTGTTCGATTTGGTGGCTAATTCTTCTGCATTTTCACCTAGCCTCGTTGTGGGCATTTTGGGGCTTCGCATTTGCTACCTCTGGATTCATTTCTGCTTCATAATGGTATGTGCCTGATTGCTCTACTTTGATTTTATTAATGAGTGGCATGTTGGTTTTGTGGTGGCTTGTAGGCTTTGGTTTCCTGTGTGTTTTGTTCTAGGGGGTTGTTAAGTGTTGCGTCCTTGTCTCATGGGCGAGTTTTGAGTTCACATGTCCATCTGCATTCTGGTGAGTCTTGCCTGAGAGTAATCCATAAACCCTAGCGGTGACTTAACTGTTGAAATAACTAAATTCTGGCCTGTGTGCTAATGGCGAGTGAATAGGTTTAAACCTAGGGCAATGCCATGTCTGACAAATTCATCTTAGGATTGACCTAGAATACAAAGAATTCATGAGGAGGCCATCCCTAGCTTACCTTGAACTAAACTCATTGAAATCCGCAATTGATTAAGTGTCTGGGTGAAATCATGCCTTAGCGTCACAGTTCAGGACTCTCCATCTCTTCTAGATTCCCTTCACTATAACCATTTGGCCTCACTAAGACATCATATTGATCACCTTGGGGTTTGCTCAAGTGGTCTTCCTTTGTTCATGTTGGGTTGCAATGATCTTTTCGTTCTCACACTGATAGGATCTTGTATGCCCATCAGTCAGCGAAACCTTGGCTTTTTTCCAGGACCTCACCCCGCGAACAAATCTCTTACCGGTATGTTTGTTCACCTTCACTTTTGGCAGGACTACCCCTGGTCGCCAAGAAGTCTCAGCGGGATCTGTGAGCTCTACTGATATTTATTTTTCACTAGGACATCTGTCCTTCGGTGAGACCTCCCACCGAGCATGCTCGCTTTCCTCGTGCTGTATTCTTTCCAAGTCACCATAACCCTTTGAGTTTGGGGTAACCTCATACCAATCACCCTGCGTTTAGTCGAGGAAGCCTTCTTAGGTTTGTATTTGGTCACCCAGACGAGGTCGCGCTTTCACCAAAGTCTTCCTGTCGGCAGGATAAACTAAGTCGTTGAGATGTCATAGCGACTCCCAATGGCCTTCCTGATTCTCGTTCTGTCACGATAACTTTTGCCTTCGGCAAGACTTTTTACCGGTTACCGCAGCTTTCACCAAAGTGTACCTGTTGGAGAGACATCCCTCTTTTGCTGAGACCTCTCCGTGAGACCCTAAGCTCCTGCCGATGCTTTCCCTATTGCCGTGACTTTCGTAGTTGGCTAGGACATTGTGGCAAAGCCTTCTATTCTTTGTAAGCCCAAACCTTTTTGTTGGGACCTTTGTCGAACATAAATTGGGCCTTAATCAGCATAGCACCATCACCTCGCTGAGACCTCCTATCAACAAACTATTAAGCTATCTGAGGTGTTTGCTTGGGCCCGCCGGTCAGTGAGACATGTAATCTTTGCCGAGACCTTACCCCGACCACCCCTGGCTCATCCTGATTTGATTGCTATGTTCCTCTTCTCCGAGACCTCACACCGAAGCTACCGTGTCTTGGCGAGACCCACTTTTCTGATGACCTTTTGGCATGACATCTATCTTTCACTAAGACTTCTCCGTGAGACTCTAAACTTGTGCTGAAGCCCTCACTCCGGATTCTCCATTGGTTCAGAACTTTGTGTGACCTGCGGATGTCCGCTAGGTCTAGATTTCTTCGAAATCCGCTGTCTCCCAGATTTCCCGAATCCCCATTTGGCTCATTCTCTGTATAAATCTGTCCCTCATGGATTTTTCCAAAATTTGGTGAAAAATAAAGGAACATGAAACAATTGGATTCGTTTGTAATTTGTGTTGCATTTGTTGGTTTATTCATGCTGTATTTGGATCTCTAACGTGGTCTACTTATGAAAAGTGATCAAATTTAAGGATTAAGTAGGTGTTTCTTGGTTACTCCACTGGAATCCGAGTGGACTGGAATTTTCCAAAATTCCTCTCTAGCCCAGATTCTGCGGGTGGCCTTGAAACCCAAAATTTGTTGTAGACATTTGATAGGAATTTTAATAATGCCTTATTTATCTGAAATGCATTCTAATGGTGTTTTGATGGATTAACCTTTCTTTCCTATGATTTGTATTATGTTTTCATGTTGAATATAGGCTGAATCAAGCAAGGTTGTAGCTGGTTCCTCGTTGTTTGATGCAGAGAGGATCAAGCTGTACATCAAGAGCAAGGTCCTTGAGAGTAAGATCACTTCTATTTGGTTAGAAGTCACTGATACGAACATTGGCCTCTAGGACTATGAATAATTCAAAACAAGAACGTCAACTAAGGATCCTCCTTTGGTGACTAGGAGAATGAAAGAGTCAGGCCTGTCCCATGTGGCTGGTTTCCCCTCAATGGTGCATTGCTATGAGCTGGTCCTAGAGTGCACAAGGCACTATGATTAGGACACACAGAGGATAATTGGTCCTCAAGGGAGAATTATTGCAAATCTCAACCCGGTCTCCATCGCTCAAACCTTCAACATGCCCGATAGATCTCATGTGGTAGGATTCACCATTGAGGTAGCCCAGGAGAACTATGATGACCAAAATGTGAAGTCTCAATAGCTAATTAATTCTTGGTTGGAGAAATCCAAGTCCCACTATTCCAAGTTGCCCAAGCAGCTATGCAGAGTAAAATTTAAGGAGTATTATGATGCCATCACCTTTCTGAGCAGGGTGGTCAGATTGAAAAGTGCTGGTACATTTGAGAATTGGATGTGCCATGCCATTGTAAGGATGGAACAAGAGAAGGTTAACTACCATTGGGCAGGAGTCATCAGTCAGGTGATTCATAAGCAATTGTCCAATGTGTTGCAGACAAAGACCTTCACCATGACCTCCTATTTGGTTTATGCACTTGCAAGGTTCCATCCTTATAGAGGATTAGATACAAGGGGCACCTTTGGGCAGGATATTATCTATGAGGTTTTCCCTCAGTTGCATTGGGGAGGTTTGAATTATAGAAGAGCAAATGATGCATTTACCATGCATATCACCAGAGTGCTCCAGGAAGTAGAGCATGTTAGAATTTTATATCAAGCCAAGGAGCTCATCAAGAGATATGGAGCTTGGTTTATCCAATTTCCAACCTTCTCCTACATTCGGGTTGATGGCTGCTAGAATGCCCAATACAGACTTCCAAGGTACCCCACTGACCACATTATATTACTAGAAGTCACCAGGAAGATTTGTGATTTTCATGCCATTGTCAAGAAGGACAAGCATAGGACTAGATTTGGTGGAGATTTTCCACTAAGGATTGGCACTGGAGAGGTATGTCCTTCCATTGGTTCTGCCCAAGCTTCAGAGGAAGAAATCAGTACTCTTGGCCTGTCTCTCCATTCCAGAAGATCCAGATTTGACATCACGGGAGAGGCTCAAAAGAAGGCTAGCAGAGAATATAGCCACAAAGTAAATTTGGAGGACTACTAGGCCAATTGCGGTGATGAGTACAAGGTCAGAAAGAGGAAATTCTCCCAGCTCCCAGTTGAGTGAATCCGATTATATAATGTAAGGGAAGTTCCTGACCAATTGGAGGATGATGGAAATGTGATCCAGGATCATGCCTACAAGGCCATAAGGGACAAACCAATTGGTGATCTAGATTGGCTGGAGGAGGGAAAAAAAAGCTATAACAATTGATGGATCTTGTTCTCAAATTTACCAAGATGTGGCTCAAGCACACTTTGTGGGAGTTGGAGAATAAAGGAATGAAGTGCACTTATGACCTAATGGGAGATTTGGATCCCCATTCTACTTCTGAAGAGTCTATCGAACAAGACCCTAAGGCCAAGGGAAAGTTGGACTCTCCTGTCAAAGTCAAGACTAAGGATGTATAAGAAACAGAGGCCCAAGAGACAGAAAAACAGAGAAGGCCAAAGGCCAAGAAGAGGACAAGGACTAATAAGTCCGAGCAGAGTCCTGAGGACGATGCTCCGGTGCCCAAAAGGAAAAGAATTGTAAAATTGTTAGAGAAAGCTAGCTCCAGAGTTGTGGAGGAGGTTGCCCCACTGGTAATAGATGTTGAAAGTTTAGAGGAGAAGGCAAAAGTTTATGCAAGGAAGTATAGGACTCCTTCTCCTAAGGATAGTGTGCCTGAGGCTGACTTACCACTGGTGGTTTCTCATAAGGAGCAGCATGATGATGTGCCTCCCGCCCATGAAGTTCAAGGTGAGCCAGGTGAGGAAGAAAATATTGAAGATCATCCAGATACTGAAGGTGAAGAATTCCCTGCAGGTGATCTCCACAGTATAGAGGCAGAGATTAAAAAGATAATGCAATCCCCAGTGGTTGCACATATAGATTCTCCTATTAGAATTGAAACAGTTGAATCTCCTCCAAGGGAGGTAGAGGCAGAAATGATTCCATCACCTGAGCGGGAGGAGGAACATGTTGGAGAAGCAGAAAGCAAGGTGGACGAAGCGCCTGATGAACAAAAATTGAATGAGGAAGTACCTAAAGGTCAACAAGATGAACATAAACAGGCTGAGGCACAATTGGAATCTATTGTCCCTGAGTGGCTTGAGAAGGAAATAAAAAGAAAACAGGTGGTAGTAGAAGATAGTCCATGAAATTGGGATGCACTACTGACCAAAGTTGGAAAAGATAAAGGTAAAAAAAAAACTAGAATGATCTCAAGAATTGAAAGGGATGAGGCATATAACAAGGTTGTTCATGTTGCTACCCCCGTTCCAGGCAAAAACAGAGATGATGTGGCTGGAAGTGATTATAATATACAAACTTTTAATCTTGGGCCTACATCCATTGAACAGGACATTGAATATTATGAAGGCTCCAACACAGTCATTGTGGATAGGTTGAGAAGGGAAATAAAAACCAAGCAGGAGCTAAAGAGAGAAAATGAGAATCTCAAGAAGTGCTTGGAGGAGTTAATGAGGCTGCTGCAATCAATCAATCCCTCTTCCTCTACCACCAATCCTCTGCCTCAGGAGACCATAACTGAGCTTGAAAAGATGAGAGCTTCCACCCTTGCCACTGTAAATTGGTTGAAAGGGGTGCGAATCAAGGGTGATGAAGCTATCAAGTAAATTTTATCAATTGGGAAAGATGTTGTCATGACAACCGAATGGTTGAAATAGGTAATGGCACAGGATAAAGAGGACGCCGACCTCCTCCTACAGAAAACTAGAACCCTAATGGAGTACACCCGAGACAGATTGGTGAGTGACGGGGTCCTTCCTTCCTCCTGAGCTGCCAAGCCGTGGGAATGGTTTGAGACGTTGCAAATTTGACAGAAGGTGTTGCAGAAAATTTACAAACAAAGAAAGCATATTGATGACACCCTGCTTGGCATCTATGATGGCTCCATTGCCTTCTTTGAAATTATGACAGGACGAAGGAAAATTGCACCCAAGTACTTGAGCCTGGAGCAATTGAGAGAATGGTGGCACGATGTCTATGCACCACTTGATGATGGACCTGTCTTCGAGCACCAACTGGATGATGCGGCCACCTACCTCGCAATTATTGATAAGCATGTAACATGTAAGGTCGACTGGGATAGGCCAGTCAAACACTCAAGGGAGGAGATTGTGTCCATTGAGAGGCAACTTAGGGTTTTTTCGGTACCACCTATGGTCGACTTGGATGCGGTGTTCTTGGGGCTACACGAAGAGTCAGATTGGCACAAGGATGACAGGGAAAAGGGTTGATGATGGGCAGCAGTGCAATTTGTGCTTCTCATTATTTTCCTGCATGTCGACCAGGCTGCATCACGGATCTAGGGGTGACTTCGACGAGATGTGCATTTATTGCCTATTTGACCCATTTCATTGACCTTCTTGGCCAGGTTGTTGCATAGAGTTATTGCTGTGAAACCCTTGCTTGGCCGATGGATTTTCTCTGGAGCTTCTATTTATTGGGAATTTTGGCCTCTTTGAAAGGGTTAGAAAAGTTAGAGGAATTAGATAGTTGGAAATAGTTTGAACTTGTAATCATAATATAGAAGTAGGGTAAATTAGCAAGTAGCTGCTCTCAAGCAAATATTGTAACAGAAAACCAGGATTGTTGCTACAGTGGATAATTCAAATATAAGTAATGTCATTGTGATTTGGTGCCATACTGGTATTCTCTTGTCTTGCATGAGTCGTGTCTTCGATCTTGAAAATTGCTTTGAGGAGACTAGTATTTAGCTTAAATTTGATTTAATAATGTTGGTAGTTTGATACTCAGATGTTGCAGTAGTCCTTCAGTCCATACTTTTCGCAACCAATTGACTGTTAGTTGCTTTGCAAAGTTAGCCTGGACTTGATATTCCTTGTGCTTAGTTCAATCATGAATGTTGTTCATTTCAACTGCAATAGGGTTATTTGAATGCATGTTCATGATTTGAAAATCTTAAGAGCCTTAGAAGATTGCACTATTTTCTGTAAGGTAGCAAATTTATCTGGGCCAAGTAGAGATCAGTTTTGAAGGATTGGTTTGTTCGGGTATTGGTTGCTTTCATTATTAATCTTAGGAGTAATATTAGATTTAGAAATCTCTTTAAAACCCTCGCTCTCTTTTGTTATTTCTTTGATTACTCAGTCAAAATTAGGATTGAAGTGTCATCAGTTCGCTAAATCTAGCAAAATCGATTCAATAGCTTGCTTGTAGTAAGGTCCCATTGTGATTACCAACAATTTCACATTTATCACTGAGTTGTTTATGCACTATCAAGACCTAACATGAATACCTTGGGGTTATCTCTTGAGGCTTGCTAATAGAGATTTACCTTTTAAGAGAGATAGGATATTGCATCTTTTCTGTGTTATTGTTGTTGTGTAGAAACAACGATCAACATGACCCCAAACCTACATTCCTCCACCTCCATCTACCATCTTACAAGGGATGTTAAACAAGGGAACCCTCCACCCCTCATCAACAATCTTCTACCCACTCACAATCCATCTCAAATATCCTAACAACCACCTGATCCTACATTGCAAGAGCATGGCCTAGTTTTACAACAAGCACAACAAGATTATCAACAAGCCATCCAACAATAGCAACAAATCCCTAGTATCCCAAGAAGAAGAAGAAGAAGAAGCAACCTTAACAGCCCAACAATAGCAACAACAACAAGTAGCCCTAGTAGCCCAACAAGCCCAACAGTATGTCCAACAACAACAATTGATTGGAGAACAACAAGGATCCTACTATAACCCTCTACAAAACATCATCAATACAAACACATTGGGAACATATACATCAACACCGCAATCACCCTCATAGAATCTCACACCACCATACACCCCATATAACGCCTTATCATATAAAAATCCTATAAAAAACTCATTGGTCATCCCACCATATGTTGCTCCACGAAACCCGCAAGATGATGTAGCATCACAATTTAAGGTGCTATCATAAGAAATGAAGGACCTTCGAATATGCAAGACAAAGAAGCCCCATACACAAAATCTATGTCCTTATCCATTTAATCAAAATATCGTAATGGTACCATTCCCTCCTGGCTTTGAAATCCCCAAATTTGATAAATACAAAGGGAGAGGGAGCCCTGTGGACCATGTCAAAGAATTTAATGTCATGTGTATGGAGGTGGCATACAATGATTCTTATTTAATGTGCCTCTTCCATCGAAGTTTAACAGGTCTTGCTATGGATTAGTTTTCTCATCTACTCCCGACATCAACACTTTCCATGAAATCACTGATAAATTCATCGATCACATCTCCTTTAATATTGACATGGATGTGATTCTAGAATAATTGTACACTCTCTGACAAAAAAAGGAGAATATTTCACTAATTTCTTGCAATGGTGGAGACAGAGAGCCAATAAGAGCAAGTGGCCTATTCCCAATGAACAACAAGTGGGAATCATCATAGCAAATCTAGACCCAAATATATCTTTCCACTTGAAAATGCAGTGCATCACATCTTATAACAAGCTTGTCCCTAGAGCCCTTAACATCGAGAGAGCTCTAATCTCACAAGGAAATACTCAAGCTTACAAAGATAATCGCCCATCAACTAGTTCAAATGAGAAGCCTCGTGTCTAGGCTAAGAACAAGAACATAAAAAATGATGGCGTCGTAGATGCTAAGGTAGCCCTAAGTGATCCTAGATCAAACACCAATCAAGTTGCTAACATCTAACCAATAGTGCAACACACAACACCTCCTCAAAACAATCAAATCAACAACACTGACATGCAACAAAGGTGAACTGCCAACAAGAACAACTATCCTAAATGCAAGTACATAAAGTTATCTGGATCTATCAAAACCATCATGAAGAAGTTGGTAGAGTCAAATCTGATAACACTTCCTAAATTTGAAAATTACCAAGAATCACAAGAGAAACCATCTTGGTACAATGAGAACAATCTCTATGACTTCCACAAAATCAAAGGAAACAAAACAACAAATTGCATGAGGCTCAAAAACATTATCCAAGACCTCATAGGAAATGAAACCACATATGTTGAGGTACTAGCTAGGAATCAGGATCTTAAGATATACAAGAACCCTATTCCTGATCATAAAAAAACAAACAACACTAAGAAAGCTAAGGATTACAAACACATACAACATACCTATTCCAATGTAGTTGCTTCCTATGATAGTGTCATCACTGTTGTGACCATAAAAGGGAATAGTGCAAAGTGTGGAGTCACCACACGATGTGGTAAAGTCACCATCCAAGGATTCCCACCCCAATCTAGAGCACAACCTACTCAACCAATAGCAAGTACCAACAAGTACAATCTCTTAGAGTAGCTTAAGATAACCCCCACACATATATCAACCTTAGAATTGTTAAGGCTCTCACCTGTGCATAGGGAAATCTTGGAGAAAGCTTTATCAGAGTCATCCATTCCCAAGGATATTGATACTAATCAGTTTCAAGCTATGGTAGGCCATATCGCTAATCATATTCTCACCTTCTTTGAGAAAGACCTAATGTCACAACCATCTCATAATCATGCTTTACACCTTGAGGTTATCATTCATAAGAACAAGGTTTAAAAAGTCTTAATAGATGGAGGTGCTGGATTAAACATTTGCACCCTTCAACTAATCAAAAATCTAGGCTATTCAGAGGATACCATTGAAAAAGCAAAGAGTACCACCATCAAAGCATATGACAACCAAGAACGGGTATCACAAGGTATCATTGCACTTCCCATCCAAGTGGGGCATCTCATTACAGAAACTACATTCCAAGTACTAGATCTTGATCTTCCCTATAACATCCTACTTGGACAACCATGGATCCATGCCCTAAAAGTTGTAGCCTTGACCTATCATCAATGTGTCAAGTTCCCTTTCGAAAGTAGATAAATTACTATCCTTGGACATCCTAAGCCTTTTTACTACTGTAAAAATCTTGAAGCCAAGTTCTATAAAATCCCCCAAATACCTAAGAATGATGAAAGGCCTAACCATCTACCTCATTTGTTCACCCAACATCCCTTGCATCTACCTCAACAATGAAAATACCCATTGTGCAAAATATTCTTGACATCAAGGCGGTAATCCAGGATGATGGTTGTGGGAACTACAAGCTAATGAAGAATACCTTTGTCTTAGGAGAGTTGCCTATTTCTCCTCAATCCCATGGGAAACCCACATATAGCAACAAAGATTATGAAACGATCAAGATGACAACTACTACCTTCACCATGTGGGGGAATTTGAACCAAGAATATTTCAATGAGGAAGATATCTTTAAACTCCTCTATCAAGATGAATGACCTGTCCCCACTCTTCTTATGGAAGATGATAAAAAAGGCTTGCAACTCATGAAGGGAATGGGATATAAGAAGAATGAGAAGCTAAGAAAAAATGATAATGGTTTACTAGAACCCATTGTTCCTGAGAAATGAATAAAGAATCTCGGCCTAGGTTGTACCACTAGCAAGGTCCCCCTTTTTGGCAAAGGTACTTCCGCTAAAAGAGCAGAGGATTCCTCTTGGTTACCTACATCATGTGATATGACCTTAGATGACTTCCCTCTGGATGTTTCCAACCTATTTGAAACCAACTCCCTCTTCATGATATTCATTACATCCTTTACTTCATGAAATCAACCAATTGAAATACACCTAGTCTACCCACAACTCATTGATATGGACCAACAAGGACCATTGATTCTATATTTATTTGAAAATGATGAAGCGATCTCAAAATTCATGGGACTCTATGACAACTTACCTTGGGCAGATCACAAAGCAGGTTTTGACATAAAGCTTGACACATGGGAATACTATGGGGAGATGATTTAATCCTTCAGTCGCAAAATTAATGAAATGAAACTAGCATGCAGATCCTTGAGTGAAAATCACATGGTGACACTCTTTGATCCTAAAATAGTAAAAAAAAGGACACATCCAATGGTGAAAACCTCTCTAAGGCGCCCAAGGATGAGGGATTCAATAACCCCCGTAGTGCAACACATGTAGAAAAGTTAGCAGTGCTAGCGAAAAAGGCCACACTAGCCAATGTGGGTACTGAAGAAGCACCTAAGATCACTTTTTATGCTAGATCCTTGTTGGATGAAGAACAAAAGAACCTAGCAGTGTTATTGAAAGAGAAAAGAGCTAACTTTGCATTGTCATACACATATATGCCAAGCCTTGACCCAAAGTGGTTGTGCATCACTTAGCAATTTATCCCGAAACTAAGCCAGTCAAGCAAAAATTAAGAAAGATGCACCCTTAGATAACACTCTTGGTCAAACTTGAGTTGCAAAAGCTTCTTGATGTTGGATTTATTTGACCAATAGACTATCTTCAATGGATTTCAAACGTGGTGTTAGTCTTAAAACCCATTGGGGTCATCAGAATATGCACTAATTTTAGAGACTTAAACAAGGCATGCCCAAACGATGATTTCCCTCTTCCTAACATTGACCTCATTGTGGACTTAAAAATAGGGCATGAAATGCTATCTCTCATGGATAAGTTTTTAGGCTACAATCAAATCATAATCACCAAGGAGGATCAACACAAAACTGTGTTCACTTGTCCATGGGGAACCTATTGCTGGAATGTAATGCCATTTAGGTTAAAGAATGCAGGAGCAAACTATCAATGAGCATTAAACCTCATCTTCCATGACATGATCCACAAAAAAGTCAAAGATTATGTGGATTATATTTTGGAAAAATCAAAGAAAAGAAGTGAGCACATACAAGTCTTAGGACCCATCTTTGACAGGCTGGAAGAATACAAAGTAAGGCTAAATCCAAAAAAGTGTGTCGTCAGGGTTACATCAAGGAAGCTCCTTGGCTTCGTCGTCTCACAAAGAGGGATAAAAATTGATCCAAAAAAGGTAAAAGCCATCCTAGACATGGAACCATCGAAAACACTAAAGAAAATGAGAGTGTTACAAGGAAGATTGCAGTCCATCAAGAGGTTCATAGCACAACTATCAGACAAGATCAACCCCTTTTCACATATTCTCCATAAAGGAATAACTTACAAGTGGAATGAGAAATATGATAAAGATTTCTAGTAGATCAAAGACTTTCTATTGACACCTCCAATGCTCATGCCACTGATACCGAACAAACCTTTGATCCTATATATCTCAGTGACACCAACAACACTAGGAGCTCTTCTGGCACAACATGATGAAAACGAAAAGGAAAGGGCTATGTACTACATCAGTAGGCCTTTGGTGGGCTATGAAATGAACTATTCACCCATTGAGAAAGCATGCTTAGCAGTAGTTTTTGCTTCACAAAATTTTAGGCACTACATGTCACATCAAATCAAGCTCATTGCAAAGATCGACCCATTGAAATACATGTTATCCAAAGCAACTCTCATAGGGTGAATGTCCAAATGGGTGATGATATTAATGAAGTTTGACATAAAGTGTGTAGAATGAAAGGAAATCAAAGAACAAGTGATCACATACCAACTGGCAGAGGCACCCATCTATGCAAAGAACCCACTGATATATGAGTTCCCTAATGACTTAGTGTTCCTTATCAATCTCACAGCTTAGTAGAAGATGTACTTTGACATGTATCATTCACCCAACATGGATCTGGAGTAGGCATTCTTTTTATCACCCCTCAAGGTGATTATATTCCAAAGTCATACATGCTATCATTTACCTGTACTAATTGTATACACCTAAAATTGGTCAAGACAATTAATTAATTAAATACAAGCTATTTAATTAATAACCCCTTTTATTTCATCTACTTATAAATAAATTATTAATTTATTTATATAGTTCACACTTTTCTAAATTCTTCATCTTAAACCAAATTCTTCTAAAT
Source organism: Sequoia sempervirens (assembly GCA_007258455.2). Taxonomy (NCBI): domain Eukaryota; kingdom Viridiplantae; phylum Streptophyta; class Pinopsida; order Cupressales; family Cupressaceae; genus Sequoia; species Sequoia sempervirens. The sequence goes on along the minus strand of VDFB02193867.1, from coordinate 244,497,876 downwards.
TTAATTAAAGGGATGATGCAAGAAGTTGGGTACACAAAAAACTCAAAAAGTGGAAGCGTCTTTACTGTTTTTCAGAATTTGTCACACTTGGACTAAAAATTTGAGGCACTTACACAATGAATCTTAGAAAAAGTTAGTAATATGAAATTTAGCATTTTGAATCTATTTTCCAAATATGTAAATTATTCAAATACCCAGATTATAGAAATTAAATTTTGATAGGGATCTATAAAAACCACTTTTAAAAAGTCCCTTTTTTTTACCATACTAAGCACATGTACGAACACCACTTTTTGACCCAAATAAAAGTATTTTGCTAATTACTTTTGGGAAAAGAGAGATAACAACATGAATATTGATGTGGGATTTTTTTTAATAATTTTTTGTTGATTTTTTTTTTGAATTTTTATTGGTCTTAATTGTTGTTTTTAAAAATCAATGTGTATAGACAACATAATTGGACCTAAACTAAACATTTTTTGAATATTTTTTTTTCATTGTGTAGAGAATTGTCTGAAGTTTGATGCCATATAACTTTTCTTACAAGAAACTTAACCAAAAAAAAGTTATTGAAAAATAATAAAAGCCTGATATTTCAAGTTTAAGGACTAGTTTGCATAGAAATTAATTAAAAAATAACAAACATAATCCAATCTTAATAAAAATTATATATTTGGAAAGTAGACATCGTGTTCTCTAATGGGTTTTAATTTTATAGATTGATTAAAAAAAAAAGTCCATCAACTATATTGCCAAAGTTGGACATTCTTGTTTAATCTGCCTTAGTTTTTTAGTTGTAGGTCAAAGGCTAAGGCTTAGATTTCCAAACTTTTCCCAAGCCTAAAACCAAGGCTGCATGTGGGTTGGGAATTCAATTTTTAAATAACGTGTACACGTTTTTAAAAAACATGTACGCGTTACAAAAAACATATGTGTTCTTTATTTTCTTAATTATTTAAGAAAATAAATATTTTTTAGAAATGTATACACATTTTAAAATGCGTACACATTTTGCATTACAAAACACATATGCATTTTAAAACATGTACACATTTCTAAAAGGTATTTAGTTTTTAAAATAAATGACTTGTATGTGTTATAAAACACATACGCATTATAAAATGCGTACGGATTTTATAGTGCATATGTGTCTTTTTAGGCTCGGGTACCCGAACCATAACACATACACCTTTTTTTAATAATGCATACGCATTTTATGCAAGATTTTTTTTGGCAAAAACTTCCCCTCTTCGTGTACCCAACTTCTTGCTTTTACCCTAAATAAACAAATTTCAATAGTTTGTTTAATTAAATATCTTCTCACTAAGTTTGAATAATTCTAAATTCAAATTTAGTCACATGTGTATAACACTTTTTGGCCACATCATCATGTGTCACATGTATTTAAATATGACTAATATTTAAATTGTATTATTCTCAACCAATTTCAAAACAAACTTTGGACACTTGGCATTCTCACACACTTTATTCTCTCATACATTTGGCATGTTGCCCTTGGTCAAGGGAACATCCTCTATGATTCTCTCTAACCTCTTCCATCTCCACCGTTCATCCTTCATGCTGAAATATTGACCATTGGTTGCTACCACATCACACGATGCTTTGGAAATCCTATAAGTACAACCTCTTGCTACAACATTTTATCATCCCATCTTTGAGTAAACTTATTATGCAGGAATAGCATTGGAGCATATGGAGCATTTAGAGTATTTAGCATTTATCATTTGAGCATTGTATTATCATGTTAATTTAGAATCATGTCTTAGTTTTTAGTTGCATTTTAGCTATCATCTTAGCTTTTATACAACATCTCCACCATATCATTTAACATCATTATCATTGTATAAGCTCTTTTTTATACAATAGCATCATAATCATAGCATCATTATCATTTGTTGATAAATCATGTAGGAATTAGATTCTTGCGCTCTAAATAGCATCTCGTTTCTCAAGTTGTCATTCTAACAATCATAGTGCATACAAAAAATCTAAGTGCCAAAATGATTTAATGAATCCTTGAGAATCGAGAACAATGGAACAATTTTAGGATTTTACTCCTATTTCAATTTGATTTAGTTTTATGATTGAATCTATAATGTAATATGTCTCATTGAATTTGTGTGTTTATTACTAACTCCCACAATTCACACATACATAAATTGGTGCCCACCATGGGGCCCAACCCCATTTTTAGCAATTTTTGGAAAGGTTGTTTCGTAGATTCTGGACGTAAATTTCTTTTGGCGCGATCGTGATCTCTTATGACGCATACAACAAATCTTTCAGCACATTCGATTTCTATTACGTCGCATACGACAAATCTTTTAGCGCATTCGATTTATGTTATAGCGCATATGATATTTCTTTCAGCACATCGAGCAACTGTTTTAGTGCATATAAGGAGTCTTTTAGCACATATGTTTAACACTTTAGTGCATTCAGTATCTGTTATAACACATTGAGTTGTCCTTTTAGAGCATACATTAATTCTTCTAGCATTTAGAGTAATTATTTTAGCACATTGGAATGATATTTTAGTGCATAGGATGATTGTTTTGGTGCATCTGTTTAAAATTTGCAAAATCTTAAAATTATGAGAACTAATTGGTGTTTTCTGTTTGCAGGTACTTTTATACATTAATCAAAGAAAATATTATCAAACTACTGATGATGTGTGTAGGGGCTAGATTTTTCTTATTGCTTTCTTTTGATTAAGATAAACATCTAGCTTAATTAAAAGGTTAATTGAACCCCTTGTCTTTCATGCTTGAAGTGATAGGCCTATGCTCTCCCCTTAACTGGGTGATCAGAATGCTAGAATCACTATTTATGCTTTATTAACACCTTTAGAAGGCCCACCGTAGTGGGAAGAAGTACTCACCCTATGAGAATGACCTAAGTGGGAACAACTAAAGCCAAGTTTTCCAACCCACTATAATTAAAAGCACATTCAGGGAAAGTTTGCAATTTGACAGTAGTGTTCAATATAACCATCCCCAAAGCCTTTGTTTTAAAGGTTGGGAGGTCTCTTGAGGGAGTTTATCTATTTCCGCGCCAAATGGAAACCCTTACTACGAACTCTAGTGTTGAAGCTAATGGAGTCAGTTTTTGAACACTTTCTATATCATAGTGCAAGGGGAGGGAAGAATCTCCCCCCAAGACACTCACCATATAACTATTAGAGATCCATGGCCAAAAATGGAGGATTCGACTTTGGTTAAGACTCAGGAAAGGAAAAAACACGGGCACCCTCTAGGGGGTAACACAGCTGTGTGAGCTGACATAGTTCCAAGATGTGGGCTGTGGTATTTTAAGTGACCCTTGAGAATAGAAAAGTGCTTGAATTGTCTTCTCTTGTGTTATACCTATAGAAATTCAAAGAATCAGACCAGATTATTGAATACACACTCAATGTTTAGTTACTAGGCATGACACAACTGTTTGACAACTTACTGCTATGTTTAAAGTTGTAATTCATGAAATCATCCATTTGAACACCTGGTTCTCACAACTTGTAAACTGTAAAGCAAGAAAAAATCAATGTCCATCTGATTATACCTTGGAAACATTCAAATTCGTGGATTAAAAACCAGATAGATTATCTAAAACATTGAAAATTTGTAGATTAGCGCATTTGTCCTCTATTCTAGCACGTTCACACCATTTTCTAGCGCATCTGTGCAATCTGGAAACACATCCATTAACTATTTTAGCGCATCCATTCACTATTATAGTGCATCCATTCACTATTTTAGTGCATTCAGGTAGTTTTATAACATGTCTGAGTAGTCTTCTAGTGCATACATTCACTGTTTTAGCGCATTCAGGTAGTTTTATAGTGCATCTGAGCAGTCTTCTGGCACATCCATTCTTTTTTAGCACATCTGTGTAGTCTTTTATCACATACAAGCTCTGTTTTAGCACATCCATTAAATGAAAAACCTGAGAGTTAAATTTATCCCATGTTTCATAGTTTGAACTAAAATTCAAAATATTTTTCAGCCTAGAATCATTCCTCAGGTATAACAAAGCATAAACTTGTCAAAACTACCCTCTACAAGTGGAATTATCCAAACTAAACCAAGATCTAACATCTCAAAGTGCCTAAATCATCAAACTTATCATATCCCTGATTCTTAAGCTAAGTTTCATCATCCGGATTTATCATCCTTTCATCACGAAATGAAGTTGTATAATCAATTTAAACTTAGTCTCATCAATAGAATTTGTCATTCTATTTGACGTAGTTTCCATCCTTGGCACTCCTCCAAACAAAGATCAAAGTTTAGTCAAAGTGTAAGAATTGCATTCCCGTTCAAACAAGATTACAAAAGTAGAAACTCAAGGAGAAAGAACTTGAAATGCAAAACATCGAATCTCAAAACATTGGAACTCAAAACATCAAAACTTAAAACACCATGGCTGAACCCAAAGAGAATCCTTTCCATGAGACCCACAACATTGAAAGTGAAGAAATAACTGAGGAAGACATCCAACATGCTGAACAAGATCCAAATTTCCACAAGTACTTAGAAAATATTTTTGAAAGAAATGGGGAAAAATACCTCCTAATGCTGGCTAATCAAGGTGTCAAACTTCCACCTGACTTTGATATTAATAAATTGAAAGCAACTCCTAAAAATCCTAAAAATGATTCACAAGATACAAAACAAGTGGTTGCCTTAACTCATCAAATGAAAGACCTTATACAACAAATTCTTGACATGCAAAGGGGAACCTCAAAACTATACTTGATACAAGACATTTTCCCCTATCCTTTTCATCAAAATATCAACATGATTCCTTTTCCCAAACATTGTGAATTCCCAAAGAATGATAAATACAATGGTAAAATAGATCCAATAGATCATGTGAGAGAATTTAGAACCAATTGTCTTGAATTTTCACACGAAGAAACTTACTTGATGGGATTATTTCCACACAGTCTAGGTGGAAAATGTCTTGAATGGTTCTCCAAACTTGCACCACCAATTAAAACCTTTGAAGAGTTGGTTAAAAAGTTCATCACCCAATACTCTTATAACATTCAAAATGATATAACAATGAAAGACCTTTGCAACTTGAAACAAAAAAAGGGTGAGTCATTCCTCATATTTTTGCAAAAATGGAGAAGATTGTTTACAAGATATTCTCGTCCCATACCTAAAAAGGAAAAGATGGAAATCTTTATTGATAACCTAAATGACGAGATGAGCTATAGATTGGAATTACAATGTCCACCTACCTTTGAAAAATTGATTGAAAATGGAATCAAAATTAAAGAGGCTTTGGTCAAAAGAGGAGTCATAAAAATTTACAATGAAAACAACTCATCAAGCTCATCCAACAATTACAATAGTAGTGATAAACCAAAATTTTGGCAATGAAACAAGAATGCTAGAAACAATGATGGTGTAGCTAAAACCCAAAATTCAAAACCTGTATTCAACATAATTGTAGCTGCCACCAAGACTAATCAAAACAACAATCCCACCAACATGTAAAACAACAACAAAAATGTCAATCAAAACAACAATCCAAGCAATTTTGAAGCTAAACCATCACCATATTGAGCATCCTCAAATCAAAGATGATTTTCATCTTTGGGTCAATCATTAGAATTAGTGTTAAAGGAGTTGCTTGTAGCTAAGGTTATAACATTACTAGAGGCAAGAAATTGGGAACCACAAGTTAAACCTTCATGGTGGAATGATGCACATTATTGTGACTTTCACAGAAACAAAGGACATAAAACCAATGATTGCATGCAATTGAAACACTTGATACAAGACTTGATTGACAACAAAACAATATTTGTAGAAGGACCCCAAATAAACAATGATCATGGAGCGTTCAAGAATCCTCTACCAAACTACAAAAAAGGATAATCTTCATCAAAAACAAAAGGAAAAAATGTGAATTATGTTTATGATTCTACCATTCTACATATTGAGGTAGTGGAAGATCAAACCAAGGACATTGAAATCAAGGGCCAAAGAAATATTGTTGCAACTGAAACTCATCACCATGATATCAACACCAAACCACATCAAATTAATGAAATTGTACCAATAAATCTGACCACAAATGTTGCTGCAAGTGACAATCAAATCAATGTTCTTAAAATTAGAGAAAACCAAGACAACTCACCAGTCAACGCAATCACAAGAGGGAAAGCTAAAGTGACATTGAAAGGAGCTACTGCCTCCTCTACATCCAAAAAAATTGTTTCCCTGGCAACTCAATACAACATAGTTGACCAACTTCAAAAAATACCATCACAAATATCCATATTGGAACTCCTCAAGATTTCACCTACTCACAAGGAAATCCTAGAGCAAGCTCTAGTAGCCACCATGGCACCAAATAACCTAGAAGTTTTCCAATTTCAGGCTCTGGTGGGACATTTGACTGCACCTCATTGCTTATCCTTTTTTGAACATGATGATGTATCAATCACCCATGTTCTAATAGATGGAGGAGCTCGCCTAAATATCTGTACTTTGAAACTTGTCTATGCATTGGGTTATTCAAAGAATGCTATTGATCCTAGAAGGAAAATCACTATAAAATCCTATGATGATGAGGAGCGATCTTCCCAAGGGTTTATTGTGTTACCAATTCAAGTAGGACCGGTTGTCAAAGACATAATATGCCAAGTATTGGACAAGGATTTAACATACAACATTCTCTTGGGACATCCTTGGATTCATGACATGCAAGCAGTACCTTCCACATATCACCAGTGTTTGAAGTTCCCTTTCAATGGGCAAGAAATCACTATATCAGCAAACTCCAACAACCCCCAATATTGCAACATACTCAAGACAACCCAAGACACTTTTGTACCACATAACAAGGAAGCTTCAACTCCTGGTTCATCAAATAATATAAGACATCTAAATTCCTTGTCAAAGTGGGTTGAGAAAAAGGACCAATCAAAGGATAAGGGTATCAATGATCCTATTTCATCAGATAATCAAAGTCAATCAGATTCTTTTTCAAATCAACTTGAGGAAAAGGTTCAATCAAAAGACGAAGGCGTTGGTGATTCTACTCCACCAGATGATGAAAGACAACTCAATGCCTTATCAAAATAGGTTGAAAAGATCCAATTGAAAGACAAAGGCATGAGAGAATACTCATTTGAGCAATCTTTATGTCTATCACAACTTTCATCTTCTCCTAAGTCATATGGACAACCATCAACATCAAGACAACAATCATCAATACCAACCACAATTTTTGATGGAACCTTTGTAAAAGAAGGCACCTTAGTGGATGAATTAGAAGACAAGGTTTTAAATTGGTTATATAAAGATGATGAAGCATCACAAGCATCCACTTCAAATGTACAAACAAAGCAATATGGCAAAGGGAAGACAATCTTGGAAACATGGGATATGAGGGAAAAGGTCCTCTTGGTAAAAGAAAAGAAGGCATCATAGAATCAATACGACCTATCAAAATGAATGCCAAGGAAAAAATAGGACTAGGGTATAGAGAAGAATCCAAAGAAGAAAATAGGCAATAGGTTGTTGAGAGAATCCTCCAATTAAGAGAGTTTTGAAATGGATTCCAATGAGTATGAATGGGATTCCCTCTCTAAAGAGTCTTGTCATGATTAGGAAATTGATGTGATACAAAAGTATACACCAACACGTATGGAGGGACAAAGCTCGAGTTCTAGACGACTTGAAATCGGATCACGACATATTGATGACTCAAGTGAAGATGATCAAACTTTGAGCGAGATAGATCACTTGGAGGAAAGTAACATAATAGACCTTGATATTCTTATCAGACACTTTGATGACATTTCTATCATGACACTCACCCCTTTTGAATTTAGCCAATCTGATGATTCCTTACCATTAGTACACCCCAAACTGATTGATTGGGACCAAACCAAGCTTCTTGACATACCCACCTTTCCAAATGATGACGCCATTGTGAACTTCCTTTGTTTTGATAAACTTGAAACATGTTCCATCATTGAATCTCATAACAAAGTTTCAGACAAGGGAAGTGCCAAATCTCTTAGCTGCAAAACAATAATGTCAAAAATGGATCTAATGGTGAAAACCATTCAATGGCAGCATTAGATCAAGAAAAAATAAAAATAAAGAGTGCATCTGATGGTGAAAACCTCTTTTAGGTACCAAAAGATGGGAGATTTGACACTCTTCCTAAGTACTATCATGAGAGATCTTTAGTGTTGATTGAACCTATGCAATACATCAATGTTGGTATAGATGAAATAGTCAAGACTCTACATCTGGTAGCCTCCATGATAGAGGAAGAGAAACCAAACTTCACTAAGTTATTTGAAGAGAGGAAAATCAACTTCGCATGGTCCTACGCTAACATTCTAGGTATAGATCCCAACTCATCATGCATCATTTATCTCTACCACCTAGAGTAAAGCCAATGAAGCAAAAGTTGAGAAAAATGCATCCTCATATCACCCTCTTGGTGAAAGTTGAATTGAAGAAACTGTTGGATGTAGGATTTATCAGACCTATTGACTATGTTGAGATATCAAACATTGTGCCAATTTCAAAACTAGATAAAAGCATCAGGTTATGCACGGATTTCAGAGATCTCAACAAGACGTTCCCGAAAGATGATTTTCCTCTACCTAACATTGACATAATCATAGAATTGACAACTGGGCATGAAATGCTATCACTTATGGATGGTTTTTCAAGTTACAATCAGATAAAGATAGCACCTGAAGATCAAGATAAGACAACCTTCACATGTCCTTTGGGCACTTTTTGCTGGAACGTCATGCCTTTTGGGTTGAAAAATGCTGGAGCCACATATTAGAGAGCAATGAACACTATCTTCCATGACATGATGCACACTTTTATGGAGGACTATGTAGATGATTTATTGGAAAAATCATTCACTAGGGAGGCCCGACATCTAAAAATTTTAGACAAGATCTTCACCAGATTGGAGAAATTCAATGTGAGGTTAAATCCCAAGAAATGTGTGTTTGGTGTGACATTAGCTAAACTTTTTGGGATCTATTGTATCAAATAAAGGAATCGAGGTAGATCCTATGAAGGTAAAATCCTTCATGGAGATGCCTCCTAAGAATATCAGTCAACTCAGATCATTACAGGGATGATTCCAATACATTAGGAGGTTCATCGCACAGTTGGCCGATAAAAATCATCCTTTCAATAATTTTTTACACAAGAAAATTTCTTTCAAGTGGGATGAGAAATGTGAAACCACTTTCAATCAACTCAAATAATATTTGATGTCACCACCAACCGAAAGAAAACCATTGCTACTCTACATTGCAACAATGAAGATACCTTTGGGTGCTTTATTGGCACAAGAAGATTCTACAAGAAAGGAAAGGGCTATTTATTATATTAGCAGGACCTTGAATTGCTATGAGATCAATTACACCTTTATTGAAAAATCTTGTCTGGCAGTAGTGTTTGCTACTCAACAACTAAGACATTACATGATAACTCACACAATCAAACTCATCGCTAAAATTAATCCATTGAAGTATCTACTCAACAAAGCTTCCCTGACAAGAAGACTGGTCAAGTGGGTAATGATATTGAGTGAGTTTAATATCCAGTATGTAGACAAAAAAGCAATCAAAGGTAAAGTTATAGTGGATCAACTAGCTGAAGCACCATTACAAGATAACCATCCAATGAGCATTGAATTTCCAAATGCGGATGTCCTGACAGTGTCAACACAACAATGGTTGTTATATTTTGATGGCTCTTAGACGCAACATGGATTAGGCCGCTGGAATCTTATTTATCACACCTCAAGGACACACCATTCCAAAGTCCTACAGGTTAATGTTTCCTTTTACTAAGGACACAACTGAGCATGAAGCATTGATCATTGGAATCAAAGTGGTAGTCGAATTGAAGATCATAGAGTTGCATGTCTATGGTGATTCCCAACTAGTCATAAACTAGGTAAATGGTGACTACTAGACAAAGGATGACAAATTGATGTTGTATAAAAGAATGATCAATGAATTTAAAAATTACTTTATGGAGATCAAATTTGAGCAGATTCCAAGAGGTGACAACAAAGTTGTTGATGTTATGGCTATAATTTCCTCTCTCTTACAGATTCCTAAGAAATGAGCCTATTATGAGTTCATGGTGGAATAATTGTTTAACCATGCCTATGATAACCTTGAATCCCAAGTCATATACCATCTAGTAAAGGTTGACACTTCCACCTAAGGGAAAATCTACACCTATCTAAAAGACAATACCCTCCCACCCAATTTATCCTGCAACCAAAAACAAAACTTTATCTGACAAGCAGCTCAACATACCCTAATAGCTGAAGTACTTTATCGACGAGGTCTTGATGGTACTCTCCTTCGGTGTCTTGAACATAATGAATTTGAAACCACTTTACGTGAGGTTCATGAAGGTATTTATGGAACACGTTCAAGTGGACTAACTTTAGCTAAGAAACTCCTATGTTTGGGGTATTACTAGCCAAATATGGAGAAGGAGTCTTTTCAATATGTCAAGAAGTGCCAAAAATGTGAAGTCCATGGGAACCTGATAACGAATCATCCATGGGATCTTGTAGGAAAAATTCATCCATCATCTTCCAAAGGGCATAAGTTCATCATCACAGCCATGGAGTACTTCACGGAGTGGATTGAAGTTGTTCCTCTAACCACTATCATAGGAAAAAAAATCACATCCTTCATCCTCAATTACATCATCCATCGATATGGCATTCCTCAATCCATTATCACAGATAATGACAAACCTTTCAAGAATCAGGACGTCCAAGAATTTTGTTAGATGTTTCATATCCAACATCATTTTCTACACCTTACTACAATCAAGGAAATGGCTAAGCAGAGTCCTCAAACAAAACCATCCTAAAAATATTAAATAAAACCGTCAACGATGTTGGACGTGATTGACACATTCAACTGAGCCTTACTTTGTGGGCTTACAAAACCAATATCTGTACCCGGATAGGAGCCACACCCTATGCTCTGGTCTATAGATTAGAGGCCATTTTACCTATTGAGGTTGAACTACCATCACTTTATGTGTCACTAAAGGGGATCATTTTAGATGAGGATTACAGAGTGTCTAGGTTACAAGAATTGGAATTGTTGGATGAATGTTGGCAGCAATCAGTTGATCACCTGAAAACCTATCAGTAGAGGATATCCAGAAGTTACAATCATAGAGTAAAGCCTAGAACATTTCAGTTAGGTGACTTAGTCTTGAAAGAAAATCCTTGTAATCAAAAAGATCAAGAGAAGAAGGGGAAATTTGAACCAAAATGGCTAGGTCCCTTTGTCATTGTATTAGTCTTTGGATTAGGAGCATATTAGTTGTCCACACTAGAAGGGGATTTGTTTGATGAACCCCTCAATAGCCTGCATCTCAAGAAGTTCTACACCTGATTCATCCACTGCATTGGAAAATTTCCTAAAAAAATGGTTACCTTGATGAAAACCTAGCAAATAGGCATCTTAGTAACAACAAAAAAATTCAAAAAAATTGAAAAATACAAAAAAAGTGAAAAATCAAAAAATCTAAAAAAGTGTAATAAAAACAAGTGGTGAAAACCTAGCAACATGCGCTATTTGTGATAGGTTATCTTTTCCATCTATTTGAGCATGTCAAACATTCGCTTTCGCCATCATTTTTCATATCATCGGAAAGCTTCATTTACATATCCTGGCATTGTGGTCATGTTTCACCCTAGACTGGGGGAAAAATATTGAACTCATTGGGGGAAATAAATTTAAGCTTCAACCAATAGACAAAAAATAGTAAGACAAACACAATGAACACAATAGTGCAACTCAACATTGAACATCAATCACCATCAGTAACACATCAGCCATCCAAATCAAACAGGCAAATCAATCAAACCAAAAGAAAACTTTAAATGGATGATGTTCCTTTTGAATCATAACTTTCTCATGTCAAGCATGAATGTTCAACTGTTGTACTTTTATTTTTGTTATCATATCTTTGGAGCACCTCGATGATGTATTGAACTAAAGGAGCTAGGAAGGAGTATGATTTTTCTTTGTTTATTATCTATGATTTGATCATTATTACTGTGCAAATTATTGCGAGATGTGCTCTACAAAGTATCACTAATGAAATTTCAAATTTGCATAGGAAAATGGTTAACTCTTGTCTGTTTACGCAAGCAATACTCAGGTCATCTCTATTTAATTATACCTAGATGCTTGTGTTAACTTGCAATATCAAAAATCATGGAAGTAGTACTCAGGTCATCATGGTCTAATTATACCATCGATGTTTGTACTCTCTTTCAACATTTTAAGGGCTCAATGATGATAAAAAGCATGACAAATCGGCTGTTACGATGACAACCTTGGCATACTAGATCTACATGGTTAAGTTAGATTGCATCCATGTCAGTTTGCATCTGTAGTTATGGGATTTCCAAAGCTGGAACAATTCCACAATGATGTTATCTCTATCATTAATGGATTGAGTACATTTGACATTAACCAAAAACACATCAATTGCATCATTATTTGCATACATTAGAAAACACATTAGTTGCATCATCATTTGCATACATTAGAAAACACATCAGTTGCATCATCATTTGCATTCATCCATCTATGCATCACATCATAATATCCACATCATAAAACACAAAAATAAGTACATTTCATCTCACTTGCATAATCAAAATAATTTCATCTATTATTGATGGATTAAGAAAATGGTCCATTAAGAAGATTGAAAGACATATCCAATAGAGTAAGATTTCCCAGAAGAAAAATTTGTTGACGAACATCACATAAGCATCATAACATAGAAATTTAATGCATCCATCATAGACATTCATCATAGATCGCATATAGACACATAAATCAATAATCATCGCCCCATATCATACAACCTCAAAATCATAATGGAAAGTGTACAAGGATATCTAAATGTATAAAGAGATATATCAATATAAAAAATGAGAGTATATCATAGTGTCTCAACTGAATCAAGAAGTATACATCATGTCCCAAAATACAACAAATCTGTCATCACATCGGAGCTATGTCTTGCTCCCCCCAGATGGTGCCAACATCAATGGACTGATACCTTCCCCACCACCAGACAGACCTGCACCAGGATCTCTCGGATCTCTGAGAAGTGATCGTGTCATGCCCCTGCTGGTAGTCTTGGTATGGGTGTGACTGCCAAACTGGGTGAAGCTCTCTCAATGCTCTGGTAGAATGACCTCATGATACTTTACTCTATAAAACTCTACCTCCTGGGTAGAGCGTTGCACCTCTCAAAAGTAATCTGATGTACCTATGACATCGACAACCCTCTTCAATCTCTTTGCTACACCCTCGACCTGCTTAACTTGCTATCTTAGATTGTCCCTCTCTGCAATGAGTGTAGTAACCTATGCCTGTATCTGAGCCTATGTTTGAGCCTGTTCCTATTGTACCTATTGTCTAGTAGCATCCCTCTTTTCCGTCAGTTGCAATAATCTATCCCTGAGCCTATGTAAGCAAAACTTGTACCTACTCTAGCTAACCCTATAATGTCTGAACCTGCACCTATAAAGCAACTATCTGTGTATGTTGCTAATGTGAGGGTAATCTAATCTCTACGTGCTATTGGGCTACAGCTACCAATGATCACCTCTTGCAAGGCACTTTGAACTCTGGAACATCTAGACCTAGCCCTCCACCACCCCCATCTCCTCCACCACCATCACCTTCATCATCATCATCTCCATCTCCATCCCTGTCATCACTACTTTGCTCCTCCTTCTCCTCCTCTCCCCCATCTCTCCTCCGCTTGCACCCATGTACTATTTCCCTCTCCTCATCATCTAACAATGGCACTGGCTCATTTGGGTTGGAGATCCATGGAAATGGATGTAGGAATAGGTACTGTGCATACTCCTCTGATATCAAAGCCTTAATAATCTCTAGATGAACATCCCAAATTATGGCCTATAGACCCTAGAATGCCGCAACTACATCATATGACAAAACAGGTCCCCACTCTATCACATCCATCCATGGTCGTGCATAATGGGCCACTCCCTAAGGCATCCCCTACATTCTACCATACTGCCTCAGTACCCTCAACAACAAGAATCTCTCAATAATGAATTGTTTCTAGCCAATCAGGTACATGGATTGACATAAAAATGACATCTCAGTGTCATCCTCTAGCCATTGCTCATAATCAAGATAAGGCTGCTATGTCACTAACTCTAAATCATCAAGTATCCTCCTCTAGTACTCTAGTTTTCCCAGCCTAGGCTGAGCAACTAGACCTTCATAAACATGTACATATGGTCTCATGGCAGGTCGCTATCTGTCTCCAACTAGATGGGTGACCGCTATATGCTCCTAGGCCCAGATCTAAAGCAATGTGACCCCTACCAAAAAAATGGCCCCACGAGGTAGACCACCTGGTGTAGATCATGGTACAGATGAGCCAACATGTAGCATCCCTAGGTGTATCGAGTACGTTGAGCGATCATGCTCTCAAGAATCCTTCCCCATCCAACTGAAAGTCCCTTTGACCTGCGATTAGGATAAAGGAACCCTCTAATGAAACTAGCAAGAACAAATGACAATGTGGCATAAGCATCAACCATCTTTCTTCAAGGAATCTCATAGCCGCATATTTGATCATCCTCAAACACTCTACGAAGTGCATCGGTCCCGCCCTACTTAGTAGAATCATATAACACCAACTCTCCCACAACAAGTATCTATAGAATCCAATAGACATCCTCTAGGGTGACTATCATCTTACCAGTGGGAAAATGAAAGGTGTTATGCTTATTGTGCCACCTCTTTACTAAAGTTGTCAATAAACCCCTGTTAATCCTAATTTGGGGTATATCTATCAATGAGGACAATTCACATTGTGCAATAACAATTATCTTAGTCGGCACTAGGTGTGCTCTTATCATGAAGTTTATCAATCAATCTATCATTCAACCTCGCCTATCATGAGGTTTATCAATCAATCAATGCACCTTTCCTATCATGAGGTCAATCAATCAATCAAACTACAATTGATCCTCACCTATCATGAGGTCAATTATCATCATCCCATCATTGAATCTCACCTATCATGAGATCAATCATCATCTAATCTATCAACATCATCAAACAACATCAAATCAAAGGCTGACGTGATAAAAAATTGTCAAAATCAAGGAGTTTACTGACAATTATATCATTCTGACTTGGATGCACTAAAATAGTCATTCTAAGCACTAAAAGAATGTATGCACCAGAAAATTTCATCAATGCATCATAACAGAGTTTCTATGCTCCAAATCATCCAATGCACCATTAAATTTGACCAATGGACCATTAAATTTGACCAATGCACCAAAACCCTCTGTCATTGCGCTAAATCATTCTATGTGCTACATCATTTATCCAACACACTAATCTACATCACCGATGCACTAATATCTCCTATGTGCTAGAACAATTATCGGATGCATTAAATTTTTTGACCTAAGCGCTAAATCTACCAATGCGTTAAACCCCCCTATGAACACGCTAAAACCCTAACCCTAAATGCTAATCTATTTTATGCACCATTACAGTCTATGAATGCGCTACATTCGTGCATCTATGCGCTAGAACATTTAAATCCAAATTTAAAATGTGAAAACGAGGGAAAAATAAATTGCATAAATTACAAGGAAGTTTTTGGGGTACATATCGGAGGTCTGTATGCTGTCAGGCGGTTGTGACATCTGACGCGCTCGAACCGATGCATGTGGTAAGGGATCACCATTTTGCTCAAAATTGCCAGATCACTCAATCACTCTCAATTTCAAAATCTAAAATGCATAAATGAACTTTTCATCCATCTTTTTAACCTTTTAAAGGTTAATTAAGTGGGATTTTTATGAGCTTGTTTTATTTTATTTTTCAAAAGGGATTAATTCATCACTTGGTAGGTCTAATAACATTTTTCGGGAGATAAATCATTTTTGGATCACAAAATTTTGAAATCATCGTAAAATAATCAAAATTTCAAAAATTTCAAACATTCCTAAAAATTAAAAAATTCATCGATTTATCTCCTGAGGGGGCATATATCCGTCATCACCTGAAAAATCAACGTCTCGGGCATTGAAAAAAAAAATTTGTTGGCATCAACAACAAAATTTTCTTTGAAGCAATGTGTAAACACATTACTTCAAAGAGAGGAAAAATGTATACACCTAAAATCAGTCAAGTCAATTAATTAATTAAATACAAGCTATTTAATTAATAACCCCATTTAATTAAATAAACAAATGTCAATAGTTTGTTTAATTAAATGTCTTCTCACTAAGTTTGAATAATTCTAAATTCAAATTTAGTCACATGTCTACAACAATTTTTGGTCACATCAAGTGTCACATGTATTTATAAATGACTAATATTTAAATTTCATTATTCTCAACCAATTCCAAAACAAACTTTGGACACTTGGTATTCTCACACTTTATTCTCTCATACATTTGGCATGTTGCCCTTGGTCAAGGGAACATCCTCCATGATTATCTTTAACTTCTTCCATCTCCACTATTCATCCTTCATGCTGAAATATTGACTGTCGGTTGCTACCACATCACAAGATGCTTTGGAAATCCTATAAATACAACCTCTTGCTACAACATTTTATCATCCCATCTTTGAGTAAACTTATTATGCAGGAATAGCATTGGAGCATTTTGAGCATTTAGAGTTTGAGTTTAGAGTATTTAGCATTTGTCATTTGAGCATTGTAATATCATGTTAATTTAGAATCATGTCTTAGTTTGTAGTTGCATTTTAGCTATCATCTTATCTTTCATACAACATCTCCACCATAGCATTTAACATCATTATCATTGTATAATCTCTATTTTATATAGAAACATCATAATCTTAGCATCATTATCATTTGTTGATAAATCATGTAGGAATTAGATTCTTGCATTCTAAATAGCATCTTGTTTCTCAAGTTGTCATTCTAACAATCATAGTGCATACACAAAATCTGAGAGCCAAAATGATTTAACGAATCCTTGAGAATAGAGAACAAGGGAACGATTTTAGGAATTTACTCTTGTTTCAATTTGATTCAGTTTTATGATTAAATCTCTAATGTAATACATCCCATTGAGTTTGTGTGTTTATTACTAACTCCCACAATTCACACATACATAAATTGGTGCCCATCGTGGGGCCCAACCCCATTTTTAACAATTTTTGGGAAAGTTGTTTCACAGATTCCAAACGTAAATTTATTTTGGCACGATCGTGAGCTCTTATGGTGTATACAAAAAATATTTCAGCGAATTTGATTTCTATTACGACACATACAACAAATATTTTAGCGCATTCAATTTATGTTACGATGCATACGATCTTTCTTTCAACGCATTGAGCAACAGTTTTAGCACATACAGGGAGTCTTTTAGTGCATATGTTTAACACTTTAGCACATTCAGTATCTGTTATAGTGCATTGAGTTGTCCTTTTAGTGCATACATTAATTCTTCTAGCACTTAGAGTAGTTCTTTCAATGCATTGGAATGATATTTTAGTGCATAGGATGACTGTTTTAGCGCATCTATTTAAATTTGCAAAATCTTAGAATTCTGAGAACTAATTGGTGTTTTCTGCTTGTAGATACTTTTATACATTGGTCAAAGACAATCTTATCAAACTACTGATGATCTTTTTAGGGGTTGGAGTTGTTTAATTTCTTTCTTTTGATTAAGATAGGTGTCTAGCTTAATTAAAAGGTTAATTGAACCCTTTGTCTTTCGTTCTTGAAGTGATAGGCCTATGCTCTCCCCTTCATTGGGTGATCAAAATGCTAGAATCACTATTTATGCTTTATTAACACCTTTAGAAGGCCCACCATAGTGGGAAAAAGTACTCACCCTACAAGAATGACCTAAGTGGGAACAACTAAAGCCAAGTTTTCCAACCCACTATAATCAAAAGTGAATACAGGGAAAGTCCACAATTTGATAGTAGTGTGCAATATAACCATCCCCAAAGCCTTTTTTCTAAAGGTTGGGAGGTCTGCTGAGGGAGTTTATCTATTGCCACACCAAACGGAAACCCTTACTATGAACTCTAGTGTTGAAGACAACCGAGTCAGTTTATGAACACTTTCTATATCATAGTGCAAGGGGAGGGAATAATCTACCCTCAAGACACTCACCATATAACTATTAGAGATCCATGGCCAAAAGTGGAGGATTCAAATTTGGTTAAGACTCGGCAAAGGAAAAAACACGGATGCCCTCTAAGGGGTGTCACGGCTGTGTGAGTTGACATAGTTCCAAGATGTGGGTTGTGGTATTTTAAGTGACCCTTGAGAATAGAAAAGTGCTTGAATTGTCTTCTCTTGTGTTATACCTGTGGAGATTGAAAGAATTAGACTAGATTCTTGAAAACACACTCAATGTTTAGTTACTAGGCTTGACACAACTGCTTGACACATTGCTGCTATGTTTGAAGTCATAATTCAAGAAATCATCCATTTGAACACTCGATTCTCACAACTTGTAAATTGGAAACCAACAAAAAATCACTATCCATCTAATCATACCTTGGAAACATTTAGATTCATGGATTAAAAACCAGACAGACTATTAAAAACATTGAAAATTTCTAGATTAGCGCATTTGTCCTTTATTCCAGTGCATTCACACCATTTTCTAGCACATCTGTGCAATTTGGCAGCACATCCATTCACTGTTATAATGCATCTAAGAAGTCTTATAGAACATCCATTCACTATTTTAGCACATTCAGGTAGTTTTATAGCACGTCTGAGTAGTCTTCTAGCACAAACATTCACTGTTTTAGTGCATTTAGGTAGTTTTATAGCGCATCTGAGCAGTCTTATGGCACATCCTCTCTTTTTTTTAGTATATCTGTGTAGTATTTTAGTGCATACAAGATCTATTTTAGTGCATCCATTAAATGCAAAACCTAAGAGTTAAATTTATCCCCCGTTTCATAGTTTGAACTAGAATTCAAAATCTTGTTCAACCCAAAATCATTCCTCAGGTATAACAGAGTATAAACTTGTCAAAACTAACCTCTACAAGTGGAATTCTTCAAACTAAATAGGGATCTAACATCTCAAAATACCTAAATCATCAAACTTATCATATCCCCGATTGTTAAGCTAAGTTTCATCATTAGGATTTATCATCCTTTCATCACGAAATGAAGCTGTATAATCAATTTAAACTTAGTCTCATCAATAGAATTTGTCATTCTATTTGACTTAATTTCCATCCTTGGCACTCCTCCAAACAAAGATCAAATTTTAGTCAAAGTGTAACACTTGCATGCCTGTTCAAACAAGATTACAAAAGTAGTAACTCAAGGAAAAAGAACTTGAAATGAAAAACATCGAATCTCAAAACATTGAAACTTAAAACATTGAAAATCAAAACATCGAAACTGAAAAACACCATGGTTGAACCCGAAGAGAATCCTTTCCATGAGACCCAGTACACTAAAAGTGAAGAAATAACTGAGGAAGACATCCAACATGTTGAACAAGATCCAAATTTCCACAAGTGCTTAGAAAATATTTTTGAAAGAAATGGGGAAAAATACCTCCTAATGTTGGCTAATCAAGGTTTCAAACTTCTACCTAACTTTGATGTTAATAAATTGAAAGCAACTCCTAAAATGCCTGCAAATGATTCACAAGATACAGAACAAATGGTTGCCTTAACTCATCAAATGACTATCAAACTAAGGATGACAAGCTCACTTCTTACAAAAAGATAGTAGTACAGTGGGAGATACAAGAAATGAAAGTCTATGGAGACTCACAGTTGGTTATCAATAAAATCAACAATGACTATCAAACTAAGGATGAGAAGCTCACTCCTTACAAAAATATTGTGGAAAGTCTCAAGGACCTTTTCATAGACATAAATTTTGAGCAGATTCCTTGCATGAACAATAGAGTAGTAGACGCCATGGAAACAATTGGATCACTACTAGACATGTGCCAAACAATGTCCTCCAATGTGAATTCTTGGTAGAACAACTTCTCGTACCAAATTTCAAGATCCATGAATTAGAATTCGCGTGTGTCATTGTTGGTCCTGGATACCTGTGTTACCATGATATCTTTACTTACCTAAGTAGAGGAATCCTCCCATTCGACATCACCTCCAACCTTAAAAAGAACTTTGTTAAAAAGGAATCTTGATTCGTGATCTTAGGTGATACCCTTTACCACCGAAGCATCGAAGGGACATTGCTACGATGTCTTAACCAAGAGGAATCCTTGACCACTTTAACAGAGGTACATGATGGCATATGTGGGTCCCATTCTAGCAGTATGACTTTAGCTAAAAGCCTATTGAGGATGGGGTACTATTGGCCAACCATGGAAAAGGAAGCTCATTAGTATGTGCAGAAGTGTGTCCAGTGTCAACAACATGGGGATCTGATTCATGCTCCATCTTAGAAATTGCAACCAATGATCCAACCCTAGCCTTTCTCACAGTGGGGGATTGACCTCATAGGAAAAATCACCCCAACCTCATCCAATGGCCATAATTTTATCATAATAGCCATTGAGTACTTTACCAAGTAAATTGAAGCCATTCCTATGACCTACATAATGGGGAAGCAAATTGCTAAGTTTATCCTGAATTACCTTATCTATCGTTATGGTGTTCCTCAAACCTTTATTTTAGATAATGAAACCGCCTTTAAGAATCAAGATGTGAAAGAGCTATGTCAAAGATTCAACATTAAACATCGATTCTCTACTCTATATTATCCTCAAGGAAACAGTCAAGTTGAGGCTACAAACAAGACCATTTTGAAAATATTGAAGAAAATAGTCAATGAGGTTGGTCATGATTGGAATCTGCAACTAAATCCTGCTCTTTGGGCTTATCAAACCAGTACCGACACACCAATAGGTGCAACCCCTTTCTCCCTAGTTTATGGATTTGAAGCTATCCTACCAATTGAGGTTAAGCTCCCATCATTATGAGTGTCACTACAAAACTTGATCACTGATGATGAATATAGAGTATCTCGGCTAAATGAGATGGAATTCCTGGATGAGTGTTGTCTCGATGCCCTAAATCATCTGCAAGTATATCAAAACCAACTGAAACAAAGCTATAACAAGAGGATCAAATATTGAACTTTCCAAGTAGGGGATCTTTTCCTAAAGCAGAATCAAAAGAACCTTCCAGATTAGGACAACAAAGGGAAGTTTGAGCCTAATTGGTTGGGTCCCTTTCTCATCACAAAAATTTATGGATCAAGAGCATACCAACTATCAACCCCTAAAGGAGAACCCTTGTAGGAACCAATTAACAACTTGCATCTTAAAATTTTTTATGCCTAGTCTTGAAGGGTGTAAATCTGAAAATACAAAAAAATGAGAAAAAAGATTGGAAAAAGTAAAGAAAAAAATCATCCTCTCATGAAAACCACTTCGGTGGTGCTTTGGGCAAGTACCTTGGTGAAAACCTAGCAAACAGGCACCTTGCATAAATAAAATCACCTCCATCTATTCTTTGGCTTCTTATCATATCATTCTTTGTATCATCATCCATTGCCTATCCACGTCCTTATCATAGCTTGATGTTGTGAAGTATCACAATCCCTTTAGTACTACTTGGCATATTCCAAAGGTCAGTTGTTCCTGCCTATATCGAAGTAGTCTCACATGTCATGCTGGGGGAAATTTTTTATGGATCATATTAGATTCTTGTATATCTTTGGATTATCAAGAATATATCATTGAAAATACCAAAAAAAATCATAAGACTTCATCAAAATCCAAAACATCCAAATCTTGTATAGTCGAATATCTAAAAATATTTGCAAAATCCTATACAGCTAAAATCCAAAACATTCAAAAATTATAAATTCAAAGTCCAAAACATCCAAAACACATCAACACCCTAAAAAGGTCGAACATCAAAAATCCAAAAATAGTACCATGTCGAACTACGTTGTCTCTGAGGTTGAACGTAGGCAAGGCCATCATTGATGTGCCCCTGAGACACCCTAGGTCAGTCCTTTAGGAGTTCATCATAATAAATTGACATTCCATCAAATGTTCATGTCTTCATATTTAGTAAGTCAAGTCAGTCGAGCTACGTGGTCTCTGCGTGTATAACGTAGGCAAGGCTTATCTTTGATCAGCCCCCAAGACCCCTAGGATAGGTCTTTAGGTTAGGTTCTTGGTCGTAAAACTCTTGAAAACCCCTAAAAATCCAAATTTTCAGAAAACACAAAAACATTCAGATAACATAAAACTCAAAATATGCAAATTTTTAGAAAACACAAAAACATTCAAATAACAAAAAACTTAAAACATCCAAATTTTTAAAAAACACAAAAACATTAAAATAATAGAAAACTCAAAATATCCAAATTTTTAGAAGACACAAAAACATTCAGATAACAAAAAAAACAAAAAAATTCAGATAATAGAAAACACAAAAACATTCAAATAACAAAAAACACAAAAACATTTAAAAATTGAAAAAATTCCAAAAACATTCAGAAAAAATTCAAAAGACCTAAACAACCTCAAAAATCTTAGAGAAAACCCTAAACAACCTCAAATAATAAAAAATATAAACATTCACATACACTTTCAATAAGACAAAAAACAACCTCAAAACATTTAGAAAATACCAAAAACATTGAAATATTCCAAAAAAAAATCCAAACCCATCCATCCCATCTCGCTTTCACCCACAATAAACCTCCACTCATAATAAATCAATTGTCACCTTCAACCTTTGGTGAAACAAATAGAAAACAGGTATAGCAAGTTGTAAAAAGAAACTAATTGTCAAAATCTAAAGTCTAAATCATAGGTAAATGTGTCAGTGAGGTTGATATCAATGGCTTGTCGTAAAGCTCATCATCATCATAACATCAAACAACCCTCTGATGAACATGTCCTAGGATGTATCCTTCCTACGATGGAGATCAATATCAAACATCACCTTAGCTAAATTAAACAGGAAAGAGATATAGATAACATTGATTGTTTGTCTTTGATCTTTTCTTATGATTTATCTTAATGATCCATCCCAAGGACCTCTCGCTAATGTCTATCAAAAAAATTTAGAGAGAAAGGAATGGGAAAATGATCATTATATTTCATTTGTTGTGCTTGTGGATACTCTTGTAAAATAATCTTGGCGCATACTTGCTTAGTTGTGTGTGTAGGAAGGTTGTTTGGAGTATGTTGTTGACTATTGCATATGATTTGGTCCAATATATCCCAAGCTTCTAACTTACATTCCAACGAGGTTTTGTATGTCAACGTGTGAGCAAGAACTATCCTATCTATTTGTAGAGTCAAAGTCCATTACACTAGATACAACGCCATCCTAGTTATTAATACCTTGATGCATCCTGTCTATGTGTTATATCAAACAATAAGGAATGAAAAAAAATCCCAATCTCAAAATTTGAGGAAACCATCATCATGCATTCATCATCATCAAGCTTTTCTCATCACCATCTCTAATAAAGTCTTCGCGGATCATAAACTTGTTGGATATTTTGAAGCAATCACTAAAATCAACGGTCGATCATCTTGTTTCTTCTATCTTCTCTCCATGCTAACTTGGTATCATGAAAATAAAATGCATCATCAAATGCATCCATCCTGAATCCACAAAGCATCAACATACATGCATCCACAAATCATAAGCATATCACATCATACATTCTACATTATCATTTAAGTTGTGATGAATAATATAGATTTGTTATTCTAAGCATCTTAAATATTTGTATATCATAAACATACATCACATATCATAAGCATAAACATCTGCATTATGCATCCATACATCCACATGCATACATCACATCCTAAAATGCATAGAAACTACAAAAAAATAAATACACCCATATGGTTTTCATCCATAACATTTACATACATGATCATAGCATAACATCTACATATCATCCATACATCCCATAACTATCATGAAAAAGATATTGAAAAAGAATATAACATTGCATCCATATCATTACATCTCATCTCATTGCATACCGCATAAAATAAATAAAGTGCATCCATACATGATAAAACATAAGCTTCTCACATCCAATGCGTCCAATGCATCCATACAATCATAAGCATGAAATAGATGAACACATCATATCGAATCCATATCATATATATCAAAAAATGAATATCATGGTAAAATATTTGGATCAATGTATGTACATCGATCATAAATACAATATCCACAAGGCTATCAAAAAGGAGCTCATGAATGTATATCTGTGTCAAAGAATGGGGCAACAAAATAAAAAAGTGTCTGTACACTCGAGCTAGCCCTGGTGGCTACTCCCCTCTTCGACCTATCTCTCTAGATGATCATCAGCCTTGGGCCGTGCATCACTCCTCTATGAGTAGTCAGGCTATCTCAGTGGCACTGACACATCTCTATGGTAATGCATCCTATAATAATTTTCCTCGGTCATAGCCTCTCTATACAACCTGGCAGATACAACCCTACCCTAGATAGTTGTTGTCATCGCCTCTATCTATTGTTGTTGCTCGATCTCCTGATCTCTCTTAGTAGTCACAGCCTGTACCTACTACCTGGCATGGTCTCTCTCTACTGTGATGGCCACAACCTATTGTCTGGCCTGGTGCCGCTCAACAGTAATCACCAAAATATGTTGGTGGGCCTGATCTCGCTCACTTGTGAGAACTTACACCTACAGCTGTAGTTGCTTAATTTGAATATCTTTGGCATCCGATGGTGGTGGATGTATGGATTATTGCTAAAAAAAAAGCTACTAACCAACTGGTGGAGCCCCCGAAATCTATCCATATTAGCCATCCTAGCCACCCTATCCCTGTCCTCTTCCCCTACCTACTCCCCTCCCTCTGGGTCTCCCTCGAGGAGGAGCACCTGCTGGATCTGTCAACCTTCGGGGGGGTGTAAACCATGCATCATAAGCATACATCATTTTCGTGATCACCTGACCTTGGTCATAGGCCCATGGTTGAGCTACCAACTATCTGAAACCCTCCACTACCTCTGGAGATGGAATAGTAGGTCCCCATGTGGGAACCTCTCGAGCTAACCTCATGAAAATGGCTCTGTAGGCATCATCGGGCCTACCCTACTACTCATCGAACTGTCATGTGACCCTATCTGGTAGATATCTCTTTATGATCATATGCTCTCGACCATGCATATACCAAGTCTGTTTGGAAAAGAACAATTGTTGCACATCGTCGTACCATGCTAACATTTGTAGCTAGGGTCACCATCTAAACACTGTCATATCATTGAGTACCCACCACTGGTATGAGAGCCCAATCTACCTAGTATGTTGTAGGGTGATGGTTCCTCTATACTGTCAAACCATGGGATCATCTGGCTCAACATTAGCCATCTGCACTATCGGTCAGAGCACAACAATATGCTCCCAAGCCCAAATATGAAGCAAGGTCACCCCTGCACCAATGGCTTTTCCATCGTAGTAGAAAAATTTGTGCATATCATGATACAATGAGGCTAGCATCATTGGCCCCCATGCAAATAGAGTCCTCTTTTGGAGCATCCTATGCCATGCTAAGCCCCATCCTAGACTAAACCCTATGCTTTGTGAGTATGGAGTGACCAAACCTAAAACAATGGCTGCAATAATCAATCAAAATGTGGGCAAGCAACCTCTATATGACTCGAGGTCAATTTGTGAAGTAACTAGGACAATGGCCTCCATCTCCATCACCTCATGATAGGCATTGTATCTAGTGTCGACATCATAAATCACCCACTCACCGTGTATCAACAAACACAAAATCTGCCATACGACCTCTAATGTCACTGTTGCCTTGCTAGTGGGAAGGTGAAAAGATGAAGTCTCACTATGCCATCTCTCGCACAAAGAAATCATCATAGCTAGATGAGTCTGGACAATAGGCACATATGCAATGTACCATAAATCGATCTCTCCTAAGTGCTCCTGGAACAACTTGGATAAATCACCCAGTCTCTCCAAAACAGTGGGTTGGTGCTCATATGACATCAGTGGTGGAATGACCTCTTTCACCCACAAAGCGCATGATGTCAAAACAAATAAAAATTGACTAAGTTTAGAATTTTCAGCTCCAAAATGACAATAGCGTCGCTATATTTCAAATTCCAAATTGCGACACCTGAAAGCATTACAAATTGCAAATCACAAATCGCGTCTCTATAAACATATGTGTCATGATTTAAACTTTGGAAACCCTAACCCTAATTTTTAAATTGGGAAGTGTGTCGCTATATACATATGTGTCACAATTTAAAATTGGAAACCCTAATTCTAAATTGTGAATTATGTCACCATAAACATATGCATTGCTAAAAATCATTTTAGTGTCGCTGATTCTCAATGGGCGTCGCTATATAGCGATGCCGCCAAAGTTTAAATTTCAAAGTGCAATAAATGCATCAAAAAGTAAAATTTCAAATCAAGTTTCGAGTTACATACTGGTGGTCCTAAGCCTGGAATCTGCTGATGCTCTTGAACTCGATCAAAAATGTGTTGTGGGAGCTCTCGTCGCACCATTTAATTAGAGGTTCAGAGCTCAAATTGCAAGAATTCCTTAAGGTGTGAATGCACAAATGAATTGAAAGTGACCCTTCTTGGCTTATTTATGCTAGAAAATTAGGGTTTGTTGCCCTAATTTAACCTTGAAGCTAGGGTTTATCATCATTTTCACCAATTTTTCCAAATTGGAACTTATTTTGCATCATTTTTTGCATTTTTGGAATAATTATTGCATCTTGAAGCCTTTCTGGACCACTGAGGCAACTTTTCACCTTTGTCAAGAAATCAGCCCAAAATTTAAAATTTCTGGCTGATTTCTTGAGGGGGTAGGGAATTAGCTTTATCCTTCTGCTAGGGCATCTAAAAAATTAGGAAAAATAAGGAATTTTTTATTTTTTGATTTAGGCAACAATTTTTAATCCGAGGAGCATCAGTCTTTGAATCGAAGCAGCAGGTACCTCGCTTCAAAGAGGGGAAAAATGTAAACACTAAAAAATGTCCTAAATGATATCATACACCCGAAGCAAGTTTACTAACATCATTTCCTCTTAAACCTATCCTCTTTTCACTTAATTAATTAAATTAGCCTGGCTAATTAATTAATTGCATCATCTTTCGTCTATTAACCTAACGTATTTAATCAGGTTAATTCACCTCCTTTCAGGGTAATGCTTCATCTCATTAAATTAAATAAATCAAACTATTTAATTTAATTCCCTAAGTCTTCTTATTTAATTAAATAACCCTAAGTTATTTAATTAAATGTCATTTCACCTTTCCCCCTTTCATTAAATCATTTAATTTAATGAAAATACCTTTATTCTTCTAAATCCCCTAATTGTATGATTAAACTTTGTTTAATAGACAATTAATCTAATTTTCCTCCAAAAGGGGAATATTCCTTACCTTTTTTTCACAATTAAAACTTTGTTTTAATTTGCAAAATATCCTTTTTTTCTCACCCATGAAAATATTCGAAAGAATATTCTCTCTCCTCCAATCATTTAAGAAAGGGATATTCTCACTTGTCTTCTTGAGCAAGCTAAACTTGTGACTTCTTGAGTAAGTTACCTTGTGACTTGTGTGTGTAGGTCAAAAGTGTGTTTGTTTGGAACAAATGAGAACCCTTGATTAAATCTCATCTCGCATTCTCACCCGCTTATGAGAATCCACAATCCATGCCTCCTATTTCCTCCATCCTTTACTATTGATTAATCTTTTTGATATCAACCTTTCATTTCTCATTTGCTCTCCTATAAATAAAACACTATTTGGAAATAAATGGATCCATCTTTCAATTGTAAACTTATCCTGTTGAATTCAATCACACTTACACTCATACTTTACTCACATTTAACATATTTTAGTTTATTTTTAGTTTCATATTAGCTTTAAGATTCCATTAATGGCTTCCATGGATCCATCTTAGCTTGTTTATAAATTAGGGTTTGAATCTCTTAGCTTAGAATTAGCTTAATAATTGCATATTTAGATCAATTTTAGCATAAAATCATGTTAATTTAGCTTGCATCATGTCCAATTTAGCATAAACCATGTTTTCATCTACATATCACAACAGTTTCACTGATTCTCTTCAATAAAATCAATTGAAACAAGCTCACTGATCATGGGATTGGGAAAGGGTCATTGTTCCACATCAACACGACACCATTTCCAAAATGGGATAAATTTTGAATGGATTAGAGTAGGCATTTAATTGCTTTCATAGTTTGTAGTGTTCAATTTAAATAAATGCTTAGTTTAACTTTCATTTGAATGATCTTTTTTGAGATTGAGTATTAGTGGCTACATTATGCTTCGATTCATCATGGATCAAGCATAATTGATCGATACTGATAATCCTCGGTCGACAACTACTAATATTGTTTGTTGTAGGACGTTGAGAGAAATTTGATCTTGAAACTACTAATTGGTTTGTTCGAGGACGTTGGTCAAAGGCTTAATCATAACCTTGCATGTCTTTGATTTTATTAGATAGCTCACATTTAAATTTTTTATTTTATTTTATTTTTAACTCTAGAGGTATCCCCGCGACTCAGCCCAACACAAACTCACATTTAAATTTTATAAGGTTAAAGGACTTATGTTTACCATGTTTGGTGTGCTTGCATGTTTGTGTCATCCCAGGTTGTTATGTGTGTATCCTCTCCCCTCGTGCACTCGTGTGATCTTAGGTGTAAGAGAAACACACACTAACCTCTTTTTATTTTTAGTAGGAGGCCTTCCTAGGGATTTCATCACCCCAAGGTTTGACTTCAACCATGTTTCCTAATGAGCTATAAAAAGGAGGGAGAGCAAAATTTATACCTCAAGGAGTGGTCAATGTTGTTCAAAGCCAAGCCACACGACTCTTGATCCGTTGATACATGTTTGGTGACGAGGGTGGGAGAGTGCCTCCCAATCTCATGTTGCTACAAACAAGCTCTCTATTCACAGTTGTCCCCCACTAAGAACCTTTGTTAATTAGAAGCCTTGGAGCCATTGGCCATTGCTTAGTGTAGTGTAGGGTACAATATCATGCTCAAAGCTACTCACAACTTATCCCCTTGAGTAGAGATATAAATTCTTGGGTTTGGATTATTTGGCCTCCTAAGGAGAGAGGAAAGGTGAGCCTATTTCCGTATTGGTCCTGTGCCACTAGACCTTTAGCTATTCGCTCTTGAAAGAGAGGTGTATCACACCAATCTTGGGATACTAGTGCTTTACACGGTGGACCTACACTAAGTATACACATCTACTTGAATAATTAGGTTGTGCATTTTTTAAAGTGTCTATAATCATGTTATATCAATGCCACCATTAGCCTTTTTGGCCTTAATACTTTACTACCTAAAGTCAAGAGTCAACAAACATTCTATTTTTTGGGTGTTTTTTGAGTGTATTCTATCCTAAAATTGAAAAACCCAACATGAAAAACCATTTTAAACACTTGATTTCTAGAAAACCAACTAGAATCATGCATCTATAACTTTCTATAATGCAATTGCTTAGGAACAATTGGAGAAAAACTAGATTCATGCTTTTTTCCAGTCATGTAATATATTTGAATGTCTCTATCGTGTGATTGAATGTATCTCAAGCTTTTTGTAACGCATTTGAAACTTTCCCTGAGACATCTATTTACACGAATATTAATTAAGGCTTATCCTTTGGAATTCAAACTTTAGATCTAATTAACCTGGTAACCTCACAAAGAGACTTGATACCTATCAAACTTTCCTAGTTTAGCATTCAACATTCCATATTCTCCTTTTGCTTAGCTTAATTACATCTCTATATCAAATTTTTCATTTTCATCCAACATCATAACCAACAACCTTTGCATTTCAAAATCAAAGAGCCAATCAAATCATGATCATACCTTAGTTGTCCTTTGATTATCTTGATCTCATACTCTTTCATCATCCTATCAATAGTTGGGCCTAAAAATCGTTAGTCTAGTTTAGGTTCAACTCAAGTGTCAACCATCATATTCATCTTTATCCTTTTGAGGTCTAGACACTTCTAGGGATCACTTTTGTCTATCATCATTTGCTAAAAACCTAAAAAAATAGAAAAAGTCCAAAATAAATCATTTAGCATAAGTTCATGCTTTCTTAAACTTGCAAAAATAAAAATAAAATCTAAAAAACATCTTTTAGCCTACCAAGTCTTATATGGTCAAAGCAAGGTCACAAAGCAAGAGAAAACAAATGGATCCTACAATTGACCCTACTTTTGATTCCACTAGCATGATGCAGCTTGTGACATCTTCAAATTTACAACCAAAACCTTAACCGTGATCTACCATACCTCCTTCTGATGAAAATTTTACCTTGACTTTGTTGGAATATTTGCCTCAATCCATACTGACATGTAACTCCTGGAGGGAAAAGTTGTGACATTAATCATGTCTAGCCAACTAACTGTTCTGAATCCTTTGAAATGTTCCAAGTCACTGAGATAAGGTTGGTGTCTTACTGAATGAACTATCGCTGTGACAAGAAGCATTCGCTGTGACCTTTTGTCGAATGGAGACCTCTGGCAGACAATATGTTCTTATCGGGCTTCAGGAAGACTCATAGTAGTTGGTGTCTTCGGGGTGACTTGATCACTCAGTATGAAGTCCCAGTGATCAAAGAGAGTCTTACCGACAACATATGGCCTTCATGGTGACACTAAAAGGTTTTTCGTATGAGGTCTCAGTGATAATGGAAGGTCTCACCGATGGGGATACAACTGAAGTCATCAGAGTAGCTCTTAGCGCTTGGTGAAAGGTCTTGGTGAAGGTCAAATGTCTTGCTAACTCGGTAAGACATGAATGCTCGATGTGAGGTCTCGGTGCTTGCTGTGAGGTCTTGGCGAAAAAAAAAAGTCTTGCCGACTCGGTAAGACTTGGTTGCTCGATGTGAGGTCTCGACGCTTGATGAAACATCTTGGCGAAGACAAAAGTCTTGCCAACTTGGTAAGACTTGTTTGCTCGGAGTGAAGTCTTGGCAAAAGATGAATGTCTTGCCGACTGTCAAGTGCTCCAGTGAAACTTGAGGAGATTCGGTGAAACCTCTTGGCGAAAGACGAATGTCTTGCCGATTGTCAGGTGCTTCGGTGAAACTTCAGGAAGACTCGGCGAAACCTCTTGGCAAATGGAAAGTCTTGCCAATGGAAAAGTTGAAGTCGTTGTGACTTTGTGAGCATTGGTATGAGTCTAGCCGATGAGAAATCTCTTGCCGATAGGAATGCATTAGATGTCAGTGGTTTCGGTATGACTCATGGCGTTCATTATATCATCTTGCTGACTATTTGGGACTTACGTCGATATCGATATGAAGACTTTGTGGCATTGGGGATACACTATTAGTGTCTCACCGATATGCCAAAAAAGTTGAACGCCCTTGACCGATTGACCATCCTATGTGGAGCCTTGTGGACCAATCAGAGGAAGCGAATTTCAAATGGATGGTAATTAGATTTTTGCAACTGTTGCGACTCTGGAGCTGAACAACATGCAAGGAAAAATCAATTGCTCGAGAGGAAACTTTCTATGATGGGGCAATGGCAGATAAGGATGCACAAAAGATAAAAATCAGAATGTGATGAGATAAAAGCAGATCAATTCTGAGTTTTGAAACATGATCGGATTGTTGAGAGAATTTTTGTAACTAGATGAACAATGAATGAAACTACTGTGAACTAATACTAGAGAGTTGTATCTCTGATTGTATGTAATTGTTGTTACTGTAATACAAAGAGATTCAGCTTGGTGTGGTGGGTTTTTTCCCGAAAGGGTTTCCCACGTAAATCTGTTGTTCATTGTCTTTGATTATCTTCTTTGTTTCTATAAATCTTTCATGTGTATCTTAATTGGATTGTAATTTGAAAAATTAAAAGTACTATCTGCTTACTTCCCTATGGTTTTGATGTTAGGAAAGTTGCTTGCTGCACCATTGCTTTCCTTACAAGTGGTATCAGAGCCTGGCCAGTTGTGTTATCCTTGTGAGAGGGTTGGGTTTTTTGTGTCAATTCTCTTTCAGTGGGAGTTTGGTAGAGGTCTGATAGTTTAATTACAAATTAAGATGGAGAGCACATCTAGAAAGATGGAAATAGAGAAATTCAATGGTAGCAATTTTGAGTTGTGGAAACTCAAAATGGAAGATCTGTTAGTGGATCGTGATATGTGGCTTGCTATGTCTAGAACGATGCCTCAAGGCATGAAGCAAGAGGATTGGGATCTTGCAGATAGAAAGTCTAAGGGGCTGATAAGGCTCTGTTTGGAAGACTCTATTCTTTTGAACGTGTATGAAGAAAAGATTGCATCTTCCTTGTGGAAAAGACTGGCATCAATTTATCAAGGCAAGTCCTTGGTGAACAAATTGTTCTTGAGGAAGAAGCTGTACTCTTTGAGAATGTAGGAGGGAGGATCTGTTGCTGATCATTTGAATGCATTCAATATGTTGATTGCTCAGTTAACATCTGTTGGTGTGAAGATTGAAGATGAAGATCGCTGCATGTTATTGTTATGTTCTTTGCCAGATTCTTGGGATCATCTGGTGATGGCTATTGGGAGTACGGCATCCACTTTCAAGATGGAAGATGTTGTTTCTTCTTTTTTGTTGGAAGAGATGAGAAGAAAATCTTCTGAGATGGAAAAGGAGGCTCTGGCTGTTAGAGGAAAATCAAAGGAGAAGGGCAAGAAGAAGGACAAGAAATCCAAATCAAAATCAGAAGGGAGATCAAAGTCTCCTGGCAAGAAGTCCAAGGTGAAGTGCTAGAATTATGGGCAACCTGGTTATGTCCGAAAGGATTGCAAGGAGGAGAAAAAGAAGAAGAACTCTTCTGGAAATGATTCTTCTCAGAGTGATGCTGACACCTTCATTGCAACTTTGGCTACACAGGCATCAGATGATGTCTGGCTGATTGATTCTAGAGCATCTTTCCACATGACATCTCATAGAGATTGGTTCACAAAGTATGAAAACTATGATGGTGGAAAGGTGTATTTAGCAAGTGATTCATCTTTGGAAATTGTTGGCTATGGAAGAGTCAGAATTCAATTCCCTGATGGAAGAGTGAAAGGAATCAATGATGTGATGCATATACCAAGTCTGGCTCAAAATTTACTTTCTGTAAGTAAGTTGAATGATATCGGAGTGCAGGTCACGTTCTCTAGAAATGGCTGGAAGATGACTAGAGGCGCAATGGTGCTAGCTAGGGGTGCTTGAATTGGTACCTTGTACAAGTTGGATGCACATGTTGTTCAATGCAATAGTGTCTCTACAAAGTCACTAAAAGCTACTCATGGAGAAAAGAAGGAAAACGTTCTTGATGGTGTAAACTCCATGGAGGTTAAACTTCCAAGAGAAGACTATGCTCTGCATCATAGGCTAGGCCACATTGGAGAAAAAGTTTAAAACCTTGAAAAATAAAACCCGGTAGAAGGGCTTGAAGATTGTAACCTTGAGTTCAATTTTGTGAACATTTATATAGGAACAAACAACGTTTCATTTTTATTCCAGTCCTCACAAATCTTTTGGTTTGCTTGATTATATTCATTCTGATGTTTTGGTCCGGTGAATGTTCCTTCTTTGTCTAAATCAAGATACTATGTGTCATTTATTGATGATTATTCAAGAAAATTTGTATATTTTAGAAGTAAATCAAGTGTTCACTTTAAGGAATTTAAAAACCTTGTTGAAAATTAAACTGTAGGAAAATAAAATGTTTGGGACCCGACAATGGCTGTGAGTTTTGTTCAGATGAATTTGAAAGGTACTATACAGATCATGGGATTAAAAGACAAGACTACACCTTACACTCCACAACAAAATGGAGTTGCTGAAAGGTTCAACAGGATAGTAATGGAAAGAGCATGAAGTATGCTGAGCAGTGCTGGCTTGGAAGAGAAGTTCTGGGCTGAAGCGGTCTCTACAACATGTTACTTGGTAAATCATTCTCCTAACTCTACTCTTGTTGAGAAGACACCTTTGGAAGCATGGTCTGGAAAGAAGCCCTCTCTGAGACATATTCGTGTCTTTGGCTGTGAGGCATATGCATATGTGCCATTTGAAAAAAGATCCAAGTTGGAAAACAAAGCTATAAAGTGTATTTTTATTGGCTATAGTGCTAGTATAAAAAGATAAAAGCTTTGGAACCCTGAGATTGAGAAGGTTTTGTATAGTAGAAGCATTATCTTTCATGAGCTAAAACCTTCTACATTGGATCTGCAGTCAGAGAAGAAATCATAAAATGAAAAGGATGTAGTAGAAATTCCTCCAACACCAGATAAAGAGGAATTGAAAAATCAAAATGTACCTGATAATGAGGAAAGTTCAAGTAGCTCTGAAAGTTTTGAAGAAGATGAAAAACCACCTCAGCCTCCTCATGTGAGAAGGTCAACTCGTGAAAGAAAGCAACCTGATAGGTATGGGTTGTCTTTGATAGAGTCTACTTGTGCTTATGCTTTAATTTCTAGCACTGATGAACCTAGAACTCTGAAAGAGGCATTTAAAATGTCTAATTCAAGCTCTTGGTTGGAAGCCATGAATGAAGAAATGGCATCATTAATAAATAATGATACCTGGAGTTTTGTGCCATTGCCTAAAAGCAGGAAAGCTGTGGGCTGCAAATGGTTTTTTAAAAAGAAAATTGGTCTGGAAGGCAGTGTAGAAAAATATAAAGCGAGGTTGGTTGCAAAAGGTTATTCCCAGGTAGAGGGAATTGATTATGGAGAAATATTTTCTCCTGTAGCTAAGCTGAAATCTACTTGGAACAATGTATGACTTAGAAATTGAACAAATGGATGTGAATACAACGTTTCTTCATGGTGATCTTGAAGAAGAAATTTATATGTCCCAGCCGGAGCACTTTGTGGAAAAAGGTAAAGAAAGACTGGTTTGCAAGTTGAAGAAATCTTTGTATGGGTTAAAACAATCTCCTAGAATGTGGTACCAAAAGTTTGACACTTTTGTTTTGTCATTAGGATTTGTAAGATCAAAATCTAATCACTGTGTGTATTACAAAGCTGAAAGTGATCAATTTCTTATTATTGCTCTCTATGTTGATGATATGTTGTTCATAGGCAATAGTAAGCTAATGATTTATGATCTTAATTCTGAGTTGTCTACAAAGTTTGAAATGAAAGATCTTGGTGCAGCAAGGTATATTCTAGGAATGGAAATAACCAAGGACAGGAAAAATAGAAAAAATTGGCTCAATCAGAGTAAGTACATCATGACTGTTCTAGAAAGATTTTGTATGACTGATTGCAAGCAACTAGTTGTTTCAGTTACACAAGGAACGAAGCTATCTGTTGAAGACTGTCCAAAATCTCCTACTAAGATGGAGGACATGACTAGTGTGCCATATGCTAGTGCGGTTGGCAACCTTATGTATGCAATGGTCTGTACAAGGCAAGACATTGCCCAAGCAGTGGGAGTTCTTAGTCAGTTTATGGCTAATCCTGGAAGGACACATTGGGATGTTGTGAAGAGAGTGCTTAGATATTTGAAGGGCACTTCAGACTATGCTTTGTGTTACCATGGTAACTTAGTTGAATCATAGAGGACTCTTAGTATTCGAAGTTATGTGGATTTTGATTGGACAGGGGACATTGATAGAAGAAGATCCACCAGTGGATATGTTTTCATGATGAAAGGTGGTGCACTGAGTTGGATGAGCAAGCGGAAAGCTGTAGTTGCTTTGTCCACTATAGAGGCAAAATACACGGCAACTACACATGCTTGTAAAGAAGCAATCTGGTTAAAACATTTGTGTTATAACATTGGTTTTGATGCAGGAAAAATTACAATTTACTGTGATAGTTAGAGTGCTATATGTTTGGCGAAAAATCCTACTTTCCATGCCAGGATGAAACATATAGATGTACAGTATCATTTTGTATGGGATATGGTGGAGGATGGGAAGGTCTCTTTGGAGAAAGTGGATACTCTGGAAAATGTTGCAGATGCATTGACGAAGCCTGTGAGCACATAAAAATACAGGTGGTGTGCTAGTTCGATGGGTCTCTTGGCCCATGAATTTCAATAGTTTTATTATGCTCTGGAGTTGTCAATAAGGTCTTTGTCAAGTGGGAGATTGTTGATTTTTCTCAATCCATACTGACATGTAACTCCTAGAGGGAAAAGTCACTATGACATTAATCATGTCTATTCTGAATCCTTTGAAATGTTCCAAGTCACTGAGACAAGGTTGGTGTCTTGTCAAATGAACTATCACTGTGACAAGAAGCATTCACTGTGACCTTTTGTCGAATGGAGACCTCTAGTAGACAGTATGTTCTTATCGGGCTTTAGGAAGACTCACAACAGCTGGTGTCTTTGGGGTGACTTGATCGCTTGGTATGAAGTCCCAGCGACCGAAGAGAGTCTTACTAATAGCATATGGCCTTCGCGGTGACACTAAAGGGTTTTTGGTATGAGGTCCCAACGACAATGGAAGGTCTCTCCGACGGGGATACAACTGAAGTCATCAGAGTAGCCTTGGCGCTCGGTGAAAGGTCTTGGCAAAGGTCAAATGTCTTGCTGACTCGGTAAGACATGAATGCTCGGTGTGAGGTCTTGGCGCTCGCTGTGAGGTCTCAGTGAAAGAGAAAAGTCTTTCCGAATCAGTAAGACT
Organism: Sequoia sempervirens; assembly: GCA_007258455.2. Classification (NCBI taxonomy): domain Eukaryota; kingdom Viridiplantae; phylum Streptophyta; class Pinopsida; order Cupressales; family Cupressaceae; genus Sequoia; species Sequoia sempervirens. The sequence continues at coordinate 244,461,110 of VDFB02193867.1, read as the reverse complement.
TGGTTGCTCGATGTGAGGTCTCGACGCTTGATGAAACATCTTGGTGAAGACAAAAGTCTTTCCGACTCGGTAAGACTTGTTTGCTTCGAGTGAAGTCTTGGTGAAAGATGAATGTCTTGTCGACTGTCAGGTGCTCCAGTGAAACTTGAGGAGACTCGGAAAAACCTCTTGGAAAAAGACGAATGTCTTGCCGACTGTCAGGTGCTTCAGTTAAACTTCAGGAAGACTCGGCGAAACCTCTTGGCGAATGGAAAGTCTTGCCAATGGAAAAGTTGAAGTCGTTGTTACTTTGTGAGCATCGGTATGAGTCTAGCCCGATGAGAAATCTCTTGCCGATAGGAATGCATTGGATGTTAGCGGTTTCGGTATGACTCATGGCGTTCATTATATCATCTTGCCGACTATTTGGGACTTACATTGATATCGATATGAAGACTTTGTGGCATCAGGGAGACACTGTTAGTGTCTCACCGATATGCCAACAAAGTTGAACGCCCTTGACCTATTGACCATCCTATGTGGAGCCTCATGGACCAATTAGAGGAAGCAAATTTCAAATGGATGGCAGTTAGATTTTTGCAACTGTTGCGACTCTGGAGCTGAACAACATGCAAGGAAAAATCAATTTCTTGAGAGGAAACTTTCTATGATGGGGCAATGGCGGATAAGGATGCGCAAAAGATAAAAATTAGAATGTGATGAGATAAAAATAGATCGATTCTAAGTTTTGAAACATGATCAGATTGTTGAGAGAATTTCTGTAACTGGATGAACAATGAATGAAACTACTATGAACTAATACTAGAGAGTTGTATCTCTGATTGTATGTAATTGTTGTTACTGTAATACAAAGAGATTCAGCTTGGTGTGGTGGGTTTTTCCCTGAAAGGGTTTCCCACGTAAATCTGTTGTTCATTGTCTTTGAGTATCTTCTTAGTTTTTGTAAATCTTTCATGTGTGTCTTAATTGGATTGTAATTTGAAAAATTAAAAGTACTATCTACTTACTTCCCTGTGGTTTTGACATTAGGAAAGTTGCTTCCCCACCATTACTCTCCTTACAAACTTATGTTGAAGAAAACTTAACCTAAAAGGAGATTGATGAAGCTTCACAAGATCCCCGAGTATTGAAAGTGGTAGATGCCTTCTTGTTCACAAATCCTAAAAAATATGTCTTGTCACTTGCATAGAATGGAGCTAAGCTTCCCATAGATTTTGACATTTCTACTATGAGGGAACCGACACCTAATGTGATACCCTCATCAAAAAATTGCACTTCACAACAGTTAAGCACAAGTATGCCACTTGGAAGGACATCTCATAACATAACAAGTGTGAACATACATATGACTTCGACATTTGAAAACCAATTCACAAACCCATTTTACTACATGTCATTGTATCCCCAAATGACAACACAATCAAGTAATAGGACATCGGTGAAACGAAAAATCATAAATCAAAATCAACCATCTAAAATCAAAGGTCAAACACTTCATTTCCCATGTCACAAGTAAACATGACCAATGCTTCACAACCCATAAACACAAACATCATTACACCTCTAAACACATGCATACCCATGACCCAAACTCAAAAATTCACTAAATCAAATCAAAACTTGAATCAACATCCATCACAACAAAGTTCCTCTTCCACAAATAGATACTCTTCTCAACACATACCACCTAATCCAAACCCGAAATTCATATCCCATTCCAAACAAACCATGCAACCTATGCCACAACATCAGTACTTAGGCACACTTAACCAAAACATCCCAACTTTTAATCAAGTACTAAATTTATCAAAACACAAACCCAACCTTAGATCCTACACAAAACCCAACCTACAACACTCAAACAAACATTGTTTCTACACTACCATTACCAACGAAAATACTATCTCAACAATTGCAAAGTATACAACAATAAATCACAAATCTACAAGTTGTTGGAGTAAAAAATACATACACAATAGAGGAAATGTGTCCTTAGCCCTTCAATAGAAGTATATACATGCCACCTTTCCCCCAAAACTCTGAAATACCCAAATTTGACAAATACAAGGGGAAATGAGATACTATAGAGCACATCAGGGAATTTTACACAACTTGTCTAGATATCACATACAATCACACATACTTGATGTGCCTTTTCCCATTTAGTCTTGGAGGATAGGCTATGGAGTGGTTTGCTCATGTACCTTGTGGCATAAGGAATTGGAATGAATTGATAGATAAATTTATTACACACTTCTCCTATAACATTGAGCACGAGATATTTGTAATAAAGTTATGTAACACCAAAAAGAAAAGGGATAATATTTTGCTTCATTCTTACAAATATGGAAAAATCTTGCAAGTAAATGTCCTTGTCATATACTAGAAAAATAATTAGTTTAATTTTTCATAGAAAACCTTAATTCAGAGTTGATGTTTCATCTCCAAGTCCAGTGTTCTAAAGAATTTGAGGAAGTCATTGAGAAGGGTATGTCTATAGAGAAATCCCTTAATGCAAAAGGACTTGTGAAATTTTTCAAAGAGACTAACAAAAATCCAAGCACATTCATGACAAAACCAAATTTTTTTCATGAAACAAACGACATAATTGTGGATGCAAAAGTGGTAAACAAGGCTAATCCTATTATTAGTCTCAAATGACCTTCCACATCAAGGATGAAAACATCAAATACCAACCAACCACAAAGTCACGAACAATCAACAAATGTAGTCTAGAATAACACACAACGTGGTTACCAAAAAATTTCTAATGTTGGGAAGAAAAAGAAATATTTTGAGTATGTTACAGGGTTAGGGGATGAGTCTGATGATGAAGATTATGCCCCTGGGTCAAAGGCGTCCATGTATGTTGATTCAGAATCTCTGGCCACTTATGAGGGAAAGAGAAGAAAAAAGAGCAACCTCCCCAATACCTCTAAGGTTGATGAGTATGACACAGGTGGTGAGGAGGAAGTGGACCATTCTTAAAAGTCTAAAAATGTGAAGGCAACGAGAGGTAAGAGGCTAAAGGGCATTGTTCTAGGAAAAACAAGCAAGGAAGATACCGATTTCAGGGTCCAGATGGGGGTTTCCCCTGGTTCTAATTTGATGAAAAGGAGGGGCCAAAGATGAGGAATATTCCTAAGAAACCTAAGAGGAAAGAGGTGCAAGAGCATGAAGTGAGTGACCTTTCACTTATTGATGGTAATTTGCAGGGTGTCGAGGATCAGATGATGGAGCAAGATTTGGCTAAAGTTGATGTTGTTTCTGGTCAGAAATGGAAGGAGGCATTGGTTAAAGAAACTACCAACAGTGACTCCTAGGAGGAGTGTGCGGTCGACAGGGATGGTTTCAACATCAAGAGGGAAGATATGCCTAATTTTCTTGGCATGGAAAAAAAGGGTTCCTTAACTTTGTTCAAGCTTTTGAAATGGGTCTTCCATGAAATGAATTTTACCAATGTTAGGGTTAGAGCAATGACTAACAACTCTGATAAGTCTTCTTCCTCTACGGTTCCTAATGTTAAGGTTGTTGATGTTGTTTCTGGTCAGAAAGGGAAGGAGGCATTGGTTAAAGAAACTACCAACAGTGACTCCTAGGAGGAGTGTGCGGTCGACAGGGATGGTTTCAACATCAAGAGGGAAGATATGCCTAATTTTCTTGGCATGGAAAAAAAGGGTTCCTTAACTTTGTTCAAGCTTTTTAAATGGGTCTTCCATGAAATGAATTTTACCAATGTTAGGGTTAGAGCAATGACTAACAACTCTGATGAGTCTTCTTCCTCTAGGGTTCCTAATGTTAAGGCTCAAGTTAGTAAGTTCCATCTTGAGGTTGACCAACTTCTTGAAACTCTAAAAATGATTGTTGATGAGATGGTTAATATGAAAAATCCTATGAGCATATAATTTTTGTTCTTGAAGAAAAGTTGGATCGTGTCAATAAAAAAATAAAGAAGGTTCTTGAGGTGAGCAAGCATACTATGTGTAATGAAGCTAAAGGTTTGTGTTTGTTGAACAAGAAATCCATGAAATAGTTGGTGGATGACTCTGGTTTGAAAGATGTTATGGAGGGTGTTGGAGCCCAATAGAAAGTGGTGAGTGAGTTGGGTCCTTCAGCTAGAATCCGTAACAAAACCAATATGAATGCTAATGTTGGAATTCCTACTAAAGAGGTTGTGGAAGTTATCAATGTTCATCAATGTATTATTGATAGTGACTTGGAAGCGACTGAAATCTTGAAGAATCTCTAGTCGCATGTTGTTTTCTACGCCTCTTTCTGGCTTCTTTTTGGTTAATGCTCTATTTTTGATTATTTGCTGAAACAACATTTTATTTTGTAAAGGGTTTCAGGGTCCCTTCAAAACCTATTTTACCTATAATAAAAAACACATAGCGTGGTCCTCCAAGGATTAACATAAATCCAAGACAAAAGTACACACCCCTAGGGGAACCAATTGAATTAACTTTGAAGAAGGTCATACAATCTAACATTATTCAACTTCCAAAAATAAGACATTAATAACCAAGACCCTTCAAACCAACTTGGTAGAATGTTAACAACTTCTGTGAATACCATAGGACCAAGGGACATAAAACCTCTACTTCCTATAAAATTAAGAACATCATTCAAGATCTCATAGAGTAGGGAGATGTAGTGATCGATAACCCGTTGGGATCCTCTAACACTAATCACACTATATTTAAAGATCCTCTACAAAATTATGGACAAGGAAAATCCTCCAGTTCAGGGATTAATACGAAAGATAATTCCAACTAAACCAATGTCGCCTATGAGTACACAATCAACCATATCCAATAGGTTGAAAATAATGTCTCAATCATAACCATCAAGAATAAGAATATTGAATGTGTAGTTACCACACACATATCCAAAGTGACTCTGCAAGGGGCCACTTCCAAATCTCAACCAAAAAATAAATATAACCTTTTGGATCACTTAGGGAAGACACCTGCATAGATATCCATCCTCAAGCTGTTGTATATATCCCTTGCATATAAGGCTATCTTCCTGTTGATCTAAATGTCAACCAATTTTAGGCCATGTTAGGATATCTTTCTACTACCCATCATGTTACATTTTCCGAGCATGATGTCCCTTCACACAAGATTCACCATAATGATGTCCTCCATCTTGAAGTCCTTATCAATAAACACAAAACCATATGAGTTTTGGTAGATGGCAGAGCAGGTCTAAATATTTGTACTCTCAAATTTTTCACAACATTGGGATTCTCTGAGGCATGCATTGGTGCATCAAAAATTATTTTCATAAGAGCATATGATAATGCAAAATGTTCTTCCAAGGGTGTTATTACCCTTCCTATCAGAGTTGGTTGAGCAATTGAAAATACTTTGTGTCAAGTCTTGGACCCAGACCTTCTGTATAAACTTATCCTCATTTGTCCATGGATTCATGCCATGAAGGTCGTCCCCTCTACATACCATTAATGCATAAAGTTCCCTCACAATGGAATTGAAGTAACTATACATGTTGATCCCAATCCATTTGAATATTGCAAGTATTTACAAAGCAGTCATGGCCTTTCACAGTATTGTCCTTCCAACATCGCATCACCATCTTCATCCTCATACATTGATACTTCATTCCTACTCGCCTCTCGCACTCCCTCAAAGATCAAGTCTAAGATTAAAGACCTTGGTATTGGAGAATATGAGCTACAAGTGTAATGTCCCCAATTTTATAAGTCAACAATGCAAGTAAATAATTAATTTAGTGTTGTTAGAAAAGGCTAAATTAAGGAAAACGACTTAAGTTAATTATTGAAGTGGAGCAAAAGTAGCTTAAGATTAGAAAAATTAAATCAATTAAATAAAGTTAATTTTTTTTTCAAATAGAATTCAAATTAAAAGTGAAATGATAAAAGAGAAGGCAAGAAGACACATCAGGAGTTACGAAGTGGAGAGGAATAAAAGTTGTGGGAGAGCATTTTGCAGCTAGGTTGGATTTTATTTTTGTAATAGGTTTGGGTTGGATAATTTCTAGAACTTTGTGAGGAAAAAATTATCATAGAGAATATCATCTTCGGGGTTGAGAGATACTCCCTGGGTGATTTTTGATAATTCTAAATCAAGGACTATGCGAGTGCTTTAATTGGTTCTTCAGGTTTTTATATTAGTTTTCATTTTGGAGTTGTACAATTCAATTTGGGAGTCTATAAGTTAATTCACAGAATTTGTAATAAGCTATGAATGCACACCATCATTTTATTCAAGAATTTTTTTAGTATGGGATTTTGTGGAATATCAGGTGTAATGGGAAAATTATGAGCTCTACAAATAACTCTTGAAGTAATAAGGAATTCACTATTGTTGGAAATATATATATTCTTATATTATTCTTTCGAAAAATGAAATGATTTGTTAGTTTTTTAATTGCTATCTTCTTGTTTGAAGCTTTGAAAATAAATTAAGAGGCAGTGAAGTCTTAATTTCTGATTTATTTTAACTGAAGAGAAAGTCGTGACATCTCTCAAAGAAAGACTCGAGCATGAACTAGTGAATCTATTTGTGAGATTTATATGTTGCTGCAATAAAGAATCGATAAATTCTATACATTTAAGGGAATCGAGCAATCATACAAGATCATACGAGTAAGCGTAAAAGAACATATGGATAGAGTTAATTATATATGAAATTGTTGACTTTTTGCTACCTTAACAAGTTGAAGGATATGGTATGTGGAATTAATGATTCATACTAGCCAATGCTAACAGTGAAGCCATTTCCCCTTCATGATATTACGAGTATGTTGAAGATGTTTTGTTTGGGTAGAGTCCATGTTATTGAAGAACATGATTAATATTGGTTGTTACGAGAAAAGAGGAAGTCACATATTTTCATGATGAATTTGAGCCTTCAATGTCAACCGCAATAATTTTTATTCATGATAGTTATTGCTTCATCCTTGGAATATAAGCAATATTGAATAGAGGTTATCATGTTTCATTTGCACAAGGAAATTCTTATAAAGATGTAAAGGCATGTTAATTGAAAGCATCACCACTTCATGTATTGAAAGTATATGTGCTTCAATTACTATTGTTTATATCCTTTGGCACCACTTCTTATCATTGATCCATGAACAATGAGCATTGTCGTGTGATGTTTGGAAGTTGCAGAAATGTTAGAAATGTTTGAAGGGGAGTTTTAGTATATAAATGCAAAGGGTAGATACTAATGAAGTCGGGTAGCAAGAGGACAAGAACCATGTGGGTCCCACCGAGATGACATGGAATATGTCCTAACATAGCAATTTTTCATTAGAAATGAAGACTTTAAAAGAATGACATCTTCTTGGTGAACAACTTAATCTTTCTAATGAACCTAGGCGAGCTTCTAACTCAGAGTTTGTTTCTCGTGCCAGGTCAAGAATTGGTGTTTGAAGATATTTTTTGTATAGGTTGTGGTAACATACTAGGTTGTAGCCATTTGTGTTTATAAACTAATGGTTTGTTTGACATAATTATTTGAGTATCAAAAATAGTGAAAGAAACTTAACAGTCATTTTATGTCATCTGTTTGATTTAATGTTTACAAATTGAAGTATTAAATTTGGAAAATATCCTCATACAATTTTGGGTTAGATTATTGTAGCATTTGAGCTCTCTAAGTTTACACGCACTTATGGTGTGTGGTTTAACATTATTTATCAAGAGAAAATTGTAAAAGGAATTTCAAACAAACACACTAAAATTTAACTGTTTGACAAAATTCTTGAAAAGCTGAATTGCTAACAATCAAAAAAATTTATATCTGCATATGGGGTAGACCAACTCTTCTTTCCATCCTATTGGGTAATTCAATGATTGGTGTTTGATTTGTAAATCATGGCTTCATTGAGTGACAAAGAATTGGGTAAGATACTTTATCTTGCAGGTAAGAAACTTGAACACCTACCTCAATCAAAAAAGGTTCTTCTTAGCATTTTGGAGTAAGTAGAAAGGTGTTTATACATGGTAGATCAATTCCCTTCTCAGTCATTTCAATTAGCTTTGAATCTAGTAGTGCATTATTTGGGTAAGCCAATGTTTATGAGACATCATGATAAAGATGTGAGACTTGTAGTCACTAGTTGTCTTAGAAAGTTTATGAGGATTACAACTCTTGAGATTCCCTATAAAGATGACATAATGAGGGAAATTATGTAGTTGATTGTTGAGAGCTTCCATGGATTATCTAATGACTGAGGCCCTTCCTTTAGTAGAAGGGTTAAGATGTTAGAAGTGATGGAAAAGGCCTAATCTTGTTATCTATTGATTGATTTAGAATGTAAAAATCTTATTCTCCAGATGTTTCATTGTTTCATAGCATCTATCAGTAAGGATCATGGAGAGGCTATTTTCTCTTATATAAAAACCATTATGGCCTTAATCATTGATGAAACTAATTTTTAGCCCCTTGTGTCTATGTTGATGGCTATTTTGAAGCAAGAACAAGATGTCTCTGTAGGCTTATGAGTTGGTTAGTAAAGTGTTCAAACAATGTGAGGGAAAGTTGAAACCTTACATGGTTAATGAGGAGAAAGTGGATGAAAAATAAATTATAACCATGGAAGAAAATATTTCTAAGTTTAGTGTTGTACAAATTTTAGTAAATGAATTATGCAATGAGGATATGATAAAGGTTGTTGATGTTGAGAGTTGTGATAGTGGAGAAAAATCAGAAATAATATTATATGAAGTTGAGGATGAACATTTTCTGAATGAGTCATGTGAGTTGAAGAAAAAATTGAGAGTTACTGAAGATATGATTGTTGCAGCCTTATCTCATTTAATCATACACATAATATCATTGAATATCTCTTTTGGAAGACCCAAATTGAGAAGAGGCAAAAAGGTATTGAAGGAGGAACTTCTCTTGCAGACTTACAGGTAATCAAAGAGAACTTAAGAACTTTGAAATATGATTTCTTAAGTTTACTTTTGGATAGAGATTGTTCCATCAATCTTGCAAAAAATAGTTTGGTCGCTTTAAGAGGAAAGGAGTAAGAAGTAGATAAGCTCACCTATGAGCTAACATCTACTAAAGAGTGTTTGGAGAGTACTCAAATGGCTCTTCAAGAGGCTGAAATTCAGTTAGCTGATGTAAAACAATCTTTGGAACAAAAACTGGGAATGGTATTGGAAAATTCAAGCAAGCATTAGATGAGTTTGATGGGATTTATATTAATGTTGATTTAGAGCAACCTTCCAAGTTGATAAGAACAAAGTTGGAACAACAAGCTAATCAATTGAACCAAGCTGATACAAACTCTTTCCAATTTACTGATAATCCTCTTTTTGAGTGGGATGCAAATTCCACTTTGATAATCCACTTTTTGTGCTAGAGGATGAATCAATTTCTAATTCTAGTGATATGGTTGATGATGAATACAAGAGTTGGGATCTAGGTATAACTAAAGATTAGGTTGATGAAATGGGCTTTAGGAAAAATTGCAAATTTGAAGTTGTCCACTTTCTGATCAGTCGCACATGATTTTTGTGGCTTGCAATCAGATGGTATGGTCTTTATTTTTAGACAATAGGTGGATTTTTTATCAGTGGAGGCTTAATGACGATGATAGCTTTGAAATTTGGGAAGTTCCTTCAATTAGATTTTGGCTCTTAAAATCTATGCATACAAGAAGTTTACTTTATTACTATTATTCTAACATTGAAAATCTGATTTTTACAAAATTAGCTAACAAGCTGATGCATTTTCAGTATTTGCAAATTATGTGGCAACAAAATGTGGGGGAATTTTTTGATATGTTTCGGTTATTTCATATTTTCACATTGATGAGTGGTGTTTATGACCATTATTCCAAGTTGTTGATTTATGTATTTCCAGATGTTGCTTTGATGTTTTTAGCTTTATGGATAACTTGGAGTGCTCATGGATGTTATTTTGGCATTTGGAAATTAAATTGTCTTGAGATGCTATTAGTTGGTATTAAAGAAAATGATTCAATGACAACTTATTCTAGAGTTTTTTATGTTGCATCTTTTCCAAACAACAATTTATCAAAAATTTATTTCCATCATTTATGGAATTCCATGATGATTGCAGAGGAGAACCATTTTTTCATGCTGAGCAGAGTGATTGTCTTGTTTCCCAAGATCATGATAGAAGGATTGTAGATTTGAACCTCTTTGTGATGCCTTGTCAGGTGAATTCTCATGGTGTATATTTTATTTTTCATAAGGAATTCAATTTGGGGATAGAGGTTGATTATTTTGCGGAGTCACAAAGGAGACAAATTCATATTTGGTTTGATGAGATGATTGTTTTAATTAGAGTAGCACAAGAATAGTTTGGTGGTTATTTCCAAAGATTGGTTTGGGATCCTGGAATCACAGCTGGTTCAAGTGGTTTCGTGGTTGTCCTAACATTGCTTGAGGACAAACAATATTTGAGAAGGGTGGTCTGTAATGTCCCCAATTTTATAAGTGAGCATTGCATGTAAATAATTAGTTTGATGTTGTTAGAAAAGGCTAACTTAAGGAAAAAAACTTAAATTAATTATTTAACTGGAGCAAAAGTAACTTAAGATTGGAAAAGTTAAATTAATTAAATAAAGTTACTTTGGATTTTCAAATAGAATTAAAATTAAAAGTGAAATGAGAAAAGAGGAGAAGGAAAGAAGACACATCATGAGTTATGAAGTAGAGAGGAATAAAAGTTGTGGGAGAGCATTTTGCATCTAGGTTGGATTTGATTTTGGTAATAGGTTTGGGCTGGATATTTTATAGAACTTTGCGAGGACAAAATTCTCACAGAGAATATCATCTTCAGGGTTGAGAGATACTCCCTGGGTGATTGTTGATAATTCCAAATCAACAATTATGTGAGTGCTTTAATTGGTTCTTCATTTTTTTATATGAGTTATCATTTTGGAGTTGTGTAATTCAATTTGGGGTCTATAAGTTAATTCACAAAATTTTTAATAAGCTTTGAATGCACAACTTCAGTTTATTCAAGATTTTTTTTCAATATGGGATTTTGTGGAATATCGGGTGTAATGGGAAAATTATGAGCTTTGCAAATAACTCTTCAAGTAATAAGGAATTCATTATTGCTAGAACTGTATATATTCTTATATTATTCTATCAAAAACTGAAATGATTTATCAGTTTTTTAATTGCTATCTTCTTGTTTGAAGCTTTGAAAATAAATTAAGAGGTGGTGAAGTCTTAATGTCTAATTTATTTTAACTGAAGACAAAGTTGTGACATCTCTCAAAGAAAGACTCGGGCATGAACTAGCAAATCTATTTGTGAGATTTATCTGTTGTTGCAATAAAGAATCGGGAAATTCTACACATTTAAGGGAATCAAGCAATCATACAAGATCATAAGAGTAGGGCATAGAAGCACATATGGACAAAGTTAATTATATCTAAAATTGTCAATTTTTTGCTCCCTTAACAAGTCAAAGGATATGGTATGTAGAATTAATAATTTATATTAGCCAATGTTGAGGAGCTAATAGTGAAGCCATTTCCCCTTCATGATATTACGGGTATGTTGAAGATTTTTTTCTTGGGTAGAGTTTGTGTTATTGAAGAACATGATTAATATTGGTTGTCATGGGAAAAGAGGAAGTTACATATTTCTATGATGAAGTCAAGCCTTCAATGATAGCTGTATAATTTGTATTCATGATAGTTGTTGCTTCATCCTTGGAATATAAGCAATATCAAATATAGGTTAACGTGTTTCATTTACACAAGGAAATTCTTATCAAGATGCAAAGGCGTGTTAATTGAAAGCACCACCGCTTCCTGTATTGAAAGTATATGTGCTTTAATTTTTGTTGTTTATATCCTTTAGTGTCACTTCTTATCATTAATCCATGAAGAATGAGCATTGTCATATAATGTTTGGGAAGTTGTGGAAATGTTAGAAATGTTTGAAGGGGAGTTTCAATATATAAATGCTATAGAAGATGTGAAGGGTAGATACTGATGAAGTCAGGTAGCAAGAGGACAAGAACCATGCAGATCCCACTGATATGACACAAAATATGTTTGACATAACAATTTTTCATTAGAAACAAAGACTTTAAAAGAAAGTCATATCTTCTTGGTAAACGACTTAATATTTCTAATGAAGTTGAGTGAACCTATAACTTAGAGTTTGTTTCTCATGCCAAGTCAGGAATTGGTGTTTGAAGATATTTGTTATATAGACTATGGTAACATACTAGGTTGTAACCATTTATGTTTATAAACTAATGGTTTGTTTGACATAATTCTTTGAGTATCAAAAAAAGTGAAAGAAACTTAACAATCCAATTTATGTCATCTGTTTGATTTAATGTTTGCAAACTGAAGTATTAAATTTGGAAAATCTCCTCATACAATTTTGGGTTAGAGTATTGTAGCATTGGAGTTCTGGAAGTTTACACACACTTGTGTTGTGTGGTTTAACATTCTTTATCAAGAGAAAACTATAAAGGTAATTTCAAACAAACACACTAAAATCTAACTATTTGATGAAATGCCTGAAGATTTGAATTTTTAACAATAAAAAAAAATTATATTTGCATTTGGGGTAGACCACTACAACAAGCCTTCCATATCGATTGTGAACCACCATCCACTTCATTCCAATTGTTTGATGTCTATGATAATCTTATGTTTGATCATGATATCTATGATAATCCACTCTTTGATCATGATCTTATTGAGGACATCCAAGATTCTATCCCTTCCACTCCATCTCACAAGCTTCCATCATTCCATACCGACCATTCTGAGTTAGGGTATGCATCTCCTAATATTGCCTCTACTAAGCCTTCTTTCCAACTCGTTAAGGATGTGCATGCCTCATTTCATATTAATAGTGTTGAAAAGGATAGTTAGGAAGAATCCACTGCAGGTATCACCAATCTCTTCCATGAATCACACATCTTCACCATTTCATCTAACACATCCAACACATCCACTTCCATCCATCCTCTAGACTTGGATCAACAAGTATCATCCCAAAATAATAAGGCTATCAATAAAAAATCAAAAATCAAAAAGTCTTATTAAAAGGAGATCCAAAATCAAATGAAAGAAAGAAAGATCAAGAAAAGTATGTTAGTCCATACTAGAATCAAAATCTATTGGAAAAATAAAAAATCAAATTCAAAAATAAAAGAAAACAAACACTAATCTCAAATCATGCCTCTTCCTCCCAAATAATTGGGGGCATCTATAAAAGAAAAACAAGAAATGAGCTTGTTCACCCTAAGTCTTTATCCTCATCATCTCACACAATCTATACACTCTACCTAATCCACCCATATCTATTCACCCATCACATCACTCCATCCCCTTTGGTGATGTCTCTCGATGGACCTTTGATGGTGACCCCTTCACATGCTTTAATACAATGGTTTCCCAAACTCCTTTTCATGTGAAGCATGATGACCCACGTAGTGTGCACACTAGGAATCATACCTTAGCTCCCTCCATTCGTTGCATAAACCATCCTCCATCATCCATATAATACATCCTTATCCTTTTATCCAGTATTTTCATCCATATATTAAAGAGAATCCACTATGATCACAACATCATCAAGTCTCATTTAAAAATACTTTGAAAAACAAAACAAAAAAAATTGAAAAAAGGAAAAAAGGAAAAAGTAAAGAGAAATAATTCGCCCTATAGTGAAAACCACTTCGGTGGAACTTTGGGTAAGCACCATGGTGAAAACTTGGAAAACAAGTGTTGGGTGTAGTAGGTCATCACTCTTCCATCTATCATTATCCTATCTGGTTTTCCACTTCATTCATAATAATTTAAGCATTAACTTCTCCATGACAAAATCCAACTTTCATACAACCATAATAAAAGCTTACCACCCCTCTCATGCCCTGAGATTAGTCGATATTTAGCATCACTCACCTTCCTTACCAATTCACAATAAAGTCAATCCACTTGACCCCTTCCTCAATAACTGGTCTTATACTTGATTGGGGGAAATTCTCGATCTAGGTTCTTTAGATTGGATCTTTGACATCACATTGGAAGATATATTACTTCACTCACCATCATGATTACTAATCATTATCCACATACCATAATAAGCTACTCAAAATCCTTAATAAACTTTAAACCTATCTTAATCCACCATCAATAATAAATTGTCACTTTGGTCAGACACAAACAAAACATACTGCAAAACACTGAGCTTAACAAATCACGAAACAAAAAGAGAACTACCAAACTAGCCTTCCCGCTAACTAATCAATTTCCTAACCAACATCATCTATCTTCATATCTATATTTTTTCTTATACAGAGTGTTGCACCATCGAAACCAGACTTGACATCTTATACGAAATGTTTCATTCCTAAAACTAGACTCGATCCTTTGAATCCTATCAAGAAATCACTCATCTTTAGAAAGAAGATCTAAATGGTTGTTGACTCATTTGGTCTAGTGGGTTTTATCTTTTACTTTATTTATCTTTTTTTGTGTTCCTGTGCTACTGAAAGATATCCACAAGTGATTAGAGGAGCGAGGATGGATCATGATTTTTCTTTGCGGTTTGTCTTGATAATATTGTTTGGGAAACTAAGTTCCTTGTGTGTGATTGGGTTTCATTTGGCATAATCAAAACACCCTATGCAAGTTAAATATCATCTAATGCTCTCTTGCATCAAGATCAACATGCTTTGTGGTTACTCCCTCACATATTCTGACAGGGTTCTATTATCACTAGTATGAGTCATGTAAATCCTTGTCTACAATGTTTCTGTCTACACAAATGGATAGTATTTAGCACCTTGGTCTTTCCATGTACCTTGATGTAGGTTATTCATTTGTAAAATAAAAACTCTCTATGATGATAATCATGCACTAATAAAAGTTCAAAGTCTATCCATCAACCCATTTTCAATCTCCATAAAGTCCAATCAAGCTTATCCATATCCAATGTCGATCAAGCTAATCGTTCTTCACTTCTTATTAACATTTTCTTCTAGCTTGTCAGAAAATTTGGCTCAAATTTCTAGAATCTCGCCTAATTTCTCAAGGGGGCACCATATTATCCCATTGCTACCAAAGTATGTTGGTGCAAGACTTCTCAAATTTTCTTTGAAACAATGTTAAAATCAAAAGGTCTTAGTCAAAAAACTCACAAGAAATGTTTGTCTATGACTTATGAATTTAGAGAAAGATTGACCTTCAAATTTTATAAACATGCATCAAGGAACAATCCAAATTTGTATTCATTTTACTATTGTTAAAATCCAAGTCTCTTTCAAAGGTTTGAGTATCTCACATAGGAAGTATTAGCATGTTCTTTAACACCTTGGTCTAGTAAACAAAGTCTCTCTAAGTCTCTTAGGATCAAAATAAAAATCACCTCACAAACAACTCTTGGAAATCTTGAAAAAATCCTTCATGCTAAACTTTGGGCAATCCTTTGAATCGAAATCCAAATCATCTTGTTTGACTAGGTGTGCCTAGATGAATCCTTCTTTACACACTTATTTAAATAATCATCTTGTGAACAAGTTTTCTCTACGAAAACATCCAACCTCTTAGAGTTTATGAGTTCATTATCCAAAACAAATCCAATCAAAATCAAATCAAACCAAATCAAAATAAAAGATCCAAAATCAAATCAAACATCAATCCAAAAGTCCTAAATTTTTAGTATCCCCTTCAAGGTTTCCTAAGAGTTCAAATCATTCACAATCATCCATCTCTCATTATCTCATCACAATCCTTTTGATCCTTAATATCTTAGACTTTCTTTTTTGTATCTAAAGTTTAGACCAATCCAAGGAATTAAGAGGTTCATCTCCCACATTCCTTAAAATTTATCCTCATTTTATGGTCCAAACTAGATCTCAACACAAGAAGAACATGGAAAGAAACAAAGAAACATCCACTTCAAGTGACTTGAGACAAACCACTACCAAAATAAATCCCATTGGAACTAGCAATCCCACGCTCAATCTTCCTCCACTTCCACAATATCATCAAGAGGAAGGTGGCGAAGTGGAGGACATCACCAAAAATGTTTTAGGGATGACTCAAGATAAGATTATTGAAATGGTTCAAAATCCCGAAACACACAAAACTGTCAATGCCATGATGAAACTCAATCCCTCACAATACATGCTAGAATTGGCCAAAGAAGGGGCTAAACTCCCTTCTGATTATGATTTAATCACTATTATGGAAAAGCCTCTTGGGATTATTCCCCCAATCTCATCTACACCTCCATTTCAAGGCATCACTCAAACCATCCCACAAATCACATCATCCATTACTCCAACTCAACCTATTGTTAACAAGGAAAGCTCATTACTTCATGCATTACAAACACACCCCCTTGTGAACAATCAAGATTTGGATGCAAACACCATCTTAGGTCAATATGTCCCATTAAATCCGCTACACCCATATGTTCCGCTCACCTTTCATGACCCCAATGATCCATCATCTTTTCACACAACACTGACATATCCTCTCAACACACAAACCTCTCTCCCTATGACTTCGCAAGGAGAAGATGGGATATTTGGACCAGGGGGCATCTTTGACCCCTCATCATCATCATTTCCTCAAGGGAACACACCACCCATTTTTCCACCACTTCCACCTTTACCATTAACATCCACACCACCCCTCAGTTTAGGGCTACCTCCTTTACCACCACTCAATCAACAAAGTCAAAACAATCCCCCAATCATCAATCAAAACATCATACTGAATCCTTTGATCTTTCCATTGATATCACAACAACAGGTGGAAACCATCCAAGCAACACAAGAAATCACTACACCATCCATAAATGTGGTCTCTCAAGGACCAAGCATATCAATCACACCATCTAACACACAAATTCCCATCATCAATACAACAACACCTCTAATCACAACAAAAAATACCATTCTAAATCCACCACCACCGCTGCCACCAAGACCAAATGTGGCAAACCCATATAGCATCATGTTGAAAGCAGCACAACAAGCCTATCAAAAGGCACTTCAGAAATTCCAAGTGCAACAAGCACAAAACATGCAAGTTACACAACAAGCTACTCAATAAGCGCAAACCGCGCAAGTAGCTCAAGTCGCACTACAAGCACAACAAGCTACTCAAGGTCAAGCCTTATTAAAACAAGAAGCCACCCAAGCTACTTAAGCTGCATAGGTTTTCCAAGTTGCACAAGTTCCCCAACAAGTGCAAGCTCAAGCTCAAGTGCAAGCCCAATACCAAGGTCAGCAAGCGCAAGTGCAAGCCCAATACCAAGCACAACTACAAGAAGCTCAACAACAAGCATATCAGCAAGCCCTGCAATAGTACCAAGAACAACAAGAAGCATCCCAATTACTAGCCCAACAACAACCATTGTTGGCACAATAGCAGCAAGACCAACAAAAAGCATTGTTGGCACAACAATAGCAAGACCAACAACAAGTGTTGTTGGAACAAAAACAAGTGTTGTTGGCACAACAACAAATGTAGGCATATCAACAAGCCTTGATCGCATAGAAAATCTTGCAACAAACTCCCACCAACATGCCAAACACTCCACCCATCACTCAAACAAATCTACCACTTCAAAAAAAATTCACTCCACCTCCTGATCTACAAAATGACATGATGACACAAATCAAGTTGCTCTCACAGAAAGTGCTAGATCTTCAGTCGGGGAAAACTACAAAAACATCAAGCAACTTGTGTCCCTATCCTTTTGATAGGAGCCTTGCAATGGTATTGTTCCCAAAGGGGTTTGAAATCCCTAAATTCGACAAATATCATGGGACAAAAAACCCTAAAGATCACATTAGGGAATTCCAAGTACATTGCATGGAGGTCGCATATGATGATACATACTTGATGCAACTATTTCCTAAAAGTTTGGCTGGTCCTACCATGGAGTGGTTCTTTTGTCTTCCTCCTGGCATCAAAAAATTCCAAGAGATTATAGACGCATTCATAAAAAATTATGCATTCAATATAGGTATGGATGTTAGTCTAGAGGAACTATCTTCTCTTAAACAAGCTAAGGGGGAATCATTCACTTCCTTCCTACAAGGATGGTGATCCAAGGCCAACAAGAGAAAATGGGCCATGTCGGAAGAACAAGTTTGCACCATCATTGCCAACCTTGAGAAAACCTTGGCATTCCATCTTAAGCTGCAATGTATCACCACATACGACCATTTGATCCCCAAGGTGCTCAACATCGAATGAGACCTTATTGCACAAGGGGGGACACCCATGTATCAAGAACATCAAGACAATCGCCCTTCCACCAACTATAATGAAAAACCTTGCACATGGGTGAAAAACAAGAATGTCACCAATGATGGTGTGGTGGATGCCAAGGTCATAATCAGTGCTCTGAAACAAAATACACAAACATACCAACAACCACAAGGAAACAATTGAAACAACACGCAAGCCAATGCAGTATCACAACAACCACTCAACAATCAAGTCAACAACCTGAATAATCAAAGGGAACCACCCCCACAAAAAAAAAAATCTCCCCAAGTGAAAGTACACAACCCTTGGGGAACCAATTGAATCAGTCATGAAACTGATGAACGCAAATCTCATCAAAATTCCCACTTATGAGAATTATCAAGAACCCCAAGTGAAACCACCATGGTAAAATGAAAACCACCTTTGTGATTTTCACAATATCAAGGGCCACACCATTGCCAGTTGCATAAGGTTAAAAAATCTGATCCAAGACCTCACTGATGACAAGGTCATAAACGTCGAACAACCAGCTAGAAATTAGGACCTACAAATATACACGAATATGATGCCAGATCATAACAAAGGGAACAACCATGGAAAGACCAAGTATGCCAATGTGAATCATGTGTATGATCATGTTATTGCTTCCCTAGATGAAATGGTAATTGTTATTAATATCAAAGGGGCCAAAGCTGATTGTGGAGTCACCACACGTGGTGACAAAGTCACCATTGTTGGACCATCACAACCACCTAGGGCATCCATCTCAAATCCAAAATCTATCCCAAATGGCTACAATGTCCTAGACCAACTGAAAAGGACCCCCACTCAGATCTCCATCATGGGGTTACTGAAGATATCACCCGCACATAGAAAAATCCTAGAGGAAGCATTGGCTTCATCCACCATCTCTACAGATCTTGATACTATCCAGTTCCAATCTATGGTTGGACACATCACCACCCCAAGTCTCCTAACATTCTCTGATCAAGACTTTCCTACCCAACCATCTCACAATTGCACACTCCACTTTGAATTCCTAGTTCATAAAAACAAGGTCAAAAGGGTATTAGTGGATGGGGGTGCAGGCCTAAACATCTATTCCCTCAAACTAATAAAGAATATGGAATTCTTAGAGGATGCTATTGAAAAGGGTAAGGGCATCACAATCAGAGCATATGATGATCAGGAAAGAGTGTCTCAAGGCACTATTCAAATCCCTATTCAAGTAGGGCTAACCATTATGGAAACCACATGTCAGGTCCTTTACCTTGATTTTCCTTATAACATCCTCCTAGGGCATCCATGGATCCATGGGATGCAAGCCATCACATCAACTTTCCATCAGTGTGTCAAATTACCATATCAAATTCAAGAGGTCACGGTCCATGGTGATCTTGAACCCTTTTCCTACTGCAAAAATCTAGAAGAAAAATACTATAAAATCCCCCAAGTCCCAAAGAACGATGAAGACCCTACAACTATGTATGTAGACCTAGCTACATTAGCCTCCACTTCTGAGACAAAGACAATCGCCATTCCCAATATCTCTGAAACCAAAGTCATTGTCCAAGACAATGAGTGTGGAGATTATTGAATGAAGAAAAGTTCTTTTGTCATAGGGGAGTTACCTCAATCTCCTAGGTCTCATGGGCAGACCCAACTAGCTAAAACATCATCCCAAACCTTCAAAGTAGACCCCTCTAGATTCAGAAGTTGGGGGGATCTAAGTCGGGAAATAGTAGATGAGACAAAAATATCCAATCTCCTATACCAAGATGAAAGGACCATGCCTGATCTTCTAATAGATGAGAGCAACAAAGGACTACAAATGATGCTCAGTATGGGCTATAACAGAAACAAGAAACTCAAGTAGAATGACAACGGCCTATTTGAACCCCTTGTCACTGAGAAGCGTATAATAAATCTTGGCCTTGGATGTACCCCTCTAAAGGTAACCATAGTTGGAAAAGTGGCCATGATTAAGAAGCTCAAAACTCCCCCTCAACTATCAGCATCTGCCCTTCACTTACCAATATCCATAGGTCTACCCTTAGACAATTATACCTTTGACATAACCGATGTGTGTAGTGATGAGGATCCCATAACTGACTTGCCCATGCTATTCGAGGATTCCTCCCTACTCATGATTAGCACCTTGTCTTTTGAGACCAACAACCAAACCCATGAAATAAACTTAGTCTATCCCCAACTCATCAATTACGACCAACGAGGACCACCAATTTTGGAAACAGTCGATAATGATGAGGCGCTCTTATAATTCATGGGATTCGGGATACGATACCATATGAAGATCACAAGGCCAAGTTTGACATCATACTGGACACACATGCCTACTATGGGGAAACGATTGAATCCTTCAGTTGCAAAAGTGCAAATCTGAGAATAATCTCTAGGTCTTTGAGTGAAAACCACACTGTGGCACTCTCTGACCCAAAAATAGTAAAAATAAAGGATGCATCTAATGGTGAAAACCTCTCTGAGGTGCCAGAGGATGAAGGATTCAATCTTCCTCTTAGTGAAATTCATCAAGAGAAGTTAGCAGTCTTAGCAGAGAAGTGCAATCCAGTCAGCCTGGGAATAGAGGAAATACCACACATAACATTCTATGCAGAATCACTTCTCACAGAAGAACAAGAACTTCTAGCTACATTCCTAAAAGAAAGAAAAATAAAATTTGCATGGACCTATGCTGACATGCCTAGGCTCGATCAAGAGGTTGTGGTTCACCACCTACCTATATATGTCAAAGCAAAGCTAGTGAGGCAAAAGCTAAGAAAAATGCATCCCCAAATAGCATTGTTGGTCAAAATGGAATTACAAAAATTCCTAGATGCAGGGTTCATACAACCAATAGATTATCTAGAGTGGGTCTCAAACCTTGTACCTATTTCAAAGCCCACTAGGCACATCCACGTCTGCACAGACTTCAAAGACCTTAACAAAGCATGTCCCAAGGATGACTTTCCACTTCTAAACATTAACATTATTGTGGATGTGACGACAAGACATGAGATGCTATCATTGATGGACAGATTCTCAGGTTACAACTAGATCATGATAGCAAAAGATGATCAACATAAAACGGCCTTCACTTTCCCATGGGGGGCATATTGCTAGAATATGATACCATTTAGGTTGACGAATGTGGGAGCTACGTATCAGAGGGCCATGACACTAATCTTTAATGATATGATTCATAAAACTATAGAAGATTATGTGGATGATATATTGGCTAAATCCAAGAAAAGATGGGATCACATAGCATCCTTGGGCTCCATCTTTGATAGGTTAGAGGAATACAAAGTCAGACTCAATCCAAAGAAGTGTGTCTTTGGAGTACAGTTAGGAAATATCCTCGAGTATATTGTATCTATCAGAGGGATTGAAATAGATCCTGCTAAGGTTAAGGAAATTCTCAAAATGGAGGCATCAAAAAAATTGAAACAACTAAGGGGTTTGCAAGGAAGACTCCAGTCCATCCATTGATTCATAGTGCAACTAGCAGACAAGGTTGTCCCCTATTCTCATCTACTCCACAAGGGGGTAGCATACAAGTGGGACGAAAAATGTGACTAGGCCTTCAACAAGATCTAGGAGTACTTACTCACACCACCAGTTCTCATGCCTCCAATTCTAGGCAAACCCTTGATCCTATACATATTAGCAACAACAAGAACTCTAAGCGCTCTCCTAGCACAACATGATGAGAATGGGAAAGAGAGAGCTATCTATTATATCAATAGAACTATGGTGGGACATGAGTTGAACTATACATCCATTGAGAAAGCTTGTCTTGCAGTTATGTTTGCAGCACAAGAATTTAGACATTACATGCTAGCCCATTAGATAAAGCTCATCGCAAAGATGGATCCGCTCAAATACCTACTTTCTAAGGCAGCACTTACAAGGAGGATGGCTAAGTGGGTTATGATCCTAACAAATCATGACATTGAGTATGTGGAATGCAAGGCCATTAAAGGACAAGCAATTGCAGATCAACTGGTGGAGGCACCAATATACTCAGAGAATCCACTTGTATCAAAATTCCCTGACGAATCAGTCTTCAACTTAAGTGTAGTGGATCACTAGAAAATGTACTTTGATGGATCCTACACACAACACAAATTAGGATCAGGGATCTTCTTCATCACTCCACAAGGGGATTGCATACCTAAATCATACAAGTTGTCATTTCCATGCACAAATAACATCATGGAATATGAAGCTCTTGTCATCGGGCTAAGGATTGTAGTGCAATGGTAGATAATGGCACTTAAGGTCTATGGATATCCACAACTCATAATCAACCAGGTCAATGATGAGTATCAAACAAAGGATGACAAGTTGACTCCATACAAAAAACTAGTGGAAAACCTTAAGGAATTCTTCATTGATATCACATTTGAGCAGCTACCAAGAGAAAATAACAGAGCAACATACATCATGGAAACAATCGGATCACTCCTAGACATCCCACACAACGTCCCAAGGCAAGAATTCCTCATGGAGCAGCTTCTCGTGCCTACATTTGAGGTACCAGAGTCTGAATTTGTGTGTGAAATCGTTGGTCCCGGTGATCCCTGGTACCATGATACATACACTTACTTAAGAATAGGAGTCCTCCCTACTAACATAACCCCGAACCTCAAAAGAGCCTTTGTCAAAAATTCATCCAATTTTTTCATCCTAGGAGATACCCTTTACCATAGAAGCATTGAAGGGACCCTTTTGCGTTGCCTAGATGGTGAGGAAGCTTTGACCGCTTTAACCGAGGTGCACAACATTTTTGGTTCACATTTGAGTGGTATGACCTTGGCCAAGAAACTATTGAGGACAGGGTACTATTGGCCTACAATGGAAAGAGAGGCACACGATTCTGTCAAAAGGTGTTTTGTAGTGTTAGTAGCATGGGGATCTCATCCATGCACCAACTCAAGAGCTCCACCCAATTGTCACACCATGGCCCTTTTCACAGTGGGGGCTTGATCTCATCGGAAAAATCACCCCCACCTCATCCAGTGAACATAAGTTCATCATCACCACCATTGAGTACTTCACCAAGTAGGTGGAAGCCATACCCATGACCTATATCACAGGAAAGCAGATATCAAAGGGTAAAAGCACATAGTTGTGTCACACTTTCGGCCAAATAAATGGTTCCGAACATAATATTTTCGGTTGGACAAGTTTTGGCCAAATAGGTTTTGACTGAAACCATGTGGCTTATATGTGGCACACAGGGTTTCAGCTGAATAAGTTTTGCTTGAATCCCCAAAAATTAAAATTTTCCTTTTCCCGCTTTGAAATTGGCTTTGAAATTAGATTTTTTAATGTGCGAGGTTTCTATAGAAAGGGTTTCAAGAAAAACTCATTCTATAGAAAGGGTTTCAAGTGAAAACCATTCTATAGAAACCCTTTCTACCGAAGTTGTCTATGTGGCATCCTAATTGGTAGCGAACTCAACCTTTTTTAGAATTTTCTAAAACTTTCAACTTTAACTAAGTATTTCTTCAGTCAGAATGTTTTTTCTGCAAAAATAAAAATATCCTTTTGTAGAGCTCATAGTGGTGAATCCAAATATGTATTTTTTTAATATTTTGATTAGTTTTAATATATTTTATTTTTAAAATAGTGCAAGTAGGTTGTTAAAGTTAAAAAAGGCTGATTAGAAATTAAAAAAAAATAGTAAAACTTATTAAATTTTTTTAGAAAATATATGGGACATAAGAGGAGAGAGTCTTCTTCAAAAGGGTATCATTTTTTTTTTTGAAAATGATTAAAAAATTAGACAATAGTTGACGGCCCATAAAAATTGTTGAATTCTGACAAGTTTGACTTTAAAACATTATTACGAGAAAAATATACATCAAAATTTGATTTTTTTTTTCCATGCACAAGATATTGAAGTTCCCTTTTTGGAGAAAACAAAATTTGGGAGAAACAATTTTTTTTTAAAAATATTTCTTAAGGGCTCGTGAAGTTACTTTTTTCTGAAATTTTTAGCATTCTAAAATTTGTTCTTAAATTGATAAAAGAGTAATGAAAACATTTTTTTTTAAATCTAAAAAATTACAAGAATAAACTTCATCAAAATTTCTACATTTCATTAGTTTACATAATTTTGAAATTCAAAACATAAAGACCACTTTTATGTGGTTGAAGTTCACAAATTTTTTTGTTGTTGGTCGATTCCTTTATAAAGTGTGACACAGGTTTGTGCTTTTACCCCAAAGTTCATCCTGAACTACTTAATTTTCTGCTACAGTGTCCCTTAGGCCATTATCTCAGATAACGAGACACCTTTCAAAAATTAGGATGTTCGTGACCTATGCCACAAGTTTAATATCCAACATCGCTTTTCCACCCCTTACTACCCCTAAGGAAATGGCCAAGCTGAGACTACAAATAAAACCATCTTAAAAATCCTCAAGAAGAAGGTTAATGAAGTTAGTCATGATTGGAACCTCCAATTGAATCCTGCCCTATGGGCCTACCAAACAAGCATCCGTACACCAACATGTGTCACCCCTTTCTCCTTGGTCTACGAATCAGAAGCCATTCTCCCTATTGAGATCAAGCTCTCGTCGCTAAGAATATCATTGCAGAATCTCATCACGGATGAGGAATATCAAGTGTCAAGATTAAACAAGTTGGAATTACTAGATGAGCAGTGCAAAGATTCCTTAAACCATTTGCAAGTATACCAGAATAATCTCAAGCGGAGTTATAACAAGAGTCATACCTTCCAATTCAAAGATTTGGTGCTAAAGGAGAATCAAAAGAATGTTCCAAATCTAGACATCAAGGGAAAGTTTGAACCCAATTGGTTGGGACCCTTCGTCATCATGGCAACTTACAAGTTAGGGGCATATCAGCTATCAACACAAGAAGGGGAACCTCTATAGGATCCCATGAAGAGCTCCCATCTTAAAAAATTTATGCCTAAACTTGTAAGGTATAAAACCAAAAAATACAAAAAAAAATCAAAAAACATAAAAAATCCAAAAAAATCAGAAAAAGGATTAATTTAACAATAAAGAGAAAAATTGTCCTCTAGTGAAAACCACTTCGGTGGCGCTTTGGGCAAGTACCTTGGTGAAAATATGGAAAATAGGCGCCTTGTGTAAATAAGCACTTTCCATCCACAGGATCTCCACAGCTTGTTCTACATCATCCATCCATTATGCTTCCATCATCCATTGCATTCCATATCTCCATCCATCACCCATCCACATCCACATCATAGCTTGATCCTGTGTTCGTGTCATGATCCCTCTAGTACTACTTGGCCCATTCCTAAGGTCAGTTTGTTCTACCTATATCAGATTAGTCTATTACATCACGCTGGGGGCATGTTCTCATTGGATCGGATTCGTGTATATTATTGAAGTCTTCCCTAAAATCAAAAAATCCAAAAACATAAAAAAATCAAAGAATCCAAAAATATTCATAAAAATCAAAAATTCCAAAAACATTCAAAACATATCAAAATCCAAAAAATAGGTCAAAAAGTCAATTAAAAAATAGAGCCATCTTGTCGAACTACAGGTCTCTGAGCTTTGAACGTAGGCATGGTTGATCTTTGATCATCCCCCGAGACACTTAGGTCAGTCTTTTAGGAGTCCATCATAATAAGCTGGCAATCCATTTGTTCATATCTCATCAATAATTGAGTCTATGTCAATCGAACTACATGGTCTTTGTATGTATAATGTAGGCAAGGCTAATTTGTTGATCAGTCCCCGAGGCCCCTAGGAAAATCTCAGAAAACCCCAAAACATTGGAAAATTCTAAAATCAGAACATTTGTAAAACATCTTGAAAATACCAAAAACAACCTCAAAACATTTCAAAACATCAAAAACATCCAAATATTTGAAAAAATCCATCCATCTCATTTCGCAATCATCTGAAATAAACATCTGCTCATAATAAATCACCATCACCCCCAACCTTTGGTAAAACAATTGGAAACAAGTCTAGCAAGTCAAAAAGTCAAAACTCAAACGTCAAGATCTCAAGTCTAGGTCAGTAAGTAAACAAGATTGGTTAACTCTTGATACTAATAGCCTATCATCCAATCAATCTCATATCATCTGATAACATCATGTCCTAGGATGCATCCTTCCTACAATGGACATCAACATCAGGGATCACCATAGTTTAGTCTTGGCTAGTAGTATGAAGAACATTAGCTTGTTTGTTTACTTGATCTTTGTCTTTTAACTTATCCTATTGTGCTCATTCCAATGACCTCTTAATGATGTCCAAACAAAAGGATTTAGAGAGAAAGGAATGGGGCAACGATCATTATCTTTTTATTTGTTGTGCTTGTTGTATATTGTAATATAACCTTGGTCATGTGTGTTTTTTTTGGGTGTAGGGGGGATGTTTAAGGTGTCTTGTTGACCACATAGGAAGGCTTGCCTTTCTATGTTTTGGTATGAGATGTTTGGAATATTTGAACTACATGTTGAATAAAGTTTCATATGTCAAGTGTGAATAGGAGTACTCCTATCTGATTGTCAAGTCAAAGTCCATCACATTAGGTACAACACCATCCTAGTTCTTTATACCTTGATGCATTGTGCCTATGTGTGTTATCAAACATAAGGTAAATATCCCTTTTAAAATCCTAATTTATGATAAGCATCATCATCATTATCATCTCTAATAAAATCTTGACAAATCATGGACTTGTTGGATCCTCTTTTCATCATCTCATTTCTTCTATCATCTTTTCATGCTAACATAACATCATGACCATCATGTATCCACAAACCATTAGCATACATACATCTCATAATCTTAGCATATCATATCATCCATCTCACATGCATTTCATTTCCATCAATGCACCATAATATAGATTGGTTATTCTAAGCATTTTAAAACCATCTTAGTTGCATCATCATCATAACTATCCATACATCCATCTTGAACCTATTTGTCGTGAGATCGACCCTCAAATCAAACTTTTCGCTCAATCTCTCGAGGGTCAGTATACCAGCATAATTCCTTTCGCTGGGGCAGTAGTGGGGCATTTGAAAAAATTGAAGAACTTTTGAATTTTGATCTTGGAAAGTTTGTTCTTTGAACCAACACAACGGGTACATTGCTTCAAAGAGGGGAAAAATGTAGACACGTAAAATATACCGATTGATCACATGCACCTGATCCTAATTTACTAACACCAGTTTGTCCTAAATCATCTCCTTTGCTAACCATTTAATCAAATAATCTTTATTTGATTAAATTCATCATATTTCACCTCTTAATTAAATAAATCAATTTTATCATCTCCTATTAATTAAATAAATCATCTTGTTTAATTAATCCTCTTCATCATCCTCTTTTAATTAATAATTCATTTTTATTTATTTAAGCTCTAAAGTCATTTCCTTTAAATTAAATAAATTAATCTTTATTTGATTTAAATCTAGCACCATCCTCTTTAATTAAATAAATTGAACTTTATTTAATTAAGTCTAAAATCATTATTCCTTTCTTTTTTATTTATTTAAATCCTAAAATCTCAATCAAATGGTCAAATCAACTAATCTCCATTTAAAGTAATCAAATCCTGATTAATGCTAATCCTAGTCCATCAAATCCTCTAGCTTTTGCAACTTGCTCATGAAAATCTATTTAATTAATTAATAAATCTCTATTTCATTCAAAAAGGCATCAAAGGATGGAATATTCCTCAAATTTGAAATCTCCCCCAAAAAGTACTTGTCCATCCAACAAGGCATTAAAGGCCTCTTACATGTCTTTTTCTTGAGCCAGGTGGCATTTAATTCATCCTTCATCTCCCTCCAACATGTCACTTCTCCAATTTTGAAATTCCACCTAATAGCATTAATGTTCACATTCATCCAAATGTGCTTCACTTTGTCCACTCACATGTTGACAAGTGGCATTATGCTATTGGTTGGTGTTTGATTCCACATTCATCTATTTTCCCTCATCCTCCATCATTCTCTTCTATAAATAAATTGGATCTCATATTGATTTTGGATCCACAAGTTCATCCACAATCTTAGGCATTTTCATCCACAACTTGAGAAAAGTTATCATCTTCATTGTTTTGAGCAATCTTCATCCATCTTCATCCATTTTCATCCATTTTTATAATTTCATAGCTAGGTTATGGAGAAATTTCATCAAGGAGCATCAAATCTTCATCATCGATCATCAAGCTTGCAAGGAATTGGGAAAGGGTCATTTTCCACTTCAAAATGGTACTAATTCCCCCATGGGATTGAGAGTTTGTTTATTTTGAGCAAGATTAGATAGTTTTTATTCATGTTCTTCATTTACTTCTTGTTCTTTATATTTTAAATGAATTTGATGGGGAATGTTTTTTCTAACTTACATAATGGACTAATTATGTGTTTGTTCTTTGTGTTTGTGCAGGTCTAGGATCACCATTCACACCAACAATAGGCCACTCATCAAGATTCTTCCATCTTGCCACCACTAATTGACCATGAGAAGATAAGGACTTAAAGTCACTTACCCTTGACCAACCATCCTCAGGGAACCTCTAACTCAAAGTCAACAAATTTAGAAACTAAGAAACAATGGGAGGAAAACCATTCCAAGAATTAGACCAAAAATGAGCCTTCATCCCCCTTTTGCAAATCCAAAATAAGCCATCCTTGATGAGCGTAGCCCCTTTCTTGAACATACCCCAAATCATTGAACCTCTTCCAACCAAGGGATACCAAGGAATATCCATCTATGGTATCCCCGAGAAATACTTATGAGATAAAATCATGGCCCAGAGCTAATCGTGCTCCACACACCACCACCAACACAATTTAGCAGCCAATGCCACCCCAAAAAAAGAAAGTTTCCTTAACCGAAGACCACCAAATTTCTTTGGGCTACAAACAATATCCCATCTGACAAGGTTCCATTTAGAGGACAACAAACTACTAGCCCATAAAAATTGTCTTGCTAAAGAATCAAATTCCTTAACAAAACCCATCGGGGCCACCTGAATCATACATATGTAAATGGGGAGAGCTTGCACCACAGACTTGAGCAACTGAACACGACCCCCAAAAGACAACCATCTATGGTTCCAATGATTAAATTTCACACAAAATTTGTTCAGAATATTCTGTCAAGAATCCTTGGGCAACCTACCAACAAAGATAGGAATACCAAGATAGGTCAAAGGGAGAGCCCCAATCTGAAATCTCAAGATATGAGCAATCCTCCTCTAAATGGGTCTTAGAGTATTGAAGAAAAATATGGAGGATTTGTCTTCATTAATCAATTGGCCTGAGGCAACCAAATAAACATCCAACACCTTGCACAAATTTGAAGCTTCCCTGATTGTAGCCATACCCATCAAAGCAGTATCATCCATAAACTGTAGATATGACTGATGTGGTAAACCACCTCCCCACCTCCAACCCTAAATGAGACCCAACTCCACATTCCTTCTCATCAAACATCCTAGACCTTCAACAAGAAGAAGAAACAAGTAAGGAGAGAGGGGGTCTCCCTGACGCAAACCTCGAGAGGCACCAAAAAGCTCAGAATGCTCTCCATTTATTAGCACAGAGAAAGAAACCAAAGTAACACAACTCATAACCCATTGAATCCACTCATCCTCAAAACCAAAAGCACCCAAAACCTTCTGAAGGAAGGACCACTGAACTTTTTCATATGCCTTAGGGTGGCTTTAGAATAGTGGTTTACAAATTATATGAGGAAGGAAATTTCATTTTTTTCCTTTTCCCCAAACTCAAGGGGTTCAGTTGAACCCAATGGTTCGACCGAATGTCATTATGGGTTCGACCGAACCCACAAACCCTAAATAAAAAATAATCATATTTAAATGGGTTTGGTCGAACATGGGTTCGACCGAACCCCCTTAAATATGACAAAAAATAAAAACATTCTCATTTTGACTGTTATTTTGACTTTCTAAATTTACCAATTGCTTTCCCTGGTGCATGTGGCGAACCGAGACCGTGACGACGAGCAAACTGACTTCTTCTTTTCGGCAAATGCAACCTCAACTTCGTCTCTCCAAACTTCATCAACCTGACTTGCATATCGAGCACCAGGTATTTGAAATTCGAATTTTTTAGAGTTAAAAATGCATTTATTTGTTAAATTTTGAAACCCTAGATGCAATTTTATTCAAATTTGTTGAATTCAAATTGGATTTGTTTGGAAGTTTTTAAAGCGTTTTCAAATTTGTTGAATTCAAATTGGATTTGCTTCCCCATTTTGCATACATTTTTATGTCCTATGTGTAAATGAAATATGCCTTCCCATTTAAGCAATCAAAGCTATGGATAGCCTACTCCTAAATGGAAAGACCAAGTGAAACATATATAAGAACTTAATAGCATATGGAAACAAACAATATAAAGTTATGAAGTTCAAATAGAACTACAAATTATATCATTTGTAACATTAAAAATGTCCATCTCTACACATTTTTGGTGGTAGGTAGGTATTGCACAATAAGATAGAGGATGTAAACTGATTAAGACTTGGATAGTATTTTAAAAGGAATTTGAGGTGTGGAAACACTTCCCATATTAACCTATCAAGAGATAAAGATGCAAAATAGATTTAATTTTAGTTACAAGAAAAATGTATAAATTGTAAATTTATAACATAATTATGTACATGGGAAAATCCTCTTGGAAGAAAAATCCCACAACCAAAAACAAGAACCAATTATATTATTTGATAATAATATCATTTACAATAAAATATTCATGTGCATACCCTTATAGTAGTATCATCAACATGTGATTCATATGGAGTAATTTCTAGTAGCATGATGATACCTATAAAATCATTATGCTTTCTCCATCTCAAGCACCCATAAATAGGAAAAATTTAAACCATAAACCAAGTGTGGTTTACCAAAGCCATGAGCCAAAATAATGACCTAAAAATGGCACCAAATTTGGCACAAATTCCAACACCATATTCCTTGACTTGGTTTATAGGATGTATTTAGCAAATGCTTTACATCTTGTCAAAAAAATTCAAATCCTCCTCCTCATAACCGACACTCCATTTTTGACATATTCAAACCCATTATTTAAGATGATCTTGATGATTTTCATAATTCTAATCAATATTCTAGTGTAACCCCCCTTTTTTATTCTCTTATGTGTCATATAACATTTCATAAGTAATTCCCATCTTACAATTTCATACAATGCTCTTACAACTTCTTAAATATATAAAAGGGACAACCCTAGTTCAATTAGGATTATTTAATTATTATCACCTACATCCATTCATTACATGTTATTAGTTTTTAGTTGCACACATTATTAGGAAATATGCATTGTCTAAGCAATTGGGGTATATTGCATGTTTGAGAGTGTTTTCCTTGATCTTTTATCTAGTTAAATTAATATCCTTTAAAATCTTGTTTTATGGAGTTTTCATCTTAACTCTAATATGGCTAGCAAATAAAATGACGATTGAATCATTTTTTGATATAATAGCTAATGAAAACCATATAAAGAGCCACATTAAAGAAGATGAAAAATAATGATCAAGACTATGATTTAGATACATATGTTGCTAAACAAGATATTTTCCTAAATTGATAATTACGTATTGATGTACCTCTCCACCCTAAATATCCTCACTCATTGGCTAGTAATTTATATAATGTATTAGGTGGCTATCCTTAGGGAATTAATACTATTCATAATATTACCACTCTAATGGATTTTAATAATGTTGTACCCCTCTATGCATCCATCTACCCTTCATCCCTGGTAATGATTCCTCCTATCATACCTTATAGTGTTTTACCACCTCCATGGATCCACCACCATGTCCCATCAGCACTAGTATTTTCTTATCCCCATCCTTA
>VDFB02193867.1:244355672-244428859 GCA_007258455.2 Sequoia sempervirens | reverse complement strand
TGAAATGAAGAATGCATCGCACCACCTTTGAGGCTTTTTGCATCTAGAATGCAAAATGTTGTTGATGTTGTTAGGGATATGGATGGGGTCTTAGATGATCATCGATGATGACTAGAGGAGAGGAGAAAGTTTGATTCTAAAAAGGTAAACACAAAGAAATGAAGAGATGCAGCAGAGAGTTGCAACACTTTATAAATTAAGACAATGATCTTATAGTTATGAATTTATGAATTTGGTTCGATGGATATTTTGTGTGATGAATTTATGAATTTGGTTCAATGGATATTTTGTGTGATGAATTTATGAATCTGGTTGGATGGATATTTTGTGTGATGAATTTATGAATCTGGTTGGATGGATATTTTGTGTGATGAATTTATGAATTTGGTTGGATGAATATTTTTAGTGATGAATTTGTGAATTTGGTTGAATGGATATTTTTTAGTGTTGAATTTATGAGTATAATAACTTATAATGATGAATTTATAATAGAATATATTTTATGACTATCTACTATCATGATTTCTCCTGTTGGAAAAATATAATTTATATATGTGTTAGACATAAATGAGCTTTTTGTGAATGTTTCAAGTTTATTTTTTAGTATGTACATGTATTAAAATTACATAGTTCTAGATCTTAGATTTTGAAATTTGTATGCACATGCTCAAGTTTAATCAATGTATGTATGTGTATGTATTTGTATGCACATCCTATTTAAACAAATTTGAATGTACGTTTAAAATTTAACTATTTCTTGTAATTTTGTAAGTTTGTATGTTAATTTTGAATAATTTAATGCAGGTGAACACTTATATATAGATATCATGGATCAATTTGAAATTGATGATATCATCAATCCACCACCTCAACAACCTCCACCTCCATGCCCTCCTCCTCCACCCCCTCCACCTCATATCCCACCTCCACCACCCGTTGGATCAGATGAGGCTCGCTTGCGAGCACATATCAATGAACATGTGGCATCCATTCAAAACCAAATCAATGCTATGAAAAATGAAGCATTGATTCCACCACATGTGAGATGTTTTGCATATGCGATGCAAAACATTGTTGATGCCATTAGGACTATCGATTTTGACTTGGATAGGCATCAACGAGATAGAGAGGAGATGAGATAGTTTTATGCAGATGGTCTCTCATATAAACAAATTTTAGACCTAAAAATAACAAAATCCCATCTAGCCCCTTATTTTATCGACCCTAATACTCAGTAGCCCATTCTTGCCACTAAATCTAGAATATTCATGAGGTGGTGTATACATCCACAGATGAGTGCACATTTTTGGGATCGATGGTATATGGTATTTGACAATCCACCACATGCTAATCTAGAGGTCCCATTATATTTTTTGAGGAAACTATATGTAGAGTTTATTATGGGGGAAAAGCCCAATTATTAGGGGCAAGGGTTGATCCCCAATGCCCTGTGCATGCACAACCCCTTGTTGCTCCTCTTGGTCCTGCCATTCCCGCACATGTGCATCAATGTGTGATGGTATCGACATTAGGATCCCTCAGTATGCTCATAGGAGACCTTGATCAGCATGCTTCTGCAATAGCGGATAGGGAGCATAGAGACCGCGATGATGGAGGAGCGTTCTATGGAGTTGGTCCTAGTACCACTCCACAAGTGTTGACACCACATGTATGTACTAGTTGCCATCAGCTATGCTATGGACCTAATCAGGCCACACCCAGTTCGGGTAGATGTGGAGATTCTAATGGATCATCTGGTTGCCTCAGTTCATTCATATAATTTCTTACTGTAGAGCATCACCTTGAGGACGGTATGACACAGGTATAAATATATAAGAATATTAATTTTAATGAACATATATATCAAAAAAAAATGCAATACATTTTAAAAATCAAAATGTTTGGTGTACAGATGACACTAACGATGGGGCAATCATCTACATCACGAGTACATATGTTGACACCAGTCCTAGTTGGCAACCCTTATGGGTATTTTGATTTCAATTTTTTAAATTATATATGAAATAATTTTTAACTTGACTTTTAAATTTATAATTCAATTATGAACATATGTTTAAATATTTATGTTGGTTCAGGGAAGTCAATCGACTTCCATGTCAATTCCACTCAAGGGGTTGTCGAGTGCTCCTCCACTGTCAAGCATCGCAGATCAGGGGCAGGTATATTTATATTGTAAATTATTTAACTCTCACATTACTATAGTTACAATTATGAATTTTGAATTCACTGTATATCAAATGTGCATGTACACTTGTAAATATTATAAGCGTTAAATATTTATATGTATGTCTAGGTTGATACGACAATGAGAATGGGCATTATACAAACATTAGATGTTGCAGCTACTTGTGAGGCCTCTGAATTTCATTGTTTAAAAATGTTTCTACACAAAATGTGCAAACTTGAATATATATATTTTAACCTAATTCAAGTATACATGCTTTAAATTTGATCTTGTGGGAATTTGTTAGTGCAAATTTCTGCCATGACTCAGTCATAGTTACACCTCTAGGACATGCAGAGTAGGCTCCAGATATCATGGTAATTTAATTTTTTTATTATAGTTAAAGTCAATTACAAATTATACATTGTGAATAACTTTAATTAAATTTAAAATTGAATATATATATATATATGAGCTCATACATGTTAAATTATTTTTCTTTTATAGCATGAGACACATCTTGTAGTTGAGCATGTACAAACAGGTTCTGGAGTAGAGGGTGCACAACCTCTTACAGTACAATTTAATGATGATAAATTATAAATTAAATTGAATTAAATCATTTTTAATTATAGACTTACATCTAATTTCAACTTCCTTCTCTTGTATATGTAGATTGATTCAAATAATTTAGAGGTTGGTCCAGGTGCACTAGAGCATCCAGAGCCAAATATGATGGTAATTTAATTTTATGATGAATTATAAATTAAATTTTCATTAAATCATTTTTAATTGCCTTCCATCTGATTTCATCTTTCTCTTGTACATAGTGTTTCAGGCCATCCACGTAGTCCCCATGGTGTGAAGAGGTTTCTTGATTATAGAGACGATACATGAGCTAAACATGATTTTATGGGTTATATTTGATTATTTCATGGACTACATATTTGGTTTCTCATGGAATTAATATATTGTTTCATGGACTTTATTTCATGGATTGTACTCTTTTGGACTTTATTTCATGGGTCAAGTACTTTGTTGGACTTTATTTCATGGGTTGTACTCTAATGACTTTATTTCATGCACTTAATATATTGGTTTCATGCACTTAATATATTGTAAATAATGGACTTATTGTTTAATTTTAATTTACACATGTATATTTATGCATTTTATGTGAAATTTTAATATGTCATTGATAGGACATATTTGTATTTTTCAAAAGATTTATAGTCAAGACATTAATATAGGACATTAATGTGAAATTAAATATAAATATGAAATTAAAGTTGAAATTAATAGTACATTTTAATATTTGTACTTTACAAATTTAGTGATCCATACATGATATACATTCAATAATTAGTGATAATTAGTCAATGAACTTATTTAATTCACGTCCTAATAGGATGTCTTAAGGGGTCCTAATACACAAGTTAGATCTAATAAAATAAGAAAATAAATCATAATCTACAAACAAAAGCAATATGTTTATATACTACAAAGGATGAAATTTTAAGAAATAAACAATACCATACAAGATTAGAGAACAAAAGAATTAATAAATTATATAAACTAAACATAAATACCAATCAAATGCAACGATTTTTTCCAAAAAAAAAAATCTATAAGTACACATCATATTTCCTAGTTCTTTTACAACATAAAATTAAAGAACTTAATTATCCAAAAATAGGCTAAAGTTTTGAAATTAAATCATGCACTCCCATATTTATAAAACAAGCATAGTGCTAGAGAAAACTTAAGAACAAAAAAGTCCTCTTGACCTCATGTTTCACAAAAATCACTAATTTATAACTTGTCAAAACAATAATAGCATCCAAAAAAAATACTATAGCCTTCTTCCTCTATGTCCACCCTTTCTTCTAGTACTATCTATTGGAATGGGAGTCACATCCTCTGTCAAAAGAGACAACTAAGTTAATCTACAAGTTTCCATGTAATTGGCAACATCCTAAACCAAATTATTTTAAAATACAAATCAAATAATAGCAAACATCTTCACCTATGGACGTCTTAAGGGGATGAAATTATTCAAAGTACATGTCTCATATTCAATTGCAATTGATATAATTAACTTATAATTTAGGATGACTCATCATAACAATCACATTCTATACAATTTAAATAGTGTCAATGTTTATCTAATTCATGTCATAATAGGATTAATGTAAGAGATTTTCTAGGATGTCTTAAAGGGGTCATGGCATCGGCATCTTAAGGATCAAGAACAATAATTAAATTATGAGCAATTAAGTATAAATGTTAAGTGATATAAACATGTATGAGACTTTAGGGTGACTCATCATAAAAAATGATATAATTAAGTATAATATTTAGGATATGTCCTAATACGACATCTTAAGGGGATGTCTTAAGGGGTCCTAATACGACGACTTAAGGGGATCAAAGAAGAGTATAATTAAGTATAAATATTAAGTGATATAAACAAGTATTATTCTTTAGGGTGACTCATCATAACAAATGCTATAATTAGGTATAATATTTAGGATATGTCCTAATAAGACGTCTTAAGGGGATCAAAGAAGTAATATACGTGTTGTTTAGTGATTATACAATCAAATATAAAGTTTCAAAGTAGGAAAACATTCATTTAACAAACTTGAAATATATAGAATGTTATTTTGATACATATGATGCATAGAGTATGTTGTGTATGTAAATGTATTTATGGTATTAAGGAAATGTTGTTAATGCATATATGTCAACTCCAAAAACAATGTTTACAAATTTGTGTATCTGTCTCAAGAACATCACGAGAAACTTGTGCTTAAAATGTAGTAAGTCTTCACATACAGATATCAAAATGGTACAAGCAATATCAATTAAATCATCAAAACATGTATTAAATTTTATATAAAACTATCTATATGTACACAACTAAAGTACATATATTTAAAAGTATTCCACACGTGTGTAGGTTGAATTTTCATCCTCTCATTTTTGTTTCAAAGTATGAGATCAATGTGATGGCTTAGGATACAAAAAGAATAATAAATCAATTTTAACTATTAATGTACAAGCAAGATCAATATATAATCAAAACATGTATTTAAAGATAATTTAACTAATAATTACCTATTTTTACCAAGTATTCCATGTTGTCTAGGGTGAATCTGCATGGACTCTCCTTTTTGTGATGATGGCTTAAGGATCTATAAAAGGACAATTTAAATCAATTTCAACTAATAACACACTTGAGCAATATCAAAACATGTATTTAATCTATTTAAAAGGACAATATAAAACTAAAACTATATTTACTTGTATTTACTTATTCCATTGTACCATGTGCATCCTCTCTTTTTTGCAACGCGTCTATGATTGTCTTATGCTCTTCCATAGAAATTGCCCATAGCACTTTATTTGTAAGTCTTCCACGATACCAATCTAGTTTTATATTTGTTGCCACCACCAAATATGAATAGTGTATAATCTTTTTATGTGTTTCATAATCTTTGAATGTAGACAGACCATTCTTCCTTATCAGGTATTTTCGTAGCCAAGTGCCAACAACCACCACTGATCCTATTGGAAAACATGATAACCATCATCAAATAAGTTCTCAAAATTTTCTTAAGGGGATCAAAGACTTGTTCTAAAAATTTTCTTAAGGGGAACACAAACTTGTTATCAAAATTTGTTTAAGGGGATGTCTTAAGGGGATCACCATACATGTTGGATAATGATAGCCATCATCATCTTCTTTAGGTGATATTAACTTATGTTTAGTCTCCACACAACGAGCCAACCAATATTTCATTTCCTCTTCATTCCCCTCAGGTGCAACAACAACATACACATGTCCTACAAACAAATTTTGATTTAATAACTTGCATGTATCCATATAAATAATTTAGTATTACAAAATAACCAATAGAGTGAAATAGAATTGAATTAAAGTGCCTTCTTTACAAGATGCAAATGCGTTCATGTAGTCTTGAGGATACAAACCTTGATCATTATCTTCCATTGTTGTTTGATTGAGTAAATTATTACACTTGTCTTGAGTTCAATGATCTTTGCTTCTACTCTTCAGCATTTTGTATTTTCACGTAGCTTCCCAATATCACGAGATACAAAACCAAAGCAACACAGATCCTTTTTCTAGATAGTCCCGTATTGCTTGTTTGAACTCTTGCATGAATGTCATTTAGTAGATCCACTTATTGTCTCAAAATCAAGTCTAGGTAGAATGTTCTCTTCTTCAACCAACTAAAAGAATCAGTGAACTGTAGAGTACTCACTCAAACTAGGTGTATATAATCTTATATTGCACCAATCCACAATCCCACGTGCATCTTAAAATTTTATTGCATCTTAAAGTTTCAATTGTTCTCTAGCAAGAATTTTTTAACACACACACTAGCTCCATCATGTTCTCCTTTACCATGCCCAACTTCAAAAAAACTCCACATATGTTGGACATTAAGTTCTTTGTGAACCCTACTTAACCAATAGAACATTCAAGCATTCTTGAACTGCCCCGTACAATTATCTGACTATATGAGGTGTTTAGTCATCTGGATTTCTCTTTCTCTTAAATTTCTATAAAATATATTGAAATAGTATTGAAGAAACTCTTATGAGTGTAACCAGTTGTCACTCAAATAGAAATGATACTCCCTCAAAACTTTTCTATCATCCTCTGTGCTATCATTTGTATGTCTATAAACAATATGGACAAACATAGCTACTTGCACTGAATTATAATATTGTGATTGAATTTCCTCTTACGGAGATAGAGTATATTTTTCCGCAAAATCAACCACTAATAGTAAAGTACCAATTGGAAATGTGTTTCTACATGTGGGAAATTGGCCATCAAGCCATCGAGCATGTTAAGAGTGCATGAAATATTTTGGTACAATCTTATTTTAAATTCACTTATGAATGCATGTACACCAACTTTTTCTATAACTAAATCACAACACTTTCCTATTTTTCCATCTTTTAAAGAATAGTCAACATTCTTAAATCTTTTAACATCTACTAATTGTTATCCAAAATCATTATCAACACTTTCATGCATACAAATTCTTAAAAGTGAAATGTTTTCCACAACCTGGTCATTGTCCAGAAATACAAGAACTTAAATAAAATAATTTTCCATTAGATCTTTCACAAAATAAACTTGATATAAACTCCCTTATTGTTTCAGGTGGCATATTAATACCACATTCCTGCATAATCATGTTAGTATGCAAAGTACAACGTATATATCGAAAAACATCATAAAAAAATGAGATTGAACATGCATTTTACAACAACAAGATATTTGTTGCTTATTAATTTTTACATACCAAGGTTTACATTTTTCAATAGACCTTTTTAACTTATTTTAATATTACCAAGTAACACTAAATCACCATAAAATTTTCTATAAAATTTAGCTTGTGTTGTGTCTAATAGGTGTTTTGGATGAGGATTGAAAACTTTGGACCCCACTTTTAGTTTTAAAATATCTCTAGCATTAGATGATACCCTAGTATTATCATGCCAATATTTTTCAATTAAAGATTTAATTTGAACATTCAATTTCATTTCAAACCTCGGGAGTCAACCACTAAACTCCAACATTGGTTAATTGGATCATTTTCTATATTTTCTCTTCTTTTTGCCGCTCTTAGGAATGTTTTAGGATGTATTTGTAGAACTTCACTAATATTGCTTACCATTCTTTTATTCAAATTTGCTTTATTAACTATAGCAATTGTTATAGCTCCTCTTGTTGCATTTTTATCTTTAGATCGACTATTTTTTCTAATAGATTGAATGGCACTAGCAACAGTAGACATAGCATGTTTTAATGATTTATCTTTTCTTTTGGTTTAAGCAAAAAACCTAACTTTTTCATTACTTTTCTCAATTTTTGCATTCTCATCAATTTGCATCACATTGATTGACATTGAAATGTAGTTTTTATAATAATTTTTTTTTTGTATAATCTATTCGCATGTGTTCTTATTTTCCTCCAAGAAATATTACCAAGAAGATTATCCAAAACATCACTTTCAATTTTTTTTAAAAAATTCTAGTAAATGAGCAACATCACATCCTAGATTTTCATTTTCATTTCAGCTTCAAAATTATTTTCATTTTCAGCCAACAAAGCGGTTTTCATTTTTTCATTTTCATCAACAAAAGCGGTTTGTTTCATTTCAACAAAATAATTCTCATTTTCATTTTCAACAACAAATTTTTCATTTTCATTTTGAACAACATTTAAACAATTTTCATTTTCATTTTCTAATTTATTTTCAACAAATTGTATAAAATTTTCTTCTCTCTGAATATTATCAATGTCAACATCAGTAAGTCCAGCATCTTGTAAAACTTCTACAAACAAATTTTCCATTTCACTAAAATGTGGATTTGAAGATGTACCTGGATTTGTGCCTATTGAAACATTCTCCATAGCATTGGAAGAGGGATTTGAAGGCATACTAGGACTTGTTTGTATAATCATATTATTTTCCAAATTGACTTCTTGCAAATTAGCTTCGTCTACAACCATGGTCTCCTCAATTTTTTTATCTTCAATAGTTGTGGAATTGGATGCTTCAACATTATTCATTGATCGAATCCTCATTCTTCTATCTCTTTTCCTTTTTTCTTCTTTATCTTTCCTTGCTTGAATTACTTTAGGAGTCAATGTCTTCCTATCTTTCCTCTTATTATGAGCTTGTGAACCCATGATTATAATATTCTCAAGCACAAATGAATGTCAATAGTGAGATTCTTCCAAAAATTCAATCCAAATTTCAAGTTAAAGCCCTGTAAATACAAAAGTCTTCCTCTTTTGTTCCTCCAAACGAGTAGAAAACTAACACAATTCCACTAAAAAAACTATTTACATGATGCTTCCTTTCAAAAATTCAATCCAAATTGCAAGTTGAAGACCTATAAAGACAAAATTCTTCCTCTTTTGTTCTTCCAAACGAGTAGAAAACAAACACAATTCCACTTTAAAAACTATTTACATGATGCCACCTTTGAAAAATTCAATCCAAAATGCAAGTTGAAGACCTGTAAAGACAAAAGTTGATAGAAAATAACCCAATTTGTCACATTCAACCGTACATGTGAAGTTGCATATTTCACAGTATAAGTTTGCTTGTAAATTTTTTAAAAATGGTAAAAAGAGAAACAGGATCCCGTTTTATAATTAGGATCCCATCCCATAGTAAATGGGATCCTGTTTCCATGTCAACAGTCCAAACATTTAATATCAGGAAACAAGATCCTGATTTACAAAACGAGATGCCGTTTCTAAAAAAATCAAATTATCCTTGCTTTATGGTTGGGTTTTTGGCTTGTATTTTGGTTCGGGAAAAGCATTGGGGATTCGAACCTAGGCCTTCAACCTGGTTTGACCTGCAAGTTGAAGTTCTTGACAATGTCACAGAAAAGTAGTGACTTTGGACATATGGTTGACAACTTTGCATAATTTTTCAACGAAATTAAAACCCATTATAGATGAGACAATGCAAATTCCAAATATATAAATTTTTTTACAATTGGATTATTTTTTCTATTTTTCAAT
This sequence comes from Sequoia sempervirens, assembly GCA_007258455.2. Taxonomy (NCBI): domain Eukaryota; kingdom Viridiplantae; phylum Streptophyta; class Pinopsida; order Cupressales; family Cupressaceae; genus Sequoia; species Sequoia sempervirens. The sequence goes on along the minus strand of VDFB02193867.1, from coordinate 244,419,086 downwards.
TAATTTATGATGAAATTGGTCCATAAACTTGAAATATTAGGGTTTTTTACTATTTTAATAACTTTTTATTAGAATGTTTTTTTGTAAAATGAATTACATGAAAATGTACTTTAGACAATTATTTTCAATTTAAAAAAATAAAAAAATAAAAATTTTAGGTCATCTTATGCGTGACGTACACGATGATTTTTCAAAATGACAAATATGGCTAATAAAAATTTAAAAAAAAATTCAATAAAACTTACAAAAAAATATTAAAAACATGCTTCAGTGAGTTACAAATATTTTCCCAAAAGGATTTAGAAAATACGATAATTTAGGTCAAAATATGGATGATGTACACATGCATGGTATGATAAAAAAAAAGTATTTTAAACAGTGGTTTTTAGAAATGCCTATTGAAAATCAATTTGTAGCATCTAGGTATTGAAATAAATTACATATTTGGAAACTAAACTTTGAGTACTACATTTTATGATTAGTGACTTTTTTGAAGATTCTATCTCTAAGTGCTTTAAATTTTAAGGTCAAATGTGTCAAATTCTGAAAATAAGGGAAAACACTTCCACATTTTGGCCAAAACATGGACTCAACTTCTTTCCAACACCCACACCTTTATCATCACGTGTTGAATTGAAATAATATTTCACTGCTATCATCAAAAGAGGTCAATTTGTAGCACTGTTTTGCTGAGTATGTTCTTAGTGCACCACCTTTTACCTAAGCTGAGTAGCTATGTATGGTAATTGTTGTCAACACCCATGCATAATTTGTAGGGTAATGTATAGGAGCGAATTTGTACCCATTACGCAAATTCCCCTTTCACACATCCTCACCTTAGAAAATCAAATCCGAAGGAGAAATTCCACATCACCCAACTACCTTCCACTTGGCATTTGTCTTGTGTGTCGGTGAGAGAATATTTGTCGAGGACCCATGCGAGGTGTACTGCCTTCCTTGATGGATTCCTACGTGTAAAGTTGGCAGAGGCATTACACTCTTGATTGAGGATGAATTATAATGTCCCTCTTCAACCAATCAACCCAAAAATTCCTTATTCTTCCTCATTCCTCCAAATTGATTCATTCTCATTCCATTTCATCTCTTCACAATCTCTCTTGCAATCTACTCACATTCTCAAGCCATCTCTTAGCATTTCTAGCACTCTCAAGAAAAAATTTCAACACTCCATCAACTCCACATAGCAAGTGTGAAGCAAGCCATTGAAGTGTGGGCTTGGAGTCTTGTGAGACCTCCTTTCATTATAGTTGTAGCTGTGGTGACCTTGTCAAGTCCATATTCTCCTCCATTGGCTAGTGAGATTTTGGGTGGAGGTGGTAACATTTCACTCCTCTCCTTTGTGATTTGATTGAGTAGCATTGTATTGTTTTTTAGTGTATATTGCTCTCTCTTCTTTCCTTTATTGCATATTCTACTTCATTGCTTTTTAGTTGTCCGTGGAGGTGGAAACACCAAAACGAGGGTTTGACTGAGGCAGGCCTCTATACAACCCCAACAATTTTCCCCTTCTTGCTAGTGCGTAGGTGAAAGTACGTGTGGAGTTAGCTAGTGAACTGGCACTTTTGTGAGTTGGTCCTTATCACTCTAGTCTTTATCTATTTTCTCCACTATTTATGCATTTACTTTCTATATTTCATCATCTTGTCATTTTCATTAAAGTCCATCAGCTAGGATGTCAGTTAGTTTTTAGATAGTCTGTATCGTGTTCACTATTTTCTGATCATACAGATGCCAACGCGCCAGAGAGATGCCAACATGCCACGCTGTTGTCCCAAAATTGCATTTCCATCCTTGGACAGAGAGCTATTTGAGACATAATACCAAATCTAGAAACTAGCTCACCTAGCCGAAACCTAAGTTTGGGATCTACAAAGTGATAGAAGTACATTATAGTCCTCATAATTCTAGATTCTTATCTCAAAATACCTTTTAGAGTGAGGTAAGTTAGGGCAGCCCTCCAATCTTGACTCTCTGTGACTTGGAGCCTTGACGTGGTTGGTCCCCCTCTCTTACATTTTTGGTGAACCTGACCTGAACCATTTTGGTTCCATTTGGTGGTACTGAAGGCTCCTTTCCTCGTGTTTTAGGAGCGTTGTAGGTGTGAGTGTTGTGAGGATTTTTTCCTTACAACCTAGCCTGCGACCCCTAGTAGACATAGTTGGAAGGTACCATAAGTATTGTGGAGCAAAACCTTAACTGGGTCACCATCCTATTTCAAACCTTTGGGGCGATCTGTGAGAGTATCATTTAGTGTGTGCGATGGCCTCTTTTTTGCATCTATCTATCCCCTTTGTGCAATGTACAAGTAGTAGTACAGGTATAACCTTCACCTCACAGGACCTGCCAATGGGATTTAATAAGGAACCAACTCCTCTTTATATCCTTGTGCGAATCAATGAGAATATTGTAGCAAGTGTTCTTGTTGACCTGACATCTCAGGTGAACATTATAACCAAGGAGATCATATTAATTAACTTCCTACATAAAGATGGGTACGACACACCCATGAGCACCATCTGTACACATAACAAACTTTCTGTACCTCCTCTTGGTAGTATCATTTTGTCAGTCCTTGTTAGACCTAAATCTATAAACTTGTTTGACATAATCCCAAGTTTTGAACTCTTTAGAGTGAAGCTAGGTATCCCTTGGCTAGTAGCTATGAATGCAGTTCCCTCAGTTGTGCATAAATGTTTAAAATTTATTCATGAGGGTTATGTGCATGTGATCCATGACACCGATTATAGATCACTGGTTGCGCATGGTAGTTATTCTTTAGATCACTTTTGGCTTGCACCCATTGCTCCTTTGCTGCCTAGAAAGGACATCTTGTACTTGACATATCAAAAGTACAAGGGAACTTAACACCTAGAGTGAGGTACCCTCCATCACCTTATGCTATTTCGCATAGGGTTTGTTTAAAAGTTGACAGTGATTTCACCAAAGCTCAAAAAAGAGAAGAAGAAAATCCCTCTCAGGGCCCCCTTTCTTCCTCTTTTGTTGTCCAACCTGATGCTTCCTCTTGTCCTGTCGTGGTGCCATCAGATTATGTTCCTTGTTTGCAAGAGAATCCTATGGTGCCCACTTGGTGAAAGCCCAAGTGTCCCATGTTCAAACTTCCTGTTCTGCCCATAGAGCCTAGGCCCATTCAATATGGTAGAAGGAAGGATCCCCATGGGGAATCCTCTATGTCTTAGTCTTCGCAACCTCCCATCGATTCTTCTCCTAAAGCAATAAATAGGAAGAGGCCCACTGTTGAGGCATTAGAGCTAACTCCCTTGTTGTTTCTCAATCTCTTCCTCCTGCTCCCATTCAGGAGCATGTCCCTTTGCCAAAAATGGTTATAGTGGACACTCCCATAGCTAAGAGGGATCCTTCCATCTGTTCGTAGCTCCTAGTCTCTAGCTCGAAGAGTTGTAGAAAATGCCTTGCGTGAGCGCAAGCATTGGTGAAAGGCTCTAGTGGTTGTGTAGGCCACTTTGTAGAAGAAGGAAGAGGAGTCGATTTCCCTTGTTTCAAGGCCTCCTGATGCATCCTCCTCTCTCCTTCTCTCTACTTCCATCCAATCTAGTTTAATCTCGCTTCCAGCTCCTGCTATAAGTGGAAGTTCACCTGACCCCAAAAAGGTGTAGGTGTTTATTGCTCTTGTAGTCGAGCTACCCTTGCTAATGTCCCTTCCGAACATCATTTTTCCTAAACTCGTAGATATGCCGAATACTTTGGTAGTATCTATTGCAGTTTTCTCTTCCTCCTCTTCCTTCAAGCCTCTTGCCTCATTTGTGAGGATTTCACATCCCCCGACGAAGTAGAAGGTAGAGAATTAGAGAATAGCCCTTCCAGCAATGGAAAGCGTAAGAGGATCCCACCTTCTCTGAAGGTTGGTCCTGCGTTGGCATGTTCTGTCTTAGTGAAAAAACTAGTTCTAGCTTCCCCTGAGTTTGTCACTGCTCATGAGTCATTCGGTAAGCCAAGTGGTGAACCTCAGGCATAGCCTTCTCTGTCTACTGAGGTGCAACATGACACTTCAGTAAAGTGCATGTTTAACTCTTTGGATGAAGTTCTGGCCTTGTCAATGATCTTCGCAAAATCGTTGACCATAGCTCGAGAAGAGCCTAGTGGAGAAGACCTTATGGGGCCTTCTTCCTTATCCCTTGTTGCAGAAGCGTTAGAAGCTCCTCCTCTTAACATTCTACCACTACAAGCTCGTCGTCCTTCCCCTTACAATGATCTAGATTGGGAAGTGAATGACCTCTTGGTCGATGAGTGTTAGGGGGAGGCCTCTTCTTTATCTTTAGATTAGATGTGTGTGTGTTGTGATGTGCTCCCCCATAATCGTGGATGACCCTTGTCACCCTTGTTGGTGCTTGGATATAGGAGTGATTTTGTGTTGTGAACCTTCTTCTATCTATATCATCATTCATCCATGTTTGTGTTTTATTTTCGTAAAATTAGGGACGATGCAAAGTGTTGGGGGCATTTAGGCTTCCCTTCCATGTTGACCATTTTTTTTTTCACTGGACCTTCTCGTGCATTCTTCACACGGTCTGATATAGTAGGGGGTTGATGAAAATGCAAAATATTGAATAAATAATACCTAGGTTTGAATCTAGACAAAGTGTATGGGCATAATGAAAGAGCTCCTGAATACCTTCCAAACGCAACTTGAATCACCATAATCAGAGAAATGGGTTAAAAATTATGAGCTCAAAGGTCGAAATGGGAGATCACACTTCAAATGGTTATAATTTGTATCTATAGCAAAATCTGGCAAAGTGGCTTGCACCACTACGAAGTACGCAAAACCAACTTTCTGTCGATATCTCATTTGCAAAATTTTGATAATCTAATGAAAAGTTATGGTAAAATGAAAAAACAACTGTCTTAGGCAAATTAGGTACATTGAAGGCTAAGTAGGTGCAAAAAATAAGCACTCGGGCACTGGGGTTTGGTCCTCCATGTGACCGAAGGTGAAATCTAGGCAAAAAAAGGTCCCTCCACAAGGAGGGTGGCATGGTGGCAAAGAGAAGGTGGCACTCCACCCAGAAGCAAAGCTCTGCCCACCAAAACCACCGTGGGCTTATGTAAGAACCAACAGTGAAAGACTTTGGTGATAGTTGAGGATGTTTCAAAGGTCAATGTCAAATATGCTAGAATCAGAAAGATTAATGAAGATGGGCGGTGAAAGCGGGCAACTTGAGTATAATGCCAAGTATTTTATACAACCTACTACGGGCTGGTTAGAGTTTGTGGGCAGTGATAAAGAAGGTAGCCTAATGATTAAGAAATGTCTAGACCAAACAAAAGGAACTGGCAATGCAGGTATAAAGTGGGGTTGAAGAACACTGCCAAAGATCCCAGTAATGTTAAAACATTGACCAAGGCTCTATCGACGGGGACATGAACTGCAAGTGCCAGTGAGAATATTAAATGGGGTTGGAAAAATTACCTAGGGCTTACAACAAACTGCAAGCACCGAAAAAGAACACACAAACCCGCACAAATGATTAATGCCTCCCACACAAGCAATATATGTCCCCATAAAGGATTTTTATTCAACACCCCAATATATTAATTTGCCACCAAATATTAAAAATATTGCTTTGTAGGAACTTTAAATGCACCATCTGTCCAAAAAAAATATGCCCTAGATTATTAATAACAATCCACAAAAATTGAAATATAAACCCCAAAAATTTAGGTAATCGCCTAAATATTATAAAAGCCCGATGAATATTTAAAAATCCCCACAAAAAATATCAATCACCTTATAAATATTTTTCCCACAGCAAAAAAAAATGATGCAGAATGCCTCGATGATCTGGCAACTCACGTATACGTAGCCCACCTCTATTGGAATTTGTGACTGCCAAAAATGATGCCTCTAGTCTACAAATTAAAAAAACAGACATGTCTACAAATAAAAAAAACAGACACAAATTCGGCCGCTCATGTGTAGAAACAAATGCACTCCCAATTCCAAAAATAAAGGAATGGCATCAAATGATGAGCAGAGGGTTTTGACGAAGTCACATAGAGATTTTACGTAGAATGAAGAAAATTGTGCCTCTAGCCAATGCCAAGCTCGTGGGGCTGCACAAAATTTTATGAGCCCGTGGATTCACAATCAGCCCCCAAATCTTGGTCTTCGATGAAAATTGAGGCCTCTTCAACAAAAAATCAAAAATAATGAAAATTTGAAATTTAATAAATTTCAAATGCCAAAAAAAACTTTAGCAGGCAAAAAAATTACTCGAATCTCCTCGGCAGAAACTCTCCAGGAAGGTGGGAAGGTGAGCAGGAGGAGGAGCTCTAATACCATGTAGGATATGGAAGCTCCTTCCCAAGATCCTCAACTTGCAAAAACAAATCACCCTCACACATACACGAGAGAAGCACAAAGCTATTATGCCAAAACATCAAAATGATATTCATAAAATGAGATGAGATGATAAAATACATATTGTACATGCCTTTTAAAGACATGGAAAATGAAACGGGTGAAAAACTACCCAATATGGGAAAACTACCTAAATAATTATCCCTAAGTTAAAAACTTAACACTAACATCAAGAACTCATCCCAAAGAGATATCTTTAGGTGATGATGAATATGATCCTATTAAACTAAATCATTGGAAGCCATGGATGAAACAACATTAGGATTAAACAAAGTACGAGATGATGATGGAGATGAGATCTCAGTGCATGTCATCCAATTACACTACTCATCCCTAGATGATGTGTCCATACAAGACATGTTTGAATATGAAAAATAGATGTATCTACTAATATTTGAATATAAGAGTCCCCAACCTCAAGACATTGAATACAAAAAAAGAGAAACATGAACCATCTAAATTTGTAATATGAGTCATAAAAGCTAAAGAATCCAATAAAGGACCTCTATAGGAGGAGAAGGAGCATCAAAATAAGTCTCTATGTCATCACACTAATTGAACTCTTTCCATTTATCATGCACTATAGCTATACCACAACAATATGGTAAAAAAATTCAAAAGTTACAAGACAATTTTTAGCAAGTTTCTCTAGGATTGGAGATTCATTAGAGTCTCCAAAAATCTCCCAAATTTTGATACAAAGACCTCACAAGGGAACTCAATGTGAGTGGTGGTCTTCATGGTGTCAATGTCAACATAAGGGTAAATGCACAAAATTGGGAACCAAAAAAGTGGCCAAATAAAATTTAAAATAAAATAAGATATAATGCTAGAGTGTTATAATATAGTTGCATTATAGCTCAAAAATATTGAGCCATAATATGAGTGTATTATAACTCGCATTATAAACGTCATAAAAATAAAGAAAAATATTTGTGTATGCATGCTTTACTTTTTAATTTTCATTGGAATCGCATGCTTAGGCTTGAACTTGCATGTAAGGTCCCCAAATATTTGTTTTGTATAAAACTTACAAAAACAAGAAAATGTTTGCGCATTTTTAGCCATTAGAATAAAAAATGTCATGATGCTGTCAACTTCTCTCTTAAATTTCTAAATTAAGGTTTTGATTTTTTTTTTTTCCAGTGTCTTCATTTTCTAAAAACCCATGTATAATTTTTTTAGTGTCATTTTCAATCCACTCATTTAAATTAAAAAAAAATAAAAAAAATAAAAAATAATATTCTAGACTTCATTCTATACACATTAAAAAAATTGATTATTTTCCTCAAAACTAAGGAGGCACCATGCTCTTTTTTTTAAAGATGTGTCCACTATGAAAGTTATTAAGAAGCCATATATTCATTTAAAAAAAGTATGCATAGACTATGTAATGTTAGCTAAATTGTTAGTTAAGGGATTTTTGAAATACTTTTAAAAATTCAACATTTTAGGGGCAACACTACCAACAATATGTTATACTTTTCTTGCAAAAATAAAAACCACTTTGTGTGCTCACTATTTGACCCTATTAATCTACACCATTTTTTAAATAAAAAAGTTGTTTAAAAATAGATTCTAAACAATACTAGTTTTTATTTTGTCACATCTTGAAATTTAGAGCATGGCTATCTTGAATTTCTCATCCAAGATTATCTTTTGTTGATTTTAGAAAAGTAAAAAGTGGTTACTTTAAACCCCACTTTGGCCCCACATTTCCATGCACATACCCATAATTCAAAATTAAACTTAACATATATGATCAATCTTGTCTTGTCATACAGTCTACCAATGTAGAGTACTTATTTTGGGAACAAGTCCGTAGAGATGGGGGAAAGAGATTAAGCCATCTATAATGCTTTAGAATTCTTTCTCACTTGAACTTATAGTTTGTTCTTTCCAAGTCAATAATAGTTGGATGTATTCGAAAACTATGATTATGTCCTCAATTTTTTCACACAATAGACAAATCAACAAACTAAACCAACAAAAGAAAATATTTAACTAAAAATCACCCCTCAAAATTACACAATCATTAAACCCCCAACAAAAAATGATTTTGGAACATCATATTTAGTGCATGTATAATTGCTGCTTGCTAAAATGTGCAAAGTGATCTTGATATTTATGTGTTACATATGACAAAATAAGACTACAATACTAAAGTTATAGATCTACTTCAATCTACAACTTATAACAAGATCTAACAATTTTTCTATAATTTATGATAGACAAATTTATAAAAAAAATAGAACAAAAAGTTAATTTGAGAGCTTCTATATCACTCAATATTTCTCCAAATTCTTATTGTGATTAGTCTCAATGTCCTATCTTCGTTGATTCCAAAACCATATTTTTCTAACTTGTATGAGTCATACAACCTTCTACAAACAAGTTGATTTTTAGGAAAAAAAAATAACAACATAAATTCTCTATAGGTCTTGGGCCAAGTACTCCAATTCTAATGAAATGATAGTCAATCATATATCATATATTTTAGAGCCTTTTGGACACAATGGTAGGGTTATATTTGACCTAAAATTCTCAAAAAGGATGACAACTTATCAGATCTTGCAAGCACCTCCCAAATAAAAACCGTCATAGATATATAGGTCTAATCTCTAACTTGAACAAAATAAAAAGTAAAATCCACTATCTCAAAACACTTTGAACTCAATGGTAAACTTAGATTTTCTCTATTGAGATCCAAAATATACCTACAAATATGATATCTCTAGATCAAGATTTTTTGGGACTCTAGATTACCATTTAATGGAAAAGAAAACCATACTTATCTTTTGAGAACTTGACAAGATCTTTAATCCCATATCTTATGAAGTACTACCCTTAGACACTATCTTTCTCTAATACCATGTAATATTTAACTTTAAAGGTAGCTACCTAAGATCAAGAAAGCCTAAAGTAAAACACAAAGTACTCAAAAGATCGATAAGATAGAATAAATTATGTTTTAATCAAAAGATAGATTACAATGATATGCTTGCTTGTTCTAGAAAATTTTAATGTTAACATGATAATGTTGATTAAGTTAAGCTAGTGAAGTATATTGATGATATTGAAAATTATAGTGAGTTGTTGAAGATGATAGGTACAACTAGTTATTATTGAAGATGACAGTCAACTATTGTTAAAGATGATAGTCAATTGCTAATGAAGATGACAAATTTGTTGCTAAAGACATGTTTATCCACTTTCTAACTTATTGGAATCTTGGATAGAGTCAAGAAAAGTAGATTCTATTTTAGGCTTGTTTCTAGGAATTCAAGATCATATTAAGAAGCTAAAATTAGTTGTTTAGTTTTTTTAATGCTCTATATTTTGGTCTTATTTTAGATTTATTTACCCAATTTTAAAGATTGCATATAGGCACTTTACTTAGATCAGTTTCAATTCTTTTTATCAATTATTTTTTAGGAGATAAAATTATATATTAAAGGCATTATTGTTTGGTTTGTATGTAAGTAGAGTAAGAGGCTTTTTTAAGAAAAAAGAGCCACAAAAGAAAAAAAAAATAGCGAGTAAAATTTAGATTATAGTCAAACTCATTGAAGTCATTTTTTAAGAATTAATAAAAGTTTTATTTTGTTGTCTTAATTTCTAATTTTTGAGCAACCCCTATCTATTATTCGAATTAGTTGACACTCATATGAAAGTAAGAGGTAGATATATAAGATACACTACAAGGAGATATGAATTTACGACCATCATAAGATAAAGGAGATGTAGTCACATATGTGCACAAAGGAAAGTATAAGTCACATGATGCAAGTATAACCTATCCAAGTAGATATCTAGCTAAGTAAGCTTATCATATCTTAGGTGCATATAATGCAATAAAGTAATTAAATAAATACAAGAAAATAAAAAAAAATTAAGGAAAAAACCTAATTCATTTGCACATCATCTAGACTTATCAAGGAAAATTCATGTGAGAGCATCATAACAACATTATAGCATATTTGAATTTCTTCGCCAATTTAGTCATCATTCTAGGATTATTGCATACTTTCCTAGACTATCTTTGATCTTGATTCATCATCATTAAATCATTTACCCTATGGGTTTTGATCAAAGAAGAACAAATTCTTACTTAGTAATTTTCGTAATGGTGTCTCTCGACACCACCCCTCTTTAGACATAGGTATATCAGATAGAGGTAAATCACTTTTAGTTGACAAATTTTAGACATCATTCACACTGGGGATGTTCAAATCCACATGCCAATTTCACTTCCATAGGCATGGAGATCAAATCCATAGATGCGACCTCCAACCCAATAGTTGAGACAATAACATACCAGTTTCAAACATTTATCACAACCATTCCTTCATCAAATCTAAAACTAAATATATTCATTTAATTATCACATCAATTTTTATATTTCATTATAAATTTATCAATCCAAACTCTAAATTTTGAACTTTTATTATTTAATTGTTTGTCATATATATACTACTATCAGGTGGCTAAGAAAGTCCACACTCTTATTGATTCCAAAACATCTATGCAGCCTCCAAAATGCACATTTGACCATTTTATTAATTAATTAAAAATAACAAATCCATTATATTTAGATTTACAGTTAATTAATAAATACAGTTAAATGTACATTCTAATCATTGATTCAGCCAATTATTAGTAAACTAAATAATATATGTTTATACAGCTGAAACACCGACTCAGACAAAATCTGAATCTGATCCTGACAAGAACAACGTCCAATACAAGGGTCATATGCTGAACTTCTTCGGCTAAGAGTCAAGGACTAAGGGTATCCATTCTGTCAAATTCACTTGGGACATGAGCCATAAGCTAAACCTCTTTGGCTAAGAGTTAAGGACTGAGGGGTGTCCATTCTGTCAAATTCACCCAGGATATGATCGCGACCTCATCCCTTATGACGTCGAAGCCTTTCTTGCACTCAACAAGATTTGATTCCCTGATGGGCTCATTTAGAACCATTCAACTTCACCAACAGACCAAGGACCCATTGATTTTTGATAGATAATTTTATGTTAATATCTTTTTAGTTAAGAAACTGAAAGATATTTATTTTGTTAAAATTGTTCACAACAGCATCAACCTATCTTTTATATTATTCTTTTAAAAATTGAACCTTATGGCACACCTCAGAACCGTAATAAACCTTAATTAAGACAGTTTGTCAGGATAAATTTCATGTGGGACTGGCAAGATTGATTCGGTGGTCGAAATTCGTGAAGTTATTTAGTATGGGAGTAAAGCATACAGACCAGAATTACATTGAATACCCTGGCAAACACAAATGCTGGGGAACATTAATTGCTTTTCGCGTGTGGAATGTTGAGAGTGGAGGTCGGCCTTTTTCTTATCATTGCAATAACTAAATTCATATCATTGGCAAGAGCAGTGCTTCTACTGTCTACTGTATTCTCTGAAAAGCAATTAAGGATCTAAATTGTACCTTTGCATTTCATCGGTGAGACCAGAAACAAAAACAAGAAATAAAAAAGATTACCCTACTCTCCCTCTCTTCAATGCCATGCAACCTCCTCAGTTACCACTTTTTCATATGAAAGACTATTAGGTGTAGAAAAATTATCTTTAATTTGTTGAAAGACAAAATTATATAATTAAGTTGGATTTAAATTTGTGATCTGTATTTTATATGTATTTTCTAATTAGTGGATAGGTTACATATAGTGCGAGATTTGAGTCTGAAATGAGTCTCATGTTGCAAATCAGTTGAGTGGTCCAAAAACAAGTTTCAACTGCCATTTAATGGTAAACCAGTTGTCGTTTAATGGTAAAAGCCTCCAAAATATCAAGTAAAAGCTTCTAAAATCTCACTTATCATATAAAAGCCAGATAAACATTGATTTGACAATTGTACGAGAACATTCTATTTTCATTTACAGTATTTTTTGTCAATTTGATGGCAACTTTCTTTTTTCATTTGTATTGCTTTATGTTTTACATTGTATGCAAATATTTTATAATCAAATAATACTTAATTTATTTAAGAAAAAAAATTAGATTTGTCTAAATTTATTTCATTCCATTATTTAGCATTTATTATTAATTGTTTAATCCAATCACATGCAACTACAAGCATCCATGCACAAACACATACTCTCTAACATATTAACATACATATAGTTTTCTATTGGGGTAATCCTTGAACCTCCTTTAAGTGCAAGTGCTAGTTAATTTTATTGTTGAATACATGCATGATGAACACACTATATTTTATCAAAGAATAATTGATCTCCTTTTTGTTAAGAAATTAGAATAATCTGATGAGTGATATCAAAATGAGAGATTTATTGTTTAGTATATAGGACGAGACAATCCTCCCAAGAAATAGTTCACTAATATCAAAATTAGCAAGGGTCTCGAAGAATTTTTGTTATAGAATGTGATATATCTAAGAATTATTTGTGATTTTTAAAATTTTGCTTTGATAAGACTATAAAATAAGCAATTTTAAGATTAATTAAGTTTTTATTTTAAAAATTAGATTTCAAAAAATATTTTGTATTTGTAACTTTTTTTATACTTTGTAATGAGTTAAAATAAAATTACAATTGAAGAAATTGTTAGTCCTTTCAATAATGAAATAAAATATTGTATGAAACTATTGCCTTTTACAAATTTAAGAGTAGCATGATGAACTAGTAAAATTTCAATAACAAGCAAGAGATAGAATCTCTATTGTGTATATAATTTTTCATACGAAATATGTGTAACTTTTTTATGAATTAGTGTATTATATAACAATTTATATAAAGAAATATATTACAACACAATTATAGAAAATAAAAAAGAAAAAACAAGTAGATTAATATTATATATATATATATATATATATATATATATATATATATATATATATATATATATATATATATATATATATATATACATATAAAACTAGCAATCACACCTTGGTGTGCAATGGGTACACCAAAGAAGTGTGGAAGGTCAATTAGGGAATTTTTTGGTTTATTTATACATACATTTGTGTAGTATACATGAGGTCAATTGGTAGGTCATTTAGAAAATGATGTTGCTTGTGCAAAAAAGGTCTCAATAGAGAATGGATAGCTTTAAATCACCTATGCATCTACTTATAAGGATCCAGACACAACTAAAACAAAACTTCTAAATCGGGAAGACAATAAGGCTCCATTACCAATAGGATCATGTTATGTTTGCAATAGGGAGAGAGAGAGAGAGAGAGAGAGAGGTGGAGTAAATAAGAGAGAGATAGGGATAATGAGATATAAATAAAGAGGGAGAGGGAGAGATGGGAAGAGAGAAATAGAGAGGGAAAGAGTGAGAGATAAAGGAGGTGATAGAGATAATTAATAGAGAGAGGGGGAGAGATAGATAGATAGAGATAGAGATAGAGATGGGGAGGGAGAAAAAATGAGTGTGTGTGACTGAAAGAGACATAGAGATAGAGACAAGGAAGGAGAAACAAGGAGTGTGTGTTTCTAAGTGAGAGATTTTGAGATAGATATAGAGGGAGAGATAAATATAAATAGATAGAGAGGGAGGGAGAGAGAGAGAGAAATAGAGAGAGGATATAAAATTTGAGAGATATAGAAAGAGAGTGATAGTTAGAGAGGGAGAGATATGGATATAAAGAGGGAGAGATAAAGAGATATTTAGTGGGAAAGATAGAGGGGAAAGAGAGAAAGAGAGGTAAGGAGAGGTAAGGAGATAGAGATATGGAGAGAGATAGAGAATAAGATAGATATGGATATGGAAATGGAAATGGAGAGAGATAAATAGAGATAGAAAGAGGGGGAGACAAAGAGAGAGGGAGAGATGGAGTGATATAAAGATAAATATTTGAAGTTATATAGAGAGATGTAGAGAGAGGGAGATATATAGAGAGGTATATGGGGAGATATATAGAGATATATATGGTGAGATATAGAGAGAGAGGTAGAGGGAGGCAAATAGGGGGAGATGTATATAGAGATATGGGAAGAGAAAGAGAGAGATATCTATTTATATCTCTATCTCCCTCTCTATCTTTATATTTGTTATTATCTCTCAATCTCTCTTCCTCTCTCTCCCCTATTTATATCTATATTTGTCTTCCATTCTCTCTTCCTCTATCTTTCTCTCATTTCTTCTCTCTATCTATTTCCCTCTCCCTATCTTTCTCCTCTTACTATTTTTTCCTATCCCTATTTATCTCTCCCTCTCTCCTTTCCCTCTTTATATTTTGGTCTCTTTACCTCTATATATATTTGTCTCCTATTTCTCTATCTCTCTTTATATGACTATCTATCTATGTCTCTCCTCTTCTCTCTTTTCCTCTCTCTTCCTATCTCTATCTCACATGGGTGTTGCCACAATAATGGGTTACACTTTCCAGGACATCGTGATTTTTGCTTGATATCACATATTTTTGGAAAATATGATGATTTAAGCCTTTAAACATTCCATTTAAATGATTTTAATTAAAGAGGGTTTGATCAAACCCCTTGGATAGAACATCGTTAGTTTTAAACCATACCTATAATGGAGTCTCCTCTACACCTATCAAAATGTTGATAAAAAACACTTTTGATTTACCTTTTGGGTGTGTGTACATAAAACCTGCACAAACTAACAATTGAACAACAAAACAATGTCAAACATGTTAGAAAAGAAAATCTAATGCTCCCTGTGAGATTCTTTAACCAACTCAAGAGAAAACATGAAATAAACAAGAAACTAACATAATGAAGCATGCAATCTACATTAAACTAGCAAAACCTTCATCCCATAGGGGGAGTGGTGCTCCTTTGATTTGGAAAGAAGCCATTTCCCAATCCCTTTGATAATGTTTGATGTTGAAGATGATCCAAGTATGGAAAAATGGCTATAGTCTAGCTAAATTGCATGAAAATGATGAAATGCTATGAACTCAAATGGCTATAGTGATAATGCATGAAGTTATGAATCCATATTATGAAAATGATGCCTCTATTTATAAAAGCCAAGGGTTGAAGAATGAGAGGATTTGATGAATGTGGGATAAATTGAGAGCCAATGAGAATGTGTCAAGTGTCATAATTCTATTGGATGAGGGTGGAGCACATTTTGGGAAATGTGTGAGTGGAGGAGGATGGAAGAGAAGTAAATGTTGTTGGTTGAGAATTTGAAAATGGTGTAAGAGGAATTGAATGAGATTTGGGAGGATGTAAGAGGATTTGAAAGGTTATAAGAGAATTTATTGCAAATGTAAGAGGATGTGATAGATTTTTGAAATCCTTTGGAGGGAAATTGATTAAGAGGTGGTTGAGAGGAATATTCATCAGAATAGGCCTTTGTGAGGATAATTGAGGTAATTAAATAAATAGAAGAAATTGATTTTATGTGCAACCTGGTTAGTTGACCATAGTTGATTTAACTCTTGAAGAGTTAAAAGCTAGAGGATTTGATTAATGATGATTAGAAAGCTGATTTAGGATTAATTAATCTAGAATTAATTAATTGGAGTGATTTAGGAGATGTGCCATTTGATTTGATTGATTTTTAATCAAATGAGAGGATTAAGAGAGGATTTATTTAATTAAATAATTTGATTTAATTAAATAAGATGAATAATTAGTTAGAAGAAGGGTGAATTAATCAATAAATTTAATTATTTGATTAATAGGTGAATTTGTTGATTTTAATTAAATAATGTTGATTATTCAATTAAGTGATCAATTTGAAGTGATTTTAGAAGAAACATTTTTAGTTGATCAAAATCAGATGCATAGTATCAATCAAGAAATTTTACGTGTCTACATTTTGCCCCTCTTTGAAGTGAAGCACCTGTTGCATTAGTTCAAAGAATAGCACTACCATCATCAAAATTCAAAAAATTTCTAATTTTTTCAAATGGCCTACTACTGCCCTAGTGGAAGAATTACGCTGCTACTTTTCCCCCTCAAGAGATCAGGCAAAAATTACAGAATTAGGCCAAGCTCGCAAAAAAAGATTCAACGACGATTTAGAAGTGGAAAACAACCCACAGGATGCGAAATTAGGCTTACAACAACGATCGAATGGATCCAAACAGGCTATGTTCAGGAAAAAATGGATTAAATGGGTTAAAAAACCCTAAAAAAACCCAAAAAACCCTAAAAATTTTGCATATAAGGGGTTAAGAGGGTCATTTTCAAATCATTTGCTCACTTGCCTTCTAGAGATTCTACCAATTTTGCTTTGAGGTGTTGATGAAATGGTTATCATGTGCATCCCAGGCATTGGACGAACTGAGTTCATGAGTTCCAGAGGCCTCAGGATGTAGGACCCCCGGTACGCCTTTTGAAACTTTTCTAATTTTTCACATTTTTCATGCATTTATTAGGGTACCTTTAGGTCAGCCAAAAGTGGCTCTCTAGGGTGTCACAAATGTTACGGGTGATGTCGCTTTTGTAGATGTTGACCTGCGTTTGCAGTGGAGCGTTGCGTGGCACTCTAGTGTTCCAAAGTCGCACAAAAATGATGACTCGCCTTTGTAAGATAGTGTCGTGTGACCCTAGTAGGTTCTAGCATTGTACAAAAATGTCAACTCGCCTCTATAGGATTGGATCACATTTGATTATAGCACCACATTTGCAAGATGCATAGCGTTGCTTTTGCAAATACTGTGCCGCCTTTGAAATACCGACTCGCTTTTGCTTTTGAAGGATTTTAAAATTTTGAAAAGTTGTTTATTTTGCAATTTTTTGATGTCCTGTACATTCTAGTTGCAGGAGGTCCTACCGGTGCTCCATTCGAAGGAGCATAGGAGCCAATTTCTACGCCGAGGTAGGAATTTGTCAGATCGGGCCTTGTTTTTCCTTGGATCAATTAGGTTCGGTCACATTGTCTAGATGCCAGAGGTGCATATGCACCTCGCGATGATGACAACCCTAGTCGAGAGATGGCAAAGCGAGACTTGTTCGTTCCATCTATTAACTGGCGAGACCACCGTTACCTTGGAGGATGTGTGGCAGATCTCGATTCATGGTGAGTGCATCATCTATGACATCGAGGCTGGAAGTGATGCCATTTTTGCTTTGTTTAGTGTTGACTCGTACGAGGTGGAAATTGGCCATATAGACCTTTGCCGTTATGATCGGGGATTTCCCTTGATCTGACATTGTTCGTGGGTGCATTGATCTCGAGAGTCCTTGTTCTCGATTAGCAAGCCCGAGGATGCCATGTTGGCTAGGGGATTGTTTGGTCCCAAATTACAAAGAAGATGACTGTCTATGCCTGGGGGCTAGTCATCCTAGCCTCATTGTACCATGATATGCACTAGGTCATATACAATGGGGCCCACAACATTGGAGCGGGTGTCCCCCTTCTTCATGTGTGGGCCTACGAGCACATTGTTGTCTTGAGGCCGCAAATTGCAGATATTCAACTGACTGTGATGATCTTGCAGTGTACAAATATGGGGGATGACTACCCTCCACTTCACAAGTATCATAGGAATCCCGCACTGGAGGTAGGTTTTGGACAAGATGACAGTTTTCACGTGGAGGCCTTAGCTCCACTTTCTAAGATGGAACGATGATGATGATCATCTTTTCTACTGTCGACAGTCCTGATACATGCAGGGATGAGAGCATTACATGGTTGAGCGGTACCTCCTAGATAGGGTTGCACACCAATTCAGGGAGGTGCAGGATGCACCTGATGACACGCAGAGAGCCATCTTTGCCCGCAGGTCCAAAGAGGTAGCATGAGGATAGAGGATCCCACCCCAACAGGTGATTGATTATTTCAAGTAGCTGGTTATGGTGCCATGGGTGTACTTTGATGGTCCTACGGATGTAGGGATGACCCAGGCTTATGATGTGTATTGGCGGGCCCATGCCCCTATTTGTTTGACTTTACTAGTAGTGCCAGCCATGGGGAGAGGATAGGTCAGGGGACCAAGGATTGGCCAGGTTCCAGAATAGCCAAGAGGTTAGCCACAAGATGGATAAGGTAGAGGTGGGGATCACGATAGAAAAATCCCACCATTGGTGCCACCTATTGGGAAAAGGCCACCAGTCCAGCCACCACAACAACCATATATGCCACCGCCATGACCACCACTAGGTCCCGATCCTAGGGATGGTCAGATAGAAGTGTTGCAGGTGTAGGTACAGGTTCCTACAGGAAGCTTCGGCAGGCACAAGCCTAGATACAAACATTGGTCCAGGAGAGGGACCATGCTCAATAGGAGGTGGCGTAGGAGTACTAGATGAGGCAAGACTCTGATATGGCTCTTGCACTTGAGACAAGATGAAGGAAACAACTAGAGGCTATAGCTCAGCAAATTCAGGGACAGGCTATGGTTCTAGCTGAGATGTATGGTTGGGTAATGTAGGAGGCCTTGTATTACAAGGTCGTGTACTATAGAGCTGTGGCATAGGAGCAGAGGGAGCCAAATTTCTCCCACCAGGACCCATCATGTTGGCACATTAGGGTCTCACCATCAGAGTAGAGGAAACCATCACGGAGGCGGAAAAAGCGAGGGTAGCTCTAGATATTGATAGTACACAGAGACACACCTTTTTGTACAACCTGATTATGATGTGTATACATTCATTGGCTGAGTTTTTAGACTAGCCTCTTGTGTATTTGATACTATATATCTAATTCTGATGTATCATGACATTCAATTTTTTTGATATATATATAAGATGGCTTGCGATGCATTCATGTGATGTTATGTTTATTTTATTCTGTGTGATGTGTGTATATATATATATATGAATGGATGGATGCATGTAATGTTTATCTTATGATGTTATGCAATACTATCGATGTATGATGGATCTATGTGGATGAAAATGTATTTATGGATGATGTATGCAAGGAAATGATATGTTCTATTTCTTTTTCAGTATCTTTTCTATATGTATGATGCAAAATGTGATGTTCAGGTGGTTATGTGATGGATGATAATGCAAATGTGATGTTATTCCTAACTTCTTTTTCAATACTTTTTCATATCTGATGTATGTATGGATGATGCAACATGTGATGATGCCTATATGATTATGCAATGGATGTTTTATGAAAATGTATGGTTTATGAGATGCTTAGATTAACCAATCTATATTATGCAATGTATGTGAGATGCTTGAGGTTTTCTATTATGTATGATATGAATGATATGTAGTATGTTGACATTTTGTGGATGCAGAGTGGATGCATATATAGATGTTTTTGTTTCTAAATGTCATGATACCATGTTAGTATTAGTATTTGAGAAAGATAGAAGAAAGAGAAATCAACCCTTGACTTCGAGATGATATGATGATAATGGTAATGATTGCTTATCAGAGATTAGGGATATAAAGAGCTTACCTTATTTTTGATGACACAGATAGATACGATGCATCAAGGTATAAAAAACCAGGATGACATTGTACCTAGTGCGATGGAATTTGACTTGACAATTAGATAGGAGTATCCCTATTCACACCTGACATAGAAAACCCTATTTAGGATGCAGTTTAGATATTTAAAACATCTCATACCAAAACATAGAAAAAAAGAGCCTTCCTATGTGGTAAAAAAGATACCCAAAACACCCTCCCTACAAACCAAACAAAGTAAGCATAACCAAGGTTATATTACAAGAATATCCAACAAGCACAATAGATAAAAATATAATGATAAATGCCCCATTCCTTTCTCTCTAAATCTTTTTAGATAGACATCCTCAAGAGGTCATGGGAATAGGTGAATAAGATAAATCAACAAAACAAAGATCAAGTAAACAAACAAGCTAATATTCTTCATACCTCTATCCAAGACTAAACTACAGTGATGCTTGATGTTGATGTCCATTGTAGGAAGGATGCATCCTAGGACATAATGTTACTAGATTATTTTGAGACTAACTGGATGATGGGCTATTAGTACCAAGAGTTTACCAACTCTTTTACCTACTGACCTAGACTTGAGACCCTGGCATTTGAGTTTTCACTTTTGATTTGCCATACTTGTTTTTGATTGTTTCACCAAAGGTGGGGGTGATGTTGATTTATTATGAGTGGATGTTTATTTCGGGTGATCGTGAAACGAGATGGATGATTTTTTGGGTTTTTTGAATTTTTTTGGTGTTTTTGAAATGTTTTGAGGCTATTTTTGGGATTTTCAAGATGTTTTACAAATGTTTTGATTTTCAAAATTTTTAATGTTTTGGTGTTTTCTGAGATTTTTACCAAGAACCTAACCTAAAGACCTGTCCTAGGGGCCTCAAGGGCTAATGAAAGATTATCCTTTCCTACGTTATACATGCAGAGACCACGTAGTTTGACTGACATAAACTCCTTTATTGATGATACATGAACAAATGGATTGCTAATTTATTATGACAGACTCCTAAAGGACCGACCTAGGGTGTCTCAGGGGCACATTGATGATGGCCTTGCCTATGTTCAAAGCTTCAAGACCCGTAGTTCGACACAACGACTCTATTTTTGAATTTTTCTTGACTTTTTGACCTATTTTTGAGTTTTGAAATGTTTTGAATGTTTTTGGGTTTTTTGATTTTATGATGTTTTTGGATTTTCTAATTTTAAGGAAGACTTCAAGAATATACACGAATCTGATCCAATGTAGGTATAAGAACATGCCCCCAACATGGTGCGATAGACTAATCTGATATAGGTAGGATAAACTAACCTTAGGATGTGCCAAGTAGTACTAGGAGGGAACCTGATACAAACAAATGATCAAGCTATGATGCAGATGCGGATGGGTGTTAGAAGGATCAATGGAATGTGATGGATGAATGATGCAAAACAAGTCGTAGAGATCATGGTAGATGGAAAGTGCTTATTTACTCAAGGTGCCTGTTTGCCAAGTTTTCACCAAGGTATTTTCCCAGAGTGCCACCTAAGTGGTTTTCACTAGAGGAATTTTTTTTTTATTGTTTTGAATCCTTTTTCTAATTTTTTTTTTGGATTTTTTGGATTTTTGGATTTTTTTGTATTTTTGGATTCATACCTTGCAAGTTTAGGCATAATGTTTTTTGAGATGGGAGTTATTGATGGGCTCTTGTAAAGGCTCACCTTTGGGTTTTGACAACTGATATGCTCCTGATTTGTAGCTTGTTGTGATGATGAAGGGTCCCAACCAATTGGGTTCAAACTTTCCTTTGCTATCTGGATTTGGTACATTCTTTTTATTCTCCTTAAATACAAGCTCTCTAACTTGAAAGGTATGACTCCTGATCTTGTTGTAGCTCCTCTTGAGATAGTTCTAATAGAATTACATAGGTGATTCAAGGCATCCATGCACCGCTCATCTAGCAATTCTAGCTTGTTCAACCGTGACACCCGATATTCTTCATCAGTGATGAGATTCTACAATGATATTCTTAAGGATGGGAGCTCAATCTCAATGGGAAGGATGGATTTTGATCCATAGACCAAGGAGAAAGGTGTCGCACCTATAGGCATGCGAATACTCATTCGGTAGGCCCACAGGGAAAGATTTAGCTATAAGTGCCAGTCACAACCAACTTCATCGATTGTCTTCTTTAGGATTTTCAAGATGGTTTTATTTGTAGCCTCAACTTGGCCATTTCCCTAGGAGTAGTATGGATTAGAGAAGCGATGTTGGATATTGAATTTTTGGCATAGTTCTTGAACATCCTGGTTTTTGAAAGGTGTCTCGTTATCAAAGATAAGGGTCTGTGGAACACTGTAACAAAAAATGAGGTAGTTTAGGATGAACTTGGAAATATGATTCCCTGTGATGTAGGTCATTGGAATGGCCTCTACCCACTTTGTAAAGTACTCAGTGGCAGTAATAATGAACTTATGTCCATTGGATGAAGTGGGTGTGATTTTACCGATGAGATTGAGCCCCCATTGTGAAAAGGGCCAAGGTGTTATGATCGGTTGGAGCTCTTGAGCTGGTGCATGGATGAGGTCCCCATGCTGTTGACATTACAAACATTTTCAGACATAGTCACGAGCTTCCTTTTCCATTGTAGGCCAATAGTACCTAGTCCTCAGCAGTTTCTTAGCCAAGGTCATACAACTCGAATGTGATCCACAAATGCCATTGTGTACCTCAATTAAAGCAATCAAATCTTCCTCAGGGTTAAGGCATCACAAAAGGGTTCCTTCAATACTCCTATGGTATAGGGTGTCTTCTAAGATAACAAAGCGGGATGACTTCTTGACAAATGTTCTTTTAAGGTTCAGGGTGATATCAACATGAAGGACTCCTATTTTCAAGTAGGTGTAAATTCATGATACCAAGGGTCACCAGGACCAACAATTTTACACATGAATTTGGACTCCGGTACCTCGAAGGCTGGTATGAGAAGCTACTCTACTAGAAATTCATGTTTATGGACATTGCGTGGGATATCTAGTAGCGATCCAATTATTTCCATAACATTTGTTGCTTTGTTGTTTTCCCTGGGTATTTGCTCAAACATGATGTCAATGAAGAATTCTTTGAGGCTTTCCACCATTTTCTTGTATGGATTCAATTTGTCATCTTTTGTTTGCTATTCATCATTGACTTGGTTGATGATAAGCTATGAGTCTCCATAGACCTTGAGTGCCATGATCTGCCATTGGACCACAATTCTGAGTCCTATAACAAGAGCATCATATTATGTAATGTTGTTTGTGCAAGGAAAAGACAACATATATGACTATGGTATGCAATCCCCTTGTGGTGTTATGAAGAAGACTCCAGCTCCTGACCCATGATGTGTGTAGGATCCATCAAAATATCACTTAGGTTAAAGATTACTCATTGGGAAATTTGGATACCAGTGGGTTCTCTGAATATATCGGTTCCTCTGCTAGCTAGTCTACAATTACTTGTCCCTTAATGGCCTTTTGTTCTACATACTCAATGTCGTGTTCTATTGGGATCATGATCCATTTAGTTGTTCTCCCTATGAGTGTTGCTTTAGAAAGTAGATACTTGAGAGGGTCTATCTTGGCAATGAGTTTTATCTAATGTGCCAACATATAGTTGTAACATCACGAAAACAAAAGCGGATTAAAGCAACTCAAAGTGATAAAATCTAATGTAATCTAAAGCTAAACGAAAAAACATAAAAGAAAGCATAAATGAAAAGATCTCACCAACCATCAATATAGTTCCATGAATAACCTCTATTGTCCTCCATTTTTCTGTGATAGTATTCTTGTCCTCAAATTTTCGGTATGTGTGGAAGTATAGCCTCAATAGATGTGATAATAGTGAAATATCAAAGATTATAAAACAAGTGCTCCAAAAGTCATCATATTTCAGAAGGAGAGACAATGATGAAAGTTAGGTCAATTTATAGAAAATTGATTGTTCGAATGACAGGATCAAATTGAAAGATAGACGAGCGATTCAGATTAAAAGATTCGACATGCATTAAGATAAGTGTTAGTACTGACGTGAGTGATAAAACCTAAAAATAGAGATCAAGATTAAATAATGATTTAATCTCTAGTTGAAAGTATTCAAAAATTAGAAGAATAAAGATTGCATGAAAAGGATAAAGATAGAATAAAGGAAATGATATGTTTGAATGCACACATCAATTAATTAATTAAATAAAGTTATTTAATTAATAAATTTCTACATGCATGAGAATTAAAACTAGATAACTGACTGGTTAAGACTGAGAGTCCATTTGTCAGAGACAATCAAACATTAAATCAGGAGATGACTGACTGACTTAAATAGATCTCGAGTTAAGTGTGAATGAATAATTAGATAACTTAAACAATTATCTAAATATAGAAGAATATGTCCAAAATAAGCTTTTATGAATTAAATGATTATTTAATTCAGCATTCGACATTTAAGGATTAAATTAAATAAATAAAGATTTATTTAATTGACTCGAGAAAAGATTAATGAATAATTAAATAATTCAAGTATTTATTTAATTATAGTTGAAAGTGTGATAAGGATCAATTAAATAATAATTAAATAAAGAACATTTATTTAATCAATCAAAACTAAATAAAGATAATATGAATTAATTAAATAATTAAGTTTATTTAATTAATAGAGGAATAAATGTTATAATGAATTAATTAAATAATTAAAAGTTATTTAATTAATAGCTGAGAAAGGACTTTAGAGAATAATTAAATAATTAACATTATTTAATCATGACCATGAAAATACGAATTATGAAGAAATTGAAGTCGCAGGCTTAGACCAAATTTCAATGTCTGCATTTTGCCCCTCTTTGATTCAATGTAATTTGGGCATTGTGTCAAAGAAAATTGATCAGAAACATGCCCCAGTCCTACCCAGAAGTTTGATGGTGTTGACAAAAATTAGTTTGGAGGAAGTTTGATAGGTGAAATAGTCGTTAGAAGATGGAAAATGGTGCATCCAGTATAGAAGATTTGAAAAATGCCACCAAAAACCCTAGGTATAAATACAAATTGGGTGGAAAACCCATTCATTTTCACCTCTCAAGTTTAGAAATTGTGATTTTGTGCTCTGGAGTTCTAGCAAAAATGTCACATGTTCCCCACTCGTAGAATTGTGGATATCACATTCAGACATTTAGACGCTCTGCAGACGCAGGACCCCCATTAAGTACTCAGACACCATCTTTTGAAAATTTTCATTTTGCGCATTTTTAGGCATTTATTTCATTTTTTTTTGTCATGCATCACTTTTATATCACCGCCTATGCACGCGTAAACGACGCATCTGTCATCGGAATGCCACATGTGTAAATTCACGTATAGGCTAGCATAGGGATATAATTAAATGAACGCATTTGTACTTTAGTTCACCACATGTGTAGATTTAGACCACATGCGATAAAACTAGTAGCGCATTAAAAATAGTGGCACACATTTGTGATTTTGGTACACATTTGCATATTTTTATGATTGGTTTATTATGCACCACATGTGTAGAACATGACACATATGCATGGTTGATTAGATGTGATTTCAATTTTGACGCATTTGCATAGTTTGAACGCATCTGCATGATGGCACGATGCATATGATGTTTTGTGACACATTTGTAAAGTTTAATGATGCATTTGGCTGGAATTTTTTTTTTTTAAAATTTTGGACTATAAGAGGTTGTTTGTTTTTTAACATGAGGTATGCATTATTCCATTGCAGGTTGTATTGGATCTGATTTACACGAGGGAGTCTAGACCTTTTACTTTTGACTTCCGGGATTAGCTGCGGAGTGGGGAGAGACAGTTCCTCTGGCACCTGGGTTTACATCATGTTACCTACATTCCCACTATTCAGGCAAACCGAGGTTTGTTGACTGCTATTTGTGAGCGGTGGCACTCGAGACGTCTTCATTTCATCTGCCTACAGGTGAGGCCACTTTCACATTAGAGGATGTATATAGGATTTTGAGGCTATCAATTAGGGGTGCCAGGGTTATGTATGATGCATAGAGGGGTTTCAGTGAGATGTGTAGATATTATCCTCATCATGACATTAGACAGTTAAGGATAGACCATTATGAGATTAGATGGCATGTCCTAGCTGATATATATGATAGGATAGATTGTATGTTATGTACATTGATTGGGGGGGTAGTTTTGTCTGATTGCCGAGGTCATGGATTTTCTGTGGGATGGGGGGAAATGCTAATGGGTATGTTAGAGAGATGGGTAGTATATGCATGGGGTCCATGTTTGCTCGCCATGTTATATTTTCATTTGCATGATATAGCATATAGAGAGGGACATTCGATGAGATGTGGTACCATGATACTCATGGTATGGGCGTGGGAACACATTGCAATATTTCGTCTGCTTGTTATAGTCGAGCTGCAATAGGGAACTCTGTATGCCTTCCATTATGTGGGGGAAAAAACCCAGACACACATAGGAGACACTAGTTATTACAAACATGCCATTGACATGATGGTACAGTTTATTTGGAGACCTTACATGGATTGCGCACGATGGCCGGATGAGGATGGACACTTGCTCTTCTGCAAATAGACGCAGTACTTGATTGGTAGGACTATTTCCCATGTTCATATCATTGAGAGGCATCTTTCGGATAGGGTCCTGAGATAGTTTGGTGAGGTTCAAGATGAGCCTCGAGGACAAGTGAAGTATGAACAATCTTCCAGGGAGGTTAGGTTGTGGGGACTAGAGGTTCCCATTGCTACAGCTGAGGCAGATATTGACGCGTTATGACTGGTTCAGTGGGGATGGAGAGGCAGAGCAACTGATCCAGGGAAGACAGATGTATATGATGCATGGTGGGCTAGTCACAGACCAGTTCCATTTACTAATCCAAAGTAGGATGCACCTATAGAGAGGCATGGGATAGGACCTCAGGGCAAGCATGGTAGAGTCAGAGGTCGTGGTGGTAGAGGTGGGAGAGGTGATGGCGGAGATGGGGGAGGAGGAGGTCGGAGGGGTGGTGGTAGGGGTTGACATGCTCGTAGAGGATGAGGCCCACATTTTTCACCCATCTGGGAGGAGGAGGGAGAGGCCGAGGATGTGCCCATGCTTGAGATTGATAGGGGAGAGGAGGATGTTGATGTAGGGGTTGGTGGAGAGGAGCATGTAGCAGATGAGGACATTTCCAAGGAGCATGTAGAGGAGGAGATGGTTAGGGAGGAGGCGGAGATAGATGCTCTTGGTATGCTCGTTGGATACCAGGATGACGATGAGGATGAGGAGGAGATGAATGACCAGGAGCGGGAGCTCCAAGATAGGACTCTAGAGGATTGGGATGATGATGGGAGAGAGCAACTGCGACAGGAGGATACAAGTCCTGTTGATCAAGAGGTAACAGATCTACGGGCCAGAGTAAAGTCTCTGGAGGAGGGAATGAGGGCTTTGATGGCAGAGTAGGACTCACTGTGGATTAAGAGAGACATGGCATATATGGACAGGGATCAGGCCATAGCTTGGAGACAAGAGACCAAGTAGAGATTTACAGAGATTACAACTCTTTGTAGTGGGCCAGCTACAACTTTCGCATGGGAGTTAGTCAAAGTAGGTGAGAGAGCTACCTATTACAGGGATCTATATGAGGGAGAGGTTCCTCCTGAGAGACAAGCTC
The DNA here is from genome assembly GCA_007258455.2 of Sequoia sempervirens. NCBI lineage: Eukaryota > Viridiplantae > Streptophyta > Pinopsida > Cupressales > Cupressaceae > Sequoia > Sequoia sempervirens. Next base: position 244,391,624 of record VDFB02193867.1, on the reverse strand, counting down.
CTAGTTACTCTCAGGCACACAGTAGTAGGTCACAGAGTAGGACTCAGAGGACAGAGGGGGTTGTGGGACCTCCTAGGATTGGGCCATATGACAAGCCTCCTTCTGCACACCGGTTATCAAGATCTCATCGTCAGTCACCTCCACATTCTCCACATGGGAGTAGTGGGAGGTCTGGATAGAGACATGTTATGATATTTATTGATGGACATTGTATTTTGATCATAAAGCTCGCAGGCTTCATTTTTACTGATACATTATGACATTGTGATGTGCCACTTTTTGAGCAATATATATATATGATTTTGGCGGCGATTCCTATGAGATATAGTTATATTTATGATTATGCAGTCGTCTATTTATGCATGTGTTCTATATGATATGCACATGTTATGGATGATCATATCTACATTATGATGTTGATTCTATGTGATAATGTATGCATTTATTTTCTATGATATCGATGGATGTTATGCATGGATCCGATGTTCATGATTATGAGATGCAACATGATATATTTATTTACAATGCTATCTATATGTGATGCTATATTTTTGATGATGGTGGATGTATTGTGATGCATATATTCACAACTATTATGTACATGCAATTCTTTTGTTATGTAATCTATGATGATGAATGCCTATTATGCCATGATTTCCTAGATATGATAGATGGCTATATTTTTTGTGTTTTTGAAATGAAGGATATATTTATGATTTACAATGTCTGATATTTACATTATGTTTCTAACATGAATTCATATGTAGGATGCTTTATATTTTGTGTGTCACAGGACTCTATCATAATGCAAGAAAGAAGAAATGTTAGTGCTGAAAGGAAAATGAATAATAAAAGACATGGATGTTAGTAAATAATACAAAATGGAGAAAAACACCATGATATGACATAGATCAAGGTGTGCAAGGTCATCCACCTGCTAACAACAGACAGTCATAGACAAGGAATGTCCTAACTCATACTAAAGGCACAATTGCCCCGGTCTTTTTGTCAAGACAAACCACATACAACAAACAAATAAAAGACAAGTCATGAGACATCATCGCTCCTCTAAATCCTTCATGGGACATCCTTGAGGAAACTAGTAACATGAATCATAAATAAAATTTAAAAGACAGTCGACAAACAATAGTCAAAGAAAACAGAATTTTGATACATTGTTGCTTCTCTAAATCCTTCATGGGACATCCTTGAGAAAGCTAGTAATAGGATTCCAATCATAAAGTCAAATGAAATGATAAGATGAATAAGCAACAAAGTCAAAGCCAGTAAAATATTTGCCAAAATTTGATCTATTTGTTTGATTGTTTTGATTGATAAGATGATTAATTGATAAAACCTAATTTTAGGAGAGACACATACTGGATAAGACGTTGATTTTGGTTTCGATGTTATGACTATCTATATAAGGCATGACAAAAGCCTAGTTTCAGAAAAAATAAATACCAGATAAGACATTGAGTCTAATGTCATTGATGTGTTAACCTGTGTAAGGCTATGATGATTGTCCGCTTAATGTCTATTTCTGAGAAGGACACATCTTGTATAAGACATAGGTTGATTGTTTTGATGATGTATGTTTTTAGGAAGGACATCCTATAGCAGACATAAGTTTAAATGTTTTTGTTTGTTGCTTTCGCAAATTTGTTTGATTTGACTTGATGACATTGTTGACTTGTCCATCTTTTTTGATGCATGACTTGATGTGATGTGCTAACAATTGATTGTGTGTGACGACAAACCCTAAAGGACTGACCTAGTGCAGCCTCAGGGGCTCATTGATTGATGGCCTTGCCTATGTTATACATGTAGAGACCTTGTAGTTTGACTAGACTTTGACTGAAAAGACTGATTGCTCAAAAGGCTTGAATTGTATGAAGATATCTGGCGTGTGTGGTAGTGAATGTGACAAACCCTAATGGACTAACCTAGTGCGGCCTCGGGAGATCATTGATTGATGGCCTTGCCTACGTTATACAACACATATACCTCATAGTTCGACATGACCAATGACCTTGTCTTATAGACAAATGGATTGAATCATAATTTTATAAAGACAAACCTAAAAGGACTGACCTAATGCCTTAGGGGTACATCAGCAGATGGCCTTGCCTACGTCTAGTCGTAGAGGCAACGTAGTTCGAAAAATGATAAAGACTAACAAGTGTGACTGACTCTGACTTTGTTTTTTGGATTTTTGACATGTTTTGATTTTTTTTGTCTTTTTGAAGTTTTATGATGTTTTTTTTAATTTTTTCAAGACATTTTGTGATGTTTTTGGATTTTTTGATGGTATCATGTCTTCAGAACAGCCAATGTAAGAACCAATATGATGTAAGTCAAGTGCTTGCCCCCAGTCGAGTATAAGACCAATTTATTATGAATAAGATGGGATGTGGGATACGAAGTGCATTTGATGTCAATCGTTCCAAGCTATGGAAAAGACAACAGCGATGGATGGGAAAGATATGTGATATGCACAGGGATAGGTGGTATGTACAGGGATAGGTGATATGTACAGGGAAGTCAAATTAGAACGATAGTAGACAAAGGAGCAAAGTCAACTACACATAGCGCCTGTTTGCTAGGTTTTCACCATGGTACTTATCCAAAGTGCCACCGAAGTGGTTTTCACTATTGGACGACTTATTTCTCTTTACTATTTTCTTCATTTTCATTTTTTTTGATGTTACCAAGATGCCTGTTTGCCAGGTTTTCACCTAGGTAATGATTTTTTTTATTTTTATTTTTATTTTTTGTATTTTTGATAATTAAGACAAGGCTCTTAGAAGTTATGCGTAGAACTTCTTTAGATGAAGACTATTGATAAGTGCTGACAATCGTTCTCCTTCAGGAGTAGAGAGTTGATATTCTCCTGATCCAAAAGCTTCTATGACAATGTAGGGTCCTAACCAGTTTGGTTCAAACTTTCTTGGTTTTTCTCTTTTAGCTTGATTCTTGGGATTTTCCATTAAGACTAGGTTACCAATGTCAAAATTTCTATTCAAGACTTTCCTGTTGTAGCTATGACAAAGATGATTTTGATATGCTTGGAGATGATCTAATGCCTTTTGTCTTCGTTCATCTAGGAATTCTAGATCATGTAGTCTTGAAACACAGTACTCTTCATTATCAATATGCCCTTTCAAGGATACCCTTAAGGAAGGAATCTCGACCTCAATAGGAAAGATGGCCTCAAAACCAAATACTAAGGAATATGGAGTGGTGCTAGTGGGAGTACAAATGCTTGTGCGGTAAGCCCATAAGGATGGATTTAGCTACAAATCCCAATTACAACCAACATCATTGGCAACATTTTTGAGGATTCTAGTGATAATTTTATTAGATGCCTCAACTTAGCCATTACCTTGTGGGTAATGTGGGGTGGAAAAATGGTGTTGGACAATGATTTTTTTAGTGGCTAATATTCACCAATTGGCTAATAGTTGAGATTTGGGAATCCAGAATTAGCTAATAGTTTGAGCTACAACATGACTTGAATCGCCTTAATTTTACAAAACTTTATTATAGTCTTATTTAAATCGCCAAATAATTTATTTTATTAAAAAATTTAACTCAAAAATTTGCCACAATATTAGATATATGATTAGATCAGATTCGCCTAAATTTTATAAATTATAGTAGAAATCTATATTAATTCACCAATAGTATATCATAATTATTAGTTACTTTAGGACCATATTTATAATCTTTAGTTTCCACCATTTATTTATAATATAATATAATGCCCTTGTTGTCTTCCACGAGGTAAAATGTACCCATGTCCTATAATACTCATGGGGCCAACAATTTTGGGTCTTATGAGCATTATAGATTATGGGTAAATTTTACCTTAGAGATTACAATGAGGGTAGATAGATCAATGATCTAAAAGCAATTGTGATCCCCATGAGAATTACAGATCATGGGTACATTTTACCTTGTAGAATATAATGAGGGCCATTATATTATATTTTAAAACAATGGTGGAAAGTAAATATATAGTCTACCCTTTCAAACCATTGATAATTTCCACCCTCGGGCCCCTATTTTTCCAAGAGAATTAATTTAGATTGGATAGATTCTTCATCATAATTAATGAAATTTCCTATTATTTTTCAAGATTCGCCAAAATTCTCTACAAATTTTTTAGTGATGTAAAAAAATTGCTAATAAAATCAATATTTTTTTTGAAAAAAGGGAAAGATTTGCCAATAGAAATTAATAAGTTTTCCTCAAAAAATGAAAGATTCACCATAATTTTAAATATTTTTTTTAGGGGAGTTTCTTAAAGTTATCATTGGTGTTGGATATAAAACTCTTCACAGAGATGGCAGACTTCTTGGTTCTTGAATGGACAACCATTATCTGTGATTATGGATTGAGGGACACCATACCAACAGATGATATAGTTTAGGATAAACTTAGAAATCTGTGTGTTGGTGATGTAGGTCATGGGAATAGCTTCAATCCACTTGGTGAAGTACTCAGTCACAATGATAATGAACTTATGGCTGTTAGATGACGTAGGATGTATCTTTCCTATGAGGTCAAGTCCCCATTGGGAAAAGGGCCATGGTGACGTTATGGGATGAAGCTTTTGTGCTAGTGCACGTATTAAGTCTCCATGTACTTGACATTGACGACATTTCTTGACAAAGACATATGAGTCCTTTTCATGGTAGGCCAATAGTAACCCAGTCTCATAATCTTCTTAGCTAAGGTAGGACCAATAAAATGGGATCCACATATACCATTATGTACCCCATGCAAGGTTGCTTGTGCTTCTTTAGTATTGAGACATCTCAATAGGGTATTGTCTAGGGCACGTCTTTATAGGGTGTCTCTGATGATGGAATACTTGGCTGCCTTACGGATAAGTGCCCTACGTTGGTTGTTGGAAAGGTCAGGGAGTATGATCTCTGCATGGAGGTAGTCATATATGTCCTTATACCATGGGGAATTGGGACCAACAATCTCACACACCATCTCTGAATCTGGGATGTCATAGGTAGGGACCAAAAGTTCTACCAAAAACTTGAATTTAGGCACATTGCTAGGCATGTCCAAGAGTGAAGCAATAGTAGCCATAGTGTCAGCTGCCCTATTTAGAACATTAGGTATTTGATGAAAGTCAACCTTGTCAAAGTACTCCTTGAAACTATCTACCATGTTTTTGTAGGGAGCAATATTTTCATCCTTAGTATCATAGTCATCATTTACTTGTCAGATTACCAGTTGAGAATCACCATAAACCTGTAGGTTCTTGATCTTCCATTTGACTGCCATGTGTAATCCTATCACAAGAGCCTCATATTCTGCTATGTTGTTGGTACATGGAAAGGAAATCCTAAATGACTTTGGAATAAAGTCACCCTGTGGTGTGATAAACAATATACTAGCCCCTGATCCATGATTTGTATGGGACCCATCAAAGTATAATTCCATGTCATGCTCATGTCAAGAGTGAATATGAACTCATAAGGAAAATCTGCAACTAAAGGGTGATTTTCTTGTATCGATGCATCAACCAACTGATCAGCAATGACTTGTCCTTTGATAGCTTTTCTCTCTATGTACTGGATATATAATTCACTAAGTATCATTACCCATTTGGCCAGTCATCCTGCCAATGCTGCTTTGCTAAGAAGATATTTCAGAGGATCTATCTTTGCAACCAACATGGTTTGGTGGTTTAGCATGTAGTGCCTAAGTTTTTGAGTAGCAAAAACTACTGCAAGACAAGCATGTTCAATGGTACTATAATTGATCTCATAACCTACCAAAGTGCAACTAATATAGTATACTGCCCTTTCATGACCCTCATTGTCATTCTGTGCAAGCAATGCTCCTAGTGCCGAGGTAGTAGTTGATATGTAAAGAATCAATGGTCATCCCTCAATAGGTGGAATTAAGACTAGTAGTGTGAGTAGGTAATCCTTAATTAGTTGAAAAGCTTCCTGGCACTTACCTTTCCATACAAAGGGTACTCCTTTTTTGAGTAAATGTTGAAAGGGATGTGTCTTATCTGCTAACTACACCATGAATCTTCAGATGGATTGCAGTCTCCCTTGCAATGTCCTTAGCTAACTGAGATTAGTTGGTGGAGGCATGTCTATGATAGCTTTCACTTTGGATGGGTCCACATCAATGCCTCGTCTAGAAATGATATACCATAGCAGCTTTCCTGATTTCACGCCAAACACAAATTTCTTTGGATTTAGTCTCACTTTATACTCTTCTATCCTTTGAAAAATCTTGTCTTAAACCTATAAATTATTAGCTCTTATCACTAATTTAGCTATAAGATCATTGGCATAGTCCTCCATAATATTGTGTATGAGGTCATGAAAAATAGTTGTCATGGCTTGTTGGTATGTTGGTCCAGCATTTTTGAGTCCAAAGGGCATGAAATTCTAGAAATATGTTCCCCATGGACAGGTGAAAGTTGTCTTAGGTTGGTCTTCAGTTGCAATTCTGATCTGATTATACCCTAAAAATCCATCCATAAGGGATAATATCTCATATCCTACTATCATGTCCACTATCATGTCAATGTTCGGTAGAGGGAAGTCATCTTTAGGGAAAGCCTTGTTGATATCTCTAAAATATGTACAAATGCAAATGCCCCTTGTTGGTTTTGTGACTAGTTCTAGATTAGAAATCCAGTCTGCATAGTCAATCGATCTAATGAAGCCAACATCCAACAATTTCTTTAATTCAACCTTGACTAGTAGAGCAATCTATGGGTGCATTTTCCTCAATTTCCATTTCACTAGTTTTACACCTGGTTGTAAGGGAAAGTGATGTAGTACAAGTTTAGGATCTAGCCCTAACATGTTAGCATACGAACATAAAAAGTTGATTTATCTTTGTGTGAAGAAGTTGTGAAATTTGGGTTATTCTGCTTCTGACAATGATGTTGCAAAATAGACTAGTCAGGGATTCTCTTCAGTACCTATGTTGACTTCCACAAATTCTTCAACTAACATGGGTGACTTTTCCTAACCAACTTGGAGAATGTTCAAACATCCATCCTTAGGTACCTCAGAGATGTTTTCGTCTTTGAATGTGTCCTTATTTTTTCCTTTTCATTGTCTAAAGGCGCCTTTCAGTTTTCACCTAGAGACTCATCATTTTTATCTTTTTAATTCTTTTTATTATTTTTGCGACTGGAGGGTTGAACAGATTCCCAAAAATATGCCATATTGTCCAATTCTATGGTAAATCCAACCTTATGATCCCCACTAGGTATTCCTTCTCGTAGTCCCAGGAACTCAAGAATTGCTTCGTCATTCTCAAAGATATCTAAGACGAGTGTGTCTTGTTGATCCCAATCGATGAGCTATGGGTATACTAAGGGCATGTCGTCATCAGAGGTGTTAACGTTCAAAGGGGTCAAGGTAAAAGTTGAGTTGTTCACATAGTTACAAAGGTTTCTTACCAAGTCCTCTTTGCTCTTTTGCTTGGATCTAGGTGGCTTCTGAGGCGGGCATAATGCCAATGTGTGGTTATCTGAAGTGGATTTGTTAGGTTCCCAAGAGGTAGGATCAAGAGATTCCCAATAGTAATGTTTAAACCATTCATCTTTTATCATATTCTTCGGTGGATAGGAATTCAATAGATTTAATGAGGATTTAAGCATTAAGTCAAGTTCTCTAAACAATTTATCAAGGTCCATGACAGAGGTGGAGGATAAGGAATCCCACTCATATTTGTTAGAGTCAGGGGAATCACAGTAGGGTTGCTCAGATGGTTCATTAGATGTATCAATATCTTCTGAACCACTTACTTCCTCTAGTAAAGGTGATGTGGTACTAGGAATGCTAATCTGGATAGGTTGAAACCCAAGCCCTAGGCCCTTCGGCCATTTAGAAATAATGATAGGTTTCATCCTCCCATCCTGATGTAAGCCTAAGCCACTATGTCCATTGTATCCCTTGCTTTGCATTATGGTAAAACCTTTTCCATATTGATCTGTAGGTATTTGAGCACATGGAGGAGGTTCTTCATTGTCTTCTCTATATATTCAAGAGGTCACATCATCTTCATTGATGGCTTCTTTACTTAATTCTCCCCATTTTGTGAATGTTGTGGGAGGGATGTGTATGGTGACCTCTGATTGTCTCCTATCTGTTGTAGGTAAACTATATGATTTAGGAGGAATTAGATGGATAACACAATAAGATATCTTCATGTGATATTCTCCACAACCCTTGTCTTGGATCTCGACCCTAGGAGTGGAAGGTAGTGATGATGGAGTGGATGTTTTAGAGAGAGTGGATGGATCGACATAGTGAGATGAATTGGATGATGAAGCTTCTTGGTTTATAGGCACCTGGCGTTGGGGGTATCTCTTGTAGATTAGTTCAATATTGGAAATGATTTGGGTCACCATCTATTGTAATATCAGTGCCATTGTAGGGGAATTTTAGACATTGATGGTAGGTAGAAGGGATTGCCTTCATAGCATGAATCCATGGTCTGCCTAGCAGAAGGTTGTATGGGAGGGTGAGATCCAAGACTTGGAAGTTTGTATCCATAACTGCGGGCCCAATCCTAATGGGGAGTGTTACCACTCCCTTTGACTTTCATTCTTCATCGTCATAAGCCTTAATGAAAATGATTTTGGTGGTTTCCACACACGCCTCTGAGAAGCCTAAAGCCTTAGCTAGTTTTAAAGTGAAAAGATTTAACCCTACTCCTCTGTCTACCAAGACTCATCTGAGTTTCATTTTATGAACAAGGACTTCAAGGTGTAACTGATCATTATGATTTGTTTTCTCGATTGCATAGTCTTGTTTGGAGAAGGTAGCATGATGATTGTTGGTTAAGTAGCCTACCATCTCCTAGAAATGATTGACATCGAGGTTAGTGGGGACAGTCGTGCTTTGTAAAGCCTTGTCTAGAATGGATCAGTGATCAAGGGAGATACACAACAGTTCCAAGATAGAGATTTGGGTTGGGGTTTTCCCCAGCTGGTCAAGTAAGTTATACTGTAGCTTGGAAGTCTATGGTGTCTGGTGTGATGGAGGACCTTGGATGGTGATTTTGGTTCGATGAGTGTTGACAACACACTCGGGAGTTTTATTTATGGTGATCATGTTGACATGCTCATTGATAGCTCAGATATGATTTATGATTGGGCCACTATAATCATGCTTAACACTAACATAGTTGGCTGCAGTATTGGTTTTGTTACCTGAACTGGGAGCCTTTCCTTTCCCATGGTCATGTAGTGGATCAGAAAATACCTTATGATCTATGTTTGAAGATGTCAGTTTCTATCCACCTACTTGAATAATTTTGTTCTTAACAAAATCCTGTATGATGTTTTTCAGTTGTCAAAAATTTTGTAGGCTATGTCCTTTAGTCTGATGGAAGTCATAAAAGGAATTTTCATCCCACCAGAATGGTTTGAATTGCTCTGGGTTGTATTGTATTGGCTCTTGAAGCTGTATGATATTGTGTTCTAATAGTTGTTTGAAGATCGATTCAATGGGTTCCCCTAAGGGAGTGAGCTCACGTTTTGGAAACCTCCTTTGTTGTTGTGGTCATTGGGTGTTTTGGGTAGTGTTGGGAGTTTGATTGAAGGCATTGAGTGTGTTGGTAGAGGGGTTATTTCCTCTAAGTGTGATGATTGGACCTACTTGTAAGGTTTTAGCATCAACGACCCCATCATTGGTAATGTTTTTGTTCCGAGACCAAAACTTGTTTCTGTCATTGGGGGTGTTTTGCATAGGGGGATTTCTGTTGGGTACCTTGAATTCCCCTTTGTCTATGAGTCATTTCTCTAGTATGAGGCCCTTTTCCACTAGTTCTACAAAGGATGTGCAGCAATGTACTATCAATTCACTTCTCAATTTTGGGTTAAGGTTTTCCTAGAAGATAGTGACCTTCTATCTCTCAAGTATCTCAACAGGACATCGGTTGGCTATAGTTCTCCATCTTTGGAAGAAAGCGATAAAAGTTTTTCCTTCATCTTATGTAGTGTGACATAAGGTTGCTATGTTGATTTCGTGGTCAATGTTAAAGGAGAAGTGTTCGATAAAATTTTCAGCCAGTTCTCCCCATGATTTTATGCCATAGTCAAGACCCGAAAACCATTCCAATGCAATTCCAATAAGACTTCTCAAAAAGAGTCTCATATGATAGGTGGGTTCGTATGTGACATCTATGCACATCGTGGAAAATTCCCTTATGTGTTCAGCTAGATTTCTCTTTCCGTTGTACTTGGGAAAATTAGGTATAACATACCCATGAGGGAAAGGTGTCATGTATAATGATTTGTCAAAGGGAAATGGGCACAAATCCTTTGCTAAGAAATTTATCTTGTTAGACACTACCATGTTATCCATCTGTGATTGAAGAGAGTGCATTTGTGTCTACAGGATGTCAACTTGTGTTAATGATGTGTTAGTTGGATTGTTTGGGTCTATATACGTGTTTTGGATGGGTTTTGGTTGAGTGTCGGTATGTAAAGTGGATTTTGATTTGGAATGTTAATGAATGGGGTTTGATTTAGAATCTATGTGAATAGATTTTGATTTGGGATTTGTGAAAATGGATTTTGATTTGGAATTTGTGAGAATGGATTTTGATTTGGAATTTTTGAAAATGGATTTTGATTTGGAATTTGTGAAAATGGATTTTGATTTGGGATTTGTGAAGTGGTGGGTCGACTTCCATATTGAAAGGAGGGTATGTTTCTTGTCTGTGAGACCCCAATATGTGGTATAACACTAGTGACATTGACACTTGGTATAGCTGTTGTATGTGGAATAGTGCTAGTGACCTTGACACTCAGTGTAGGAGCTGACATTTTATGTCTTTTGTTCCCAACAAGAGGAATGAAGGGATTGAACGATGACGCCCCAATCGTGAAATTTAGACCCTGTGTTGAGCTAGATGTACCAAATGGTATTGTTGAACCACTCTATGTGGGTCCTCCAGATGGTATAGCGATAGTCACTTGAGGTATAGTATCACTAGTAGGTGTTGTGTTTGTTCCTTGGGTAGATGCTATTTTCAAGGTATAGGTCATGTCAAATCCAGGGGTAACTTGGCACCCTATGCTAGCAAATTAGCTAAGTATCATTGAGGATCATTTGCTAGATAGTCATCTAAAAACGAGGCAAACTAAGGGTCCTATGTAGCAACATCTATTTCTTCCACTACAATGCATCCTTGTGCATCTCTAGTAACAAATTTTTCTAACAAAGTCTTATGAGGTCTCGATGAAGATGTCCCTAAAAAGGGGTTTGAGAATGGATTGATGAAGTCATTTGGATCAACCATCTTTTCTCTTTCTTTCCTTTTAGATCTTGTTTCAACCATGTAAGGTAAGCTCAAAGTGCAAGTGATGCAAAAACTAAATCTATGGATGATTATGAATCTAATCTATGTTTTTGGGATTTTCTTGCGAATAAGGAATGAATGCAACTTTTTTTTTTGGTATTTTCTTGCAAATAAGATATGTCTAAAATGATGCTATCCTAGGATGACAATGTCTAAATATGCAAAAATTCTAAGTGATCAATTTTAGAAGATTCTAAAAGAGGTTACCTACCAGCTAAAGGTTAACCCGAATTTCAATTTAGTTTTGACATGGATCCTTCATAGGACTAGGACCAAAAGATAAGGTGAGCTCCCAAACTAGACTAATGAGATGGAAGGACTCACGTGTAGGACAAAAAAATATGATGACAAGGTTCAATGACAAAGTTCGTTGTAGCAAGGGTTTATCCAAAGTGTGAGATTTCTATCTTAAGATTTGCAAATGATGATCTCTCTAAAGGAAATAAAGATTCCTAAGATGAAAGTAAGATCTACAACTAAGATGCTTATCGCTATAACTGAATGATACCTTAAGGATGCAATCATGGAAATTTTGATCAAACTCTCTGGTTTCTGTCCAAGAATCAGTGTAAAAGGATAAATCAGAGGCTGGTATGACTATTTGTTTTCGGTCTGTGACATTGAATTCTGGTTTTCTAGTAATTAGGGAGATGTGTTACAGGATAACAAATGTGTCACAGAATTTAACAGTTGCGGTTTGTGTTGTTATTTGTTGTCTATTGGTAAATTCAGTCTCGGGTATTAGATAGATGCATTTCTATATCAAGCAGATGCAACTCACTGTATCAATTGTGACTCAAGATTTCTCATATGTGGTTTTTAGAATCAGATTGTATTAGGAAATGTGTTTGGCAGATGCATCATTCTAGACTGCAAATGAGACTCCAAAAATCAACCGCAACTTACTGGTAAACATATGTGGTATTCTGGTATCAGACTATCAACTGGTAAGATATAGCAAGGGTCTATGACAGGGCATATGCATCATTCTAGACTGTAGATGTAGCTCACCTATTCAGATGTGTCACAAAAAGTGTCAAATGCGGGTTTTCCAGTAACAAAGGAATATAACATGTGCAACTTGATATTATTAGATGTGTTTATCTAGCAAGCAGATGGGACCTATTCTAATAGATGTGACTCAATGATAAGCATATGCGACTCAGTTTCTGTTAAATGTAGATTGAACTCAGTTTTGACAGATGTGACAGACTAGTAAATAGATGTGACTCAAAGTAACAATTGTGTTTTTCTGGTGAACAAGTGAGACTCTGTTGGACAGTTGTGGTTTTCTAATGAAAAAATGTGGTGTTATGATAAATTGTAGGTTTTGACTCACTGTTTTTTATCATATTTTTTGGAAAATAACAAACACTCAAAAAACACAGTATTTCAGACATGAACAGTAATTAAATTAGAAAAGTACGATCCTAAGGCTGGAATGTGATAGTATCTTACTGGATTCTGACTTGGGTTTCCTTAGCTATGCTTATTCAAAGCAGATGACTAGAAGATTGACCCCACTGGCTCCCCTCCACAACGCTCACTTCTCTGGGACAACCAAACTTCAGTACCCATGAAACTCCCATGGCATACTTCTCATCTCTACTAGAACCATATGGACGTGAGATGGATTTAGAGGTCTGACCTCCTACGCCAATAGATAAAAGGATTTGGGTTTCTAAAAAAATGGTGTCTAGTAAGGGAGTCTGTGAATTGAGAGCCCGTTTGAAATAGCTTGAGATTGGGAGGGTCTCTCTCACTCTCATCACCATTGTGTCTCAGCGGATCGAGGGTCTCACGACTTGGCTTCAAACAACGCTAGCCACTCCTTGAGGTATAAATTTTGTTCTCCCCTCTTTGATATAGCCCACTAGAAAACATGCTCAAGGTCAAACCTTGAGGTGATGAAATCCCCAGGGAAGCCTCTCTTAAAAAAGAAAAGGATCAATGTGTACATACATATTGATCGGGTAACACGAAGTGTGCAAGTGCACAAAACACAGTAGACAAAGTTCTTTTTAAGCACTAAATGAAATGTTATCTAATCTAAAATAGACAGTCTTGTTTCAAAATAGTTTCCGTCACACATCCTACAAGACAATTCATCAGTAGTTTACAATTTATCTTTGGCAATCGTCCTGCAACAAGGGTTTCAAAAACTTATCTTCTGTGCTACGTCTTGCAAACACTATGTTAACTCCTTAAAACACACGCTGCAAACTAAAAATTAGTCAAAATAAAAACAAAATGAAAACTTTTAAATTCAGAATTTGAACTCAGAAATTTCACTAGTCAGATGTGTCACGTAAGGCAGCAGATGCATCGTGCAAGGTAGCAAATGCGTTGTGCAAGGCAACAAATGCATCATGGGTTTTTACTAGTCAATTGCATCACAAAAATCCAAAAATATGCTAAATTTTGTCAGATTTGTCGCTGTATTCATCAGATGCGACTCGTAATGTCAATTGTGTTGTTTTGTGCTTCAAGTGCGTCAGACTGTACAATACCTGCAAAAATCAAATAAAACTTCTACGGATTTGCGAATAACGTGTCTTCACGTCCAGGTTCACCAATGTAACATCATGAAAATAAAAGAGGATTAAAGAAACTAAAAGCGATAAACTCTAATGTAATCTAAAGCTAAACAACAAAGTAAAAAGGAAAGCATAAATGAAAAGATCTTGCCAAGCATCAATATAGTTCCATGAATAACCTATATTGTCCTTCTCCATTTCATCGTGATAGTATTCTTGCCCTCATATTTCCAGTATGTGTGCAAGTATAGCCTCAATAGATGTGATAATAGAGAAATATCGAAGATTATAAAACAAGTGCTCCAAAAGTCATTAGATTTTGGGAGGAGAGACAATGATGAAAGTCAAATCAATTTATAGAAAATTGATTGTTCGAATAATAGGATCAAATTGAAAGATAGATGGATGATTCAAATTAAAATATTCGACATGCATTGAGATAAGTGTTAGTACTGATGTGAGTGATAAAACCTAAAAATAGAGATCAAGATTAAATAATGATTTAATCTCTAGTTGAAAGTATTCAAAAATTAGAAGAATAAAGATTGCATGAAAATGATAAATATAGAATAAAGGAAACGATCTATTTGAATGCACACATGAATTAATTAATTAAATAAAGTTATTTAATTAATAAATTTCTACATGCATAAGAATTAAAACTAGATAACTGATTGGTTAAGACCGAGAGTCCAATTGTCAGAGACAATCAGACATTAAATTAGGAGATGAATGACTAATTTAAATAGATCTCGAGTTAAGTGGTGAATGGATAATTAGATAACTTAAACAATTATCTAAATATAGAAGAATATGTCTAAAATAAGCTTTTATGAATTAACTGATTATTTAATTCAACATTCGACATTTAAGGATTAAATTAAATAAATAAAGACTTATTTAATTGACTGAAGAAAAGATTAATGAATAATTAAATAATTCAAGTATTTATTTAATTTCAGAAAGAGGATAAAGTTAATTAGTGACGTAATTAAATAAAGAACATTTATTTAATCAATCAAGACTAAATAAAGATAATATGAATTAATTAAATAATTAAGTTTATTTAATTAATAGAGGAATAAATGTTAAAATGAATTAATTAAATAATTAAAATTTATTTAATTAATAGTTGAGAAAGGACTTTAGAGAATAATTAAATAATTAACATTATTTAATCATGACCATGAAAATACGAATTATGAAGAAATTGAATTCGTTGGCTTAGACCAAATTTAAGTGTCTACAATAGTGTTTGAATTTATGTGGTGAACACTACTACTAGGAAATCCTTCTTAATGGATGCATAATTTGGCTCAAGTCCCACCATGGTTCTACTGATGTAGTAAATAGCTCTCTATTTCCCGTTTTCATCATGTTGTGCTAAGAGAGTGTCAAGGGTTGCTGTTGTTGTCGATATATATAGGATCAATGGCTTGTTCAAAATTGGTGGCATAAGAACTGGTGGTGTGAGCAAGTACTCCTTGATTTTATTGAACTCCTGATCACATTTGTCGTCCCATTTGTATGCTACCCCCTTGTCGAGTAGATGAGAATATCGGATAACCTTATCTGCTAACCGTGCTATAAACCGACAAATGTACTGGAGTCTTCCCTGCAAACCCCTTAACTGCTTTAATGTTCTTGGCACTTCCATCTCGAGAATTACTTTGACTTTGGCGGGATCTATCTCAATTCCTCTCATAGATACAATATACCCAAGGAGCTTTCCTGATTGCACCCCAAAGACACATTTCTTGGGATTGAGTCTAACCTTGTATTCCTCTAGCTTGTCAAAGATCGAGCTTAGTGTCGCTATGTGATCCCGACGCTTTCTTGATTTAGCTAATATGTCATCCACATAGTCTTCCACAAATTTGTGAATCATGTCATGGAAGATTAGAGTCATAGCTCTCTAATAGGTAGCTCCTACATTTTTCAACCCAAATGGTATCATGTTCCAGCAGTAAGTTCCCCATGGGTAGGTAAAAGCTATTTTGTGTTGATCATCCTTAGAATGATCTGATTGTACCTTGAAAATCCATCCATTAGTGATAGCATTTCATGTCCTGCTGTCATAACCACAATCATGTATATATTTGGGAGAGGGAAATCATCTTTAGGAAATGCTTTGTTTAGGTCCCCAAAGTCAGTGCAGATGCGAATGCCCCTAGTGGGCTTAGAGATAGGTACAAGGTTTGAAACCCATTCTAGATAATTAATTGGCTATATGAAGCTGGCATCAAGGAGCTTCTGTAATTCAAGTTTGACTAGTAATGCTATTTGTGGATGCATCTTTCTCAACTTTTGTCTTACTGGTTTTACTTCTGGATAGATGACTAGATGGTGAACCACAATCTCTGGATCAAGACTAGGCATGTCGGTATAGGTCCATGCAAAGTTTACCTTCCTTTCTCTCAAAAATGCAGCTAAAGTTCCTATTCTTCTGTTAGGAGTGATTATGCATAGAATGTGATATGTGGTGTTTCCTCGGTTCTTAGGTTGACTGGATTGCACTTCTCTGCCAAGAGTGCTTATTTTTCCTGATCAATAGCACTAAGGGAAGATTGAATCATTCATCCTTTGGAACCTTAGAGAGGTTTTCACCATTGGATGTGTCCTTTGTTTTTACTATTTTTGGGTCAAAAATTACCACAATGTGGTTTTCACTTAAAGACCTAGATAATACTCTTAAATTTCCAATTTTGCGATTGAAGGATTCAATTGTTTCCCCATAGTATGCATGTGTTTCCAAATCAATGTCAAACCCAGCTTTATGATCTCCACATGGTAGAGTATCCCATAGTCCCATGAATTCTGAGAGTGTCGCATCATTTTCGAACGTGTCTAAAATTGGTGGTCCTTGTTGGTCATAATCGATGAGTTGGGGGTAGACAAGTTTTAGCTCATTGGTCTGGTTACTTGGTTCGAACGATAGGGTACTAATCATAAAAAGAGGGGAATCCTCAAATAACATGGGTAAGTCAGTTATGGGGTCCTTGTCACATACATTGGTTATATCAAAGGAAAAGTTATCTAAAGGTAAACCTGTGGATATCGGTAACTAAAGAGAAGCTTTGACTTTTATAACTGGGGAACCTTTGCCACATATGGTTATCTTTGAAGGGGTACATCCAAGGCCAAGATTCTTTATTCACTTCTTAAGAATGATGGGTTCTAGTAAGCCATTATCATTTTTCCCAAGATTTTCATTTTTGTTATAGCCCCATCCTTGTATTAACTGCAGTCCTTTGTTGTTATTGTCCATGGGAAGATCAGGTACGTGCCTTTCATCTTGATACAATAAGCTTGATATATCCCTTTCGTCTACTACTTCCTTACTTAGGTACCCCCATCTT
The DNA here is from genome assembly GCA_007258455.2 of Sequoia sempervirens. Classification (NCBI taxonomy): domain Eukaryota; kingdom Viridiplantae; phylum Streptophyta; class Pinopsida; order Cupressales; family Cupressaceae; genus Sequoia; species Sequoia sempervirens. The sequence continues at coordinate 244,374,352 of VDFB02193867.1, read as the reverse complement.
TTGAATCTAGAGGGGTCTGCTTTGAAGCTTTGAGCTGATGTGTTAATTGGTTGAGGTTGTCCATGAGACCGAGGAGATTGAGGTAACTCTCCTATTACAAAGGCACTCTTTTTCATTTTGTAATCCCCACACCCATTATCTTGGATAATGACTTTGATATCAGAGATGTCCAGAATGGAGGGTTTCTTTATCTCAGAAGTGGAGGCTCGGCTCGATGGGTCTATATATGGAGATGTGGGTCCTTCATCATTCTTTGGGACTTGAGGGATCTTGTAGTACTTGGCTTCCAAATTTTTCCAATAATAAAATGGTTCAGGATCTCCATGGACTGTGACCTCTTGATTTTGATAGGGAAACTTGGCACATTGATGGAATGTGGATGCAACGGATTAAATCCCATGGATCCATGGGCACCCCAGGAGGATATTGTAAGGTAGTTCAAGATCAAGGACTTGGCATGTAGTTTCCATGATAGCTGACCCTACTTGAATAGGGAGTTGAATGGTGCCTTGGGATACCCGTTCTTGATCATCATATGCCCTGATAGTAATTCCCCTACCTTTCTCAATGACATCTTCAAAGAACCCCATATTCTTTATTAGCTTGAGAGTACAAATATTTAAACCTGCACCTCCATTCAACAAGACTCTTTTGACTTTATTCTTATGGACTAAGACTTTGAGATGGAGTGCATGGTTATGAGACGGTTGGGTTGGAAGATCCTGCTCAGAAAATGTTAGGAGATGTGGTGTGGTGATATGTCCAACCATAGCTTGGAACTGGTCTACATCAAGATCCATGGGGATGGTGGATGAAGCCAATGCTTTTTCTAGGATTTCCCTATGTGCTGGTGAGATTTTTAGTAATTCCATGATGGAGATTTGGGCAGGGGTCTTTTTCAAATGATCTAGGATATTATAACCACTAGCTACTGACTTTGGGTTGGTGGTGGATGCCTTTGGTGGTTGGGACTATCCTATAATGATAATTCTACCACCATGTGTGGTGACTCCACAGTCGGCTTTGGATCCTATGATATTGACAACGGTGACCTACTCATCTAAGGATGCAACAACATGGTCATAAACATGGTTCACATTATTATACTTCCCCTTGCCATTGTTGTTTCCATTATTGTGATCTGGCATCGGATTCATGTATATTTTAAGATCTTGATTTCCTGCAGGTTGTTCAATGGTTATGGTTTTGTCATCGATGAGGTCTTGAATCATTTTTTTGAGTCTCATGCAGTTGGCCATTGTGTGTCCCTTAATTTTGTGAAAATTGTAGATATTTTTCTCATTATACCATGGTGGTTTAACTTGAGGCTCTTGATAATTGTCATAAATAAGGATCTTGATGAATTTTTCTTGTATCAGCTATTGTAGGAAAGACTCAATTGGTTCCCCAAGTGGCATGTATTTTCGTTTAAGGGGGTACCTATTCCTTGGAGGTGGTCCCCCTTGATTATTTAGATTATTGACCGCTTGATTGTTGGGTTGTTGTGATGATGTGTTGGATTGTGTGTTGTTTTCATTGTTGACTTGCAGTTTTTGATATGATTATGTGTTTTTCCTTGGGGCACTGATAATAACTTTTGTGTCAACCACACCATTGTTAGTGACGTTGTTCTTTTCCCATGTGCGAGTTTTTTCGTTGTAACTAGTTGATGGACAGTTGTCTTGATAAGTAGGTGTCCCCCCTTGTGCGATAAGGGCTCTTTCGATGTTGAACGCCTTGGGGATCAACTAGTAATATGTGGTGATGCATTTCACTTTTAGATGGAAGGACAAGGTCCCTTCAAGATTGGCGATGATAGTATATATTTTTTGTTCTTCTGGCATAGTCTACTTGCTCCTGTTGGCCTTGGATCACCATTGTTGCAAGAAGGATGCAAATTTCTCCCCCTTGGCTTGTTTTAAGGCGGATAGCTCTTCTAGACTCACATCTATGCCTATGTTGAATGAATAGTTTTGTATGAACAAGTCCACAATTTCTTGGAACTTTTTGATTCTTGGAGGAAGACGAGAGAACCATTCCATTGCTGGGCTAGCCAAAATTTGAGGGAAGAGCCACATTAGATATGAGTTATCATAGGAAACTTCCATATAATGTACATGGAATTCCCTAATGTGATCTTTAGGATTTCCAGTTCCACGATATTTGTCAAATTTTGGTATCTTGAAGCCTTGTGGGAATGGAACCATTGCAATGCTTCTGTCGAAAGGATAAGGGCACAAATTCCCTTGTGTTTTTGTTTTCTTTCTTGATTGTAGGTTTAGCACTTGTTGTGAGAGCAATTTGATTTGTGTTGACACATCATTTTGTGGATCAGGTGGTGGGATGAATGTGCTTTGGGGTGGTTTGATTGTTTGAGTGATAGATGGGTTGTTTTATGTGTTTGTGGGAGGTTGATGCAAGTTTTGTTGTGCCACCAACGCTTGTTGGTATGCCTATAATTGTTGTTGTGCCAACAACGCTTGTTGTTGGTCTTACTGTTGTTATGCCAATAATGCTTGTTGCTGGTCTTGCTGATGTTGTGCCAATAATGCTTGTTGTTGGTCTTACTATTGTTATGTCAATAATGCTTGTTGCTGGTCTTGCTGATGTTGTGCCAACAATGCTTGTTGTTGGGCTTGTAACTGAGCTACTTGTTGTGCTTGGTATTATTGTAAAGCTTGTTGATAAGCTTGTTGCTATAACAAAGCTTGTGCTTGAGCTTGCTGAGCTTGATATTGAGCTCGTGCTTGAGCTTGAGCTTGTTGGGCGGCCTAGGCAGCTTGTGCAACTTGTCTAGCTTGGGAATCTTGTTGTTGCAATAAAGCTTGAGCTTGCTCTTGGGCAGCCTGTTGTGCTTGTTGTGTGGCTTACTTTGCCTATGCTTGTTGAGCAGCTTGTTGCACAACTTTTGAGGCTTATTGAGCTCGAAATTGTTGGAATTCTTTTTGATAGGCTTGTTGGGAAGCTTGCAGTGTGATGTTGTATTGATTTTCCATGTTTGGATTCGGTGGTGGAGGCGGAGGATTCAGAATGGTGTGAGATGTTCTGATGAGAGTTTTTTGAGGTGGTTGCAGAGGTGCTGTTGGATTGATGATTAAAGATTGTGTGGTAAATGGTGTGGTTGATATGCTAGGTCCATGGGAGACCATATTTTGAGGTGTTATAGATGGTGTAGTGATTGATATCATTTTTTGGATTGGCGCCACCTAGTGTTGTGATATTGGTGGCATGCTTGGAGGATTTGGTATGTTGATTTGATTCACAATCAGAGAATTATTTTGATTTGGTTGATTGATGATTGGTAAGGGCGTTGCCCTAAAATGAGGATTGGTGTGGATGTTAATGGAAGAGGGGGAAATGGTGGGAAGATTGGAGGTGTGTTTCCTTGAAAAAGTGATGATGAGGGATCAAAGATTCCCCCTTGTCCAAACAACATCCCTTGTCCTTGTGAAGTCATGGGAAGAGAGACTTGTGTGTCAAGAGAATATGTTGGTGATGCAACAAAGGTGGATGGATTGTTGGTGTCATGAAAGATGAGTGGGACACACAAATGTTTAGGATCTTGAGGGATGGTATTTGGTAGACCCAAGATGGTGTTTTCATCTATGTCTTGGTTATTTACAAGGGGATGTGTTTGAAGAGCGTGAAGCAATGAACTTCCCTTGGTAACCATGGGTTAACTTAGAGCATGAGATGATGTTGGTTGTGGGATGGGTTGCATGATGTTTTCAGAAGAAGGTGCGAATGATACTAGTGGCATAATCCCAAGAGGTTTCTCCATAATATTGCTCACATCATAATCAGAAGGGAGTTTATCCCCTTCCTTGGCTAATTCTAACATGTATTGTGAAGGATTAAGTCTCATCATTGTGTTGAAAATTTTGTGATTTTCAAGATTTTGGACCATTTCCATGATTTCATCTTGAGTCATTCCTAGAAAATTGTTGGTGATATCCTCCACTTGGCAACCTACCTCTTAAATATCTTTTGGTAGTTGAGGAAGGTTGAGTGGGGGATTGCTAGATCCAATGGGGTTGATTTTAGGTGCAATTTGAGTCAAGTCATTTGAAGTGGATGTTTCTTTGTTTGTTTCCATGTTTTTCTTGTGTTGAGATCTAGTTTGGACCACAAAATAAGGATCAAATTTCAGGAATATGGGAGGTAAACCTCTAACTCCTTAGGTTGGTCTAAACTTTAGGTACAAATAAAATAAAATCTAAGATGTTAAGGATCAAAGGATGGTGATGAGATAAGGAAAGATGGGTGATTGTGAATGATTTAACTCTTAAGAAACCTTGGAGGAATACTAGACTTTAGGACTTTTGGATTTTTAATTTTAGATTTGATTTGTATTTGATTTGATAATGCACTTATAAACTCCAAGATGTTAGATGTTATCTTGGAATAAACTTATTCACAAGGTGATAATTTAACTAAGTGTATGAAGAAGGATGCATCCACACACAGTCAAACAAGATGATTTTGATTTTGTTTTGAAGGATTTACCAAAAGTCTAATATGAGCGATTTTTTCCAAGATTCTAAGAGTTGTTTGTGAGATGGGATTTGATTGTTGTTTTGGGATGGATGAAAGTGTTCATTTTGATCCTAAGTGAAATTAGAGAGACTTTTGTTTACAAGACCTAGGTATTGAAGAACATGCTATACTTCTAAGAAATTTTCAACCCTACTAAGTGAGATACTCAAAATGTTGGAAGAGAGTTGGATTTTGACAATAATAAAATGAGTACAAGTTTGGGTTGTCCTTTGATGCACGTTTGTAAAAGTTATAGAGCAACCTATCTCTAACTTGATAAAGCATAGACTAACATTTATTGAGATTGCTTGGACTAAGACGTTTATGATGATTGATGGACTTTGTTTTTGGGACTTTGATCTTGTAGGAAATCATTTGAGAAAACACATGTGTGGGGTTCAATTTGTCTTTTATCTTTGCTTAATGGATTCTTTTTACCACAAACAAGCCTCTAAGGATAAATCCCTAAGGACAAGCAGTAATACTTGGACTTTTGAAAGGTATTTGCCTCTTCTAAAGGGTTTGAAGTTTGATGACCTCGTTAAATGTTTTTTCTCAAGATTTTGGATCCAAGCAATGTGTTTAAATAACTCAAACATTGCACAATCCTAGGATGGAAAAGAAAATATTTGTTGAATTCCCACTTGGATTTCTCCAACTGCGCTTATTTAGAGCGGATGATTAGAAGCTTGACCACATTGGCTCCCATCCACAACACTCACTTCTACAGGTTAGCCAAGCTTCAATTTCTCTTGAATCTCCCATGACAAACTTTTCATCTCTACAAAGAACCACAAATATGTGGGACGGCTTTGGAGGTTCGACCTCCCGACGCCAACAAATATTGGGATTTTGGATTCTAAACAAAGGTTCATAATAAGGGCATCCAGTTTAGGGGGTGCAATGATAAACTCCTTGTGTGATATCTCCCAACCCTTAGAACAAGGGCTTTACACATCATAAAGACATTGGGGGAGAGTTATCATGCACTGCTTCCCATTGTTTACGATTTTCATCATAACCACAAATTTATATAGTGGTTTGGAAGAGCTTGGCTTATGCTCATTACTACTTGGGTCATTCCCTTGGGGTGAGTAATTTTTCCCACCAAGGTAGGCCCTCTAAAGGTGAACAATAGCAAGTAAGTACATTCGTAGTTCGATCAATCTTTGTTTGCGTGAACAAAGAGAGAACACACGCGATGCCTTTTCTCACAGTAGCAAAATTTGTTCAATTTTAAAAACCCAAATTTGAAATGTGGAGGAAATCTTTTAGACAACCTAATGCCACTAAAATGATTTTGATTCTCAGGATTTTCATGAAGCGTGAGAGAAGTGCATAAGCATTCGAATGACAAGAGTTTGTAGAAAAGGTTACAAAACATAAAAGCATTAATTCTTTTTAGTCCTTAAAAGAAATAAATGAGTTCTTTTTATAGCACCAAATTTGAGTGTGAAATTTGATTGTTCAATTTTAGACCAAATCAAAATTCTAGTAAGTATTTAAGATTCAATTTTAACCAACTTGACAAAGCTTGAGTTGTGGGTTAGTTTTAAGTCCAAATTGAATCTAGTTGGTCCTAGAAATTAAAATACAAAAATTAAAGCCCAAATTGTCACAAAGAGCATTTAAAAATGCTTTAAGACTTCAAACTCTAACCCTCCCCTGCTTCCTACAAATGCAGCGCTGAAATGCAAATGTGGCACTCTACAGAAGTCAAATACGGTGTTGAAACATAGATGCAGTGCTCTAGTGAAGTCAAATGTGGCACTTTGCAGAAATAGAGAGCATGAATGTGGCGCTGTAGTGAAAGAGGCGCTCTGCGATGAGAAATTAAGACATGAAGCAGAGAAGGCGAATGCAATGATGAATCAAAGGCGGTGCATCAAAGGTGTGCATATGCGGGACGACATGGTGAATTCGGTGCTGTATGTCAAAAGTGGTGCTCTGTAGCATAACATTTGCAAAAAGGCGGCGTCATGTTCCTGTGTCTACAAAAAATAGAGAAATTAGGTAAAATCTTACATGTTAGATTGCTCAGCCCTCCTTCTAGCGCCAAAATGTGAGCATAAAACCTGCACAAGCTAACAATTGATCAACAAAATAATGTCAAACATGTTAGAAAAACAAATCTAATGCTCCCTATGAGATTCTTTAACGAATTCAAGAGAAAACATGAAATAAATAAGAAACTAACATAATGAAGCATGTAATCTACATTAAACTAGCAAAACCTTCATCCCATAGGGGACGTGATGCTCCTTTGATGTGGAAAGAAGCCCTTTCTTAATCCCTTTTATAAGCTTTGATGTTGAAGATGATCCAAGTATGGAAAAATGGCTATAATCTAGCTAAATTGCATGAAAATGATGAAATCTATGAACTCAAATGGCTATAGTGATAATGATGAAGTTGTGGATCCATATTATGAAAAAGATGTCTCTATTTATAGAAGCCAAGGGTTGAAGAATGAGAGGATTTGATGAATGTGGGATAAATTGAGAGCCAATGAGAATGTGCCAAGTGTCACAATTCTATTGGATGAGGGTGGAGCACATTTTGGGAAATGTGTGAGTGGAGGAGGATGGAAGAGAAGTAAATGTTGTTGGTTGAGAATTTGAAAATTGTGTAAGAGGAATTGAATGAGACTTGAGAGGATGTAAGAGGATTTGAAAGGTTGTAAGAGAATTTATTGCAAATGTAAGAGGATGTGATAGATTTTTTAAATCCTTTAGAGGGAAATTGATTAAGAGGTGGTTGGGAGGAATATTCCTCATAATATGCCTTTGTGAGGATAATTGAAGTAATTAGATAAATAGAAGAAATTGAATTTATGTGCAACCTAGTTAGTTGACCATAGTTGATTTAACTCTTAAAGAGTTAAAAGCTGGAGGATTTGATTAATAGCGATTGGAAAGTTGATTTAGGATTAATTAATCTAGAATTAATTAATTGGAGTGATTTAAGAGATGTGACATTTGATTTGATTGATTTTTAATTAAATGAGAGGATTAAGAGAGGATTTAATTAAATGATTTGATTTAATTAAATATGATGAATAATTAGTTAGAAGAAGGGTGAATTAATTAATAAATTTAATTATTTGATTAATAGCTAAATTTGTTGATTTTAATTAAATAATGTTGATTATTCAATTAAGTGATCAATTTGAAGTGATTTCAGAAGAAACAGTGTTAGTTGATCAGAATTAGATGCATAGTATCAATAAAGACATTTTACGTGTCTACATTTTTCCCCTCTTTGAAGCAAAGCACCTGTTGCATCAGTTTAAAGAATAACACTGCCATGATCAAAATTCAAAAAAAATCTAATTTTTTTAGATGGCCTACTACTGCCCCAACGAAAGAATTATGCTGCTACAGGGTGATCAAATGAATTATAAGCTTCCCAAAATGTATAATTTTAAATATATTTAATTTTATTATTATATTTATTTTTTATTTCTTGTGAATGTAGGTTTTTCTATGAACATCAAGTTTTTTGTTTTACGCATACGAAAAAATAGGAAAATATAGAAAAAAATTCTAAAAAATACATGTGCACTACGTATTGATGTCCTTATTCCAACAAAAAAAGAATAAGTTAATTCAAATGCATACAAAAAAATTTATGCAGTCTGAAGTACTCCTTTGTCCAAATTATAATTACTTTGACTTGGGAAATTGATTTAAAAAAATATGTAACAAAAAATGATGAAAAAATATCCATGCACTAGGTGTGAGTGTGCAAAAACAGTATTTTAATAATTAGAATTGTATCCTTTATACAAAAAAAGTTATGCGGTCCGAAGTAAACATCACTTTTTAAAAATGTTATTTAATAGAAAAATAAGTTATTAAAAATTACATAAAAGGATTCACAATTTTTTTTATTTATTTTTAAATATAATTAGAATCTACACACAAAATCTCATAAATCACTAGTTTGATTCATCTTCAAATTCTTAATGGTTTAGTTGCTATAGGTGTAAGAAAGTGAAGATCTAGTGAAAAATGTTGATTTTAATGTCAAGTTTGGCAAAAAAAGTGTACCCATTATTGTGGGATCACCCGCATCCATACCTGCAATAGTGCAAGTCTAGTGAATCCCTGAAATGATAGTTGTTACCCATACTTTACATATCACATCCATTGGTGCAGCTCACTCTTCAATAACATTTAATATTTTCTCATGGCCATCTCTATCTAGTTTCCACTTAGGATGTCCACATGCACGTGGAATTGGATGAAGAAGCATACTAGTATCAATTACTAGGCGACTATATTGATACACCATGTTGTGAGTTTGGTAATCAATAAAATGAACCCCACCGTGAACAAATTTGACTAGTTTGAGATATGTTCCTTGAACTAAAATTGAACATGTGGGAAACAATGGTCCATCACTTGTCTCTAGTTTTGTTAACTTCATCCTTTCTTCTACGCAATGTAATAAATAATAACTTACATCAACATATTAAAAATTTATAAATAAAATTTACAATTTCTATGATAGATATGTACATTTTTTAATTAATCCTAAAATATGGTCATAATTAGTTAAAATCAAAGGAATGTCTTCAAATATTTCTTCTTTGTCTTCATCACATGTATTATACACAACTAGCAGCACCAAATTTCATTCACTAACATATCCACGTTGTCGTCTCTTACAATTGTCATTATCTCCTAACATGCAATCATAACAAAAGCAAGAGTAATCCCTAGTGCACAATGTCCATGTCTCTCCATTTGTACTCATGACACAATGCAAAGATATTGTTTTCTCTACCCTCTTAAATCCATGCATTGTTCTTCTATCCACACCTACAAGTTTTATATATACATTTCAAACTCATAAATTATAATTATAATTTTGTTTCAAAATTTTTAAACTATAATAACAATATTTTAAACAAGTCAAACTAATTTTAAATAATGCATACATGATATCTCCTAGAATACTCTAGTTGGACATGGATTCCTTCTTGTCAGCATCACATGTGAAGTATTTCCTACACCATTCAACAACATCATGAACATCATTTATATGATCTCCCCGATAATTCATTTGATTTTTCTATAGAGCACATTCAATGCAAACCCCTACATCATGTTCACCCTTTCCATGTCCACTCTCAAATAAATTCCAAATGTGTCCAATATATTATCATGACAATGATATGTACAAAGTTCATAAAATGACCTTCATGATTTGAATTGTGACACAGACCCATCTGACCATATACAATGTTTCTCAATTTTCACACCCCTTACCAAACCTTTAAAGAACTTCTTTAAGCAATGTTCTAGAAAATGTGTGTCATGCTCTTTATCATCACCAATATAAAATTGATATTCTTTCTTAATGAATGATTACAAATACGTACTCTCACACAATCCAAACCAAAATATGCATGTCAATAACATACATGCACCATAATAGTGACCTTCTCTAAATAATAATTTTGTGTTTGAATCTTCTTTTGATGGGTAAAAGATTAGTTTTCTACAAATTCAACTACTAATAAAATTATTCCAAGTGGAAAAGTATCTCTCAAAAATTGAAACTCTTTAGCTTGTCACTTAGCAAAATATGTGATGTATTTGTAATTCCCTTCTATTTGTAGCCTTGAGATGTCTTAATCTTGACATTATTTTATGACTATGTATCAGTGGATGTATAGGTTGTGTTTGTGCTTATTGTCTTGAGTTTTGTATGGTGTGTTTAGACCACCTACATGTTTTGAGATGGTATTCCTCAACATGAAGTTTGTTGGTGTTTTGTTTGCATTATGTTGCGTGTGTGGTAATGTGCCAAGTTCCTAGTGAGGACTTGATATATTTTGTTACTATTATATTCCTTGAAATGCATGTATTATGCTTTCCAATCATCATAGTGATTTATTTCATGGTTGATTAGTATATGAATCATGATTATATATTTTAAATGATGTTGAACCATGTTGGATGATTATATTATGTTTCACCTATTACATATTGAGAAGGTACACTTGAAATGTGTGCTGAGTGGTTAAAGGTACAAGGTTATTTCTCCACCTGATATGCAAGTATGAACTATGACCTAATGGTGGTTAATCAAAGATGTCGCTACGGGCTTATGTGTTTGGTAGCCACTATCACACTCAGTTTGAGTGTGATATGAAAATTTTCTTTTCTATTATTTTGGGATCCAAACTAGTGGTGAATCAGGTATCCACATATTATGGAAAACTAGTAAATGTGTATTTAATATTTTGGTTGTTTACTTCTTAATTTCATGCAATTGTATTTTAAAGATTAATTTATGTGTTTGAATATTGTTTGATGCATTAAGAATTAAAAAATTGAGAAAGAAAAGAAAGAGGAAAAGTGGTATTTAATATACATTAGGAATGCTATTTAAATCATTACAATTATTTAAATTGCTATTTGAAATTATTCCTTTGGATTTAATAAAAAAATATTTTTATTATTTGAAAAAGAAATTAAATTGTATTATTACATTGTTTTGGAAAAGAAATGAATTAAACAATTTTAAATTAATGAAAATGATATTTTATAAAATGAGAAATTGGAAAAAGAGAAATGAAAATAGAAAAAGAAATAAAATAAAAGTGGAAACAAAAATAAAAATTAAAAAGGAAATCGGAAAGGAAAAAAGGGCATAAGAAGAAAAAGATCTGTCTTTTCTTTTTCTTAGATCTCATTTGACATTTTTGATCTTGAAACTCTCTCTCTCCCTCAAAATGGAAAATGGTTGGAAATGCTTGGGAATGAGTTTTTTTGGGCTAGGGTTTGGATTGTTAGGGAAGATTGAAGGTGTGTATGCTTTGTATTTTGTAATTGCTTCTTGATTTGGAGGAAAGGAAACTATTATTTTCATGAGCCCTAAACATGAGGTAATTCTTCTCCCTTAACAATTATTTTAAATTATTTCATTATGTTTTCCATGTCCACCTTAGTGGTTGCATATGTCTTAGATTGTAGGTTGAATTTCATGCATTTAATTTGAATTTAAATCGCGTATTAAAATTTTGAAAAAACTCTATTTTGTGGCCTTACTATGATAAAATTTTCCAAAAATCTCAAAATGTGAATTTAATATCAAAAGTGTGGTGTTGTTCATATTTGCAACTAAATGGAATTCTTAGAGTCTTAAAATTTGAAATATGAATTTTTAAGCATTCAACCATGGAGTCTAGAATTTTGAATTTTCAAGCATTCAGTCGTGGAGTTTAGAATTTTTTTATGGTTTTGGCAATGCAAATTTTTTTTAAGGTTTAAATTGTGAGTGAATTATAATGAATTTTAATGAGGGATAAAAACTAAAAGTATGCTCGTTTATTTTTTATTTAGAAATTATTGAGACCATGCTTATTTTTCTACCCCAAAATTTTACATTAAAATTCATGCCATGCCCAAATAGTTGATTGGTATGATGAACCTAGGATTTGAGGTGTAGGGTGTAGGAAAGGGGTTGCTCTTGATGTTAGTTGGGGCATAAAAGGGCTTGAGGAAATGACAAGTGAATATTTTTCTAATTAAGTGAAAACTAACAAAATTTGGGAAATTAAAAATAATCAAGATAATGATGCCTATGGCATAGACAAAGCACTTGTATAGGCATAATATAAGCATAGCAGGCATGCCTACTCTCGTGTGATAGGACTTTCTAGTTAGGTTCCTCATGTTGTTGAGTTGATTCACACCTAACTTTTCTTAGTCATCCCTTTGATATTTGTGATAACACTCCTTCCCTAGATCATATGGGTTCCTCATCCTTGATGTTGTTGGAATTGGTGTCTGATGAGAGACTCATCTTTAACCATGTTGTGATTGGAAGAGACTTGATTACATGTGAGTATGTATGTGTGATATGAGACCATGATTGTGCTTGTTTATGCTCATGATGTATGTTATGTGATATGGTTTATCGTTTGTGCTTAATTTTCGTGATGTATCCCCTTGAACTTGTATATATTATGGTTTGATGATTATTTTGTTGGCCTATATGCATTGGATGTCTATCATGCTTGTTGGACCATGCGTATTTGTTGTAGATCATATTTTTTGGCATGTATTCCTTGGTGTTTATCTCCTATGATGACATGTGTATTTATTGATTGGCAAGTTTGTGATCCACGCTCCTTGTTTTACGTGAGTGATGTGCTTGTGCCCAAGTGACTATCTCCTAGCATGGTGGGGTGGACCTAAAGGTAACACATTGTTGGGTGGTGTGGATACCACCATTAGGGATCAAATTTCTTGGAGGCTTCAACTTTGGAGGAGCTTTGTTCAACATGCAAGTGGAGGTTCTCTCCTTGCTTTTGGTTATCTCATTTTTTATATTGTGATGTATATATAATTCAAATCATTGAGTCTTGTTTGTAATTATAATATTGTTATAATGGAACATCCTTTTTGGATGGAATTTAAACCTCCCACATAAGTGGTGAAGGGCCTATCTTCATATGTATACTTTATCGACATTGGTGTCAAATGGTTATGTGGTTTATATGAAATTTATCTTTTGGAAATGTTGGTAAAATGAACATAGAAAATATTTGGTTTTGGACTTAAAATGAATCTTTGTGTGATAGAAAAAAATCAATATTTTTCCTTGGATCTTGTTTTAACTATCTCCAATGTTTTAGATAATGTGTTGGTGAGAACCATATCATTATGGGGTCATTTGGGGTTCTCCTTGTGACTTTGGTGTGATTGGGTTGGGTATGAATCCTTCCACTTCACCCCTTGTGACATTGGCCTTGTGTTGGATCCTCTTGTTGTCTCCCTAGTCCTTGGGAGTTATCTCCTTCATGACCTAGTGTGAGGCAAGATCAAGTGTCTAGGAACTTTTAGTTTCCCAATCATTTTCATTATTTTTGAGTATGTTTTTGTTACAATTCTTTCCTAGTGGTCCCTAAGTATTGTGCATATCTTGAGGACTGAAAGTAAGCTTATATTTTCTAAGTAGTCAAGACACTAGCACTAGGTTCAAGACTACAACACTAGAAAAATACTACAACATTTAACAAGGAATTTGACTCTAAAACATGACTCCAACACTAGATTGGGACTCTAGCACTAGACCTAGACACTTGTGCACTCATGCTAGTGTCCTCTCTAGGCCCTAGTGTCCTCTAGTATCATATTTTTATTGTTTCATGATATGTTTGGTCTCCCAACAATTTCTTGGGGAAACTTTGTATACAAAAGTTTTTCCACTTAGATTAGAGAGTCTTCCCATGTTGTTTTTTCAAAAAAATCATACCTCAAGTTTTATAGCACTCATTTCTCTTAGAAAGTGTGCCCTTTCTTGGAACTGACTTGTCAGCGTTCTAGCTAGTGGAGGGCTTGTACCTCCTAGTAGGGAAACCTCATGTGAAGGTTTTCCCTTGTGTCTAGAGGTTTTTTTTTTTTTTTTTAGTGGAATGGAAGTGTTTGTTACCCTAATCATACTCTTTGTTCCAAAAATTGATGTTTGTTTTGTCTAGTCGAGTGGTGTTAGCTCCTAGTCACTCCACTATATGTGTGGGTTTGCATGGTGTTGTTTGATTTTGTGAGATTGCCTTGGCATGTATTTTAGGTTGATGATTCCTTCATCCTTCAATTATGTTGGGTTGCAAGAGAATATGATCATGGGATAGTACCTAATAATTATTTGGGTTTCATTTTTCCCTCTCGTAGGTTCATCAAGGTGACTTCACCTCATAGTTGGAAAGTCTTCCATTGGTACCACATTTCTTATAGCAATGGTGTCCATTGGTTGCACCTTTCTTGTAGAAATGGTGAGGTCATTTGTGAGGTTAGTTCCCTTGTGTTGTTATGTTTCACATGACACTCATGTGCACATTATTGTGCAAGTGCAACATGTCATATCTTTTAGTTGTGGTTGTTTAAAAAAAAATTTAGTCAATTTTGTCCTAGTGTGTGGCTTGGGGCATTACAATATGTATGGTTGTATCATTTTATGAAAAATAATTATAAATGTTTCAATGGGAAGTTCCTCTTATATGTAATCTAACCTTGCGGATTATTTCCCAAATTTAGTTTGATACTTTATGTACTTGTAACTCTTGCAATTTACCATCTATTTCATGTCACTATCTTCATTTCTCAAAGGAAAATTAGTTAAATTTCCACATATTCCAAAAATTTCTTTTATGCATTTCATTGGACCATTTGCATCATCATCATTTTTATCATTTGAAATGCATTTTATGAACTAACTTACACTTTTTGGAGGTGCATTTGCAAAACCATCACTTTCTTCTATGATCTTTTGATACACTTAATAATAGAGATAAAATTCAATATGGTGATGAAAAAAACAAGTTTCAAAAAATTTGTTTGGTTTGACATACCTTGGCCTTAACATTTCAAACATTTTCTTCCCAATCTTTATATGTGGATTTTCATCACAAAATGTAACATATATATCTCATGTTGTGTTATGTCTAACCAATGTTTTGTACGCAATTCATAATCATTTGGTCTAATCCTATGTTTGAGTACATCTCTATTATTTGATGAAGGATGACTATGATCGTGCCAAAATTTTGAGATCAAATTCTTAACACCATCTTTAATTTTGTCAAAACAAGAAAACCTACACATTAATGGCAATGGCCTTCTACAATACTATCATCCAAAACCTTTCTTATTTTCACATATTTTGTTAGCATTCTTTTACTTAGTCCAATTTCACTTGAAAGTGAAGAAATTTGATGCTTTCTTGATATTTGTGGACTTACAATAGAGGTCAAAATCACTCTTCTTGAAATGATCTTATCAACTAATTGAGATTTTTTACCAATAGAACTCAAACCTTTTGTAACATTTTAAACAATCTTTTTCTAGGTGTCTTTTCCTCTCTTTTTTTGTGAAACCTACACCCAACAATTGTAATTGATATTCTAGCTCATCACAAGTAAGTATACTTGATAATAGTTGGGATTGACCAAGTGTATCACAATTTTAAAAATACTTCTCAACTATTTTCTTCAAATTTATATTCAATGACCTCTTACTAATTGTACTAGGTTGTTCAACACATGATTTCAATTTCTCTATATCAATATTAATTAAATGATTTATATTTTTGTAAAATAAATCTCTTAACCTCTTTAATTAGGTTCATACGATACATAGAAGGAAGCGACCCAAAACCCTCTCCAACATCAAAGGTTAGTTGAGCCTCCTCCCTAGCATCAACTATGTGTGGTTGGGCCTCCTCCATAACATCAACTATGTGTAATTGAGCCTCCTCTACTCCAATATCTAAATTAGGCTCGACAACTTGTACACTACTTTTTTCCCATTGAGTCCCTACATATATAAAACCATTTTACAAAACTTATATCTAGCATTAGAGAATATTAATAAAATGATTATTCTTATTGAAGTGCATGTACCCTTAAGGTGGATTGAAACTTTGGGGCCACTAAACCATATCTAATTTGTAAAGTTAGTATTGCATTAATTAGACACATATGCGAAGTGATGATGCTAATTAAATTTGACATTGTAATCTATATGACATCTTATTAAGCCAAGCAATTGGAAACTAGTCCTAGAAATTTATATCAACCACTTCAAATCCATATGTACTACCATATGAAAATATAGTTCAATCTAGATTTGGTAGGTGATTTAACTAGATATATGACAAGAAAAGTGCATGAGTATATATTTTTCTTGGTTCACATGTTTATATTATACATCTATAACGAGGATTTTGAAGAGTCATATTAGTAGATCTTAAATAAGGTTAAAAAATATGAATTTGTTCATAAGACTAATCTTCATGTAAAGAATGTTCATAAGATGAATATTTTGATGAATGTAGAACATATAGGAATATATTTTTTATTAAAATTAAATTTAAAATTAGGAACTATTCTAAAACCATAGAGTAGAGGAAGTGGGAATCTAGTGAATTTAACCTAGAGAGTTTATTTGAAATTTACATGTAGAATTTATAAAATTTAGATGAATGTAGAATATGTAGGAATCTAATCCTAGTATTAAAATTAAAGCTAAAACCATAAAGCATATTGAAACCCTAGAGTAGAGAAAGCAAGGCGAATATATGCAAACCCTAGAGAGAAACTAGTAAATTTAACCTAGAGTTAACAAAGTAGGGGAAGGGATTTACAAACTCTAGAGAGAAACTAGTGAATTTAACTTAGAAATTTTATTTAGAATCCTTTTAGGATTTTTGAAATTTAGATGAATGCAGTTCACATATAGGAATTTAATTTAAATATTAAAATTAAATATAAAATTAGAAATTATGTTGAAAACCTAGAGTTGAGGAAGTAGAAGAAATAGATCTATAAACCCTGGAGAGGAACTAGTAAATTTGATGTAGAGAATTTATTTGAAATCTATGTAGAATTTGAAATTTATATGAATGTAAAACATGTAGGAATTATTATTTTTTAATAAAATTAAATCTACAATTAGAAACTAGATTCAAACTCTAGAGTTGAAGAAATAGGGATAAATACAAATCTGATATTTATGAAACATTAAACATACCTTGTCTTTGTGAGATATATCTTTGTACCCTTTCTTGAGATAATTTTGTATCCTTTTCTATTGAATATTTTCACATAGTCTTATTTTTCCTTTTCCTCTTATTTCCCATTTCCTCCTTTGCAAGATATTTTTCCATAATTCCTTTGTCAAATATTTTCTCCTTTCAAAAAGCTAAAAAAGTGCAAAGAAAATTTTACCAAATTTCTCAAAAAATCAAAATTCAAGAATATTTCATTTTTTTATTGTAAATTTTTTATTAAGTTTATATTAATATATATTTTTTATTAAAAAAATTAAAATTCATTCTTAGGACCTTTGTTTAAAGGTCTCTTTTATTAAAGAAATTTATTGTTAGTACCTTCATTCAAAGGTTTTTTAAATAGATTATTTTAATATTTCTCGTAACCATCCAAGGCCCTTCGTTTGAAGGTGCCTTCAAACAAAGGTAGTGCTTTCATTCAAATGTCCCTTCATTCAAATTACCTTCAAATGAAGGCCCTTGGATGGTCTTTCATCTTCCATGTCTAAGATATTGATCATAATTTCCAGCTTCAAACTTTAGGTTGGACCTTTAAATGGAAAAAACTAGACAAGATATTTTGCAAGATTGTAGCACTCAAAATAAGATTTCCAACAAGTATTTCTTTGACTGTATTTACTTTAATTATTATATTTATTTTCTATTTTCTAGTGAAGATAGGTTTTCCAACAATTGTCAAGGTCTCCGTTCCACACACATGGACAAATACTAAAATAGATTAAAAAATTAAAAAATATATGTACATTAGGTATTAATGTTCTTATTTCAACAAAAAAGAAGTTAATTCAGATGAATACAAAAAAATGCATTACAAAACTAACCTATGTCTAAATTATAGTTAATCTGATCTAGAGAAAGAACTCACATAATCCACTTTACACTTTCAAAGCAATGATGCATTAGCATTCATGACTTGATGCTTCCTAATACAACCTTTGAGGCTTTCCAACATGGTCAACTAGAGCTTCAACAATAAAAAACACAAGTGTATGGATTGTGAAATTATTCAACCTTACACAACATATTTCAAGGGTTTCACATCCACCAATAACCCAAATAAGACGATGAATTACTGAAGACCATGTTTTGGTGTACCCAACACAACTTGTGAAACATTGCATATGAAGCCTAGGATCACTCAACAATGGGAATAACATGAGAATATGGTTAAAAAGGACATGGAATACCTTTTAAGACACCTTCCAACCATTTTACATACACCCAAGAACCAACAATGAGCAATTTTTGCCAAACTCTCAACCCACAAGGGTTTCTAGGACTGTCACCTAGCAACATAAAACAAACTGTCATGCATATCTTTTGGTGGCCATGAGATAACAAGAAAAAAGTTTGGAATCTATTATAAAATGCTACAAAAAAAATATTTTGAGAATTTTAACATTTTTCACTATACAAAATTCAAGAAATGAATTTTTTTGTCCAACTGGAAACCCTAGGGAAAATTCAGACCTTCTATTACAAAAAATGCTATAACTTCTACAAATCCAGATGAAAATCAATAAAACCACTTGGAAAAGAAATTAGATTCAATTCCA
>VDFB02193867.1:244307598-244349139 GCA_007258455.2 Sequoia sempervirens | reverse complement strand
CAAAATTGAAGCCTCCAATAAATTTGATCCCTGATGGTGGTATCCATACCACCCCCATGTGGTACCTTTAGGTCCACCCCACCATGCTAGGAGATAGTCACTTGGGCACAAGCACATCACTCATGTAAAACAAGGAGCATGGCTCACAAACATGCCAATCAATAAATACACATGTCATCATAGGAGATAAACATCAAGGCATACATGCCAAAAAATATGACCTACAAAAAATTTACACATGGTCCAACAATCATGATAGAAATCCAATGTATATAGGCCAACAAAATAATCATCAAACCATAATATATACAAGTTCAAGGGGATACATCACCAAAATTAAGCACAAAGGATAAACCATATCGCATAACATACATCATGAGTATAAACAAGTGCAATCATGGTCTCATATCACACAAACATATTCACATGTAATTATTGATGGGTGTTTTTGCACTTCTCAACATAGACAACACACAAGTGTGATGTCTCTCTTGAAAGGTGAAAATCTGCAACTAGGTTTCAGAAAATCACCCCAAGGTCTCTCGGGTGTCAGGTCATGACTTTGCAGAAACAACTCAGTTGTTTGTTGTGATTTGTTGGTAATCACAAGGGGAATTTATGGTTGACAAAGCATGGAGTTTCTTGGGTCTATTACTAATTTTTAAAAATCTAAAAATTGATGAACAGTGATAGTAAATACTTGAACAACGGTTTGAAACTTCTTTAAATCATTAGATTTAGTTTTGTTATGATGCTGGAATTGTAGGTATGATTCAGTTTTAAAAGAAAGTTCAAAAGGTTGAAGGGTTTAGAAGTTTTCCTAAGTCTGAAACTATGATGAACAGTAACAATGGTTGATGCTACAATAGAAAGACTCCCAAGCTTAGCGTACGCATTTTAGAACACGTACGCATTTCTAAAAAGTATTTATTTTTTTAAATAATCAAGAAAGTAAGGAACACATATGCGTTTTGTAAAAATGTGTATGCATTTTTTAAATTCAAAATTCCCAACCCACATGCTGCCTCGGTTTTAGGCTCGGAAAAGGCTTGGCAATCCGAGCCTTAGCCTTTGACCTGCAACTAAAAAACTAAGACAGATTGAAGAAGAATGTCCAACTTTGACAACATAGATGATAATTTTTTCAGAATGAGTCTAAAATCAAAACCCATTTGTACAAACATAAATGCTCATTTCTAAATATATAATTTTGTTATTGGCTGAATACGGTTATTTTAATTAATTTCGGCAACGAGGTCCTTTAAACTCAACATCGTTTTTGGTTTTTTAATAACTTTTTATTGGTTCATTTTCATGTAAAAAAAAATATATGGGACCAAACTTCAAACAATTCTCTACACAATGAAAAAAAAAGAGTCAATTTTTTTTTTTGTTTAGGTCCAATTATGTTGTTCGTACACATTGATTTGAAAAAACATCAATTAAGGCCAATAAAAATTTAATAAAAAAAAAAAAATTCAACCAAAAATTACAAAAAATCCAGACTCAAACTTTAGCGGCTGTTAGATCTTTTCCTAAAAGGAATTAGTAAAATAATTTTATTTGGGTCAAAAAGTGTTGTCCGTACACCTGCTTGGTATGGTAAAAAAACAGGGACTTTTAAAAAGTGGTTTTTATAGATCCTTATCAAAATGTAATTTCTATAAACTGGGTATTTTAATAATTTACATATTTGGAAACTAGATTAAAAATGCTAAATTTCATATTACTGAATTTTTTTAAGATTCATTGTAGAAGTGCCTCAATTTTTCAGTCCAAGTGTGACAAATTCTGAAAAACAACAAAAACATTTCCACTTTTTGAGCTTTTTGTACCGTCCTGCACCTTTAGTTTTGTTTAACCAAGGGCAACCTATAGTCTCACAAAACTAGTGCAATCTTCTAAGACTTATGATTTTCAAACTGCAACATGGATACTTAAAGTAGGCACATACACAGTTGAAGTTAAGTGTTGTAAATGAATTAGCTCAGACTAACTTTACACAGAAATTTGTCATCAACAAATGGCCAAAACTATGAGCTGGAAGTGCATAAAATACTATAACATACATCCACCATTAAAGTTGAACATGAACTACTAATAGAAAATAAACTCAAACTAAAATAAACAATGCTTGGAACAAAATTTTGGAGATAGAATCATGCACACATAAAGAGAAATACACAAGAAACCATCAACTTCAATGCTTTTCACATATATTGCAGCAAAATGCCTTTACACAACTCATCTCTCTCTTGAAAATGAGAGGCGGCCCCTATTTATAGTTTTTCAAAAAGAAGAATGAATGGTCAAGATTGCTTTATAATGAATGGCTCAAATTAAGTCTAGTTTAGGATTTTCACATCACCCAATATGAGTACAAAATTTACAATATAAAAATGAACTATTTTATCTTTTCTCTATTTTTTCCTATAGTCTATTTTTTCTTCTAGCTAATTTGGATTTTTCAACTATTTTAGAAAATACTCATCAACTATTATGAGATTTTTGGCTTCCTTTTGTGTTGTTGCGTACTCAACGAACTTTCCAATGACATCTAATAGCTTCGTTTACTCAAAAATGTCGGATTTAGAGATCTGGAAGGTGACCCTCTACCATTTGGTCCCAATGCTCCATGCATTTCGGCCCTGCTCTGATCATTTGCTTGGATTCTGAGAAGGCTCATGCAATGAAATCCATGAAATCTGCTAACAAGGTATCATCGGCTCCTTGCCCTATCCTCTTGTGGAATTCAGGCTTTATAAGTTCCCAATCCAACTCTAGTGCTAGAATCTCTTATCCTATCATTAGCATCAGGAAGTCATCACATTGGGCCAGATGATCCAAGATTCAGTCAAGTCGGGCCTCTAATTCGACCAATGATTGTTCCAGGACACCTTTTCTATACTCAAAATTTAGTTTCCATGCATCTAGCAACCAATGGTCCTCCTTTGGTAGGGTCAATTCCTTTTCCCAAATTCCTCAGGAGAGATTGAGAATGCTCTCCAGCTTTGGGTATGTAATTCTATAAAGTTCTGGAAATTCCTTGCACAAATCAATCATCACCTTGACTTCCTTTTTCAGGAACCGATATTCATTATGCATCTTGGCTACACACTGAATTCCTTTGTTGCCCATGTCAACTACTCTTTTGAACCATTCGGAGGTGGACTTCGTCCAGTTCTTCATTGTCTCGATCTTATTAACTTCTTCTTTCTAGAGCAAGGAAGGTGCCAATGATTCCACTGGAGCTTATTCTTCTAATGTTATCCATTGTTGTATGAAGGCAGTCAATTATACCACTTGTGCTTTCAATTCTTCCTTCATCAATTGATCTTTGTTCATCTTTTGAAGGATGGTGGACACAGACCCCTGGAACTCATCAATCTTTCGAGTGTGAGATGTTGGGACCAGATTGATGGTAGTCACCTGATAATGCTTGCCCTAGATGGTGTCTGCATCCTTGTTAGCTATGGGAGTGTCCACTTGTAATATCCTGGACCCCGAGGCATCTGTTGTGATGTGTGATCTGACCTTGGGTTTCTTTTCTTCCTTGGGCTTCACGTGTGCTCTGACCAGTATTGCCTCTGGGCGGGCCTTTGGATCCATGAGTACTGGAGCCCTTCTCTTCAACTATTGCTCCAACCATAAAGGAACCTATGTTTGATGGTCTGGAGATTCATTATTACCTCCTTCCTCCTATTCCTTTGATGGCTCTTCTTTCTCATATTCAGGAGCATTTTCAATGTTCTCCTTTCCTTTATCTTATTCCTCTTCTTGTGTAAGTCCTTTCTATCTTGTATTGCTTGGTATCTTTTTCATTCTCTTTACCAATGGTGATTTCTTCTTGTGTTATCCCCTTAGCCTCTTCATGCTCAATTATGACATCTTTTTCAGGTGCAACATCCTTTTCTTCCATGTTTTCTTCTTTGTCTTTATTCTTTTCTTCCCCTAGGGTTACTTCTTCATGTAGCAGGCCCTTGTCTTGGCTAGTTTCCTGAGGCTCAGCAGTTTTCTTTGCATCAATATCTAATCAATTTTCCCTTCCTCAGAGTGATGCTCCTCTGGGTTTGCTTCTTTGTCTTTGTTCTCTTGGGGTTGCTCATATTTTAGTTATTGGTCTAAGGTCTCCACATCATAATAGGCATCAAATTTCCTTGTATCCTCATTCTCAGGCGTTTGTTTCCCTTCTTCATCAAAGGCTACTCTATCTAGATCAATCTTTATTCCTCCCTTAGGATGCTCAAAGTAGTCATCTTGGTCAGAGTCCTCTGGTTCTTCAACAATATCCTTCATTGCTTCTTTAGGCTGCTCCATGCTCAGCCTCTCCATTTCTTCAAAAATTTGCACAATAGCCTCCATCTTAGGTGGCTCAGTAGGAGGTGGAGGAAGAGGTAGGGCAGCAACAATCTGGTCCATTAGCATTTTAACTTGAGGATTTAAAATTACCTCAAAGAGCTTGAATGGAATGTTCTGTAAATATGAAATGAAGGCCTATGGAAAGGATAGGGGTGTGATAGAGGTTGTTGGTAGAGAAGGTGGCAGAGTAGAAAGAGTTGGTAGTGGAGGTGGGAGCGAGGAAGACAAGAGCAGGGAAGTTGTGGAAGAGGAAGAATTAAGCACCACCATGGGAGCAATTGCAGAGGTGGAGGTGATGTGAATAGAGATGTCCATGGTAGGCAGATACGAGATGGGTAGTGATTAAGGAGTGGAAGGAGATGGTGCAGTGGAAGGGGCTGATGGGAGTGCAGTGGTGGTGGGCGGTGGTGACCATGGTCGTTTCGCTTCTTCCTCCTCTTTGTGCGGGGACCCTTCCTCTTAGATGGTAGGCATTTCGAGGACAAAGGTTCCTACCCTCTTTGACTTCTTCGGTGGCTTATGTCCATTAGTTGACTTCCTAGTGTAAACCTTATGCTTTGGTTGCTGCTCAGATGTATCTTTTCTCTTCCTTGATCTTGTAATGAGCAAAGACTTAGGAGCCTCACCCGATGAGCCTACAACAATGCCACTATCTATTTCACTTTCTAGCTCATCTCTAAGCTCCCCATAAGTCAGTTCAACACCTTTTCCATGTAGTTGGGTTATTTGGCCATCTATCCATTGCTTAGTTCTCTGCTCTACGGGGCGAGTTACAACATTTAGGTCTGTGACTTCTTGTTCATCCCAATCAATCACTAGCAATGAAACCTTAATTAAAGCATTGTATTTTTCATCAAGAACATTGTCATCTTTGATAATTTGATCTAGGACTAGGTATAAGTTGATAGACTTCACAAATTGGGACGTCATCCACATGTAGTGTCATCTTCTGACTTCACAGTCATCATCACAGTTTTCCCAGAAGTCTCTGATATGTGGCTGGTGAGCATACTATCGTCCAACTTGCTTCTTTAATATTTCAAGAGGGTCCAAGCCTCCTCTCTTTGTATTTAACTCCAAGTTGTATTCCACAAGCTCCTTTTTTGAGTTCTTGGCGCATGGGGTAACAGGGTAGGAATACATCCCTTTCCCAAATGTAAGGGAATACGGGACCCCGACATGATGCTTATTATGCAACAAAGTGTGGGTAGTTTGCAACTACCGAGTAAGCTCCAACAATATAATTTTGTCATTGGAGTATTGGGGTAGCTAGTAGGATCTTCTCGAGAATCCTTTTGTTCTAATATATATAACTTAGGGAATTCAATAAACCAATACCTAAAACCTTTCACCATTTCCTTGGCACTGTGGGACATCCTTCTATGATAATCTCCTCCCAAGGTCCAAATTTTGTTTCGAATGAAGGCATCATTAACTCTTCTATAATCCTTCTTGAAGTTTTTGTATTGGAGCTGTAGGTAACAATCGTACACCTTAATTTTCCCCTTCTTCGTTCCCAACATCCTGAAAAAATCTAATCTTTTATATGGGAACTTCACAGCTAGAAGGTAGACCAGGTAGGAGGTCATGTAGAATTATGAGGTTTTCTTCACTACCACGAGTTGATTGTGCAAGTTTTCACTTATCATCTTGGCCCAGTGAAACTTGGCATTGCCTCAGAGGATCTCTTCTACAAAATAAAACATCCATTCTTCAAAGAGTGAGGAAGTGGGGAGGCCCATTACTCTGCTTAGGAGAGTCACCAAGTCATTAGCTTTTTCTACAAAGTCACTCTCATATAATGTTTGAGGCACCTTGTTAGCACTGCCCCTCTTTTCTTGTAGCCATGTCTGGTTGATTGTTCTTTTACAATTGGTGGGGTCTTCTTGCCATAATTTCAAGGAAAACTCTTTTTCAACTACCTCCATTTTATCAAAAAGGTAGATGCAAAATGTTTTCCCAATGGACTGGGGAGACAGGTCTGCCAATACTCTCCCATCTCCAATGACTATCTTTTTGGTCTGAGCATGATAGCACTCCCAGCAAGAAAATGCCAATTTTGGAGCAACTAGAGCAGGATGGAATCTTGCTACCTTTGCAAGTCCACTTTTCTTCATTCTCAA
The DNA here is from genome assembly GCA_007258455.2 of Sequoia sempervirens. NCBI lineage: Eukaryota > Viridiplantae > Streptophyta > Pinopsida > Cupressales > Cupressaceae > Sequoia > Sequoia sempervirens. The sequence continues at coordinate 244,342,657 of VDFB02193867.1, read as the reverse complement.
GGCCTCCTCTATTTTAGGGTCTACCATGACCCTCTATGTGAACTCATTGATGCTAACGTGCCCCTGATCAGTGTCAGTAACCCTATCCCAACTGGACATAATCTTTGAGGTGCACTCAACCCCATGAAACTCATACTTCATCTACGCTTTTTCTTCTTTTCCTCTAGGGTCATCACTGATTTATTTCCTTCGTCTGCTTTCTCTATGGGCTTCTTAGTTGGTTCCATAAATTCTGCACACACAACGTACAGTAAGTTTCTTGACATATTAGGAGGGAAATTGTTAGTCAAACCATGCCAATATATCATCAAACATACCCACATACCCATTAAAACATCATTACATCCATTATATTTATCATTTTGAGTTCATTTGGGCATTTTGTAGAAATGTGGGTTTGGAGGTGCGGGTGAGCTTCCACCCCATAGAAGTTGCCTTGGTGAAATCCTTAAGGAATGATTCAGGGAAGATGGACTTTCGTAGGCGGCCACCTGATGGTGAATTTCCACATGCTTTGATTGTTGAGTAAATTTTGCATGAAGTCATTTGGTATGTGTACAAATTGGTGACAAAGACACTTGAAGTTGTTTCCCTTGACCGAAGTGATCTTTAAATTTCATGCGGGGAACGAGGGTGCGGAGGTCACTGATGGGATTGTCACTTTAGTTTTTTTGTTAAGATACATCCTTAGGTAAGCGATGTTTCGCAAGCAGAGTTCCGCATGGTGGAACCCGTAACAACTCTTTACTTAGTCAATTTTGGTGTATTCATTTTGGGAACGTGCAACAAATCATGTCAAGCTACCTAGTTTGAAAATTTTGTTATTATGTGCATTGTGGAATTTGGGAGTGCGGAAACCATATGGCGGGTCATTGTTGAGTCTTTACTGTTAGACAGTGACCCCGGATAAGCGTCATTCCATAGATGGTGGCCCGCATGAGCAAACCCGCCATGAAAGTTTCACTAGTGATCCTTGTCGATTACGTGTTTGTCATTTTGAGCGAAAACGCTAGATATGGGGTCTGCAAGGAAGGAAGGTAGTGAGAGTTTTGCCACTAACAAATGGTCAAGGAATGACAACCTCCCACAAATGGTGCTCCGCGAAGGCGGACCCACCAAGGCCTTGGGACTTGTGAGTTTTCCTTTTCCCTATGAGCACATTCTGGAGATTCATCAAAGTCTATGCTTGCACCAATGGTGATTGGGTTTAGGTGTCTAGGGAAAGACAAAGAGTGGGGTCCACGAGGTAGGGCACCGTAGTTAATTCATCATTGGGAATGGAATTAGCGAGGCAGAGTTCTGCACGAGTGGACCCGCAATGGAACCCTAAGTTGGGGGGATGCTCCTTGAATTCGAGTTCAGCTCACAGTAGCGGTTGGGATGGAACCCGCATGGCAGAGGTTTGCTAGGACTTCGCCATAGGCCAACGGCTAGAGAGGAGTGTCTTTCCATCGAGGGGGGTCCGCAAGAATGGATTCGCAATGCACTGAGACTGAAAGGTTTTTGGGACTTTGATTTCACTCGTCAATAGCAGGAAGGGGAGATGCAGGAACCACAGGATAAGAGGTTGTAAGGACTCTACCATTAAGAATGGCCAAAGAATCATGGTGATCTGCATGCAAGGTCTCACAAATTCAAAATGCACAATGGTTAATGACATGAGAATTAATGGAGCAGTGGGTTGTAGTGACCTCCATTGCTTAAAAATATAGTTCATGGATGGTTGTCTCATTTTGAAGCCCACACCATTTGCCATGAGATTTTAGCATTAAAATGGATTAGGGTTTAGACTGTGGCACCTGCTATTCAACAATTTGTCCTAAAACCCTAGATAGTTCAATCATAAATCAACAATCATAGAGGCGGTCGAGGGCTTACCTTCGCGGCTAGTGAATGTGAATGCAACTCAATCTCTCCAAGTTCTCCTACGCACGCGAATGTCTCCTTCGCTCTTTCAAATTTGAAAATTTTAGATGAAAATGACAACTAGGGAGGGTTATATTTATAGGAAAACCCATCATTAATGCCAAGATTAATTGTAGGTACGACAGGGGAGCGGGTTGGCGAGGGTGTGGAAATGCAATCCATGGAGGCCCCCTGGTGAGGACTCAAGCAGAAAATCCAAATGTAGAACCCACATGTGAAAAATCCACTACGGGCGGACGCGGGAGAAATACCACCGAGAGTAGCAAGGCATAGACGGCAATCCGCCAAGGGAAACCTGCAATAGCGAACCCACAAGCAGCAAAGGATGGCGTGACTTCCGAAGGAAAAAAACCCGCATGGTGTTTTTCGCAAAGGCTTCAAACCTCACGAAACTTGGGTGAGTGACTTTGGCCAAGATGGATTTGGCTACTTTAAGGCTCAGGACCAACTTAAGCTAAAAAAATAGGGGCACAAAACAAGGCAAAGGCGAACCGGCCCGACTAAGGCGAAAGGAAAAGAGGGGGTCCTCAGTTTGAACGAGGCATGTGTGCAATAGGAACAACAATAATTAAGTACCTTCCAATCACAACATGGTTAGAGACGAATCTCTCATCAAACACCAAGTCCAACAACATCAAGGATGAGGAACCCATATGATCTAGGGAAGGAGTGTTATCATAGATATCAAAGGGATGAGTAAGAAAAGTTAGGTGTGAATCAACTTAGCCACATGAGGAACCCAACTAGCAAGTCCTATAACACCAGAGCAAGCATTCCTTCTATTCTCATATTAGTCCTATATGAGTGCTTTGTCTATGTCATAGGCATCATTATCTTGATTATTTTTAATTTCCCAAATTTTGTTAGTTTTCACTTAATTAGGAAACTATTCATTTATCATTTCCTCAAGCCCTTTTATGCCCCGATTGACATCAAGAGCCACCCCTTTCCTACACCCTACACCTCAAATCTTAGGATCATCACACCAATCAAATATTTGGGCGTGGCATGAATTTTAATGCAAAACTTTGGAGTAGAATATAGAGAGGGAGATAGAGACATAAATAGATCTCTTTCTCTTCTCATGTCTCTCTATATATATCTCCCTATATGTACCACTCCCTACCTCTCTCTCTATATATATCTCCCTCTCTCTACCTCTCTCTATATAAATTCCTATATCTTTTTATCCCTTCATCTCTCCCTCTCTCATTCTCTCCCTCTTTCTATCTCTATTTATCCCTCTCCCTCTCTCTCTCCATTTCCATCTCCATATCCATATCTATCTTTTTCTCTATCTCTCTCCCTATCTCTATCTCCTTACATCTCTTTCTCTCTTTCCCCTCTATCTTTCCCACTATATATCTCTCTATCTCTCCCTCTTTCTATACATATATCTCCCTCTCTAACTATCACTCTCTCTTTCTATATCTCTCAACTTCTCTATCCTCTCTCTATTTCTCCCCCTCTCTCCCTCCCTCTCTATCTATTTATATTTATCTCTCCCTCTCTATATCTATCTCAAAATCTCTCTCACTCAGAAACACACACTCCTCATTTATCCTTCCCTATCTCTATCTCTATATCTCTTTCACTCACACACACTCATTGTTTCTCCCTCCCCATCTTTATCTATATCTCTATCTATCTCTCCCCCCTCTCTATCTCTCTCCCTCTCTCTATTAATTATCTCTATCACCTCCTTTATCTCTCACTCTTTCCCTCTCTATTTCTATCTTCCCATCTCTCCCTTACCCTCTCTATTTATACCTCATTATATATATATATATATATATATATATATATATATATATATATCATTTACTCCACCTCGCCCTCCATCTCTCCTACTCTCGATCTTTATATATATCCCTCTCTCTACCTCTATATATCGCTTCTTATATCTTTATATTTTTCTCTCCATCCCCTATCTTTCATTGTCTCCCTCTTTCTATCTCTATCTCTCTCTTCCCCTCTCCTTCCATCTCTCCCTTTATATATTTATCTCTTTATCTCCTTGTCTTTTTCTCTCTCTCTCCATATCTCCCTCTCTCCCTATTGCAAACATAACATGAGACTATTGGTAAAGGAGCCTTATTATCTTCCTGATTCAGAGGTTTTGTTTTAGTTGAGTTTGGATCCCTATAAGTAGATGCATAGTTGATTTGAAGCGATCCCTTCTCCATTGAGAAGTTTTTTGCACAAGCAACATCATTTTCTAAATGGCCTACCAATTGACCTCATGTATGCTACACAAATATATGTAAAAATAGACCAAAATTTCCCTAATTGACCTTCCACACTTCTTTGGTGTACCCATTGCACACCAAGGTACAATTGTTTGTTTTATATATATATATGGATGTGATATTAATCTACTTGTTTTTTCTTTTTCATTTTCTATAATTGTGGTGTAATATATTTCTTTATATAAATTGTTATATAGTACATTAATTCATAAAAAAATTACACATATTTCCTATGAAAAATTATATACACAATAGAGATTCTATCTATTGCTTATTATTAAAATTTCACTAGTTCATCATGCTACTCTTAAATTTGTAAAAGATAATAATTTCGTATAATATTTTATTTCATTATAATTTTATTTTAACTAATTACAAAATAAATAAAAAATATTACAAATACAAAATATTTTTTAAAATCTAATTTTAAAAACAATTTAGTCTTAAAAATGTTTATTTTACAATCTTATGAAAACAAAATTTTAAAAATCACAAATAATTCTTAGATATCACATTCTATAACAAAAATTCTACAAGACCCTTGCTAATTTTGATAATAGTGAACTATTTCTTGGGAGGATTGTCTTGTCCTATATACTAAACAATAAATCTCTCATTTTGATATCACCCATCAGATTATTCTATTTTCTTAACAAAATGGAGATCAATTATTCTTTGATAAAATATAGTGTGTTCATCATGCATGTATTCAACAATAAAATTAACTAGCACTTGTAGTTAAAGGAGGTTCAAGGATTACGTCGATAGAAAACTATATGTATATTAATATGTTAGAGAGTATGTGTTTGTGCATGGATGTGTTGCGAATTGTAGTTGCATGTAGCTGCATTAAACAACTAATAATAAGTGCTAAATAATGGAATGAAATAAATTTAGACAAATATAAAAAAAAATTATTAAATAAATTAAGTATTATTTGATTATGAAATATTTGCATACAATGTAAAACATAAAGCAATACAAATGAAAAAAGAAAGTTGCCATCAAATTGTCAAAAAATACTGTAAATGAAAATAGAATGTTCTCATACAATTGTCAAATCAATATTTATCTGGCTTTTATATAATAAGTGAGATTTTAGAGGCTTTTACTTGATATTTTGGAGGCTTTTGACAACAACTAGTTTACCATTAAATGGCAGTTGAAACTTGCTTTCCACCACTCAACTGATTTGCAATATAAGACTTGTTTCAGACTCAAATCTCGCACTATATGTAACCTATCCGCTAATTAAAAAATAAGTACAAAATACACATCACAAATTTAAATCCCAACTTAATTGTATAATTTTGTCTTTCAACAAATTAAAGATAATTTTTCTACACCTAATAGTCTTTCATATGAAAAAGTGGTGACCGAGGAGGTTGCGTGGCATTGAAGAGAGGGAGAGTAGGGTAATCTTATTTATTTCTTGTTTTTTTTTTTTGTCTCACCGATGAAATACAAAGGTACAATTTAGATCCTTAATTGCTTTTCAGAGAATACAGTAGACAGTATACAGTAGAAGCACTGCTCTTGCCAATGATATGAATTTAGTTATTGCAATGATAAGAAAAAGGCCGACCTCCACTGTCAACATTCCACACGCGAAAAGCAATTAATGTTCCCCAGCATTTGTGTTTGCCAGGGTATTCAATGTAATTCTGGTCTGTATGCTTTACTCCCATACTAAATAACTTCACGAATTTCGACCACTGAATCAATTTTCCCAGTCCCACATGAAATTCATCCTGACAAACTGTCTTAATTAAGGTTTATTACGGTTCTGAGGTGTGCCATAAGGTTCAATTTTTAAAAGAACAATATAAAAGATAGGTTGATGCTGTTGTGAACAATTTTAACAAAATAAATATCCTTCAATTTCTTAACTAAAAAGATATTAATATAAAATCATCTATCAAAAATCAATGGGTCTTTGGCCTGTTGGTGAAGTTGAATGATCTAAATGAGCCCATCAGGGGATCAAATCTTGTTGAGTGCAAGCAAGGCTTCGATGTCATAAGGGATGAGGATGGATGAGGCCGCGATCGTATCTTGGGTGAATTTGACAGAATGGATACCCCTCAGTCCTTGACTCTTAGCCAAAGAGGTTTAGCTTATGGCTCATGTCCCAGGTGAATTTGGCAGAATGGATACCCTTAATCCTTGACTCTTAGCCGAAAAAGTTCAGCATATGGCCCATGTATCGGACGTTGTTCTTGTCAGGATCAGATTCAGATTTTGTCTAAGTCGGTGTTTCAGCTGTATAAACATATATTATTTAGTTTACTAATAATTGACTGAATCAATGATTAGAATGTACATTTAACTGTATTTATTAATTAACTGTAAATCTAAATATAATGGATTTGTTATTTTTAATTAATTAATAAAATGGTCAAATGTGCATTTTGGAGGCTGCATAGATGTTTTGGAATCAATAAGAGTGTGGACTTTCTTAGCCATCTGATAGTAGCATATATATGACAAACAATTAAATAATAAAAGTTCAAAATTTAGAGTTTGGATTGATAAATTTATAATGAAATATAAAAATTGATGTGATAATTAAAAGAATGTATTTAGTTTTAGATTTGATGAAGGAATGGTTGTGATAAATGTTTGAAACTGGTATGTTATTGTCTCAACTATTAGGTTTGAGGTCACATCTATGGATTTGATCTCCATGCCTATGAAAGTGAAATTGGCGTGTGGATTTGAACATCCCCAGTGTGAATGATGTCTAATATTTGTCAACTAAAAGTGATTTACCTCAATCTGATATACCTATGTCTAAAGAGGGGTGGTGTCGAGAGACACCATTAGGAAAATTACTAAGTAAGAATTTGTTCTTCTTTGATCAAAACCCATAGGGTAAATGATTTAATGATGATGAATCAAGATCAAAGACAATCTAGGAAAGTATGCAATAAGCCTAGAATGATGACTAAATTGGCGATGAAATTCAAATATTTTATAATGTTGTTATGATGCTCTCACATGAATTTTCCTTGAAAAGTCTAGATGATGTGCAAATGAATTAGGTTTTTTCCTTAAATAATTTTTTATTTTCTTGTATTTATTTAATTACTTTATTGCATTATATGCACCTAAGATATGATAAGCTTACTTAGCTAGATATCTACTTGGATAGGTTATACTTGCATCATGTGACTTATACTTTCCTTTGTGCACAGATGTGACTACATCTCTTTTATCTTATGATGGTCATAAATTCATATCTCTTTGCAGTGTATCTTATATATCTACCTCTTACTTTCATATGAATGTCAACTAATTCAAATAATAGATAGGGGTTGCTCAAACATTAGAAATTAAGACAACAAAATAAAACTTTTATTAATTCTTAAAAATGACTTCCATGAGTTTGACTATAATCTAAATTTTACTCGCTAAAAATTTCTTCTTTTGTAGCTCATTTTTCTTAAAAAAGCCTCTTACTCTACTTACATACAAACCAAACAACAATGTCTTTCATATATAATTTTATCTCTTAAAAATAATTGATAAAAAGAATTAAAACTGTTCTAAGTAAAGTACCTATATGCAATCTTTAAAATTAGGTAAATAAATCTAAAATAAGACCAAAATATAGAGCATTAAAAAAACTAAACAACTAATTTTAGCTTCTTAATATGATCTTGAATTCCTAGAAACAAGCCTAAAATAGAATCTACTTTTCTTGACTCTATCCAAGATTCCAATAAGTTAGAAAGTGGATAAACATGTCTTTAGCAACAAATTTGCCATCTTCATTAGCAATTGACTATCATCTTTAGCAATAGTTGACTGTCATCTTCAATAATAACTAGTTGTACCTATCATCTTCAACAACTCACTATAATTTTCAATATCATCAATATACTTCACTAGCTTAACTTAATCAACATTATGATGTTAACATTAAAATTTTCTAGAACAAGCAAGCATATCATTGTAATCTATCTTTTGATTAAAACACAATTTATTCTATCTTATCGATCTTTTGAGTACTTTGTGTTTTACTTTAGGCTTTCTTGATCTTAGGTAGCTACCTTTAAAGTTAAATATTACATGGTATTAGAGAAAGATAGTGTCTAAGGGTAGTGCTTCATAAGATATGGGATTAAAGATCTTGTCAAGTTCTCAAAAGATAAGTATGGTTTTCTTTTCCATTAAATGGTAATCTAGAGTCCCAAAAAATCTTGATCTAGAGATATCATATTTGTAGGTATATTTTGGATCTTAATAGAGAAAATCTAAGTTTACCATTGAGTTCAAAGTGTTTTGAGATAGTGGATTTTACTTTTTATTTTGTTCAAGTTAGAGATTAGACCTATATATCTATGAAGGTTTTTATTTGGGAGGTGCTTGCAAGATCTAACAAGTTGTCATCCTTTTTGAGAATTTTAGGTCAAATATAACCCTACCATTGTGTCCAAAAGGCTCTAAAATATATGATATATGATTGACTATCATTTCATTAGAATTGGAGTACTTGGCCCAAGACCTATAGAGAATTTATTTTGTTATTTTTTCCCTAAAAATCAACTTGTTTGCAGAAGGTTGTATGACTCATACAAGTTAGAAAAATATGGTTTTGGAATCAACGAAGATAGGACATTGAGACTAATCACAATAAGAATTTGGAGAAATATTGAGTGATATAGAAGCTCTCAAATTAACTTTTTGTTCTATTTTTTTTATAAATTTGTCTATCATAAATTATAGAAAAATTGTTAGATCTTGTTATAAGTTGTAGATTGAAGTAGATCTATAACTTTAGTATTGTAGTCTTATTTTGTCATATGTAACACATAAATATCAAGACCACTTTGCACTTTTTAGCAAGCGGCAATTATACATGCACTAAATATGATGTTCCAAAATCATTTTTTGTTGGGGGTTTAATGATTGTGTAATTTTGGGGGGTGATTTTTAGTTAAATATTTTCTTTTGTTGGTTTAGTTTGTTGATTTGTCTATTGTGTGAAAAAATTGAGGACATAATCACAGTTTTTGAAGACATCCAACTATTATTGACTTGGAAAGAACAAACTATAAGTTCAAGTGAGAAAGAATTCTAAAGCATTATAGATGACTTAATCTCTTTCCCCCATCTCTATGGACTTGTTCCCAAAATAAGTACTCTACATTGGTAGACTGTATGACAAGACAAGATTGATCATATATGTTAAGTTTAATTTTGAATTATGGGTATGTGCATGGAAATGTGGGGCCAAAGTGGGGTTTAAAGTAACCACTTTTTACTTTTCTAAAATCAACAAAAGATAATCTTGGATGAGAAATTCAAGATAGCCATGCTCTAAATTTCAAGATGTGACAAAATAAAAACTAGTATTGTTTAGAATCTATTTTTAAACAACTTTTTTATTTAAAAAATGGTGTAGATTAATAGGGTCAAATAGTGAGCACACAAAGTGGTTTTTATTTTTGCAAGAAAAGTATAACATATTGTTGGTAGTGTTGCCCCTAAAATGTTGAATTTTTAAAAGTATTTCAAAAATCCCTTAACTAACAATTTAGCTAACATTACATAGTCTATGCATACTTTTTTTAAATGAATATATGGCTTCTTAATAACTTTCATAGTGGACACATCTTTAAAAAAAAGAGCATGGTGCCTCCTTAGTTTTGAGGAAAATAATCAATTTTTTTAATGTGTATAGAATGAAGTCTAGAATATTATTTTTTATTTTTTTTATTTTTTTTTAATTTAAATGAGTGGATTGAAAATGACACTAAAAAAATTATACATGGGTTTTTAGAAAATGAAGACACTGGAAAAAAAAAAAATCAAAACCTTAATTTAGAAATTTAAGAGAGAAGTTGACAGCATCATGACATTTTTTATTCTAATGGCTAAAAATGCGCAAACATTTTCTTGTTTTTGTAAGTTTTATACAAAACAAATATTTGGGGACCTTACATGCAAGTTCAAGCCTAAGCATGCGATTCCAATGAAAATTAAAAAGTAAAGCATGCATACACAAATATTTTTCTTTATTTTTATGACGTTTATAATGCGAGTTATAATACACTCATATTATGGCTCAATATTTTTGAGCTATAATGCAACTATATTATAACACTCTAGCATTATATCTTATTTTATTTTAAATTTTATTTGGCCACTTTTTTGGTTCCCAATTTTGTGCATTTACCCTTATGTTGACATTGACACCATGAAGACCACCACTCACATTGAGTTCCCTTGTGAGGTCTTTGTATCAAAATTTGGGAGATTTTTGGAGACTCTAATGAATCTCCAATCCTAGAGAAACTTGCTAAAAATTGTCTTGTAACTTTTGAATTTTTTTACCATATTGTTGTGGTATAGCTATAGTGCATGATAAATGGAAAGAGTTCAATTAGTGTGATGACATAGAGACTTATTTTGATGCTCCTTCTCCTCCTATAGAGGTCCTTTATTGGATTCTTTAGCTTTTATGACTCATATTACAAATTTAGATGGTTCATGTTTCTCTTTTTTTGTATTCAATGTCTTGAGGTTGGGGACTCTTATATTCAAATATTAGTAGATACATCTATTTTTCATATTCAAACATGTCTTGTATGGACACATCATCTAGGGATGAGTAGTGTAATTGGATGACATGCACTGAGATCTCATCTCCATCATCATCTCGTACTTTGTTTAATCCTAATGTTGTTTCATCCATGGCTTCCAATGATTTAGTTTAATAGGATCATATTCATCATCACCTAAAGATATCTCTTTGGGATGAGTTCTTGATGTTAGTGTTAAGTTTTTAACTTAGGGATAATTATTTAGGTAGTTTTCCCATATTGGGTAGTTTTTCACCCGTTTCATTTTCCATGTCTTTAAAAGGCATGTACAATATGTATTTTATCATCTCATCTCATTTTATGAATATCATTTTGATGTTTTGGCATAATAGCTTTGTGCTTCTCTCGTGTATGTGTGAGGGTGATTTGTTTTTGCAAGTTGAGGATCTTGGGAAGGAGCTTCCATATCCTACATGGTATTAGAGCTCCTCCTCCTGCTCACCTTCCCACCTTCCTGGAGAGTTTCTGCCGAGGAGATTCGAGTAATTTTTTTGCCTGCTAAAGTTTTTTTTGGCATTTGAAATTTATTAAATTTCAAATTTTCATTATTTTTGATTTTTTGTTGAAGAGGCCTCAATTTTCATCGAAGACCAAGATTTGGGGGCTGATTGTGAATCCACGGGCTCATAAAATTTTGTGCAGCCCCACGAGCTTGGCATTGGCTAGAGGCACAATTTTCTTCATTCTACGTAAAATCTCTATGTGACTTCGTCAAAACCCTCTGCTCATCATTTGATGCCATTCCTTTATTTTTGGAATTGGGAGTGCATTTGTTTCTACACATGAGCGGCCGAATTTGTGTCTGTTTTTTTTATTTGTAGACATGTCTGTTTTTTTAATTTGTAGACTAGAGGCATCATTTTTGGCAGTCACAAATTCCAATAGAGGTGGGCTACGTATACGTGAGTTGCCAGATCATCGAGGCATTCTGCATCATTTTTTTTTGCTGTGGGAAAAATATTTATAAGGTGATTGATATTTTTTGTGGGGATTTTTAAATATTCATCGGGCTTTTATAATATTTAGGCGATTACCTAAATTTTTGGGGTTTATATTTCAATTTTTGTGGATTGTTATTAATAATCTAGGGCATATTTTTTTTGGACAGATGGTGCATTTAAAGTTCCTACAAAGCAATATTTTTAATATTTGGTGGCAAATTAATATATTGGGGTGTTGAATAAAAATCCTTTATGGGGACATATATTGCTTGTGTGGGAGGCATTAATCATTTGTGCGGGTTTGTGTGTTCTTTTTCGGTGCTTGCAGTTTGTTGTAAGCCCTAGGTAATTTTTCCAACCCCATTTAATATTCTCACTGGCACTTGCAGTTCATGTCCCCGTCGATAGAGCCTTGGTCAATGTTTTAACATTACTGGGATCTTTGGCAGTGTTCTTCAACCCCACTTTATACCTGCATTGCCAGTTCCTTTTGTTTGGTCTAGACATTTCTTAATCATTAGGCTACCTTCTTTATCACTGCCCACAAACTCTAACCAGCCCGTAGTAGGTTGTATAAAATACTTGGCATTATACTCAAGTTGCCCGCTTTCACCGCCCATCTTCATTAATCTTTCTGATTCTAGCATATTTGACATTGACCTTTGAAACATCCTCAACTATCACCAAAGTCTTTCACTGTTGGTTCTTACATAAGCCCACGGTGGTTTTGGTGGGCAGAGCTTTGCTTCTGGGTGGAGTGCCACCTTCTCTTTGCCACCATGCCACCCTCCTTGTGGAGGGACCTTTTTTTGCCTAGATTTCACCTTCGGTCACATGGAGGACCAAACCCCAGTGCCCGAGTGCTTATTTTTTGCACCTACTTAGCCTTCAATGTACCTAATTTGCCTAAGACAGTTGTTTTTTCATTTTACCATAACTTTTCATTAGATTATCAAAATTTTGCAAATGAGATATCGACAGAAAGTTGGTTTTGCGTACTTCGTAGTGGTGCAAGCCACTTTGCCAGATTTTGCTATAGATACAAATTATAACCATTTGAAGTGTGATCTCCCATTTCGACCTTTGAGCTCATAATTTTTAACCCATTTCTCTGATTATGGTGATTCAAGTTGCGTTTGGAAGGTATTCAGGAGCTCTTTCATTATGCCCATACACTTTGTCTAGATTCAAACCTAGGTATTATTTATTCAATATTTTGCATTTTCATCAACCCCCTACTATATCAGACCGTGTGAAGAATGCACGAGAAGGTCCAGTGAAAAAAAAAATGGTCAACATGGAAGGGAAGCCTAAATGCCCCCAACACTTTGCATCGTCCCTAATTTTACGAAAATAAAACACAAACATGGATGAATGATGATATAGATAGAAGAAGGTTCACAACACAAAATCACTCCTATATCCAAGCACCAACAAGGGTGACAAGGGTCATCCACGATTATGGGGGAGCACATCACAACACACACACATCTAATCTAAAGATAAAGAAGAGGCCTCCCCCTAACACTCATCGACCAAGAGGTCATTCACTTCCCAATCTAGATCATTGTAAGGGGAAGGACGACGAGCTTGTAGTGGTAGAATGTTAAGAGGAGGAGCTTCTAACGCTTCTGCAACAAGGGATAAGGAAGAAGGCCCCATAAGGTCTTCTCCACTAGGCTCTTCTCGAGCTATGGTCAACGATTTTGCGAAGATCATTGACAAGGCCAGAACTTCATCCAAAGAGTTAAACATGCACTTTACTGAAGTGTCATGTTGCACCTCAGTAGACAGAGAAGGCTATGCCTGAGGTTCACCACTTGGCTTACCGAATGACTCATGAGCAGTGACAAACTCAGGGGAAGCTAGAACTAGTTTTTTCACTAAGACAGAACATGCCAACGCAGGACCAACCTTCAGAGAAGGTGGGATCCTCTTACGCTTTCCATTGCTGGAAGGGCTATTCTCTAATTCTCTACCTTCTACTTCGTCGGGGGATGTGAAATCCTCACAAATGAGGCAAGAGGCTTGAAGGAAGAGGAGGAAGAGAAAACTGCAATAGATACTACCAAAGTATTCGGCATATCTACGAGTTTAGGAAAAATGATGTTCGGAAGGGACATTAGCAAGGGTAGCTCGACTACAAGAGCAATAAACACCTACACCTTTTTGGGGTCAGGTGAACTTCCACTTATAGCAGGAGCTGGAAGCGAGATTAAACTAGATTGGATGGAAGTAGAGAGAAGGAGAGAGGAGGATGCATCAGGAGGCCTTGAAACAAGGGAAATCGACTCCTCTTCCTTCTTCTACAAAGTGGCCTACACAACCACTAGAGCCTTTCACCAATGCTTGCGCTCACGCAAGGCATTTTCTACAACTCTTCGAGCTAGAGACTAGGAGCTACGAACAGATGGAAGGATCCCTCTTAGCTATGGGAGTGTCCACTATAACCATTTTTGGCAAAGGGACATGCTCCTGAATGGGAGCAGGAGGAAGAGATTGAGAAACAACAAGGGAGTTAGCTCTAATGCCTCAACAGTGGGCCTCTTCCTATTTATTGCTTTAGGAGAAGAATCGATGGGAGGTTGCGAAGACTAAGACATAGAGGATTCCCCATGGGGATCCTTCCTTCTACCATATTGAATGGGCCTAGGCTCTATGGGCAGAACAGGAAGTTTGAACATGGGACACTTGGGCTTTCACCAAGTGGGCACCATAGGATTCTCTTGCAAACAAGGAACATAATCTGATGGCACCACGACAGGACAAGAGGAAGCATCAGGTTGGACAACAAAAGAGGAAGAAAGGGGGCCCTGAGAGGGATTTTCTTCTTCTCTTTTTTGAGCTTTGGTGAAATCACTGTCAACTTTTAAACAAACCCTATGCGAAATAGCATAAGGTGATGGAGGGTACCTCACTCTAGGTGTTAAGTTCCCTTTCTTGTACTTTTGATATGTCAAGTACAAGATGTCCTTTCTAGGCAGCAAAGGAGCAATGGGTGCAAGCCAAAAGTGATCTAAAGAATAACTACCATGCGCAACCAGTGATCTATAATCGGTGTCATGGATCACATGCACATAACCCTCATGAATAAATTTTAAACATTTATGCACAACTGAGGGAACTGCATTCATAGCTACTAGCCAAGGGATACCTAGCTTCACTCTAAAGAGTTCAAAACTTGGGATTATGTCAAACAAGTTTATAGATTTAGGTCTAACAAGGACTGACAAAATGATACTACCAAGAGGAGGTACAGAAAGTTTGTTATGTGTACAGATGGTGCTCATGGGTGTGTCGTACCCATCTTTATGTAGGAAGTTAATTAATATGATCTCCTTGGTTATAATGTTCACCTGAGATGTCAGGTCAACAAGAACACTTGCTACAATATTCTCATTGATTCGCACAAGGATATAAAGAGGAGTTGGTTCCTTATTAAATCCCATTGGCAGGTCCTGTGAGGTGAAGGTTATACCTGTACTACTACTTGTACATTGCACAAAGGGGATAGATAGATGCAAAAAAGAGGCCATCGCACACACTAAATGATACTCTCACAGATCGCCCCAAAGGTTTGAAATAGGATGGTGACCCAGTTAAGGTTTTGCTCCACAATACTTATGGTACCTTCCAACTATGTCTACTAGGGGTCGCAGGCTAGGTTGTAAGGAAAAAATCCTCACAACACTCACACCTACAACGCTCCTAAAACACGAGGAAAGGAGCCTTCAGTACCACCAAATGGAACCAAAATGGTTCAGGTCAGGTTCACCAAAAATGTAAGAGAGGGGGACCAACCACGTCAAGGCTCCAAGTCACAGAGAGTCAAGATTGGAGGGCTGCCCTAACTTACCTCACTCTAAAAGGTATTTTGAGATAAGAATCTAGAATTATGAGGACTATAATGTACTTCTATCACTTTGTAGATCCCAAACTTAGGTTTCGGCTAGGTGAGCTAGTTTCTAGATTTGGTATTATGTCTCAAATAGCTCTCTGTCCAAGGATGGAAATGCAATTTTGGGACAACAGCGTGGCATGTTGGCATCTCTCTGGCGCGTTGGCATCTGTATGATCAGAAAATAGTGAACACGATACAGACTATCTAAAAACTAACTGACATCCTAGCTGATGGACTTTAATGAAAATGACAAGATGATGAAATATAGAAAGTAAATGCATAAATAGTGGAGAAAATAGATAAAGACTAGAGTGATAAGGACCAACTCACAAAAGTGCCAGTTCACTAGCTAACTCCACACGTACTTTCACCTACGCACTAGCAAGAAGGGGAAAATTGTTGGGGTTGTATAGAGGCCTGCCTCAGTCAAACCCTCGTTTTGGTGTTTCCACCTCCACGGACAACTAAAAAGCAATGAAGTAGAATATGCAATAAAGGAAAGAAGAGAGAGCAATATACACTAAAAAACAATACAATGCTACTCAATCAAATCACAAAGGAGAGGAGTGAAATGTTACCACCTCCACCCAAAATCTCACTAGCCAATGGAGGAGAATATGGACTTGACAAGGTCACCACAGCTACAACTATAATGAAAGGAGGTCTCACAAGACTCCAAGCCCACACTTCAATGGCTTGCTTCACACTTGCTATGTGGAGTTGATGGAGTGTTGAAATTTTTTCTTGAGAGTGCTAGAAATGCTAAGAGATGGCTTGAGAATGTGAGTAGATTGCAAGAGAGATTGTGAAGAGATGAAATGGAATGAGAATGAATCAATTTGGAGGAATGAGGAAGAATAAGGAATTTTTGGGTTGATTGGTTGAAGAGGGACATTATAATTCATCCTCAATCAAGAGTGTAATGCCTCTGCCAACTTTACACGTAGGAATCCATCAAGGAAGGCAGTACACCTCGCATGGGTCCTCGACAAATATTCTCTCACCGACACACAAGACAAATGCCAAGTGGAAGGTAGTTGGGTGATGTGGAATTTCTCCTTCGGATTTGATTTTCTAAGGTGAGGATGTGTGAAAGGGGAATTTGCGTAATGGGTACAAATTCGCTCCTATACATTACCCTACAAATTATGCATGGGTGTTGACAACAATTACCATACATAGCTACTCAGCTTAGGTAAAAGGTGGTGCACTAAGAACATACTCAGCAAAACAGTGCTACAAATTGACCTCTTTTGATGATAGCAGTGAAATATTATTTCAATTCAACACGTGATGATAAAGGTGTGGGTGTTGGAAAGAAGTTGAGTCCATGTTTTGGCCAAAATGTGGAAGTGTTTTCCCTTATTTTCAGAATTTGACACATTTGACCTTAAAATTTAAAGCACTTAGAGATAGAATCTTCAAAAAAGTCACTAATCATAAAATGTAGTACTCAAAGTTTAGTTTCCAAATATGTAATTTATTTCAATACCTAGATGCTACAAATTGATTTTCAATAGGCATTTCTAAAAACCACTGTTTAAAATACTTTTTTTTTATCATACCATGCATGTGTACATCATCCATATTTTGACCTAAATTATCGTATTTTCTAAATCCTTTTGGGAAAATATTTGTAACTCACTGAAGCATGTTTTTAATATTTTTTTGTAAGTTTTATTGAATTTTTTTTTAAATTTTTATTAGCCATATTTGTCATTTTGAAAAATCATCGTGTACGTCACGCATAAGATGACCTAAAATTTTTATTTTTTTATTTTTTTAAATTGAAAATAATTGTCTAAAGTACATTTTCATGTAATTCATTTTACAAAAAAACATTCTAATAAAAAGTTATTAAAATAGTAAAAAACCCTAATATTTCAAGTTTATGGACCAATTTCATCATAAATTAATTGAAAAATAGAAAAAATAATCCAATTGTAAAAAAATTTATATATTTGGAATTTGCATTGTCTCATCTATAATGGGTTTTAATTTCGTTGAAAAATTATGCAAAGTTGTCAACCATATGTCCAAAGTCACTACTTTTCTGTGACATTGTCAAGAACTTCAACTTGCAGGTCAAACCAGGTTGAAGGCCTAGGTTCGAATCCCCAATGCTTTTCCCGAACCAAAATACAAGCCAAAAACCCAACCATAAAGCAAGGATAATTTGATTTTTTTAGAAACGGCATCTCGTTTTGTAAATCAGGATCTTGTTTCCTGATATTAAATGTTTGGACTGTTGACATGGAAACAGGATCCCATTTACTATGGGATGGGATCCTAATTATAAAACGGGATCCTGTTTCTCTTTTTACCATTTTTAAAAAATTTACAAGCAAACTTATACTGTGAAATATGCAACTTCACATGTACGGTTGAATGTGACAAATTGGGTTATTTTCTATCAACTTTTGTCTTTACAGGTCTTCAACTTGCATTTTGGATTGAATTTTTCAAAGGTGGCATCATGTAAATAGTTTTTAAAGTGGAATTGTGTTTGTTTTCTACTCGTTTGGAAGAACAAAAGAGGAAGAATTTTGTCTTTATAGGTCTTCAACTTGCAATTTGGATTGAATTTTTGAAAGGAAGCATCATGTAAATAGTTTTTTTAGTGGAATTGTGTTAGTTTTCTACTCGTTTGGAGGAACAAAAGAGGAAGACTTTTGTATTTACAGGGCTTTAACTTGAAATTTGGATTGAATTTTTGGAAGAATCTCACTATTGACATTCATTTGTGCTTGAGAATATTATAATCATGGGTTCACAAGCTCATAATAAGAGGAAAGATAGGAAGACATTGACTCCTAAAGTAATTCAAGCAAGGAAAGATAAAGAAGAAAAAAGGAAAAGAGATAGAAGAATGAGGATTCGATCAATGAATAATGTTGAAGCATCCAATTCCACAACTATTGAAGATAAAAAAATTGAGGAGACCATGGTTGTAGACGAAGCTAATTTGCAAGAAGTCAATTTGGAAAATAATATGATTATACAAACAAGTCCTAGTATGCCTTCAAATCCCTCTTCCAATGCTATGGAGAATGTTTCAATAGGCACAAATCCAGGTACATCTTCAAATCCACATTTTAGTGAAATGGAAAATTTGTTTGTAGAAGTTTTACAAGATGCTGGACTTACTGATGTTGACATTGATAATATTCAGAGAGAAGAAAATTTTATACAATTTGTTGAAAATAAATTAGAAAATGAAAATGAAAATTGTTTAAATGTTGTTCAAAATGAAAATGAAAAATTTGTTGTTGAAAATGAAAATGAGAATGATTCTTTTGTTGAAAATGAAAACAAAAACCATTTTGTTGATGAAAATAAAAATGAAAATCATTTTGAAGTTGAAAAAGAAAATGAAAATCTAGGATGTGATGTTGAATTTAATGAAAATATATTTTTTTAAATTTATAGTGATCTTTTGGATAATCTTCCTAGTAAGATTTATTGGAGGCAAATAAGAACACATGCAAATAGATTATACAAAAAAATATTTTAACATAAAAAACTTGCATTTCAATGTCAACTAATGATGCAATTGATGAGAATGCAAAAAATGAGAAAAGTAATAAAAAATTTAGGCTTTTTTGTTAAACCAAAAAGCAAAGATCAATCATTAAAACATGCTATGTCTACTGTTGCTAGTGTCATTCAATCTATTAGAAAAAATAGTCAATCTAAAGATACAAATGCAACAATAAGAGCTATAACAACTACTATAGTTAATAGAAAAACTTTGAATAAAAGAATGGTAAGCAATATTAGTGAAGTTCTACAAATACATCCTAAAACATTGCTAAGAGTGGAAAAAGGAAGATAAAGTATAGAAAATGATCCAATTAACCAATCTTGGAGTTTTAGTGGTCGACTCCTGAGGTTTGACATGAAATTGAATGTTCAAATTAAATCTTTGATTGAAAATATTGGCATGATAATACTAGGGTATCATCTAATGCTAGAGATGTTTTAAAACTAAGAGGGGTCCAAAGTTCGCGATCCTCATCCAAAACACCTATTAGATACAACACAAACTGAATTTTATAGAAAATTTTGTGGTGATTTAGTGTTACCTAGTAATATTAAAATAAGTCAAAGGTCTTTTTAAAAATGTAAACCATGGTATATAAAAATTAATAAGCAATGAATATCTTATTGTTGTAAAATGCATGTTCAATTTCATTATTTTTTATGATGTTTTTCGATATATACATTGTACTTTGCATACTAACATGATTATGCAGGAATGTGGTATTAATATGCCACCTAAAAAATAAGGGAGTTTATATCAAGATTGTTTTGTGAAAGATCTAATGGTAACTTATTTTATTTAAGGTATTGTATTTCTAGACAATGCACTAGTTGTGGAAATCTTTCATTCTTAAGAATTTGTATGCATGAAAGTGTTGATAATGATTTTGGACAACAATTAGTAGATGTTAAAAGATTTAAGAATGTTGACTATTCTTTAAAAGATGGAAAAATAGGAAAGCGTTGTGATTTAGTTACAGAAAAAGTTAGTGTACATGCATTCATAAGTGAATTTAAGAATAAGATTGTACCAAAATATTTCATGCACTCTCAACATTCTTGATGGCTTGATGGCCAAGGGTGCGCATGTAGAAACACATTTCCAATTGGTACTATACTATCAATGGTTGATTTTGCAGAAAACTATACTCTAGCTCTGCAAGAGGAAATTCAATCACAGTATTATAATTCAGTGCAAGTAGCTATGTTTGTCCATATTGTTTATAGACATGCAGATGATACCATAAAGGATGATAGAAATTTGTTGAGGGAGTATCATTTCTATTTGAGTAACAATCGGTTACACTCGTAAGAGTTTGTTCAATACTATTTTAATATATTGTATAGAAATTTAAGAGAAAGAGGAATCCAGATGACAGAACACCCATACGGTTAGATAATTGTACGAGGCAATTCAAGAATGCTCGAATGTTCTATTGGTTAAGTAGGGTTCACATGGAACTTAATGTCCAACATATGTGGATTTTTTTTAAAGCTAGGCATAGTAAAGGAGAACATGATGGAGGATGTGCGAGTGTTAAAAGAATTCTTGCTAGAGAATAATTAAAATTTGAGGATGCAGTAAAATTTAAAGATGCATGTGGGATTGTGGATTGGTGCAATACAAGATTATCTACACTTGGTTCGAGTGAGTACTCTAAAGTTCATTGATTCTTTTGGTTGGTTGAAGAAGAGAACATTCTACCTAGACTTGACTGTGAGACAATCAGTGGATCTACTAAATGGCATTCATTTAAGAGTTTGACAACAAGCACATGGACTATCTGGACAAGGGAGCTTGCATGTTTTTGTCAATTTTGTATCTTAGGAGATTGCGAAGCATGTGAAAATACATAATGGGTTGAAGAGTGGAAGCAAAGATCATTGACACTTGCACAAGCACACAATAAATATGAAACAACAATTGAAGACAATGACCAAGTGTTTGCATCTAAAGACTACGACCATGTTTCAGACCTTGAACAAGAAGGTAATTTAATTCATTTTATTTCACTTTATTAAGTTATTTTGTAATACTAAATTATTTATATGGATACGTGCAAGTTATTAAATCAAATTTTATTTGTAGGACATGTGTATGCTATTGTTGCACTTGAGGGGAATGAAGAGGAAATAGAATATTGGTTGGCTCGTTGTGTGGAGACTAAACATAAGTTAATAGCACCTCAAGAAGATGATAATGGCTATCATTATCCAATAGGTATGGTGATCCCCTTAAGACATCCCCTTAAGAAAATTTTGATAACAAGTTTTTTATCCCCTTAAGTAAATTTTTAGAACAAGTCTTTGATCCCCTTAACAAAATTATAAGAAATTATTTGATGATGGTTATCATGTTTTCCAATAGGATCGGTGGTGGTTGTTGGAACTTGGCTACGAAAATACTTGATAAGGAAGAATGATCTGCTTGCATTTGAAGATTATGAAACACATAAAAAGATTGTACACTATTCACATTTGGTGGTGGCAACAAATATAAAACTAGATCGGTATCATGGAAGACCTACAAATAAAGTGTTATGGACAATTTCTATGGAAGAGCATGAGACAATCATAGATGTGTTGCAAACAAGAGAGGATGCAGATGGTACAATGGAATAAGTAAATACAAGTAAATATAGTTTTAGTTTTATATTGTCATTTTAAATAGATTAAATACATGTTTTGATATTTCTCAAGTGTGTTATTAGTTGAAATTGATTTAAATTGTCCTTTTATAAATCCTTATGCCATCATCACAAAAAGGAGAGTTCATACAGATTCAACCTAGACAACATGGAATACTTGGTAAAAATAGTTAATTATTAGTTAAATTGTATTTAAATACATGTT
Organism: Sequoia sempervirens; assembly: GCA_007258455.2. NCBI lineage: Eukaryota > Viridiplantae > Streptophyta > Pinopsida > Cupressales > Cupressaceae > Sequoia > Sequoia sempervirens. The sequence goes on along the minus strand of VDFB02193867.1, from coordinate 244,320,633 downwards.
TTGATTATATATTGATATTGCTTGTACATTAATAGTTAAAATTGATTTATTATCCCTTTTTGTATCCTTAAGCCATCATCACATTGATCTCATAATTTGAAACAAAAAGGAGAGGATGCAGATTCAACCTACACACATGTGTGGAATACTTTTAAATACAGGTACTTGAGTTGTGTACATATAGATAGCTTTATATAAATTAAAATATGTATGTTTTGATGATTTCATTGATATTGCTTGTACCATTTTGATATCAAGTGGCGTGAAGACCTACTACATTCCGGAAACAAGTTTTAGATGTTCTTGAGATGGCATAGCCAATTTTTATAAACATTGTTTTGAGTTGACATATATGTACATACATACTTACACAATTAAACATTTTGTACAAATTACAAATACATGTACATACACAATTATACTCTACGTACTTTCATGTATCAAAATCAATATTCTATATATTTTGTTTGTTAAATGTGCATGTTTTCCTACTTTGAAAATTTATATTTGATTGTATAATCACTAAACATGTATATTACTTCTTTGATCCCCTTAAGACGTCGTATTAGGACATATCCTAAATATACTTAATTATATCATTTGTTATGATGAGTCACCCTAAAGTATAATACTTGTTTATATCACTTAATATTTATACTTAATTATACTCTTCTTTGATCCCCTTAAGACGTTGTATTAGGACCCCTTAAGACATCCTATTATGACATCAATTAAATAAACATTGACACTATTTAAATTGTATAAAATGTGATTGTTATGATGATTCATCCTAAATTCTAAGTTAATTATATCAATTGCAATTAAATATGAGACATGTACTTTGAAGAATTTCATCCCCTTAAGACATCCATAGGTGAAGATGTTTGTTATTATTCGATTTGTATTTTGAAATCATTTGGTTTAGGATGTTGCTAATTACATGGAAACTTGTAGATTAACTTAGTTGTCTCTTTTGACAGAGCATGTGACTCCCATTCCAACAAAAAGTTCCAGATGAAAGGGTGGGCGTAGAGGAAGAAGGTTGTAGTATTTTTGTTGGATGCTATTATTTGTTTTGACATCTTATAAATTAGTGTTTTTTTGTGAAACATGAGGTCAAGAGGACTTTCGTGTTCTTAAGTTTTTTCTAGCACTTTGCATGATTTGTAAATATGGGGGTACATGCTTTAATTTCAAAACTTTAGCCTATTTTTGGATAGTTAAGTTCTTTAATTTTATGTTGTAAAAGAACTAGGAAATATGGTGTATGCTTATAGAACAATTTTTTTGGCAAAACTCTTTACATTTTGATTGGTATTTATGCTTAGTTTATAGAATTTATTAATGTTTTTGTTCTCTAATCTTGTTTATTTCTTAAAATTTCATCATTTGTGGTATATAAACGGATTATTTTTGTTTGTAGATTATGATTTATTTTCTTATTTTATTAGTTCTAACCTGTGTATTAGGACCCCTTAAGACATCCTATTAGGACGTGAATTAAATAAGTTCATTGACTAAGTATCACTAATTATTGAATGTATATCACGTATATCATGTATGGATCACTAAATTTGTAAAGTACAAATATTAAAATGTCCTATTAATTTCAACTTTAATTTCATATTATATTTAATTTCACATTAATGTCTTGACTATGAATCTTTTGAAAAGTACAAATATGTCCTATCAATTACATATTAAAATTTCACATAAAATGCATAAATGTACATGTTTAAATTAAAATTAAACAATAATAAAGTCCATTATTTACAATATATTAAGTGCATGAAATATAGTCCATCAAAGTACAACCCATGAAATAAAGTCCAACAAAGTACTTGACCCATGAAATAGTCCAACAGAGTACAACCCATGAAATAAATTCCATCAAACAATATATTAAGTCCATGAAATAATCAAATATAACCCATAAAATTATGTTTAGCTCGTGTATCGTCTCTAGACTACGCAGATGGCCTGAAACACTATATACAAGAGAAAGATGAAATCAGATGTAAGATGATTAAAAATGATTTAATGACAATTTAATTTATAATTCATCATAAAATTAAATTACTATCGTATCTAGCTTTGGATGCTCTGGTGCACCTGGACCAACCTCTATATTCTCTAAATCAATCTACATATACAAGAGAAACAAAGTTGAAATTAGATGTAAGTCTATAACTAAAAATGATTTAATTCAACTTAATTTATAATTATCATATTTAAATTGTATCATAGGAGGTTGTGCACCCTCTACTCTAAGACCTATTTGTACATGCTCAACTACAAGATGTGTCTCATGCTATAAAAGAAAAATAATTTAACATGTATGAGCTCACATATATATATGTGTGTGTGTGTGTGTGTGTGTGTATACATATATATATATATATATATATATATATATATATATATATATATATATATATATATATATATATATATATGTATGTATGTATGTATGTATGTATGTATGTATGTATATGTATATATATTTGTGTATATATATGTATATGTATGTATACATATATATGTAACATATATATACATATGTATATATACATATACCTATATATATATATATATATTCAATTTTAAATTTAATTAAAGTTATTCACAATGTATAATTTGTAATTGAATTTAAATATAATCAAAACTTTAAATTACCATGATATCTGGACCTTGCTCTGCATGTCCTCTTGAAGGTGTAACTATGATTGAGTCATGGCAGAAAGTCGCACTAACAAAGTCCTACAAGATCAAATTTAAAGCATGTATACTTGAATTAGGTTAAAATATATATATTCAAGTTTGTATATTTTGTGTAGAAACTTTTTTAAACAACTTGAAATTCAGAGGCCTCACGAGTAGCCACAACATCTAATGTTTGTCTGATGCCCATCCTCATTGTCGTATCAACCTAGACATACATATAGACATTTAACGCTTATAATATTTACAAGTGTACATGCACATTTGATATATAGTGAATTCAAAATTCATAATTGTAACTATAGTAATGTAAGTTAAATAATCTACAATATAAATGTACCTGCCCCTGATTTGCGATGCTTGACAGTGGAGGAGCACTTAACAACCCCTCGGGTGGAATCGACGCAGAATTTGATTAACTCCCCTGAACTAACATAAATATTTAAAACATATGTTCATGGTTGAATTATAAATTTAAAAGTCAAGTTAAAAATTATTTTGTATATAATTTAAAAAATTGAAATTAAAATACCCCATAAGGGTTTTCAACTAGGATTGGTGTCAACATATGTACTCACAATGTAGATGATTGCCCCATCGTTAGTGTCATCTATACACCAAACAGTTTAATTGTTAAAATGTATTGAATTTTTTATATATATATGCTCATTAAAATTATTATAAATTCAAAATGTAGATGCATATTTATACCTGCGTCATACTGTCCTCAGGGTGATGTTATGTAGTAATAAATTCTATGAATGAACTGAGGCGACCAGATGATCCACCTGAATCTCCACGTCCACCTGAATCGGGTGTGGCTTGATCAGGTCCATAGCATAGTTGATGGCAACTAGTACATACATGTGGTGTCGAAACTCATGGAGTGGTACTAGGACCAACTCCATAGAATGATCCTCCATCATTGCGGTCTCTATGTTCCCTAGTCACTATCGTAGAAGCATGTTGTTCAAGGTCTCCTGCAAGCATACGAAGGGATCCTAATGTCGATACCACCACACATTGATGCACAGGTGTGGGAATGGCAGGATCAAGAGGAGCAACAAGGGGTTGCACATGCATGAGGCGTTGGGGATCAACCCTTGCCCTTTACCTCTATTGTGGCATATTGCCACCAACACCCTGAAATGATTTAAAATCAAAATAATTGAGCTTTTCCCCATAACAAAATCTACATATAGTTTCCTCAAAAAAATATAATGGGACCTCTAAATTAACATGTGGTGGACTGTCAAATACCATATACCATCAATCCCAAAAATGTGCACTCATTTATGGATGTATGCACCACCTCATGGATATTCTAGATTTAGTGGCAGGAATGGACTGTTGAGTATTAGGGTCGATAAAATAAGGGGCTAGATGGTATTTTTTTAATTTTTAGGTCTAAAATTTGTTATTTTTAGGTCTCTCATATAAACAAATTTTATACATAAAAATAACAAAATCCCATCTAGCCCCTTATTTTGTCGAACCTAATTCTCAGCAACCCATTCCTACCACTAAATCTAGAATATCCATGAGGTGGTGTATACATCCACAGATAAGTGCACATTTTTGGGATTGATGGTATATGGTATTTGACAGTCCACCACATGCTAATCTAGAGGTCCCATTATATTTTTTGAGGAAACAATATGTAGAGTTTGTTATGGGGTAAAAGCCCAATTTTTTTAATTTTAAATAATTTTAGGGTGTTGGTGGAAAAACGTCTCACATATGGTGGAATCAATGTTTCATTTTGCATAGCATTAATTTGGTCTAAAATGGATGCCACATGTTCATTGAAACGTGCTCACAAGCGAGCCTCATCTAATCCAGCGGGTGGTGGAGGTGGGATATAAGGTGGACAAGGTGTAGGGAGAGGTGGAGGGGGTGAAGGTGGAGGTTGTTGAGGTGGTGGATTGATGATATCATCAATTTCAAATTGATCCATGATATCTATTTATGTTTTTGCCTACATTAAATTATACAAAATTAATATACAAACTTACAAAATTACAAGAAATAGTTAAATTTTAAACGTACATGCAAATTTGTTTAAATAGGATGTGCATACATATACATACACATACATACATTGATTGAACTTGAGCATGTGCATACAAATTTCAAAATTTAATATGTACATGCATTTAAAATTTAAAAAATACGATGCATAATGCATGCATATCATCATTCAACTAAACTATGTGTACATACAAATTTCAAAATTTAAGATCTAGAACTATGTAATTTTAATACATGTACATACTAAAAAATAAACTTGAAACATTCCCAAAAAGCTCATTTATGTCTAACGCATATATAAATTACATTTTTCCAATAGGAGAAATCATGATAGTAGATAGTCATAAAATATATACTATTATAAATTCATCATTATAAGTTATTGTATTCATAAATTCAACACTAAAAAATATCCATCCAACCAAATTCATAAATTCATCACTAAAAATATCCATCCAACCAAATTCATAAATTCATCACTGAAAATATCCATCCAACCAAATTCACAAATTCATCACACAAAATATCCATCCAACCAAATTCACAAATTCATCACACAAAATATCCATCCAACCAAATTCACAAATTCATAACTATAAAATCATTGTCTTAATTTATAAAGTGTTGTGGCTCTCTACTGCATCTCTTCATTTCTTTGTGTTTTCCTTTTCAGAATCAAACTTTCTCCTCTCCTCTGTCCATCATTGATGTTCATCTACAACCCCTTCCATAGCCCTAATAGCATCAACAACATTTTTCATCCTAGATACAAAAAGCCTCAAAGGTGGTGCAATACATTCTTCATATTGAATAATGTTGATTTGATCTTGAATGGTTCTAACATCAACATTGATATGTTCTTGCAAGCGAGCACCATCAGTTTCAAGTGGTGGAGGTGGGGGGTTATGAGGTGGAGTGGGTGGAGGTGGAGGTGGATTATGGATATTATTGAATTGATCCATGATCTCTAAGATATAAGTGAACCTGCATTAGATTTGTAATTTCAAAATGTAAGATACATGTTTAGGAAATACCCTTAAACCATTCAATATAAATGGCCTAATTGAATACAAATGATAAAATCTGAGCCTCATTTATGTCTAAGGCATGTTACTTGAATGAAAAAATAATTAATATTAATATAGGATGGCTTAAGGGGATCTATGTATTAATATATGATGGCTTAACCTGGGATCTATGTATACAAAATGACATGGCTTAAGGGAATAAAATTTGGTGAAGTTTCCCAAGGAAACCAAATTTCATTAAGGTCCTAGGACAAAATGAATGCTTTAGGGTTTATGGTTTAGAGTTTAGGGTTTAGGGTTTAGGGTAATAGGATGGCTTAAGGGGGTCTATTAGTAAGGTCCTAGGACAAAATGGCATGGCTTAAGTGAATAAAATTTGGTGAAGTTTCCCAAGGCAACCAAATTTCATTAAGGTCCTAGGACAAACTGATGGCTTTAGGGATTGGGGTTTAGAGTTTAGAGTTTAGGGTTTAGGGTAATAATATGGCTTAAGGGGATCTATGTAGTAAATTCCTAGGACAAAATGACATCGCTTAAGGGAATAAAATTTGGTGGAGTTGCCCAAGGCAACCAAATTTCATTTTAAGGTCCTAGGACAAAATGAATGCTTTAGGGTTTAGGGTTTAGAGTTTATAGTTTAGGGTTTAGGGTTTAGGGTTTAGGGTGAAGTTTGGGTGGCCCTTGGAATAATGGACTTGAAAATTAGTGAACAATATTTTCTTGTGGAACAATTGATTGAGATAGCTCTTGTTTCGACTAACCAACCTCTCATGAAATCTCATTCATATTATAATCTTTCAAGAGCTTATTATTATTAAATTTGGTTGCCTTGGACAAATTCACCAAATTTTGAGAGCTTCTTTGATCCCCTTAAGAAATGTCATATTATGACCCCTTAAGACATATGTTTACAACTTAGGGTGATAGGATGGCTTAAGGGGATCTATGTAGTAAGGTCTTAGAACAAAATGACATGGCTTAAGTGAATAAAATCTGGTGAAGTTGCCCAAAGCAACCAAATTTCACTAAGGTCCTAGGACAAAATGATGGCTTTAGGGATTAGGGTTTAGAGTTTAGAGTTTAGGGTTTAGGGTGTAGGGTAATAGGATGACTTAAGGGGATCTATGTAGTAAGGTCCTAGGACAAAATGAGATGGCTTAAGGGAATAAAATTTGGAGTTTCCCAAGGCAACTAAATTTCATTTTAAGATCCTAGGACAAAATGAATGATTTAGGGTTTAGGGCTTAGATTTTAGATTTCAGGGTTTATAGTTTAGGGTTTAGGGTTTAGGGTGCAATTTGGGTGTCCCTTGGAATAATGGACTTGCAAGTTAGTGAACAAAATTTTCTTGTGGAATAGTTGATTAAGATAGCTCTTGTTTCGACTGACCAACCTCTCATGAAATCTCATTCATATTATAATCTTGCATGATCTTATTATTGTTAAATTTGATTGCCTTGGGCAACTTCACCAAAGTTTGAGAACTTTTTTTATCCCCTTAAGAAATGTCATATTAGGACTCCTTAATACATCGGTTTAGGGTAATAGGATGACAAGTAAGGGGGTTAATATTTTTGATTCATCACATATGCAAGAACATTAGTTTATGAATATTTTTTATTTTATGAATAGACTAACTATTTTGGTAATAGAAACACATAATTATGCATTATTAAGATTGAGTTTGATGTATACTTTAACTTGATATATTTTTAATTGAATACAAGATTATTTTATTTAACATGTTTTTAATTAATATTGATTATATATATATATATAAAGTTTAATATACTATGATAAAGTTGAATATTTCCCACTTAAATGAATTTTATGATATAAAATGTATAATAAAATTAGTTAATGTTGAATTTTTCCAAAGATCCAAAATCTTATTTTATTTTGGATTGTTTGGAATTGAAAGAACCTTAAAGAAAGAAAAGAAAAATATTTAGATTCTTTTAGTGTCTAGGTAACTAGTGCAAATTGAGATTTTAGACTAAACTAGGTGCCTAATTAACAACTAATTGACTAGAATGAGAGTTAATATTGTCAAAAGACAAGAGACAACACATGCAAACAAGAAATGGAAACAAGGCGTGACTAAGAGAGATCAAAACATAAAATAGAAATGAATGCAAATATTATCTAATTAAGTGACAATTGAAAATGGATTGTACTTGAGGATTTAGGAATTTTCTAACTAAATTTGCAAACAAACATTGACAATTTATCAATTGTAATGATCCACTAGTCCCACAAGTAAAGTTTAACATATTGTTTTCTATTCTAATTATATCTATGTTCATAACGTTTAATTGATTGTGTCTCTTGATGAATACACATTTAAATGTATAATATTTATCAAATCCTATTTCATTGTCAATATCAAGGACCCTAATTTACTATGTATCAACCTAAATCTATCTAATAATTTCTTCCATAGGTATGCCTACATACTTGTCTCCATACAATGCAAATGAAATTTAAAATATTTAAGCAATGTAAATGAATTTTTTCCATTATCAAATATTCTTGAGATTGAAATTAGGGTTTTCAAATGCAAAATGATTTGTTTGATTTCAATTTAGGGTTTTAGCATAAAAAATGTTTGAATTCAATTTAAGGTTTCAAGAAGCAATTAGGGTTTCCAATGCAATTTTTTTTGTTTCATTTAAAATTAGGGTTTTCAAATGCAATTTTTTATTTCATTTCAATTTAGGGTTTTCAAATGAAATTTTTTTGTTTCCTTTCAATTTAGGGTTTTCAAATGCAATTTTTTTTGGTTTGATTGAACAATTTAGGTTTCAAAAGATAAATTTTGTTCTTAAGATACAATTTAAGGTTGATTTTTCATTTCTATTCAATATCTTGAGGGTTTAATTTCATTTTTTCTTCTACTTCTACAAATCATCATTTCTTCTATTACAGAAAAATAAAATACATAAAAAAAATAAATAAATTGAAAAAGCACGCTAAAATCTATTATTGTATTAAAAATTTCAAAAAAATGCGAAAAAAGCAAAAAGATTGGGGGTGGAGGTGCACCTGGAGATCGTTGTCGTCATTGTCATCTATGTGAAATCGAGATCCTGTGCTCTATGAATAATTGAGTTTCATTTATTTTTAAAAATAAATACCACTTTAAAATGGGATCCCAATCTTTAAAAAATAGGATCCCAATTTTTACAAATCAGGATCCCGTTTTGTAAAGATTGGGATCCCATTTCCCATTTGTCAGTTCGGGACCCATTAACAAACGGGGTCCCATTATTTAAAAAATGGGATCCCATTTAGAATTTAGGCTCAAGATCACAAAGCTAAATGGGATCCCGTTTATTAAAAGTGGGATCCAAGTTTTGGCAAGCTAATTTCATTTTTTTTCCTAAGGCAAAAACTTCCATGTTTCGTGGACTCATCTTCTTGCTCTTACCTGTGTAATTTGAATTTCCTTCCCAATGAGCATCTACATCTAGTAGGATTCATAAGGTGGTGTCAAAGCTACAAATTCCTCTTATAGGTTAGGCATGATTCATCACTTGTTGAATCACTCAATAACTAATATGCAACACACAATTCATATCGACTTAGTCTTACATGAGTCAACTTACTTCATTTATCAGTTTGACTAAGTCATCGACTTGTTATACATAACCTTTCATGCATTTTACTATTGTTTATATTTACCAAATGGCAAGGCGTCATAGAGTTTACTAAGTCCACAATGTTTTTCACATAACGCGTCAATAAAGTCTCCTTCACATATCGACTTAATGCTGAGAGTTACTTTGTAGAATATTTGTTCCTTTATGCGTGGGCAACATGAGAAATATTTGGCCTCTTAAATTACAGTCATAAATAATATATAATCAGCCTTCGATTAAGTTAAATAATCAGCGTCTATCATTGTTAATGATAGTCGATTTCCAAGCAATAGATATTATTTAAATATACATTAATACATATATATATATCAACATATATATATATCATTTACCAACTATATATGTATACATTCGATATACAAATAAGTATAAACAAGATAGTAATTACATAGTAATAAAAATATATCAATTGTATATATATATATATATGTATATAAGTATATAAGTATATGCCTCTATGTACATGTATACATATTTATACATATATCGATACATTCGTATGGGAATGTTCATTTGCCATCATATGCGTGTATCAATACATATATACATATGGATATATATGTATATACTATACATATATATATACACACATTTGATTAATACAATAGCCATACACAATTACTATTACGTTGATAAGCACCTACATGTGATATATTTATACATATACATATACATATACATGTCATTAGATTCAATTGATAGTTCCATATGTATAAGCAACTCATCCATAAGAGTGCATAGGTACGTATACCTATGTATACTCATTTGTGTGTTCCTTCATGCTTATGATCTACCATCGACACGTATGTGTGTACATATACGTATTCCATGTACATCCTACTCATCAATACAAACACAGTAGTACAAGAAAGAAATTACAAGCACAAACAGATAGACATCACCCAATAATGCAAACACATCAACTAAGGATGACCTACCAACTTCCCACATAATGACTCGACTCAATTATTCTACTATGATGTGTGTAAGCTCAAATACATTACGTTATTGGTTACTTGATCAAGATCTTCTCCTGAGTGATACTTCCTCTCCTCTTGGAGGAATTGAACATATACCCGCAACCACTAACACATGCCCATGATAGTTAGTTGTTCACAAAATATGTAGTATACATAATACATCTCCAAAGTTAGAATATCAATTCAATAACCATCCACTTCACATATATGTAGTACTATTCATAACATTAAATGAGATAACATGCATTCATAATGCATTGATAACAAAGTGCAACCACAATTTATTCATCTTCAAAATTCAAATTACATTCATATTTACCCTACATAGTAATAGTAAATAGTAATAACACAATTGGGGTGTAACATCATATTTGGTAGTTTTTAATTACTATTGAAGGTTATTGTCTTTGTAATCTTGGAAATTTATCATAGTTCCTTATGGGGTTTTCGTTTCATCCTGTGTTGATTATGTTGGAAAGGGGAAACTATAAACAATGGAGAGATGGTATCATAAAACACCTCAGATGGCTTCATTTGTTTCCCCATCCTAGAACTGATAGTAATAAATTTACATGGAATTGCAAAAGGGATCATGTCTTAGGATTCATTGCAATTCATATTGATGTTGCGACTTTGAAAGATATTGATCATTGTGATTTCCCTCATACTCTATGGACTAAAATTTGGGAGATATATGGAGATCCTGATACTCATCCATTCCTAGATGATCTTGTTTCAGATTGTCTTATGCCTCTTCATTTTTCAAATAGGATACCTATGATGCAGATAATATGCGGGAGTTTGAATATTTAGAATACTTTGAATCTTCAGATGAGGATGACGAGGATTCTTCATATGCTCCTTCTTCTCCATCAGAGATAGTTGATGTACCTTCATCTTCAGTGATTCCTTGTACAGAGTCATTGATTGAAACTTCCATCATTCCTATTCAACAGGGTCATTCATCTTATGGTGATGATTATGAGCCTCGCACCCCTCTTGCGAGTGTTGATAGCAATTCTGAGAGAGAGATTGGTCATTTGAACTTTGCAGTTCTTCATACCTATGTTGATTCATCTTAGGTTGCTTCAAAGGTTGGTTCTTCAGCACAACAGGATGTTTGTGATCCTCCATATCATTCTTTGTGGGATAGTCACTTGACAGATCTTGCAGAGTTGTTTTGTGAATCTCACATTTCTGATTTGGATGATGCATTTGAGGGTATATCCCTTCTTTTTTATGACAATGTCTACACTACTATCACACCATTTGTGTCTTTGGAGATTGTTTCTTCAGATTTTCCACATGGTCTTGTTGATCCACCTTCTTCAGTCAAGGTTGCACTTAATCATGATGTGACATTTGGTTACGTGGAGGCACCAGGATAGTTTTCAGAGTCATCTTTCATGTTGATTCTTCCTCTCCCTTCTCTTGTTTTAGAATTGGAGTTTATCTTGCATCAGTGGTTGTTTCTTCCAAAAGAGAGACAAGTTGTTTGTCAACATTGGATCATGTTTCATCTTTAGGCACTTACCATTTTTGTAGGAAATCACACATTATGGGGGGGCTATATAGTCTCTCTATTTCCTTGTTATGGGGGGGCTATTGATTGTAATGTATATATGAGAAATAATTTGTCCTTGGGGGGTCTTGATGAGTCCTCCTTCCTTATTTTCCTTTTTTCTATTTTCTCTTTTTGGAGAGTTTTTTTCTCCCATAAGATTTTTCTCCTCTTCTTGGTTGTGAGAGATTTATTTTTATTATGGTTTTGCATGGGTACCTAACATGGCCTTGTATTTGGGACCCATCTTGCATTATTTGCATAATAATCTCCCTAAGTTTGCACTTAAGGGGGGGTGTTAGTGTTAAGTTTTTAACTTAGGGATAATTATTTAGGTAGTTTTCCTGTATCGAGTAGTTTTTCACCTGTCACATTTCTCACACCTTTAAAAGGCTTATACACTATGTATTTTATCATCTCATTTTTTGTATATCATCTTGATATTTGGCAAAATAGTCTTTGTTCTTCTCTCATGTATGTGTGACGGTGGTTTGTTTTGCAAGTTGAGGATCACAGGAAGGAGTCACCATCTCCCTACACTTGAAAGATCTATTAGAGTTTATTTTGTGAGCCTTCCTAGTAGATTTGGAGGATCCCATCAAGGACATTCATATCCTCTTTGATGATAGTTCCATCACAAATTTTATTTCCACCATGTATTTGGATCTTATTCTGCATTTTGGCTTCAACTAGGTTATTGGTTGTCACTTTCTTCATTTGGGCCTAGGAATCCTAATTTGACTGTGACACCTTTTAGTATTGGCACGATAACATTCGAGTAGCTTCAATAAATATCATACATTTTGGTCTCTCTTCTCTCATATTCCTTTCCTACATACACATTTGTGTTTTTTTTTCCTAAGGGGAGAAATGTTCAATAATCATGGATTATTATCTTGAGCATAGTTGAGCATCTACCATTAATGTAGGAGACTACACATTAAGGGGGATACATGGTCTCTCTTCTTATTTTTATCCTAGAATATTTTTCCCTCTATTTTATCCTTTTTAATTATTTTGAGTGGGGTCACCTAGCCATGCTCTCTTCATCC
>VDFB02193867.1:244264480-244307498 GCA_007258455.2 Sequoia sempervirens | reverse complement strand
GAGTCATGGCAGAAAGTCGCACTAACAAAGTCCTACAAGATCAAATTTAAAGCATGTATACTTGAATTAGGTTAAAATATATATATTCAAGTTTGTATATTTTGTGTAGAAACTTTTTTAAACAACTTGAAATTCAGAGGCCTCACGAGTAGCCACAACATCTAATGTTTGTCTGATGCCCATCCTCATTGTCGTATCAACCTAGACATACATATAGACATTTAACGCTTATAATATTTACAAGTGTACATGCACATTTGATATATAGTGAATTCAAAATTCATAATTGTAACTATAGTAATGTAAGTTAAATAATCTACAATATAAATGTACCTGCCCCTGATTTGCGATGCTTGACAGTGGAGGAGCACTTAACAACCCCTCGGGTGGAATCGACGCAGAATTTGATTAACTCCCCTGAACTAACATAAATATTTAAAACATATGTTCATGGTTGAATTATAAATTTAAAAGTCAAGTTAAAAATTATTTTGTATATAATTTAAAAAATTGAAATTAAAATACCCCATAAGGGTTTTCAACTAGGATTGGTGTCAACATATGTACTCACAATGTAGATGATTGCCCCATCGTTAGTGTCATCTATACACCAAACAGTTTAATTGTTAAAATGTATTGAATTTTTTATATATATATGCTCATTAAAATTATTATAAATTCAAAATGTAGATGCATATTTATACCTGCGTCATACTGTCCTCAGGGTGATGTTATGTAGTAATAAATTCTATGAATGAACTGAGGCGACCAGATGATCCACCTGAATCTCCACGTCCACCTGAATCGGGTGTGGCTTGATCAGGTCCATAGCATAGTTGATGGCAACTAGTACATACATGTGGTGTCGAAACTCATGGAGTGGTACTAGGACCAACTCCATAGAATGATCCTCCATCATTGCGGTCTCTATGTTCCCTAGTCACTATCGTAGAAGCATGTTGTTCAAGGTCTCCTGCAAGCATACGAAGGGATCCTAATGTCGATACCACCACACATTGATGCACAGGTGTGGGAATGGCAGGATCAAGAGGAGCAACAAGGGGTTGCACATGCATGAGGCGTTGGGGATCAACCCTTGCCCTTTACCTCTATTGTGGCATATTGCCACCAACACCCTGAAATGATTTAAAATCAAAATAATTGAGCTTTTCCCCATAACAAAATCTACATATAGTTTCCTCAAAAAAATATAATGGGACCTCTAAATTAACATGTGGTGGACTATCAAATACCATATACCATCAATCCCAAAAATGTGCACTCATTTATGGATGTATGCACCACCTCATGGATATTCTAGATTTAGTGGCAGGAATGGACTGTTGAGTATTAGGGTCGATAAAATGTAATAGATGGTATTTTTTAATTTTAGGCCCTAAAAATCGTTATTTTTAGGTCTCTCATATAAACAAATTTTACATAAAAATAACAAAATCCCATCTTAGCCCCCTATTTCATCAACTAATTCTCAAGAACTCCATTCCACTAAATCTAGAATATCCGCCAGGTGTATACATCCACGATAAGTGCACATTTTTGGGATTGCATTTCTGCAAAGGTCGGTATCGACAGTCCACCATATTAAATCTTAGAACCCATATATTTTGAGAAACAATATGTAGAGTTTCTTATGGGGTAAAAGCCCAATTTTTTTAATTTTAAATAATTTCAGGGTGTTGGTGGAAAAACGTCTCACATATGGTGGAATCAATGTTTCATTTTGCATAGCATTAATTTGGTCTAAAATGGATGCCACATGTTCATTGAAACATGCTCGCAAGCGAGCCTCATCTAATCCAGTGGGTGGTGGAGGTGGGATATAAGGTGGACAAGGTGTAGGGAGAGGTGGAGGGGGTGAAGGTGGAGGTTGTTGAGGTATGGATTGATGACATCATCACTCTAAATTGATCCATGATAATTACTATGTTTTCACCTACATTAAATTATATACAAAATTAATATACAAACTTACAAAATTACAAGAAATAGTTAAATTTTAAACGTACATGCAAATTTGTTTAAATAGGATGTGCATACATATACATACACATACATACATTGATTGAACTTGAGCATGTGCATACAAATTTCAAAATTTAATATGTACATGCATTTAAAATTTAAAAAATACGATGCATAATGCATGCATATCATCATTCAACTAAACTATGTGTACATACAAATTTCAAAATTTAAGATCTAGAACTATGTAATTTTAATACATGTACATACTAAAAAATAAACTTGAAACATTCCCAAAAAGCTCATTTATGTCTAACGCATATATAAATTACATTTTTCCAATAGGAGAAATCATGATAGTAGATAGTCATAAAATATATACTATTATAAATTCATCATTATAAGTTATTGTATTCATAAATTCAACACTAAAAAATATCCATCCAACCAAATTCATAAATTCATCACTAAAAATATCCATCCAACCAAATTCATAAATTCATCACTGAAAATATCCATCCAACCAAATTCACAAATTCATCACACAAAATATCCATCCAACCAAATTCACAAATTCATCACACAAAATATCCATCCAACCAAATTCACAAATTCATAACTATAAAATCATTGTCTTAATTTATAAAGTGTTGTGGCTCTCTACTGCATCTCTTCATTTCTTTGTGTTTTCCTTTTCAGAATCAAACTTTCTCCTCTCCTCTGTCCATCATTGATGTTCATCTACAACCCCTTCCATAGCCCTAATAGCATCAACAACATTTTTCATCCTAGATACAAAAAGCCTCAAAGGTGGTGCAATACATTCTTCATATTGAATAATGTTGATTTGATCTTGAATGGTTCTAACATCAACATTGATATGTTCTTGCAAGCGAGCACCATCAGTTTCAAGTGGTGGAGGTGGGGGGTTATGAGGTGGAGTGGGTGGAGGTGGAGGTGGATTATGGATATTATTGAATTGATCCATGATCTCTAAGATATAAGTGAACCTGCATTAGATTTGTAATTTCAAAATGTAAGATACATGTTTAGGAAATACCCTTAAACCATTCAATATAAATGGCCTAATTGAATACAAATGATAAAATCTGAGCCTCATTTATGTCTAAGGCATGTTACTTGAATGAAAAAATAATTAATATTAATATAGGATGGCTTAAGGGGATCTATGTATTAATATATGATGGCTTAACCTGGGATCTATGTATACAAAATGACATGGCTTAAGGGAATAAAATTTGGTGAAGTTTCCCAAGGAAACCAAATTTCATTAAGGTCCTAGGACAAAATGAATGCTTTAGGGTTTATGGTTTAGAGTTTAGGGTTTAGGGTTTAGGGTAATAGGATGGCTTAAGGGGGTCTATTAGTAAGGTCCTAGGACAAAATGGCATGGCTTAAGTGAATAAAATTTGGTGAAGTTTCCCAAGGCAACCAAATTTCATTAAGGTCCTAGGACAAACTGATGGCTTTAGGGATTGGGGTTTAGAGTTTAGAGTTTAGGGTTTAGGGTAATAATATGGCTTAAGGGGATCTATGTAGTAAATTCCTAGGACAAAATGACATCGCTTAAGGGAATAAAATTTGGTGGAGTTGCCCAAGGCAACCAAATTTCATTTTAAGGTCCTAGGACAAAATGAATGCTTTAGGGTTTAGGGTTTAGAGTTTATAGTTTAGGGTTTAGGGTTTAGGGTTTAGGGTGAAGTTTGGGTGGCCCTTGGAATAATGGACTTGAAAATTAGTGAACAATATTTTCTTGTGGAACAATTGATTGAGATAGCTCTTGTTTCGACTAACCAACCTCTCATGAAATCTCATTCATATTATAATCTTTCAAGAGCTTATTATTATTAAATTTGGTTGCCTTGGACAAATTCACCAAATTTTGAGAGCTTCTTTGATCCCCTTAAGAAATGTCATATTATGACCCCTTAAGACATATGTTTACAACTTAGGGTGATAGGATGGCTTAAGGGGATCTATGTAGTAAGGTCTTAGAACAAAATGACATGGCTTAAGTGAATAAAATCTGGTGAAGTTGCCCAAAGCAACCAAATTTCACTAAGGTCCTAGGACAAAATGATGGCTTTAGGGATTAGGGTTTAGAGTTTAGAGTTTAGGGTTTAGGGTGTAGGGTAATAGGATGACTTAAGGGGATCTATGTAGTAAGGTCCTAGGACAAAATGAGATGGCTTAAGGGAATAAAATTTGGAGTTTCCCAAGGCAACTAAATTTCATTTTAAGATCCTAGGACAAAATGAATGATTTAGGGTTTAGGGCTTAGATTTTAGATTTCAGGGTTTATAGTTTAGGGTTTAGGGTTTAGGGTGCAATTTGGGTGTCCCTTGGAATAATGGACTTGCAAGTTAGTGAAAAAAATTTTCTTGTGGAACAGTTGATTAAGATAGCCTTTGTTTCCTGACCGAATCTAACCCTCTCATGGAAATCCCTATCCATTATAATCTTGCATGATCTTATTACAGAAATTGACTGTCTTCAAGTAACTTCAACGTTTGAGAACTTTTTCATCCCCTTAAGAAATGTCATATTAGGACTCCTTAATACATCGGTTTAGGGTAATAGGATGACAAGTAAGGGGGTTAATATTTTTGATTCATCACATATGCAAGAACATTAGTTTATGAATATTTTTTATTTTATGAATAGACTAACTATTTTGGTAATAGAAACACATAATTATGCATTATTAAGATTGAGTTTGATGTATACTTTAACTTGATATATTTTTAATTGAATACAAGATTATTTTATTTAACATGTTTTTAATTAATATTGATTATATATATATATATAAAGTTTAATATACTATGATAAAGTTGAATATTTCCCACTTAAATGAATTTTATGATATAAAATGTATAATAAAATTAGTTAATGTTGAATTTTTCCAAAGATCCAAAATCTTATTTTATTTTGGATTGTTTGGAATTGAAAGAACCTTAAAGAAAGAAAAGAAAAATATTTAGATTCTTTTAGTGTCTAGGTAACTAGTGCAAATTGAGATTTTAGACTAAACTAGGTGCCTAATTAACAACTAATTGACTAGAATGAGAGTTAATATTGTCAAAAGACAAGAGACAACACATGCAAACAAGAAATGGAAACAAGGCGTGACTAAGAGAGATCAAAACATAAAATAGAAATGAATGCAAATATTATCTAATTAAGTGACAATTGAAAATGGATTGTACTTGAGGATTTAGGAATTTTCTAACTAAATTTGCAAACAAACATTGACAATTTATCAATTGTAATGATCCACTAGTCCCACAAGTAAAGTTTAACATATTGTTTTCTATTCTAATTATATCTATGTTCATAACGTTTAATTGATTGTGTCTCTTGATGAATACACATTTAAATGTATAATATTTATCAAATCCTATTTCATTGTCAATATCAAGGACCCTAATTTACTATGTATCAACCTAAATCTATCTAATAATTTCTTCCATAGGTATGCCTACATACTTGTCTCCATACAATGCAAATGAAATTTAAAATATTTAAGCAATGTAAATGAATTTTTTCCATTATCAAATATTCTTGAGATTGAAATTAGGGTTTTCAAATGCAAAATGATTTGTTTGATTTCAATTTAGGGTTTTAGCATAAAAAATGTTTGAATTCAATTTAAGGTTTCAAGAAGCAATTAGGGTTTCCAATGCAATTTTTTTTGTTTCATTTAAAATTAGGGTTTTCAAATGCAATTTTTTATTTCATTCAAATTTTAGGCTTCAAATGAAATTTTTTGTTTCCTTTCAATTTAGGGTTTTCAAATGCAATTTTTTTGGTTTGATTGAACAATTTAGGTTTCAAAAGATAAATTTTGTTCTTAAGATACAATTTAAGGTTGATTTTTCATTTCTATTCAATATCTTGAGGGTTTAATTTCATTTTTTCTTCTACTTCTACAAATCATCATTTCTTCTATTACAGATAAATAAAATACATAAAACAATAAATAAATTGAAAAAGCATGCTAAAATCTATTATTGTATTAAAAATTTCAAAAAAATGCGAAAAAAAGAAAAAAGATTGGGGGTGGAGGTGCACCTAGAGATCGTTGTTGTCATTTTCATCTATGAAATCGAGATCTCGTGCTCTGTGAATAACTGAGTTTCATTTATTTTTAAAAATAAATACCACTTTAAAATGGGATCCTGATCTTTAAAAAATAGGATCCCAATTTTTACAAATTAGGATCCCGTTTTGTAAAGATCAAGATCCCATTTCCCGTCTGTCGGTTCAGGACCCATTAACAAACAGGATCCCATTATTTAAAAAATGGGATCCCATCTAGAATTTAGGCTCAGGATCGCAAAGCTAAATGGGATCCCGTTTATTAAAAGCGGGTTCCCATTTTTGGCAAGCTAATTTCATTTTTTTGCCTAAGGAAAAAACTTCTACGTTTCGTGGACTCATCTTCTTGCTCTTAACTGTGTAATTTGAATTTCCTTCCCAATGAGCATCTACAACTAGTAGGATTCATAAGGTGGTGTCAAAGCAAAAAATTCCTCTTATAGGTTAGGCATGATTCATCACTTGTTGAATCACTCAATAACTAATATGGAACACACAATTCATATCGACTTAGTCTTACATGAGTCGAATTACTTCATTTATCAGTTTGACTAAGTCATCGACTTGTTATACATAACCTTTCATGCATTTTACTGTTGTTTATATTTACCAAATGGCAAGGCGTCATATAGTTTACTAAGTCCACAATGTTTCCACATAAGGCGTCAATAAAGTCTCCTTCACATATCAACTTAATTTTGAGAGTTACTTTGTAGAATATTTGTTCCTTTATGTGTGGGAAACATGAGAAATATTTGGCCTCTTAAAGTACATTCATAAATAATATATAATCAGCCTTCGATTAAGTTAAATAATCAGCCTCTATCATTGTTAATGATAGTCAATTTCCAAGCAATAGATATTATTTAAATATACATTAATATATATAATCACATATACATATATATATATATATATCATTTACCAACTATATATGTATACATTTGATATACAAATAAGTATAAACAATATAGTAATCACATAGTAATAAAAATATATCAATTGTATACATATATATATATATGTATATAAGTATATGCCTCTATGTACATGTATACGTATGCATACATATATCGATACTTTCGTATGGGAATGTTCATTTGCCATCATATGCATGTATCAATACATATATATATATATACACACATTTGATTCAGACAATAGCCATACACAATTACTATTGCATTGATAAGCACCTACATGTGATATATTTATACATATACATATACATATACATGTTGTTAGATTCAATTGATAGTTCCATATGTATAAGCAACTCATCCATAAGAGTGCATAGGTACGTATACCTATGTATACTCATTTGTGTGTTCCTTCATGCTTATGATCTACCATCGACACGTATGTGTGTACATATACGTATTCCATGTACATCCTACTCATCAATACAAACACAGTAATACAAGAAAGAAATTACAAGCACAAACAGATAGACATCACCCAATAATGCAAACACATCAACTAAGGATGACCTACCAACTTCCCACATAATGACTCGACTCAATTATTCTACTATGGTGTGTGTAAGCTCAAATACATTACGTTATTGGTTACCTGATCAAGATCTTCTCCTGAGTGATACTTCCTCTCCTCCTGGAGGAATTGAACATATACCCGCAACCACTAACACATGCCCATGATAGTCAGTTGTTCACAAAATATGCAGTATACATAATACATCTCCAAAGTTAGAATATCAATTCAATAACCATCCACTTCACATATATGCAGTACTATTCATAACATTAAATGAGATAACATTCATTCACAATGCATTGATAACGAAGTGTAAGCACAATTTATTCATCTTCAAAATTCACATTACATTCACATTTACCCTACATAGTAATAGTAAATAATAATAACACAATTGGGGTGTAACATCATTTTTGGTAGTTTTTAATTGTTATTGAAGGTTATTGTCTTTGTAATCTTGGAAATTTATCATAGTTCCTTATGGGGTTTTCATTTCATCCTGTGTTGATTATGTTGGAAAGGGGAAACTATAAACAATGGAGAGATGGTATCATAAAACACCTCATATTGCTTCATTTGTTTCCCCATCCTGGAACTGATAGTAATAAATTTACATGGAATTGCAAAAGGGATCATGTCTTAGGATTCATTGCAATTCATATTGATGTTGCGACTTTGAAAGATATCGATCATTGTGATTTCCCTCATACTCTATGGACTAAAATTTGGGAGATATATGGAGATCCTGATACTCATCCATTCCTAGATGATCTTGTTTCATATTGTCTTATGCCTCTTCATTTTTCAAACAGGATACCCTATGATGCAAATAGTATGCGGGAGTTTGAATATTTGGAATAATTTGAATCTTCAGATGAGGATGACGAGGATTCTTCATATGCTCCTTCTCCATCAAAGATAGTTGATTTACCTTCATCTTCAGTGATTCCTTGTGCAGAGTCATTGATTGAGTCTTCCACATTCATCTTATGGTGATGATTATGAGCCTCGCACCCCTCTTGCTAGTGTTGATAGCAATTCCTCGAGAGAGATTGGTCATTTGAACTTTGGATTTATTCATACCTATGTTGATTCATCTCTTCAAAGTTTGGTTCTTCAACACAACAGGATGTTTGTGATCCTTCATATCATTCTTTGTGGGATAGTCACTTGACAGGTCTTGCAGAGTTGTTTTATGAATCTCACATTTATGATTTGGATGATGCATTTGAGGGTATATCCCTTCTTTTTGATGACAATATCTACACTATTGTCACACCATCTGTGTCTTTAGAGATTGTTTCTTCAGAGTTTCCACATGGTCTTGTTGATCCACCTTCTTCAGTCGAGGTTAAACTTGATCATGATGTGACATTTGGTTACGTGGAGGCACCAGGATAGTTTTCAGAGGCATCTTTCATGTTGATTCTTCCTCTCTCTTCTCTTGTTTTAGAACTGGAGTTTATCTTGCATCAGTGGTTGTTTCTTCCAAAAGAGAGACAAGTTGTTTGTCAACATTGGATCATGTTTTGTCTTCAAGCACTTACCATTTTTGCAGGCAATCACACATTATGGGGGTGCTAAATAGTCTCTCTCTTTCCTTCTTATGGGGGGGGCTATTGATTGTAATGTATATATGAGAAATAATTTGTCCTTGGGGGGTCTTGATGAGTCCTCCTTCCTTTTTTTCCTTTTTTTTCTATTTTCTCTCTTTTGGAGAGGAGTTTTCTCCCATAATATTTTTCTCCTCTTCTTCGGTTGTGAGAGATTTATTTTTTTCATTGTCGTTTTGCATGGGTACCTAACATGGCCTTGTAGTTGGGACCCATCTTGCATTTCATTTTTCATAATAATCTCCCTAAGTTTGCACTTAAGGGGGTGTTAGTGTTAAGTTTTTAACTTATGGATAATTATTTAGGTAGTTTTCCTGTATCAAATGGTTTTTCACTTGTTTCATTTTTCATGCCTTTAAAAGGCCTATACAATATGTATTTTATCATCTCATCTCATTTTTTGAATATCATCTTGTTATTTTGGAAGAATAGCTTTGTGCTTCTCTCGTGTATGTGTGAGGGTGATTTGTTTTTGCAAGTTGAGGATCTTGGGAAGGAGTCGCCATCTCCTACACTTGAAAGATCTATTAGGTTTATTTTGTGAGCCCCTTCTAGTAGATTTAGAGGATCCCATTAAGGACATTCATATCCTCTTTGATGATAGTTCCATCACAAATTTTATTTCACCATCATATTTGGATCTTATTCTACATTTGCTTCAACTAGGTTATTGGTTGTCACTTTCTTCATTTGGGCCTAGGAATCCTAATTTGACTGTGACGCCTTTTAGTATTGGCACGATAACATTTGAGTAGCTTCTAGAAATATCATACATTTTGGTCTCTCTTCTCTCATATTCCTTTCAATAATGGAAATATATCCTACATACACATTTGTGTTTGTTTTTCCTAAGGGGAGAAATGTTCAATGATCATGGATTATTATCTTGAGCATAGTTGAGCATCTACAATCAGTGTAGGAGACTACACATTGAGGGGAATACATGGTCTTTGTTCTTAATTTTATCCTAGAATATTTTTCCCTCTATTTTATCCTTCTTAATTATTTTGAGTGGGGTCACCTAGCCATGCTCTATTCATCCTCTCTTGGGGGATTTTTTCCGATAGGATTTTTCCTTATCTTCTTTTGGGGGGGTCATTTTGTACATGGGTTGGTATGTGCACAAAGATGAGAGCCAAAAAGTGGTGAGTTTTTTTAGTCAAAATAACTAATACTTTGTGTGTGTGTGTTATAATATGAGCACATTATGGTATGACAGTGCCAAGCCGAAGGCTCAATCACTACCAATCCTAAATGCACTCATACTATAACCTACATAAAGAAAAAAATAGTCATGACTCATTTTTGTCTATTTTTTGAAGATTGAAACTAAGATATTCTATGAGCACAATTTTAGGAGAATTGAAAAAAATTCATCAAAGAAAACATGCCACCATGATGTGCAAGAGGTAAGTTCATTCAATTTTTTAAAAATAATTTTAGTTAAATAAAATAATTTTGATTTACATTGTGTTTATTCATTCATTTTAACTTTTTTGTGAATCCAAACCCCTCATCACCTCTAAAACCTCATCCATGTGATGAAATCCTATAGAAGATCATGATAATAATAACCCCCTCAAACTCCTTACTCAATTTCAAGGCATCCTCCTACAACCAAATAATTTGATTTAGGGAAAACCAAATATGATAAAATAGTTTCAAACATTAATAGAAACCATTAAAAATATAAATTAGAAAAGCATGCATATCAAGTACTTGCAACATCATTGGAGTCTATAATATCTTGCATAGATTCATTAAATGAGAAAAAAAAATAATGGAAAAATTATAGATAAAACGATCACCAATATTATGTGATAAAACTATCTTATAAATAGGTGAAAGACAAAAATAAAACATAAAAAAATATTTATGTGCATTATTTGTATACCCAAGAACTAATTGGCCTTTGCATACAAGTTGCAAAATATTCCTAATTCATTGGTACCAACATTGAAGAAAAATTATAGAATAGGTGTTGGATGATTTTTAGTCATCCTCATGTAATAACAATGACGTCTTCAAGTATTTGTTGAGGAAAATCTATTGTGAGTTTATCCTCAATGAAATTATAAATTATTTTGATATGCATAATTTTAAAGGTAGAGGTAAAGTATCTACTTAGGATTGATATGGGAACATCATGCACAAGGCTATTTGGAAAGACCCCTTACACAAAAATTTAGGATGCCCTAGTCCTTTATTTTGTGAAGGAGAGTGTCAATATGTACACCCTACAGTCCAGTAGTTCATTAACATAGACCTTGCTTCAGCATAGTAGGCCTCTTTTCCAAGGTGACGAGGATAATACTTTGAGGTTTCATCCATCACCATACATTTATCATGCTTGTTGGTTTTTATATGATTGAGTCTAAGCATTTTGTGATGATGTATATAGCACATGTTTTACATGGTCATAATATTGGTACACATGTCAAAGAGGATGCTTCACACTATGAGTATGTCATAGAGGGTGCATTACATCATCCTTCTATATTGGATAGAATGGTATTGATTGAAAATTTACTAGATACGACCTTTGGTATTGACAAATAAGTAAGTTTTAATAAGGTTGTGCAATTTAGTATATTTCCCATTGAAATTCATAATTAACTATATTAATTTATTATGAATGAAAATTAATATCAAAATTGTGTATGTATTATAAAATTATATGGTCAAAGTATGCATCCTACAAGTATTTTTAGTCATCCCTGTGTAATAACAATGAGGTCTTCAAGTATTTATTGAGGAAAATCTATTGTGAGTTTATCCTCAATGAAAGTATAAATTATTTTGATATGCATAATTTTAAAGGTAGAGGTAAAGTATCTACTTAGGATTGATTAGAGGCACATCATGCACAAGGCTATTTGGAAAGATCCCTTACACAAAAATTTAGGATGCCCTAGTCATTTATGTTGTGAAGGAGAGGGTCGATATGTACACCCTACAGTCCATTAGTTCATTAACATAGACCTTGCTTCAGCATAGTAGGCCTCTTTTCCAAGGTGATGAGGGTGATACTTTAAGGTTTCATCCATCACCATCCATTTATCATGCTTGTTGGTTTGTATATGATTGAGTCTAAGCATTTTGTGATGATGTATACAGCACATGTTTTACATGGTCATAATATTGGTACACATGTCAAAGAGGATGCTCCACACTATGAGTATGTCATAGAGGGTGCATTACATCATCCTTCTATATTGGATAGAATGGTATTGATTGAAAATTTACTAGATACGACCTTTGGTATTGACAAATAAGTAAGTTTTAATAAGGTTGTGCAATTTAGTATATTTCCCATTGAAATTCATAATTAACTATATTAATTTATTATGAATGAAAATTAATGTCAAAATTATGTATGTATTATAAAATTATAGGGTCAAAGTATGCATCCTACATCTATCAACACTTCATCACATACTTATGTGCACATTTCAGTTCCTCAATTGTATAATTTGTAATAAAATAGTATAAATATACTATATATGTAATTTTTTCATATATAAATGCTAATATTAGAATGCAACGTTTTGATAATGAGCATGTAGATGTTGGACCTTTGACATCAAGATACAGTATTGTTAGTTCTTAGTTCTCAACTTTCACTTAGGTAATTTTTACTATTCTAATCATTATGCTTGTAAATAGTGTTAATATGTAGATTTCAGTACGATATCCATGTTCCTATTTTTATTTGATGAAATTATCATAGACTCTCTTTGATGTCCATGGACCACTAGAATCACAATGAGTTTCCTCAAAAATTATTTTGGTACCAGGTTGTTATTGTATGGAGGATGGTCTAAAACCATCCACCTCCTATCCCAAAAAAATATTTATAATCGCTTGGTGGTGACACCAATAGAGAGGGAACATCTTGCAAGCACGATATAAGGGTGCATTGGTTCATGGGTTAGTGAATATAGAACACATGTCAAATTTCAAAATAAAATTGTTTAACTTCCTCATAAGATAGTGTGCTTGCATCAAATTTTTTTAGTTCTTCCCTCTTGTTGGACCAACTGTTGATTTTCCCATTCACTGACATTATATGAGAGACAATGGATTGCAGTTATTTGTTGAGGGTGGACCTATGGAATTTTGTTTTTTTTTTATATTTCAACTGTGCAATTATTCCCTCAAGTTATCTTTTATTGTTTTCTATTTGACCTAATATATTTTCTTGCATTCTTGGAGGATTGTGAGGCATTGAAGGATGGGTTTATTGTGGTTGTTCTTCAGCATGATTTTGATGAGGAGGTGAATCAAGGTTTTGAGCATTTGGGGGTGTATTCTCAACTCCTGAAAATTAAATAAATTCCACTCAAAACTAATTGAATCTATCTATTTAATACAAATTTAACACTAAAAATTAAAAATACTTACCTCTTCAACTAGAGTGATGTTGTGGAAAAATTTTGGTGAATGAATGATGAAGAACGGGGTCTCCAAGGACATGAGTGTGCTTGAGGATGCTTATAGGCCGCAGGTTTGTAGGGAGAGGGAGAGAAATGAATTTTTGAACCATGATTTTTGTTTTTATGGTCTTAATTGGCCATAATGAGAGCACGTTATAATGTGCTCATGTTATGGCTTGAATTGATTGAGCTTGAGGCTTGGTCAATCCAAACCCAAATGTGAGCATGTTATAACGCACTTGCCTTTAGGTTCCTAGGGGGCCAAAAATTGGGGTGGCCACTTTTTGGTCCCCCATCTTTATCCACTTACCCCCCAACTCATTCATTTCCTCCACCAAATAAATTATCTATCTTCATATATACAAACCCTTGTCCCTATTGTAGTCTTCTCTATACCCTATGTGCTACCACACATTAATCCACTCAATTGCTTGTATTTTGATGCAAATTAGATCAAGATATAATGCTTCACATCATTTCACTCTCAATTTTCTTCAAACACCACTCATCTAATTGTGAGGGAATCCTTTTTGTATCATGATTAAATCCTCCTATAATAAAATATCACATTTGTATTTTTTGATACCTAAATTCTACTTACCATTTTGCATTTATATAAAAATTTGATATTGTTAAAAATTAGGATCTTAGGATACTAATCATTATAAATAAAATTTAATAATAATTAGAATTAGAATCATACAAGCATATATTTATACATTACACAAGATATGTACAAGGGGAAAACCCTTTTGGGTAAAAAAACTCCATAAAGCGTCATTTTATTAAAAAAAATTATGAAAATGGCATATTAAAAATAGATTAAACCTAGGGACACTCTTCTACATACTTTCATATGGCCAATAATACCTCATGTGCATAGTGATATAATTCACTATAAATCTCCAAATTCACACCCTCTCAAATGAGAGAGAACCTCCTTAAATATAGGAGAAAGGTGGAAAAATACCTTAAGGGGTATTAATCACACCTATTAAAAGAAACCATTCTTAAATAATTAGTAATTTAATAGTTATTAGACTATTAATTAGTAAATGGTATGTGCTTTATAACATAAGGTTTTATAACTTTATATTAGAACAATATATAAATTTTATAAGCATGTGATCCCTAATAACATTATGTTATAACACTCCCCCTTAATGTTAATAGGGGGCATCTCATGTCAATTTCTATAAAATAAAAAATGAAGTACCCGAGCAACATAGGTCTTTTTTGATAGTGATAAATAATGACACAAATATATGCCAAAATGAAGAGCATGTGTTTCAGACTACATGAAATTCGTCTTGTCATAATTTATAATCCAAGTGTTTTAAAAAATATGCTATATGTATGAGGTCTTAAAATATTATTGTTGGAGCTCATGTCTCCTCAAATCAACCTCACCCCAAGTTTATTGCATAGTGCCCATATGTCTTAATATAATGCAATGATTTTACAAGTGAACTATTTATAGAGAGAAGAATTTATAATATGTCCAAAAGACTTATAAAAATAATTCCTAGAGGTCTTATATTATTCCTGTAGACACTGAAATTTGGTCTAAGCCTATGACTTCAATATTCTTCATAATTCGTATTCTTCATGGTCATGATTAAATAATGTCAATTATTTAATTATTCTCTATAGTCTTCATTTCTTCTATTAATTAAATAATCTTAATTATTTAATTAATTTACATTTTCTTTATTCTATCTGATTAATTAAATAAATGCTTTTTATTTAATTATGTTACTAATTAACCTTGTTCTTCTTGTTAAATTAAATAAATTCTTATTTAATTTACTCTTTATCATACTTCAACTATAATTAAATAAATTCTTTATTTATTTGATTATTCATTTAAAATTATTCATCATTTAATTAAATAAATATTATTTATTTAATTATTCTTCAAATATCGAGTCTTGAATTAAATGAATTATTTAATTCATTAATTCTATTTTAACGCATTCTTCTATATTTTAGATAATTGTGTGAGTTATCTAAGTATTCACTTTTACTAGACATCTATTTTAATTGCTCGTTAACTCTTGATTTGATGTCCGAGTGGCGCTCTCAAGTAATCTCTTTGTCAAATCATTCAATCATCCAGCTAACTCAATTGCGTGTACATGGGATTAATTAAATATTCTTATTTAATTAATTGAACCTTGTGCGTGCATTCGAACAAGAGTTGCTTTAATCAATCTTTATCTTTGTCATACAAATATAATTCTTATGTTTTCGAATGCCGAACTGAAGATTAAATCATTTATTTAATCTTTAATCCTATTTCTAGTTTGTATCACTCATGTCACTACTGACAGTTATCAGAATGCATGTCTAATCAGTCAATCTTAACCGTCCATTGATCTTTCAATCTTGGCCTGTCATTCGAATAATCAATTTTCTATAAATTGATTTGTCATTCTTCATTCCGGGCTCTCTCACGAAATATTATGACTTTTGAGAGCACATATCTTCAATCTTCGATATTTTGCTAATCACTATCTTAAGCTATACTTGCACGAACTTATGAGAAATATGAGGGCAATTATACTACACAAGTAAAATGGAGAAGGGCAATCGAGATGAATCATGGAAATACGTTTGAAATTGGTGAGATTGTTTCAGTTTAATTACGTTTTGACTTTCCTTTGTTCTTTGTTGCTTAACATTAGATTTGCATTTTAGATTTTAGTAATTGCATGTTTGCTTCTAATCTTGTTGTTCTTTGTGCACTTTCTATGGCGTTGCATTTGGTGAACCCGACGTGATGACACCATCTTCACGAATCCGTAGACTTTTACTTTGATTTTTGTAGGTTTTTCATACGGAACGACGCATCTGACTGACAAAATGACGCAATTGACTTCATGAAACGCATCTGACAGAATAAATGATGCATCTGAATCTATACGACACATCTAAAAAATTCCTAAACCGTAATTGACTGGTAAATACCAAGTCGCAATTGAAGAAGAAACGACGCATCTGACTGGTAACACAGTGACGCAATTGACTGGTAAAACCTTATTTCTGTTTTCAAAAATCTAAAATTTTCAATTGATTTGTGTGTTACTAATATTTGATTTTCAGCGTGTGGCCATTTGGAGTTAACAAGCTCTTGCAGGACGATTGACGAAGACAATATTGAAAATTACTAATGAGTTTTTTTGCAGGACGCTTGTCGAAGACCCTAGTTAATTTTAAAATAGATTGTTTGGTAGCGTAGAAAATCTTTCATTTGGTTAAAATTAACAAGTGTCTACTGTGTTTGGTGCGAAAGCACAAGTTTGGTCACCCTTACGACTTGGTACATCGAAGTATCCTCTCCCTTTGTGCATCCGTGCGATCTTGGGTGTAAGAGAAATGGTTACCAAGTCTAGAACTTGGGCCTGTTCTTGTGGGAAAAAGTACTCACCCCAGGACAACTCAGACCGGTAGCACCCTGAACCCGAGGGACTTCCAGCTGGTATATAAAAGAGGATTCTTGGGGAAAGTTCAAGAATCACGTGTATGATTCTGACGAGATGGATCCGAAAGGGGACTCACGCCGCATGGATCATGCCCTACGAACAGAATGACCGTATTAAACACCTTTTGTTTTAGAGACCAACCTATTTGTGGCCGTTGCTTGGTATAGTGCAGGGTACAGTATCATGCCTGAAGATTACTCACTACTGATCCCCTTGAGTAGAGATAGCAGTTCTTGGGAGGTCATTACCCAAGAATTTGAAATTGGTATGCTCGAAAGACGTTAATGAGTCGTGGAGGGGAGCCAATGCCACCAAATTTCTAAGCTATCCGCTCTCGAGAAGGAAAGGTGTTTATCACCAATCCAGGGTATTTCGGTGGGCTATACCAAGTATACAAACCCTAGGCCTTTGGCCTATTAGGATGTGCTTGTCTGCTATCACTTTAAATGTTCTTTGAGTCCAAAATCGAAACTGAAAACACTTTGTCTTATGGTTGTCTTTGATTGTCAGAATTTGATCACGGAAAACAGAGTCAGTTTAAATTTCATCACTGAAAATACACAGAGAGTCACAACTGTTCACTAGAAAGTCGCAATTGAATTTTAGAGTCGCATCTGTTAAAACTTGAGTCGCATATGTTATCACGAGTCGCATCTATCAGTATCAGTCGCATCTGTCTAGAGTAGAGTCGCATCTGCCAGTTTAACTCACAATTATTTTGCAAAAACTGCATGTGTTATATTTTGAGTCGCAACTGTCAATACGAGTCGCATCTGTTATAAGGTTAACCGCATCTGTCAGGGTCATACATTGAACTTTACCAAAGAAACATAATTGATCACTGGAAAACTGCAACTGTTAAACTTGAACCGCATCTGTTAAATCCTGAGATGCATCTGTCTAATTATCAGAAAACCAGAATTCACAGTCACTGTCCAGTCAACATGATTATACCAATTTCAGTTGTCTTTACACAAACAGTCCTTGAATAGAAACCTGAAACGATTTGCTCAATTTTGCATCCTTTAGGTTCATTTAGTCATTACCATAGTTGTCCTAATTTAGAGTTTAGTTTCATCTTAGAATACATATTATCTTGCATTAAAGTTCTAGGAAGGTCACTTTTACAAACTTTAGGACTAGTTCACCATCTACACTCTAGAAAAGTCATAGTGTCAACGAAATCTGTCATTGAACCTAGTTTTATCAGTTTATCTTTTGTCCTACACAGAGTCTTCCTAGCTCATTAGTCTAGTTAGGAAACTCAACTTGTCTTTTGATCCTCGTCCTACATTGGTTCCTTGACTTAAACTAAATTGACACTTTGGTTAGACTTTAGGTATATGGTCCCTTTGTCTTAGGGTTTATAGAATTGATTATTTTAGAACTTTGCTTAGGTCTTGCATCTTTAGATTTTTAGCTAGTCTCATCCTAGAACATTCCTTATTTTGCATACGAAAATCCCAAAAACATAGACTAGGGTCATACTGTTCATAGATATAGTTTTGCATTTCCCACATATTGAGCTTGTCTTACATGGTTGAAACTAGGTCTAAGAGAAGAGAGAGAGAAAACATGTCGAACCCAAATGAATTCATCAATCCATTTTCTTCAAGACCTCATAAGACTCTATTAGACAAATTCACCACTAGAAACACTCAAGGACATATTGCAGTAGAAGACATAGAGGCTGCCGCACAGGACCCTGAGTTTTCCTCTTTCATAGATGAGTACCTAGCAAATGATCGACAATGATACTTAGCCAAATTGCTAGCCGAAGGCGCTACGTCACCTCCAAGATTTGATATCAACACCTTACAAACTCAACCTACACAAGTGACAAATACCATGACTGCTAGTACTACTATACCTCAGGTCAGCACAACTATGCCATCTAGCACATCTACACAGAGTACGATAGTCCATACATCCCCATTTGGTCTATCTAGCATGACATCGGGATTTAATTTTACTATAGGGGCTTCATCATCTACTCCCTTCAGTCCTCTTGTTGGGAGTAAAAGGCCTAAAACCTCCGCCCCTACACCTTATGTCGGTGTCACAAGTTCACAGTCAAGGACCATACCTAATGCTAGTATCACGAGCACCATACCATAGTCGATGGCCATACCTAGTGCTCAAGTCACTAGTACTATACCACGGATTACGCAAACAGGGGGCATTCCCTCCTTCCAATATGGCAATCAGAATCCATTCACGCAATTTTTGATTCAGAATCTACTCTCCCAAACTGGTACTCAGAATCCATTTACACAGATTCTGAATCAAAATCCATTTTCTCAAATCGGTGGACACCAATCATTTACACAGATTCCCAATCAGAACCCCTTTGCCCAAAGTGGTAATCAGAATCTGTTCACACAGATCCCAGGTCAACACCAATTTATGCAGATTCCAAACCAGAACACATTTACCAACATTCAGAATCCAAATCCACCTTAGATGCCAACGGTCAATCGAAACCCATCACGAGACTTTGGATTTCAGAACATGCACGCAGATCCGCATAATCCCCCTAGCACATCTTTGACCTAAGTTGACATCTTGCAAACACAAATGCATGCATTACAAACGCAAATGGATAACATGTCAGTGTCAACTAAGAAATCATTTTCAACAAAGGACATATGCCCATTCCCCTTTGATAGATCATTGTACATGACCCCTTTTCCTCATGGATATGTCATACCGAATCTCCCTAAGTACAATGGCAAACGAAATCCAATAGAACATATCAGGGAATTTTCTACCATATGCATAGATGTCACTTATGACCCCACGTATCTTATGAGGCTATTTCCAAGAAGTCTTGTAGGAATTACACTAGAATGGTTTTTGGGTCTAGATTTTGGCATTAGATCTTGGGGTGAACTGGTTGAGAAATTTGTGGAGCAATTTTCCTTCAACATAGACCACGAGATAAATATAGCAACCTTGTGTCGTGCACAATGCAAGATGAAGGCGAATCATTCATTGCTTTCTTCCAAAGATGGAGGACTATAGCTAGTCAGTGTCCTGTTGAGATACCTGAGAAACAAAAAGTCACTATGTTCCAAGAAAACCTTCATGCAAAACTCAGGAGTAACTTAAGGGTCCATTGTTGTACATCTTTTTTGGAACTAGTGGAAAAAGGGGTTATAATAGAGAAGGATCTCATTGAAAAGGGCAAACTCAAGACATCAATATCCAATAGAAATCCGATCGTACAAAACACCCCTACTGACAGAAACAGATTTTGGTCCCGCAACAAAAATGTCACCAATGATGGGGTGGTTGATGCTAAAACGTTACAAGTATGACCCCTCCTCACATTACAAGGACCTCATACTTTTTCCAACACGCTTAATGTTGTCAATCAACCTCCTAACATGGTCCAAAATACTCAACGTCCACAACAAAGAAGATTTCAAAAACGTGAGTTCACTCCCTTAGGGGAACCCATTGAGTCGGTGTTCAAACAACTGTTACAACATAATCTTATACAGCTGCAGGAACCAAGACAATACGATCCAGGACAATTTAAACCAGCTTGGTGGGATGACAATGCCTTTTGTGATTTTCATAGAACTAAGGGACACAACTTACAAAACTGTCGACAACTAAAGAATATCATACAAGATCTTGTTGAAAGGAGAATTATTGAAGTTAGTGGACAAAAATAGAAGTCATCAAACACTGATCATCAAGTATTTTCTGACCCACTACACGACCATGGGAAAGGAACAGTCCCCAGTTTGAGTACTAAGACCAATATGCCCGCCAACTATGCCAATGTCAAGCACGATTATAATAGTGGAAAAATCATTCATTGCCTTCGCGCTACCGATGAGAATATCAATACCATTATTATCAATGCTAATCCTGAGTGTGTGGTCAATACTCGTCATACTAATTTCACTATCCAAGGCCCTACATTGCAGCAAACACCCCAACCTTCCAAGTTACAATATAACCTTCTTGACCAGTTGGGGAAGACCCCAGCCCAAATCTCAATCTTGGAATTGTTGCGTATTTCCCCTGAGCATTGAGTTGTTCTCGATAAAGCTTTACAGAACACCACGGTCCCTAATGATCTTGATGTCAATTGTTTCTAGGAAATGGTGGGCTACTTGACCAATAATCACCATGCCACATTTTTTGAACAAGACTATGCAACTGAAAAGACAAACCACAATGACCCTTTACATATAGAAGTCCTTGTTGATGACACCAAAGTTAGACGAGTTTTGGTAGACAGAGGAGCAGGGTTAAATTTGTGCCCTTTAAAACTAATTAAGGCATTAGGTATTTTAGAAACATGCGTAGACAAGACCAAAATTATTGTCATAAAAGCTTATGATGATGAGGAAAGAAAATCAAAGGGGGTGGTAACACTTCCTATCAGAATTGGTCCTGCAATAATGGAAACAAAGTTCCAGGTCTTGGATCTCACCCTCCCTTATAACCTTTTGCTAGGTAGACCATGGATTCATGCCATGAAGGCAGTCCCTTCCACGTATCATCAGTGTCTTAAATTCTCGTATAATGGCACATAAATAACTATAGATGGTGATCTCGATCCCTTCCAGTATTGCACCAATCTAAAAGAGATTCCCCAACGCTGAGTTCCCGTAAATCAAGAGGCCTCATCGTCCAATTCATCTTCCTATCTTGATCCATCCACACTCACTCGAGCAACTACTTCACCCTCAGTTCCTACCACACCTAGGGTTGAGATCCAAGACAAGGGTTGTGGAGAATATTACATGAAGACTTCTTATTGTGTTAGCCATTTGATCCCTCCTAAGTCATACAGTTTACCTACATCGGATAGGAAACAATCTATGGTCACTATACACATTCCTCCCACAACAACTTTTTCTGAATGGGGTGAATTAAGCAAAGAGGCCGTAGAGGCAGAAGATGTCACTTCCTAGCTGTATAAGGAAGATGATGAGGAATCCCTCTTACTTGCACATATTCCTACAAATATATATGGAAAGGGTTTTAAAATCATGCAAAGCAACGGATATGATGGACAGAGTGGTTTAGGCTTAAACCAAGATGGCAGGATTGAACCAATATTTGTTTCTCAATGGCCAAAAGGAGTAGGGCTAGGGTTTCAACCAATTCAAATTGGTGTTCCTAGTACCCCACTACCCTTACTTGAGGAAGTGAGTGCTTCAGAAGATATTAAGACTTCTCACGAACCAGTGGACCAATATCATTGTGATTCCCCTGACTCTAATGATTATGAGTGGGATTCCCTATCCTCTACTTCTTCCATGGACCTTGATAAGTTATTTGGAGAACTTGACTTGATGCTAAGTTCCTCACCCAATCCCTTGAATTCCTGTCCACCAAAGAAAATGACAAAAAAGAGTGGTTTAAACACTATGATTGGGAATCACTTGATCTTACCTCTTCACAACCTAAGCCACCTGTTTCCGATAGTCAAACCTTGGCATTAGGCCCACCTATCAATCCACCTAGACCCAAACTTAAGAGCAAAAAGGACCTGGTACAATATTTTTGTAACCACATGAATAATTCAATCTTTACCTTGACTCCATTAAACTTTGATAACTCCGACAATGACATGCCTTTAGTCTATCCCCAACTCATTGATTGGGACCAACAAGACACACCCGTCTTAGATATGTTTGAGAACGATGAAGCAATTGCTGAGTTCCTGGGATTACGAGAAGGCATACCAAACGGTGACCATAAGGCTAGTTTTACCATTGACTTGGACAATAAAGCATACTTTGGGGAATCTGTTCAACCCTCCAATCGCAAAAATGAGAAAAAGAATAAACAAGATAAAAAGGATGAGTCTCTAGGTGAAAACTGAAAGGCACCTTTAGACAATGAAAAATTAAAAAGAAAGGATGCATTCGAAGGTGAAAACCTCTCTGAGGAATCTAAGGATGGAGGTTTGAACATTCTCCCTGTTGCACAGGAAAAGTCGCCCATGCTCGTTGAAGAATCATTGGAAGTCAACATAGGTACCAAAGAGAATCCTCAACTGGTTTATTTTGTAGCATCATTGACAACTGAAGAGCAGCCAGAATTCCATAACTTCTTTGCACAGAGACAGATCAATTTTGCTTGGTCATATGCCGACATGCCTGGGTTGGATCCTAAACTTGTTCTACATCATTTTCCCTTACAACCAGGTGCCAAACTAGTGAAACAAAAGTTGAGAAAAATGCACCCGCAGATTGCTTTGTTAGTCAAGGAAGAACTCAAGAAACTCTTAGACGTTGGTTTCATCAGATCTATCGACTATGCAGATTGGATTTCCAATCTTGTACCAGTCACTAAACCAACTGGGGGCATCCGCATCTGCACTGATTTTAGAGATATTAACAAAGCTTGTCCTAAGGATGACTTCCCTTTGCCTAACATAGACATGATAGTTGACATGACAGCTGGATATGAGATGTTGTCCCTTATGGATGGATTCTTAGGATATAACCAGATCAGAATTGCAACTGAAGACCAACCTAAGATAGCCTTCACTTGTCCTTGGGGAACGTATTGCTGGAATGTTATGCCCTTTGGACTCAAAAATGCAAGAGCAACCTACCAACGGGCCATGACTACTATCTTTCATGATTTAGTACACACTCTTATGGAAGATTATGTCGATGACCTTATTGCAAAATCCAAGACAAGGGCAGAACATTTACAGGTTTTAGACAAGATATTTCAGAGGTTAGAGAAGTATAATGTGTGACTCAATCCAAAGAAATGTGTGTTTGGAGTCAAGTCAGGAAAGTTGTTAGGTTATATCATTTCTAGACGAGGCATTGAAGTGGATTCTGCTAAGGTGAAAGCAATCATGGACATGCCACAACCCACTAATCTCAGTCAACTAAGGACATTACAGGGAAGGTTGCAATCTATCAGAAGATTTATAGTGCAGTTAGAAGATAAGACACGTCCTTTTCAACATCTACTTAAGAAAGGAGTACCCTTTGCATGGATAGCTAGATGTGAAGAGGCTTTTCAACTGATTAAAGAATATTTACTCACACCACCAATCTTAATGCCACCTATTGAAGGAAGACCTTTGATTCTTTATATTACAGCAACCCATTCATCACTCGGAGCATTGCTTGCACAGAATGACGATGAAGGTCATGAAAGGGTAGTCTATTATATCAGTCGGACTTTGGTAGGTTATGAGCTCAACTATAGTACCATTGAACGTGCCTGTCTTGCAGTAGTATTTGCTACTCAAAAATTAAGACATTATATGCTAAACCATCAAACAATGTTGATTGCTAAAATAGATCCTCTGAAATATCTTCTCAACAAGGCAGCATTAACAGGACGACTGGCCAAATGGGTTATGATACTTAGTGAGTATGACATCCAGTATGTAGAAAGAAAGGCTATTAAAGGATAGGTCATTGCTGATCAGTTAGCTGATGCACCCATACAGGCAGATCACCCATTAGTTGCGAACTTTCCTGATGAGTTCATATTCACAATTGACACAAACATAACATGGAAACTGTACTTTGATGGCTCACATACAAATCATGGTTCAAGGGCTGGTATACTATTTATTACACCACATGGTGATTCCATCCCTAAGTCATTCAGGATTGCATTCCCATGCACTAACAATATAGCAGAATATAAAGCTCTAGTGACAGGGCTACGTATGGCAATCAAGTGGAAAATTAAGATTTTACAGGTATATGGGGATTCTCAACTAGTAATCAGACAGGTGAATGATGATTATGAGACTAAGGACGAGAAGCTTTCTCCATACAAGCGCATGGCTGATAGCTTTAAAGAATACTTTGACAAAGTCAAATTTCATCAAATACCTCATGTTTTAAATAGGGCAGCAGACACTATGGCTACAATAGCTTCACTTCTTGACATTCCTAACAACGTGCCTAAATTTGAGTTCTTGATAGAACAGCTTTTGGTCCCATCCTACGATATCCCAGATTCTGAAATGGTGTGTGACATTGTTGGTCTTGATTCCCCATGGTACAAAGAAATCTATGATTACCTTCATACCGAAGTCATACCCACTAGCCTATCAAATAACCAACATAGGACATTCCTCCGTAAGTCAACCAAATACACCATCATTGGAGACACCCTATATAGACGCACCTTAGATAATACCCTACTGAGATGTCTTGATTCTACTGAAGCACAAGCAACCTTGCATGGGGTGCATGAGGGTATATGTGGTTCCCATTCTAGCGGTCCTACCTTAGCCAAAAAGATTGAGACTGGGTTATTATTGGCCTACTATGGAAAAAGACTCATATGTCTTTGTAACGAAATGCCGCCAATGCCAAGTTCATGGAGACTTGATACATGCGCCAGCATAGGAGCTTCGTCCTATAACGTCACCATGGCCCTTTGCCCAATGGGGACTCGACCTCATAGGTAAGATCCACCCCATATCATCTAATGGACACAAATTCATTATCACTACCACTGAGTATTTTACGAAGTGGATTGAAGCCATTCCTATGACATACATTACTGGCACACAGATTTCTAAATTTATCCTGAACTATATCATCTGTCGGTATGGTGTCCCTCAGTCCATAATCACTGATAATGGCCGCCCATTTAAGAACCAAGAATTTTGCCACCTGTGTGATGAATTTCATATCCAACATCACTTTTCTACTCCATACTACCCATAAGGTAACGGCCAAGCAGAGGCATCTAACAAGACCATCATTAGAATCCTTAAGAAGACTGTCAATGATGCAGGTCAAGACTGGCATTTATAGCTTAACCCTGCCTTATGGGCCTATCGTACAAGTATCCGTACTCCTAATGGTGCTACCCCATATTCACTTGTATTTGGTTCTGAAGCTATTCTGCCTATTGAGGTCAAGATTCCTTCCCTAAGGGTATCCCTAAAAGGCCACATTGATGATGAAGAGT
The DNA here is from genome assembly GCA_007258455.2 of Sequoia sempervirens. Lineage (NCBI taxonomy): Eukaryota > Viridiplantae > Streptophyta > Pinopsida > Cupressales > Cupressaceae > Sequoia > Sequoia sempervirens. The sequence continues at coordinate 244,281,425 of VDFB02193867.1, read as the reverse complement.
ATCGAGTATCGAGACTCCATGAGCTAGAATTCCTGGATGAGTGTAGACAAAAGGCACTAGACCATCTTCAAGCATATCAGAACCGCCTTCATCGTAGCTATAACAGGAAGGTATTGAACAGAAACTTTGACATTGGTAACCTAGTTTTAATGGAGAACCCAAAGAATCAAGCAGAAAGAGAAAAACTAGGAAAGTTTGAACCTAATTGGTTAGGACCTTATGTTGTTACGGAAGCTTTTGGGTTAGGAGCGTACCAACTCTCTACTCCTGAAGGGGAACTATTGTCCTCACCAATCAATAGTCTGCATCTGAAGAAGTTCTACATATAGCTTTTGGGAGCCTTTGTCTTAATTAGCAAAAATACAAAAAAATCAAAAAATCAAAAAAATCGTTATCAAGGTGAAAACCTGGCAAACAGGCATCTTGGTAACACCAAAAAAATTAGATAATCCAGAAAATAGTAAAGACAAATCATTCATCCAATAGTGAAAACCACTTTGGTGGCGCTTTGGATAAGTACCATGGTGAAAACCTGGCAAACAGGCGCCATGTGTAGTTAACTCTGCTCCTTTGTCTACTTTTATTCTAAACCTAGTCCTTATCATTGTACATAGTCCACTACCTTGTACATAGTCCTTATCCTTGTACATACTACCTATCCCTGTACATATCCCTTATCTTTCATATCCATCGCTTGTATATACCATTCATAATAAGTGGTATTCTTTCCCATAACTTGGAATGATTGACATCGAGCGCATTTCATATCCCCTCATTTTACCCTATTCATAATCAATTGGTCTTATACTCGACTGGGGGAAAACACTTGACATGTGTCATATTGGTTCTTACATTGGCTATGTTGAAGACGAAAAACCATGGAAAATCCACAAACATCGCAAAATGACCTGAGAAAACACAAAACATCAGAAAACTCCAAAAAGGACCAAAATTTTTTTTTAAAAAATCAAAACATTTCGAAAATCCAAAAACAGAGTCAAAGTCAGTTGCACTTGTCAGTCTTTGTCGTTTGTCGAACTACGTTGCCTCTGCGACTGGACGTAGGAAAGGCCATCTGCCGATGTGCCCCCGAGGCATTAGGTCAGTCCATTTAGGTTTGTCTGTATAAAATCATGATTCGATCCATTTGTCTATATGACAAGGTCATTGGTCATGTCGAACTACGAGGTCTCTGTGTGTACAACATAGACAAGGCCATCAATCGATGAGCCCCCAAGGCCGCACTAGGTCAGTCCATTAGGGTTTGTCACATTCACTTTCACACACATCTTCTATTTGTAGTCAGTCTTGTCAGTCTAAGTCAAGTTGAACTATGAGGTCTCTGCGTGTACAACGTAGGCAAGGTCATCAATCGATGAGCCCCCGAGGCCGCACTAGGTCAGTCCTTTAGGGTTTTTTCGTCACACAGTCAATTGTCAATACATCATATCAAGTCATCCATCAATCTGGTGAACAAGTCAGCAATGTCTCTAAGTCAAATCAAACAACTTGCCAAACAAAATAACCAAAACAGATCAACTAATGTCTACTACAAGATGTGTCCTTCCTGGAAACATATATTATCTTGGAAATCAACCTATATCTTGTTCAGGATGAGTCCTTCCTGAATATTGATATCAGCAAAACAATCTCTGTCTTATACAGGATGAGTCCTTCCTGCATAATCGACATTGTCAAACAATCAAACATAGCCTTACATAGGTTATCACATCAACGGCATCTGACTCAACGTCTTATACGATACATGTCTTTCTGAAACCAGGCTTTGTCATGCCTTATACAGATAGTCATAACATCGAAACCAGACTCAAAGTCTTATCCAGTATGTGTATCTCCTGAAATCAAGCTCTGTCAATCAATCCTTTTATCAATCAAAATAAATCAAATAAACAAGATCAAGTTTTGGCAAATATTTTACTGGCTTTTTTTTTTTACTTTTTGACTTATTTATCATATCTTTTCATTTGAATTTATGATGGGAATTATGTTACTAGCTTTCTCAAGGATGTCCCATGAAGGATTTAGAGAAGCAACGATGTATCGTAATTCTATTTTCTTTGACTGTTGTCTGTCAACTGTCTTTTCAATTTGATTTTGAGTCATGTTACTAGTTTCCTCAAGGATGTCCCCTGAAGGATTTAGAGGAGCGATGACGTCTCATGACCTGTCTTTTCTTTTGATTGTTGTCTATGGTTTGTCTTGACAAAAAGACTGGGGCAACTTGTGCCCTTAGTATGAGTTAACGACACTCCTTGTCTGCGACTGTCTGTTATTAGCAAGTGGATGACCTTGCACACCTTGATCTATGCCATATCGTGGTGTTTTTCTCCATTTGTATTAGTCCCGCCCAATGATGATAAAGTGCAATACCTTTTGTGATACAACAAAACATCGAAGATTGCTAATACTAACATCACGGTCTTTTATTATTCATCATTCTTTTCGCACTAACATTTCTTCTTTTCTACATCTTCACCACCATTATCTATTTTCCTCTATCCTTTTTTTCTTTCTTTCATCTTCTAGTTCTCTCATCAATTTCGAGAGCACACTCATGTTCTTTGAACCCGCTTGTCCTCTCGAGGGGGCATACCACTACCTCCTCGTCATCCTTCCTCATCCTAATTTTGTTGGGGCATATCTTTCACCTATTTCACACTGGAGCATTACTGGGGCATATTTCTTATCGATTTTCTTTGACACGACGCCGAAATGACTTGTATCAAAGAGGGGCAAATGTAGACACTGAAATTTGGTCTAAGCCTATGACTTCAATATTCTTCATAATTCGTATTCTTCATGGTCATGATTAAATAATGTCAATTATTTAATTATTCTCTATAGTCTTCATTTCTTCTATTAATTAAATAATCTTAATTATTTAATTAATTCACATTTTCTTTATTCTATCTGAATTAAATAAAGCTTTTTATTTAATTATGTTACTAATTAACCTTGTTCTTCTTGTTAAATTAAATAAATTCTTATTTAATTTACTCTTTATCATACTTCAACTATAATTAAATAAATTCTTTATTTATTTGATTATTCATTTAAAATCCCTTCATCATTTAATTAAATAAATATTATTTATTTAATTATTCTTCAAATCGAGTCTTGAATTAAATGAATTATTTAATTCATTAATTCTATTTTAGCATTCCTCTATATTTTAGATAATTGTGTGAGTTATCTAAGTATTCACTTTTACTCGACTACATCTATTTTAATTGAGTTAACTCTTGATTTGATGTCTGAGTGGCGTTCTCGAGTAATCTCTTTGTCAAATCATTCAATCGTCGTGCTAACTCAATTGTGTACATGGATTAATTAAATATTCTTATTTAATTAATTGAACCTTGTGTGTGCATTCGAACAAGAGTTGCTTTAATCAATCTTTATCTTTGTCATACAAAGATAATTCTTATGTTTTTGAATGCCGAACTGAAGATTAAATAATTTATTTAATCTTTAATCCTATTTCTAGTTTGTATCACTCATGTCACTACTGACAGTTATCAGATTGCATGTCTAATCAGTCAATCTTAACCGTCCGTTGATCTTTCAATCTTGGCCTGTCATTCGAATAATCAATTTTCTATAAATTGATTTGTCATTCTTCATTCTGGGCTCTCTCTCGCGAAATATTATGACTTTTGAAAGCACATATCTTCAATCTTTGATATTTTGCTAATCACTATCTTAAGCTATACTTGCATGAACTTACGAGAAATCTGAGGGCAATTATACTACACAAGCAAAATGGAGAAGGGCAAGCGAGATGAATCATGGAAATACGTTTGAAATTGGTGAGATTGTTTCAGTTTAATTACGTTTTGACTTTCCTTTGTTCTTTGTTGCTTAACATTAGATTTGCATTTTAGATTTTAGTAATTGCATGTTTGCTTCTAATCTTGTTTGTTCTTTGTGCACTTTCTATGGCGTTATATTCTTTCAATCTTGGCCTGTCATTCGAATAATCAATTTTCTATAAATTGATTTGTCATTCTTCATTTCGGGCTCTCTCTCGTGAAATATTATGACTTTTGAGATCACATATCTTCAATCTTCAATATTTTGCTAATCACTATCTTAAGCTATACTTGCACGAACTTACGAGAAATTTGAGGGCAATTATACTACACAAGCAAAATGGAGAAGGGCAATCGAGATGAATCATGAAAATAAGTTTGAAATTGGTGATATTGTTTCAGTTTAATTACGTTTTGACTTTCCTTTGTTCTTTGTTGCTTAACATTAGATTTGCATTTTAGATTTTAGTAATTGCATGTTTGCTTCTAATCTTGTTTGTTCTTTGTGCACTTTCTATGGCGTTACAATTCCTTTTAGGTCTTACATCCAAGATTTATCCATTAGGTGGTGTCATTGACATGAACACTCCCCCTTAATGGCATCGCCTAAGGCTAAGCATTGATATGAATTTGGATTATATAATTCCTAGAGGTTTTATATTATGCATGTTAGGCCTTACATCTAGGATTTAGCCATGAGGTGGTGTCATTGAAATGCACACTCCCCCTCAATGGCATCACCTAAGGCCAATCACTGTATAGAGGTTTGACATGTGATGGATAATATTTTAATCTATTTCTTCTTGATCATAGTATACCAATTGATATTTAGATGAATATAATTGGAGAGAAATTTTATGAAGAGATACTCTCCCTTGAGTGAAGTGCCCATAATCTTCAACATGATTTTCTCTCTTTATTTTTTGGTTGGAAATCAGAGTTTTTGGTGAGAGTAAAATAACTACAGCTATCATATAGTAAGATGATAATTTTACTAGTATCTAATTGAAACTCTTCCATAAACCTTCAAAGCCACATTTATTCTTATTGAGCTACTTTTTTTTATTTCATCCTTTTGACTAATAAACCATAGAAGATAGTTTTTTTAAAGTATTACTCCATCCATGAAATAACACTTGCACCATTGATTTTGAAGACATAGTCTATGGTAGATTTCCTATAAATAGAACCACTAACATTGCTAGTAACATAATAATGAATTAAAGTTGATTCTTGGTGCAAAAACAAAACATAATATTTTTAATATGCATTTTTTATTTATCAATGAGCATATAGTATCCCTCATAAATTTATAGTATAGGCAATTTGATTCTAGATAATCTGATGATAATTAACAAGTAGATCGTATGATATTTTCATGAATATAAGTATGAATAATTTGTTGTGTTTCTTTTAAGGAAAAAATAGTCATGTTGTATAGTAATGATGCATTAAAATGAGAATAATACAAGCATAGATTTTATACATTACACAAGATATACATGGGAAAACCCCTTTTGAGTTAAAAAAAACCCATAAAACATTATTTTATTAAAATAATTGCAAAAAGTAGTCTATTAAAAATATATTGAACCTGGGGATACTCCTCTACATACTTCCACATGATCAATAATACTTCGTGTGTATAGTGATCTATAATTCACTATAAAAATCTAAATATAGACCCTCTTAAATGAGAGAGAACCTCTAGTAGAAAGGGTGGAAAATACCTTAATGGGTAATAGTCACACCTATTAAAAGAAACCATTCATAAATAATTAATTATCTAATAGTTATTAAATTATCAATTATTAAATGGTATATGATTTATAACATAAGGTTTTATAACCTTATATTAGAACAACATATAAATTTAATAAGGGTATAACCCCTAATAACATTATGTTCTAACACACAAATTGTGCTAATGTCTCTACCACCTAAAATCTTTATTGGACCATCAACACCCTTAATAATTTTCTCAACCATTAATTGGAATAGTGGTTTTTTATATATATTCTCTAGAGTTTCAATTTGTGTTGAGCTATAATTTCATTGGGAAAGTTCACTCCTCAAGGTGTGCCAACCATGACCTAAGAACTTAGTATCACCAATCAAGATGACACTCTATAGTAATTCATGTAACCTATTTGCTTTTTTGAAAAGGTTTATAATCTTGGACTCATCCTATAACATTCTTGCAAATGTGTTTTTAAATATGAAGTTAATACTATTATCTTTTTCAGTCTATGATAGTCCATAAAAACACTCCATGGAAAGTTTTTATTTCAATTTGACTACTCCTTCTACGGGAATAATCTAGAGCCCAGAATCCTCTAATCCATCTCCTTCTTTAGGAATCACTTCAATCGCTTCTATCTCTAGATTCTCAATGATGGTCACTTGTTCTTATTTTGACCATGAATATGTCCTCTAATTTTCTTTATGACTTTTCTCACCAATTCTTGAGGTTTTAAATATAAACCCTAGTAGGTCATTATCCTTAAAAGCATTATTGAATTTATCACAGATCATTTCTAAGTTTCCCACAACATCATGTCATAACTAATATCTTCCCTTCTTCAATCAATCACACTCATTTCATAGGGCACCTCCCTCCCCACACTATCTAGAGTTAGTTGTCTAATTGTAACCCCATTTTTCCTCAAAATAATCACTTATTGTCTATCGGGATTCTCCTCTTTACCTAATGATGGTCATGTGACCACATCATTTTGCATAAATTATTCTATCATTCCCTTCACATCCCACATCATTCTTTAGTGCCTCTACTATTACATGTCCTTGTTATAGATGTCATTCTAGTATATAGCTCCATCTATATTAAAATTTGTATGAACTCTTATATTTCTTGCCTAAGCGATCAATTTGGAGGGATATGTATCTCAATGCCTTTATTAGGTCCTCCCTACTCTTCTTTCTCTTTTCCTCTAGCTTCTCCTAGAGTCTCTCCACACTAGGAACTAAAACTCTTGCCTCTAAGAGACAAACCTCTAATCTATATCTTAACAGTAAGGCACACCAAGTTACTTCTCAATTTAGATGTCCTTTACTTGTAAATTGCCTCAAATTGATGTTTCTATCTGTAACCTCGACATTTAGGTTATATTCTACCCAATGCTTTCAATGTTGGAAGATTACTGAGAATATTTTAATTCCTTCTACCCAACAACCCTACATTATAATACGTTTCCATATTTTTATTATGATCCACTCCTTAATGGATCACCTATAGTGTGGCATACTTGTGTCTTTGTAAACCCCTTTTCTAAATGGATCGCCTATAGTGTGGCATACGTGTGTTTTTGTGAGCTCCTTTTCTAAATAGATTACTTGTAGTGAAACCAATTTACAAAATTTGTGCTATCATTATCACTCACTTCAACAATAATCTTCACTTTGGTACCATGTGATACAATCATTGTAATGGTCCAACTTAGGACTATCTACCAAGTAGCCGCAACACAAAAACACAATCCATCCAAAGTAATACCCAATTGAACATGCCTTATTAGATCAAAACCTCATCAATAATTCCAAATGATTTCATTCCCAAGTCCTCATAGGAAATAATTGTTGGAAGTGTTGCAATAATTGTCAATGTGGGGGTCTTGAAGTTTGTCTAAATAAACACCAAAAAGAATATATCACGTTATCATTTCAAAATATTGGTTAAGATTTGTCCTAATTCATTCAATAAAAGTCTTTAAAAAGGAAAATGTATCATGTCTTTGAGCATGTAAGGAGTCTTAGTTATTCACATACCTCAGATAAGAACAACATTGATGTTTTGGTCCCATGAATTTGTTTAGTCTTGTGAACAGTTATTATCATTTAGTTTGTTGAGAAAGTGGGGGAACAACAAAAACAGGCATATCTGCCTGCAAGCCCAAAAGGTTGCAGGAATGTTCTGTTTAATTCCTAATTCTATAATGCATGTTTCAGTTACTGGGTACCCACCTAGTAAATGCTAGAGACTCCAGTGGGCCATTAAAGTACCTTCACGGCCTTTGCCCCACTCCCCACTCTGACACTGGCTTAAACATCCCGCACTCATGGCGCCGAACCAAGCTGCAGCTTGCACGGCATTTAATTTCTTGTTATGGCAATACAATAATGATGGGGTGATTGTAATTTATTGGTGAAGACACCAGACCTGGGACTGCACAAAATTCTCCGCAGATACAGAAGCTCTCTTACAGGATGTGATGGATGTCTCTAAAACTCCCAGGGGCAATAAACTTGATGGACACTTTGCAACACAATAATTTGTAGAATTCGGGTAAATGCCCATGTACCTACTGTTTTAGAATTGAATTTCCATCGTTTATTTGTGGGAAACGATTTTATCGGCGACCCAATTGCAGTAGATGAACAACCAAACAGTAATCACTGGAGTAAAGCCGTTTACAGTGATAGAATTGAATTTGTGTTCGTACACTTGTGGGGGAAGATTTTATTGGTGACCCAATCACAACAGTAACAGACAATGGTGACAATAATGAGAGCCTTTTTAATACCTAGTCCTGTCTAATAATGCAGAGGGTACAAAAGTAACGAACCAGCAGGCGTAACCATCGGACAAGCACCATTAAATAAGCATAAAGTAAGCCTGCTGTTTAACATATAAATCTAGATTTCAATTATTTTTATTTTTGATGTCTCTCAATCTAGCGTCCAACTTGTCTTATTTTGGTCTTACATTTTTTTTGTCAACTTGGGGACAAAATGGGGCAAGGTGGGGTGAGACTAATCCCCCATATATTAGGGACTCATTTACTAATGCTCTAGATTTTTAAGGGTAGCTAAAACAAAGCTTTTTGATTATGCAAATTAATCAATTATTTGCTCTTTTTCACCTTCATGAGAGATGATTAGGTCTTCACATGCATAGATTGATCTTTGATAAGGACCTAAACTATTGCATGTGGAATTGAATGACAAGAGGTAGATTAGTGTAATTCACTTGCTTTAATTGTTGTATGTCTAGTTATTGTAAGGACAAATGATGTTTATAAACAAACACCTTCAGAGAATCTATCATATTGTGAGGGTCATATTATCTTCGACCAAACCCCTAACTATCCAACATTAGGACTCTGATTGAAGGGATCAAGGATAACAAACAAACATTTAGTGGTCCTAGGATGGTATGCTCTAATGTAAATGTTTCTATATTCTTTTTATTCTCCAAAATAGCAAATTCTAGATGTGTTCACTAATAATGCCCTATGATAAACCTCATAATTGTATTAACTTAAAAAATGCAACCTCAAAATTTCTTAAGCATCAACTAAAACACACATCTCAATGCTAACAAAAAGGTACAACATAAACTTCTAACTACTTCCATTTACTTCTAGGGTAACTTATTACTACAATGTGCAAGACATACAAGTGATGTTTGATATGATCCACACAATATATAACTCTCATTTAAGTAGTGCAAACAATAAGTACATTGTAACAATATCAAAGTCTCACAAGTACATATCCAATACTCAACAATGAAGATAACATTATTTCATAACTAAGATATGTAAGGGGTCAAACTACAATCCCATCCACGATAATAATATAATAGGCCATGAGGCTAACCACACATATACATGCACAGTCTAAAAATAATATACACACCATAAATAATATTTGAAGAACTTTAAGCTCATTGTTACAAGTTAATCCTCTAAGATCATATGCTCTAGTTATTGATTGGGGAAGATTTTGAACCTACCATAAGGATATAACTTTCATCCCCATCCACAATCCAAAAGTGTGATACAATGTAATCTTAGTGATTATCTTGTTTATTTCATTCATTTATTAATACATAATCATACACATGAAACCATAGATCCACAAAATTTCAAATAGATGGAATATATTTCACAAAGAACATTTTCAATAATATTCACATGTCAGACAATAATTCTAAGACAACCAAGATTCCATAACACACCATTTCCAACATCTAACATGCATATGAATGCAAGAACATAAACAAGCCAAATATGACCATCAATAAAAACCATAAATCTTTTCAACCTTGTAAGATTTGACTTAGTACATACATCCAAGATAGCATACAAGATCCACATGAATTGCTATGAAATATCTCTTTGTATGATGGTATATGTCTTACTAATAGCACCTACACAATGTAGAACTGCATGGATCCTATCCTTTGCACAACACAAGTTTCTAGACATACCAATATTCATAATTTAAATACACAAAAACACACAAAATTAGTAGCATACAAACAATACATAATCCAAACATACTCAACTTAAATGCAAAATCCATAACATAAAACAAAGAAGCATAGAGGAAGTACATAGGATAAACTTATAGTAAAAGCACATCATACATTGTAAAATCATACCAATAATAACTCATATAATTAAAAACACACAAAGATTCATCAAACATGACACACACACACTTAGTCCCTAAAACTCATCTTGGAGGCATCTCCCAATGATACTCTAAACTTGAGTATCACTACCTCACACAAGACAAGAAGGTTAATTATAGATACCAACCACATAGCACCCCTACCACAACGTAGGAATAGTACATGTATGTCAACACAATAGGCCACATGACTTAACTCATAGATATCCTAACTCTAGTGGTGGAAGGCAGTCATAATATAAATTGCTTGTAGACCCTCTTTCAATGAGAGCACTAGAAACTATAATTATGTGATTCCTATCAAGAGATGAACAAAATTAAATATTGGCCAATCTTTTATGGGTGATGATGTCTCAAGGTATTGGGACCAAAGTAGATATGATATGTTATCAACCATCCTAAACCATAAGATAAATTGTATTCCATTCATTCAAATGAAACCCATGAGATAAACCTCTTAGACACCCTATATGTTCATATTGAGCCCTTCATTTATGAGTAGAACCATGACATAAAGGATGTTGTATATTAATATAATCAAACAGGACACAATAGATATTACAAATCATTCACATGATAAAAAAAAATGTCATAATTTATCAATAGATTCATCTCCCCATGGAGACATTACATCACCAAGAAAAGTTGAATTTACATGAGCATAAATAGTGTTAGGAAATGACCAAGTTGATCAAACTATTTCCTACACAATCCTATGAGAAAATGATGTATTTGTGTTAATAGAATAAATATAATTCAAAGATAAAAAAATATACAACAATATAAAAAATATACAACAATATTACATGAGATATAACCTAAGAAAATCCTCATGAGGGAAAAACCCAACCTCCAAAAGCATCCACACAATATATATTATTCAATAATGAAAATGTTACAACACACTTATAAATTCTTTATGAATGCTTCTATAAAATCAAGCTCCTCTAATGCATCCTTCATGTGTCCAAGCATAATGGTTATCCATGCAACCACATATCCCATGTAATGTATCACATGTGTACACTACAAAAAAGCTCAATACAAATGACAGTCAACCTCAACCATTAAACATGTAATTGTTTTTATAAATTCATCCTTACACAAAACCACTAAGTGATATTAGCTAAACCATAGTCTCAAAACTAGATGAGAGCACAAAACCCTTAACCCCTATATTTACTTTTTGGTACTAATTTCATAACATTAAATATTTTTTCAATATGCAATCCACACATAAAATATTTAATCAATATTACAATACAACTTTACAAATAGATGAAAATGAATGTTTAATGTGGCTTAACACATATTTAAAGATGTGCCACAAATAAATATTTATTTTACATAATTAAAATAATTTTCTTCTTATGCAAGGTGTACAACACTCTTTTTCATAACATTCTTTCACTTGTTGTATACATTGCATAAGGGTCAATTAATAAAATAAATCATCACAACCAATCATACAAACACATGAATCTCCATCATGATCTTGTGCTTCATCAAGGTACCTATAATGACATCCAAGGTGATCACCATCGCAAGCAAGAACTCCTCTCATCCTCCAACATGCCACATATGGAATAAAAGGAACAAGCCAAGGTGAAGATGCACTAATCCAAATAAATCAAGCATCAAATCTAAGTGATAACAAGGGCTCTCAGTTGCTACCAATAAAAAACAACCACGAATAAAAAATATACCATAAAATTCTAATGCATCCAATCATCGATACCTCCAAAGTTATAGAAAACATCAGTAGAACTCATGCCAACAACATATCCAACCCACAAATGGTAATCACAAGCTCCTCATATGAAACTTGTCATTCAAGAACATACACATCTAAAAACTCTCACTACATAGATATGTCAAATTTTAAAAATAGATCAAGGCATACAAATCTACCAACCAATAATCATACCAAGGTGTGGTTGATTAACAAAACCATTTAGTAACAAAGAACAATTACAATGATATACATATGCAACAAAATCGATGTATCCTTCCTCACAATAAATCATTATAACTCTCCCAGGTCTACCACACTAAACCATGTGAATATGAACCTTGAGGAAGTAGCCATATAATAAAGAGGGAAAACCTATAAATTATATCACATAACATGTCCTACCAACACCTCAAAGTGCTAAGTTGTGCCATGTTAGATCCCCTTCACAACTCAAACTAAAAATCCTTAACAACACCCAACTATTCAATCTCATAGATCAAATAAAAACATGTATTTCATATAACCAACATGGATTTAAGCCTCTCTAAAACCAAGCAAGATCAAACTTAAATCCATTCTATAACCAAGAATAAGCCCAATAACATTTCCTTAACTCCTCGTGAATGACATAAATAAAACACATATGCACAAAGAGATAAACATGGAAAACACTTCTCAAATGAACTCTTCAAAAATAACAAGCATAAATCAAATAGAAAAATTTGATGACCAAACCTATACAATTGTGTAGTTCTCAAAGAGAGCTTTTTGACACTAATAAAAAATTATATTATATTCTTTATTAAAAAATTATATTAAAATGTATTATTGCATGCACATCTTTTTTCAAAACTAATAATATTAAATTATTATATTTTTTGGTTCTTCATTATAAAATAATTCACTTAAAACTAATATTAAAATTTTATATTTTCAAATTCATAAATAAAATCAAATAATTATTTTTTATTGTGCACATTCCTAATAATAAAAAATATATAAATTCTCTAGAGATAAGAAATATTTTATTCGTCTTCCTTTTTCCAAATGTCACATCTTATTTTCATTTACTCTTAATGGATAAATTTTTAATGTTTTGAATTAGTTAATTAAATGTGTGTATTTTTAATATTTTCAAATATATGTGTTTATTGTGATGACATTATGATTGTATTTTATTATGATATTTAGTATTTTATTGTTTTTTAGAATACTCATGATTTGAGATTATATCTAGTTGTTTATAATGTTTTGCACATGTTTGTCACTTTTGAATAATTGTTGAATAATATGATAAAATTTGTTTAGGTACTTTGCACATATTTTATGCAACAAATATTTTAAATTTTTATTAGTGATTTGTAATTGCAATCATTTGATTTTGGCTTGGACTAACTACTATCTATTGTCATTAGGTGGATGCATGTTAGACTTTCCCCTTTTTCACATAGAGGGAGAGCATCATTTGAGAGGGGAAGCAGTTCTTGATAATGGACAATTGTACCATAATTTTATGAGAAACCACACATTTTCATAATTCCTAAACTAAAAATATGTTGAGTATGCACAAGCAGTGAATATAATTGTGAGCTTGTGAATGATGTAGTACCCCTCCATTTATGCTTATGTTTTATGTTGCATGTTTTCACACTGTTAGACTTTGGTACTTTAGTTTGGATATTTTGATCGTTGATTTTGAGCAACAGTGGATTCACTTTGTGATATGATGATACATTGTATGATGATAATTGATTTCTGACATGATTTGTGATAGCATGGATATTTCCTTTAGATGTTATTGCTATATATATGTTTATGATGGACTAACTGTTATTTAATTTGTCAGTCTGATGTGACGTGTATTGGTGTGGAGAACGAAGTTGCATCACTCGCTTGCGAGTGCCCTGTGATGTCCGTGATTTTTTTCGCATGGTGTGTTTGTACAATGGATGATATATATATGCATGTTATTTGTTTGGTTGCAGGATTGCAGGTACATGACACCGACTCCACCTGGGTACTCAGGTCTAAGCATGTCAAGACTCAACGGAAATGTTGATTGGGAGGTAGTAACATGGTTTATCCTAGTCTAGTTTTTAACCCAGTCACAGTACATCATCAGTTTTAGTTTAGAGTCTTTGATTGTTTTGTTTGTCCCTGGTTGGATCATTTGCTTGAAAGGAAAATTTTGTCAATTTAATAATAGTTTATTATTCTTCAGTTTACTGTGGTTTTAAATTAATTTTAAATGTTGAAAAATAAGATTTTATATTTTATTTAATTAATTAATTAGTTTGTTTGGTTAAGTAATTTAATCATTGAGATTAAATTCATTTAATTAAATAATTAATTAAATTAAAATTGCTTTATTATGTGGAAATGGTATTTAGTTGATAAATAAATTAAATAAAGAAAAAGGAAATTTGTATTTTTGAAAATTGAAAATTTTAAATTATTTTAAAAAGGCATGCAAATTTTGAAAATGAGGAAAGAAAGAATTACCCGTAAGTGGTTGGAAGATATTTTCTTCTCGACATGTGTGCCAGTGAATTTATGGATTTTTGGTTGAGGATTTCCTCGGATATTATCGGGGATTTGGGAAATAGAGGATTACCTTTTTCTTCACGGGAAATGAAAAAAATAGTCTGCTATTAAAATTGTTTTTGAGAAGAATTAGTTATTTCCTGTGAATTGTTGTATATTTCTGGAAGATCTCTTGGCTGGAAGATCTTTTTGGTTGGTTTTAGCTTTCTTTGGATTTGGGTTTTCTGGAGAAGCTTTGGAGGATTGCACGCTACAAGCAACAGAGACTTTCTTCTACAGGCAATTTTCAAGTTACAGGAAAACATGTATTTAATTTGTTTTCTTTAGAAAAAAAAATGTTTGAAGAAATATTTGTATTTTGATTCCTGTATTTCTTTTCGGTGAATTTTGTAAAGATTTGGTTAAAACAGTAGAAAATTCTCAAAGGAAATAGGAAAGAACTTTGAAGAATTTTAAATGAAGTTTCCTGTCAAAAATTTGTTATGGGTATCTGTAGAAAAGATTTTGAAATTTTTAGTTGTGAATCTGTTGTGTTTTTAATTGAAAATTATTTAAGGAAAAACCGTTTAAATGGATGAATTTCTCAGTTTTTCTGTAGGAAAACCCTGTGGAAAGTATTTACATAATTACAGTATTTTATTATTGTTGAAATTTTGTATATATATATATATTAGATGAAGAATTTTATGAAATTTTATATTAAAGTTGTGAAATTCGTACGCGGATTTTCATAGAAATTCGCACGGAATTTTTATTTTAGAAATATTAAATAACGCATGAAATTGTATATTGAAAATTTCATTTAAAAATTTTGCTTTGTTGGGAGCCGCAGGGGGCTATCCCCACGACCGACCCCCATAAGGGAGCCGGCGTTGCTTGGACAGCCGTGCCCTCCCATGGAGGGTTCGGCTGTGTAGACAGCTGCGCCTGCCCTTTTTATTATTGTTAAGTTTTTATTTTAATTGTTATGTATTATATTTAGTTTATAATTATAATATGATATGTATATTTCATATATATTATATATTTAAAAATATATATTATATATGTCATATATATATATATTATAATATTATAGTTTTTAAAATGTGATGTTAATATGAGAAACTATAAGTATAAATTTGATAATTAAGGATGTTTAACAATATAAATAAATATTTAATTATATTGTTATGATGTGTATTTATTTAAAAATAATATAATGTTATTTAGGGATTGAAAAGTATAAATGAACATTTTATAATGAAATATAATAAGGAAAGAAATAAAAAATTTCATTATAATATATATTTATGAAATTGGGTAAATTACAGATTTGATTTTCATATTGTATAGAAGGTGAATTAAGTTTCGGTAGATTAATGACATACTTCAAGTTCTTGAATGACTGGATTTAGTAAATGTGTATTTGCTTTAAGTTGCTTTAAATTCTTTTATTGGGCAAATTGGGGAATGTCTTAGATGTGCAAGTCTTCCAGAATGATCTGTATAGTAAGGGTGCTTGTTATTGTTGAAATGCAATTCTTGAGTTGACTAGGGTAGTGCACGTGTTATAGTATGGTGTATTGACACCTAGTTTTATGAATAAAAGATTTAATGACCGTTGTGCGTCGTATGTTATTATATGATTGAATTTTGTGCACCTTGTATACCTTAGTCAGGGAAACCTAGAATTCATATGTTATGTTTAAGGGAGTGGCTCTGTGTGAGGGCCGACACACAAAGTGGTGTCAGGGTAACTTACAAAGAGTTAGTAAGTCAGTGATAACTAAACAACACAGTAGTTAGAATTAAATTCTTTAATAAGATTATTATGCCTCGCTTATAGACTCTAGAGCTAGTTTAGTCTTGAGTATAAGATGAGAAGGCCTGGAATGGCAAATCGATATCTTGTTACTTTAAAAGATATTTGATTCTGCAATAGTTTTCAAATGGGGCCGGGTTTTGTAAGAGGTTACCAGGGTAACCCAAGTAGGGGGCCGGAACCTATGAAGAAACACCAGGGTAACCTTTGCAACATTGTGATGACACTCCACCTAAAATAACAGTTTTCCTTGTGTACTTAGCACAATCGATTGTCTTAACTCTGGAAGCAATGTAACCATCAGTTAGTTATGTACTTGTGTCTAGGGTGAATAGGTTATGTCTAGGTAACCATATCACTATCTCCTAGCACGGGGGGTGGACCTACGGGTACCACATGGTTGGGTGGAATGTGCACCTTACTCCGTTGGGTCCCTAGTTTATGATCATGGCAATGAGAGCTTCATGGATGGAGAGCTCGTACTTGGATATAGATGTACTTTCTTTATTGCATTATTGGAAATCTTGTATTTGTAACATCCCTCAATCATTTATGAGGTGAACATTTGTAAAATGTAATTGTAACTATTAT
>VDFB02193867.1:244243087-244264380 GCA_007258455.2 Sequoia sempervirens | reverse complement strand
TGGTATTCCAATGTTGGAAACTAATGATTGCAATCGCAATAGAGGATTGTTGTTTGCTATGGTATGCTGACCAGATGAGCCAAAGCATGCCAACGCATACTTGTTCTTGACTGCCAATGCATTTGCTAATGATTGGGCCATGAATATTCGCAAAGCAATTGGGTCAAAGTGTTCATCAACCAGGAAAGCTATGGCTGCAAACATGCTTTTGCCACATGCAGCAGAAAATGTTGCAAGCCTACAGAGGCCAAGTGTATCAAATGCATTTGCAATTGTGGTCCAAGTGCTCTTGAAACTGCAATATGTGTTTTCCAAGTGTCGCTGAATGTTATGAATGCAATTGTACTTGTTTACTCGTGAAAACACAGGTTCAAAGTGTCCAGCAACAGCATTTGTATCATGGAAAAGAATTGATATCATAGGATTGCATCCGTCCTTGTTGAAATGCAAGTACCTTCTTTTGAACCTTGCAGACCAAATGCATATTGGTATGTCCAACCAATGTGCTAGCCATTTTAAATAGAATGTGTCACCCCAAAGCCCAGTTTCACCATTGTTATTATGCTCTGTGGCTGAAAGCCTCATTCTACATAGGTATGTGTTTTTGTCTTCTACACCATGCAATTGCCTAAGGAATGTTGGATGCAAGTCATTTTCATAGGAACTTGAAGCTATCATGCAGGCATTGCGAAGACGATGTAGAAAATGGTCAACAAGACCATTGCGTAGCTGATTTGGAGAATAGCGAGAGTGAAGCAAAACATGTATCGTGTCAAATAGGCAATCACCTACTTTGTAGTTGAATGAATCGATTCGGAAACAATGTGCATTGTGGAGAGCTTCATCAATTGATGTAAATTGTGGTTCAGTATTTGGTGTGTAGGTCTCCACATCAATTGGCTGTAGGGGAAGTTTTTGTTTTTTGGGTGGATTGTTTATGACCATATTGCCCAAATAGGGGTTTTTTTTGGCTAGAAGGCAGCCTATATTGTGACTATTCAGTAGTGCAATAGCTATTCAGCAAAAAAGACAGGTTGTATTGTGACTATTCAGCAGTATAATGACTATTTAGCAATATGCGAAACTTGCACTGTAGAATGCAATTGAATATAATTTTTCTTTTCTTTGCAAGCAAGTGAAGCAGAAATAAGTTTAGTATTCTACTACACACCTTTGTCACCAAGTCTACAGGGGGGGTGTAACAATATCCTTGTATGTTATAGGAGATGTAGTGTACGCCCTAGAAAACAAAATCAACAGTTAATTGTCAATGCATATGAGTAAAACAGAACCTGTATTGAAGTTGTCTAGGAATAAAATGCATATTTTTAAAAGGCCACAATACAGTAGTCATGATCATTAATTACTCATGTCGATGAGAACAATGATGTGGAAGCTGTTAGATTATGACTTAATGCAGAATACCAATGCACCCCAGCTCCTGTAGAACAAAAGCAACAATTTATTATCAGTGCATTTGAGCATATATCTAGCAAAAGGAATAGAATAACTTAATAATGACCAATAAATGGAAGGGAGGAACTAATAGTTAGGAAAATGTATAAAAGGCAAAGTTTGGGGGTGGAAGAGTATTTGCAATTCTCTTCACTTTTTTTGTGAGAAGGATGCAACAAGCATTTTTTGGTCAATATGTTGGGTATTTACATGATTCTTGCATCCAAATAGTTGCTTAGAAACTGAGCATAATTCTGCTAGGTATAAGTGCAAAATCCATGTTATACAAGACCCAGTTGGAAAACATTTAGCCCATATATATATATATATATATATATATATATAGGTCTATCATTAATTGCATATGTCGTAATATACAAGAATTATAGGTAGAGTTGCTCAATCCATATGCCCAATATGGAACAATTGTAAAGGAATAGTATACGGTAACCACAAATGTAAATTGTAAGTAGGTGTTGCATAGTCTTTGTGTCGTTGCTCATTGCAATTGAACCTACAACATGATAGGAAGTTTAAGATTAGTGACTAATCAACAAACAATCTCTTTCCATTGTGCATGTACTATACAATCCTAAGAAAAGCATTAAGTTGGAATTGTTACTGCTTACAATATTTGCATCTATGTACAATTATATATACTGCAAAAGAATACATGGTCTAACATAGCAAATGCAAAAGGGGTCTAAAGATTGATGCCAATAGCTTGAATCCTTCATGCTTGACACCAACTTTAGATGTGTTGATCCAAAGCTTCATAAATCTATTTGGAAACAGCAACAAGTGCCTGTCAGAAGAACAAGTACGTGTAACAATTTAAGCATGTACAAAATCCAAATTTTACATTGGAAAAAGCTAAAAAGAGAAGAAAACTTCCTGGTGAATATATCAATTGTCGTATTAATTTGCATGAAAACAAAGGCCATATGGGAAACAACAAACAACATAGGTAAATTGAAATTTTCAAATGTAATTTTGTATGTTGGTACAGGAAAATGCTCCAAAGCGAGAGAGGAAAATTTGTGTACCATTGTCAAATGTGTCTATAGCCCTTTGCACAGTGAAGCTAGTCTGTTCTTCGTCTATGTCCACAAAAGTTTTTTGATTTCTGCATGGCATTTGCATGGTCTTTTTTAATAGGATAACAATACAAAAAACATTGAAATTTTATCTCTGTAAAATACAAAATATAAACCATAGTTGGAAATGGAACTTACAGAAATATGAATAGAAATGAATGGGGAAAACTTGCATACCATTGTCAATTTTGTGTGCAGACTGTGGGTAGAAAAGTTGTTCTCTTCTTGCTGCATAGCCATAATGTCTGTTGTTGAAATTTACATGAAATCTTTCTGCTTTTCCATTCTCTTCTACAATTTAGAACAACCTTACTTGACATCTGAATCAATTCTTCTGCACCACTGGATAGCTGTCACTTAAATGGAATCAATGCTTTTATTGTTTACTCCATTGCAGTTCTTCCACCATTAAATTCCCCTCAAATATTTCCTTTAGAACTACGCATTTGGAAGAGAGAAATAATGCATTTAGAATTTAGAGCAGTTTATTCCAAGTGCATGTGCGCTTCTAGCAAAAGTAGATGAAACATTAGGAATAGAAGTGTAATATATTGCCCTGTCCCAATGATTGGACATACTAGGCTGGGACCAATGCTGACCAACTATAGAACAGTCAATTTGGTTGAAAAAAAGTGGGGGGGCCTGCCTCCCACTCCCCCCCAAGTCACCACTCTCCCCTCCACTCACCACTCTCCCTCCCCATTCACCACTGTTTAAGTGGCAGTGGTTTCAAGCCAAGGGGAATCCATGTGAGCCATTAGATATGGCATAGGGACTTCTAGATGTAGCATGTGCAAAATGAATTAAATGCGTAAGCAATATTTCAAATGCTGACTTTCATAGTATGGCATAGAAGCAACCAAACATGGAACCTCACCAACAAGGAAACAAAAATTAAATGATAGAATCCAATGAAGAATGAGCAGCCACAAAGAATGACACAAAGAATCATAAATTGATTTCTACTTTAATTTTAAGGCAGTTATACATAAGCTCTATAAGTTATAGATTGCAGTAAAGCTCATTTGGACTTGTTTTCAAGTAGTCCAAAGGGCAAAAAGGGCACATGGACGACATGGGTGCGTGACTGCATATTGCTTTCACATTTTGCAAGCGGATTTTTTTCATGGTGTTAGGTGGAATTATTCTTGTTAGGTGTCTTTGTTCATGGCATGTACAGTTTCTTGTTCATACTACAGATGTCCGGACTATGTCTTGCAGAATATGTGAAGGTGGGATTATTTTACCATAGCAATAATTTTCAACAGGTTGTCCAATCATGAGGAGAGGGAAAAGCAGTACGAATGTTTCCCTAATGTTTTGTCTATTTCTTCAAGGAATGACACATGGGCCTGGAACTGGGCATGTTTTGTTGCCTCTATGACATCCCACATAAGCCACTATTATAGATATTGCTTACACATTTCTTTGAGGCATATTTTGAAACAGCTAAATGCCTTCTCCATTGTTAACCACATTTTTGGAGGCATTTTATAGAAGATTCAATGCTTTGTCTACACTATTGCTCACCATGCCTCTAAGACCGCCGTATATAGATGAGGGTTTTAAGTTTCTCAAATGGTCAATATGAAGACATCTAGAACAAAACAATTGAAATTGAAGTTTTCTTTTTATAAATGATAATATTCAAAAACGTAGCTCTAAATCCAAGACCAGCCTAAGTAAGATGCATAATGAAAGCAACAAGAAGACAAAGTAGTTCCTATGCTTTGTCAAAAATTTCAATAGTTCTCTTCTAAATGCCTTCAATTTCACCAATTGACAAATCTAAGACTCCTAACAACATACAGTGATCTTAGAGGTGTACCAAGCAATAGTCAATGTGATCAATTAAGTAAAGAGAAAATTTATTTGTGTGCTCGGAACCAAGCGCAGGATATAATGCAGTGCTAATCCAAAGTTCTGCTTCACCTTTTATTTTGCTAGGAAGAAAATGTTCGTTTAACTTTATAGTGTGCATAGAAAATAAGGAAATGAAACTTAGAAAACAAAGAAACAGGGTCAAAAATTCAACTATGAGAACTGAAATGAATCTACTAACATTAATGTCACGTTTCATAGAAATAAATAAGTGGTCAAAATGCAATTTTTTTGCAATGAGGACAGTGCAAATAATCTGATCACTGTCAAATAAGATCATATACGTTGGAAAAATGCATAGTTAAAAAATAGGATTATGACAATTTCTTAGCCTCAAAGACTATGCAATCACATTTTTTATGGAGCTAAATCGTAGGTTTGCTATAACATCAAACACAAATGCACAATGCAGCAGATGGTCACTGGTGAGGTGGCAATTTTGGATAGAAATGTAGTTGGATTGGAAAAGAGAAGGGGCACGTTAAAGCCATTCCCTTACATGTTGCAGCAACATGCTTTCCTCAAATTCAAACCCACTGTGCCACGTGTATCTCACCTTGACAGTGGTGAGCAATGGAGTTGTGATATCCTTATGAGTTTACTATGTTGAGGTGGCAGATCTTGTCACTGCCAGTTAAATTCCTGAACAACTGCCAGGTAACCACCAATCTGCATAGTTGAGAGATGGTTTTTCATGCATACAACTTTGAATGGGTGTTGGTGGTTGTATAATTTTGAAGCGCATCAATGTTTTGAATTTCCACACAGTTGAGGTGTTAACGTCTTATTTTCTAACACCCTAATATCAAGTTTGAATGACAAACCAAACCAGGCATCCCAGATATTTCTTATGTCCTTTGTTTCTCTCTAAGTAGATTGGTAAAAAGTAATGAGATGGATCAGACACAAATCCCTTTGATAGAACAATTGCTCGTTTGCAGATTCTAGTAGTTTAAATTTTTGCACAACTTAAATAAAATCTTGTTGCCAAACTATCATGTCTAAGCATTTAAATGGTATGTTGGAAATTAAATACTGTCCAATAAGAATTCAACTTCTGCTATGCTCAATTTGTAATTGTGTATGCTGCTAATGTTGACTACGATTATCTTCGCATGCATTGGCAGAGAAGACCAAGGTCAGAAGGATAGTGTTTATTTTTTTGTCTGGAATTTTTCTTTTTCTCTCTTGATTACAATAATGTTTTCATTCTGCTTTGATTGATAAGTTATGATCTTTCCGTCAATGATTTAGAAGAATTATGAAATGGGAAAATCAGGGCTGAAGAAGCCTAATGGAAATCAGACTAGTCAAAAGTGTTCTTGAAGAAATAAAAAATACAAACTTTGACTTAACACAATTTCATATTAACATAAGGAAATTATATTAATCTGAATACTAAGTCCAAATAGATACTGAAATTAATGTTGTAGATCAACATTCCTATCTAACCAATTTGTTATCCTTCCCTTATGGAGGACCACAGTCAATACCACGAACATGCTAGTTGTTCCAGCTATGCTGGTGAATAGGATTATTAGAAGGGTATGATATCCTCACAAATTACCCCAAGAATTTAGGCCCTTCCCTTAGTTGTTATTCCTATTTTTGAATTGATTAGCAGGACAATATATATGTATGGCTAAGAAAACATACAACTCCCATCTGCCGGGAGAGTTGTAACTGTTCTGGAATGAGTCAACTAATGACACAGATGAAATTGGTGCATTGTTAATGACAAGTAATGAAATTACATAGATATTTCATTGGTAATATGTTGGCTAAGATGTTGAATCGTTGGAAAGGCAATTGAGCACTTGGAAAACCTTTTAGCATGGAGACAAACTAGAATCAATCCTTAGGGCTTGTGGCTTCCCTAGGGCTTGTGGCTTCTCTATGTCTCCAATGAAGCACTTCAAGTGAGCTCTATTGATGGTCAACCTGCTGTATGGGCACCAGCCCTACAATCGAGCATTTAAATGTAAAAGTTCCATATAGCCTATTAATAAATGCAATGAAATACACATGTTGAAAATAATAAATCCATGGCATAATAGAAGACAAGTTTTACCCCTAAAAAAGAATAAGGAAGAAGAATGCACAGCCACTGTCCCTTACGACTAGAAATTAAATTTGATTCACATATGCTGTCAAACTTCATATGCCCGCTCTATGCTTCCACAGCAACAGAACAACCCCCCATGAAGCTAATTGTCAGTAATTCTTATACACATGTGGTGAGGTTGCAATGTAATGGTTATGGTATACATTCAAACATAGTATTGAGATTCTGCAGGAATTTAACTGGCAGTGACAAGATCTGCCACCTCAACATAGTAAACTCAGAATAATATATAAATCCATGTTGTTTTTGTTTTCAATGGCAATACTTCTGCCCCACCCAAATGCAGAAAAATTTATTCAGAAAAACTGCAGATGCATTTATTCTTGTGCCCTTTTAGTACCAAAATTGAGTGCTTTTAGCATTGAAATTGCCTAAACCACAAAAGTGATGAAATTGTCCCCTTTTCCTGTGCAGATTGATTCAGACTAAATGTGTGCATTATTAGGATCTTGGCAGTAATTTTTAATTTAATAAACATACTCTAAAACCTCCATGAAAGCCTCATTTTCAGGCTGCAAATTCACGAAATTGGAGAAGCAAAAGGTCATTACCAGGAGAGGGAGTTTGGAGGAGCCTCCAAATGATAGCAACAGGGAGGACACAAGAAATAGGGTGTGTGAACTATTTAACAGAATGCCTAAAAAAAATTGTGCTCCCATGGAATACAAGATTGCAGGATATGCACAAAATGGATTCGTTAAGAGGGCTTAGAAAATTTTAAGAAAATACCCTTGCTAGCGTTCGAACAGAGTATAGACATAAATAAAGTGTAATGAACAAACTAATTTCGTAAGGGATTTTAGTTGCAACTACAACAAACCTCAGTAGCAAGAAACCAGTGTAAGATTTTACCTAAAATGCTCTCTGCTTCAAAGAAGACTCAAGCTGCCTCCACACACAACCTCCAAGTCCAAGCCGAGGAATACGAACACGCATTTTCTGTAGTGCGCGAGCAGGCTTTAGCGACAGCTTTCGACCGGACAAGACACCTAAAAGGAAGAATGCCACCTGACGCCATGAAGAATGCCCGCTTGCAAAATGTGAAAGCCATATGCAGCCACGTGCCCATCCCGTCCATGTGCCGCCCTTGAAAAAACCAGACAAAAACTTAGGGAAACAACTGTAATATTTCACCCTCTCCAGATGATTGGACAAATTGTTTAAAATTAATGCAAAAACATTTAAACCCCTAGGAAATTAGGCTCTCGCGAATCCGGACCAAGATAAACCCTATTTTTTTTCTCAAGAAAATAAACAAAAAAACAAAATTTTGTATTAGCGCCGTTGTATAGCCCGCGCCTGGTTCCCAACACACCAATAAAATTGCATTTTGGCACACCGAAAACATTAGTCTCCAGAGGGACTAATAATTATTGGAAGTGTTGCAATAGTTGTCAATGTGGGGGTCTTGAAGTTTGCCTAAATAAACACCAAAAGAATATATCATGTTATCATTTCAAAATATTAGTAAAATTCTGCCCTAATTCATTCAATAAAAATCTTTAAAAAAAGAAAAAATTTATCATGTCTTTGGGCTTGTAAGGAGTCTTAGTTATACCTACACATACCCTCACAGATAAGAAGAACATTGATGTTTTGGTCCCATGAATTTGTTTAGTCTTGTGAACGTTATTATCATTTTGTTTGTTGGAGAAAGTGGGGAACAACAAAAACAGTGCTATTGCTCCGCCTCGCAAGCCCAAAAAAGTTGCAGGAATGTTCTGTTTAATTCCTAATTCTATAATGCATGTTTCAGTTACTGGGTACCCACCTAGTAAATGCTAGAGACTCCAGTGGGCCATTAAAGTACCTTCACGGCCTTTGCCCCACTCCCCACTCTGACACTGGCTTAAACATCCCGCACTCATGGCGCCGAACCAAGCTGCAGCTTGCACGGCATTTAATTTCTTGTTATGGCAATACAATAATGATGGGGTGATTGTAATTTATTGGTGAAGACACCAGACCTGGGACTGCACAAAATTCTCCGCAGATACAGAAGCTCTCTTACAGGATGTGATGGATGTCTCTAAAACTCCCAGGGGCAATAAACTTGATGGACACTTTGCAACACAATAATTTGTAGAATTCGGGTAAATGCCCATGTACCTACTGTTTTAGAATTGAATTTCCATCGTTTATTTGTGGGAAACGATTTTATCGGCGACCCAATTGCAGTAGATGAACAACCAAACAGTAATCACTGGAGTAAAGCCGTTTACAGTGATAGAATTGAATTTGTGTTCGTACACTTGTGGGGGAAGATTTTATTGGTGACCCAATCACAACAGTAACAGACAATGGTGACAATAATGAGAGCCTTTTTAATACCTAGTCCTGTCTAATAATGCAGAGGGTACAAAAGTAACGAACCAGCAGGCGTAACCATCGGACACGCACCATTAAATAAGCATAAAGTAAGCCTGCTGTTTAACATATAAATCTAGATTTCAATTATTTTTATTTTTGATGTCTCCTAGCGTCCAACTTGTCTTATTTTGGTCTTACATTTTTTTTGTCAACTTGGGGACAAAATGGGGCAAGGTGGGGTGAGACTAATCCCCTGGGATGCATGCAACCGCCCCCAGGCCACATGCATCAAGTCCAGGCCTCGAAGTCAAACCCAAGACCTTGGGGAGCAAACTATTCTAGTCATGTGGGCTATCTAGATTTCTTAATTTATCTTAGAGTAATGAGCTATGATCAAACCTAAAATAAATATGTTAATTAGCTTTAATAATATATGATAGAAAGGTAGTGTGTCATATATTAGGGACTCATTTACTAATGCTCTAGATTTTTAGGGGTAACTAAAACAAAGCTTTTTGATTATGCAAATTAATCAATTATTTGCTCTTTTTCACCTTCATGAGAGATGATTAGGTCTTCACATGCATAGATTGATCTTTGATAAGGACCTAAACTATTGCATGTGGAATTGAATGACAAGAGGTAGATTAGTGTAATTCACTTGCTTTAATTGTTGTATGTCTAGTTGTAAGGACAAATGATGTTTATAAACAAACACCTTAAGAGAATCTATCATATTGTGAGGGTCATATTATCTTCGACCAAACACCTAACTATCCAACATTAGGACTCCGATTGAAGGGATCAAGGATAACAAACATGTAGTGGTCCTAGGATGGTATGCTTTAATGTAAATGTTTCTATATTATTTTTATTCTCCAAAATAGCAAATTCTAGATGTGTTCACTAATAATGCCATATGATAAACCTCACAATTGTATTAACTTCAAAAATGCAACCTCAAAATTTCTTAAGCATCAACTAAAATAAACATCTCAATGCTAACAAAAAGGTACAACATAAACTTCTAACTACTTCTGTTAACTTTTATTATAACTTATTACAACAATGTGCAAGGCATACAAGTGATATTCAATAAGACCCACACAATATATAACTCTCATTTAAGTAGTGCAAGCAATAAGTACATTGTAATAATATGAAAGTCGCACAAGTACATATCCAATACTCAACAATGAAGTATGCAACCTCAAAATTTCTTAAGCATCAACTAAAATAAACATCTCAATGCTAACAAAAAGGTACAACATAAACTTCTAACTACTTCCATTAACTTCTATTATAACTTAGTACAACAATGTGCAAGGCATACAAGTGATATTCAATAAGACCCACACAATATATAACTCTCATTTAAGTAGTGCAAGCAATAAGTACATTGTAATAATATGAAAGTTGCACAAGTACATATCCAATACTCAACAATGAAGACAACATTATTTCATAACTAAGATATGCAAGGGGTCAAACTACAACCCCAACCATTATAATAATATAATAGATCATGAATTCAACCACACATATACATGCACAGTCTAAAAATAATAAATAGCATAAATAATATTTGAAGAACTTTAAGCTCATTGTTACAAGTTAATCCTCTAAGATCATATGCTCTTGTTGATTGGGGAAGGGTTTGAACATACCATAATGATATAACCTGCATCCCCATCCATCAATTTGTTGAAAGGCGCAAGACAATTGAGAGGGGGGGTGAATCAATTGTCACCAAACTCGATCAAAAATTTCAAACACTTATCAATCTTCACAACCACTTTATTTTGTTATTAAGTGTGAACATGAAATGAAAATAATAGAAAGAAAAATTAACACAATGAACACCAGATTTACGTGGAAAACCCAATGAGGGAAAAACCACGGTGAGGATTAAATCACAATATAAAGTAGTTCCAAAACCGAATACAAAAGGCTCACTGCCCAAGATAGGACTCATTCTCTAGATACAAAAGCTCATTGCTTACAAAGAGGACTCACTGTCCAAGCAAGAGGCTCACTATCTACAGAAGGATTACAATACTGAAGTGGCTTCACAATCAGAATGGACTAGTAAGAGTACACCTAACAAGTGTTGATCCAATTCCTTTGATGCTCAATAAACTGACATAACACATTTCATCATCTTTGCACTACTTCACATTCACAACTCCACAACTTGTTACATCATCCTCAAAACTATCTAACATATATATCTATTTTATCCTCAAGTATCAATTAGGTCGGCCTAATTTGATGCAATCTTTATTCACCAAAAAGACTAACTATTAGGTCCAAGTTAGTACAAAAATTCTCCAAAAATAATCCAAGCATGTAGCACGCTACAATGTGTCGGCATGGACCAAAGATAGGTCACATATATATCCACATCACAAAATTAATTCACCTTATCATCAACTATCCATTAGGTCGGCCAGAGATAGACCTAATACCAAAAATGCAATAATAGAATAATGCCAAATTTCCATACGAGCACCTGTGCACACGAGATTCTGAATATACACCTTTCTAGCATCCAAAAACCATTTCCCAAAACTGCAAGCAAAGATAATCAACAGTGGAAGATTGCAGACCAAAATATCGGAGGATGTAAACTGGTTCTTCATACCGGTTCAAAGTACCGGATCAAACTAACATCTTAATCACATGGTGACATCAATGACAACATAAATTCTGCACAACTTAGATGTTCTTCTTCATTCTTCCAACACAATTAAGGTGAAGAAACACCATCCACAATCCAAAAGTGTGATACAATGTAATACTAGTGATTATCTTCTTTAGTTCATTTATTTATTAATACATAACCATACACATGAAACCATAGATCCATAACATCTCTAATAGGGAATATATTTCACAAAGCACATTTTTAATAATGTCCACATGCCAAACAATAATTCTAAGACAACCAAACTTCCATAACACATCATTTCCATCATCTAACATGCACATGAATGCAAGAACATAAGCAAGCCAAATATGACCATATATGAAAACCATAAACTTTTTCAACCTTGTAAGATTTGACTCAATACATACATCCAAGATAACATACAAGATCCACATAAGTTTATACTTGCATACCATACTATGACAACACCATACACATGAGAACACTAGATTTACATGGAAAATTCAATGAGGGAAAAACCACGATGAGGATTAGCTCACAATATAAGTAATAGAAAAATTGGTACAAAGGGGCTCACTACCAAAATAGGACACACTGTCTAAAAAGGTTCATTGCCACAAAAAGAATACAAGAAGAAAGAAGAAGAATGTTACACAAAGAAACACTTCTCAATGCAACAAAGAGTCTGCCACAATTGCTCGCACACTTTTGCAATCTCACATGAAAGATATTGGATGCCTTTAGCCCAATACCTTTAGGAACTCTAACATGAAATTCACATTGCTCTGCTCAAATTCGCATCACATACAATTCACTCCTAACAACCCCACATCTATCTTGCTTCTTACTCTTTCACACACCCTCTTGCATCAACACCATACATATTTATGTCAACCTCTACTTCAAAAACTTTCTCCAATGTTGGCCACTAGCTATTATACATTCAAATACAAAATAGGTTGGCACCCAAACATTCTTGTGGTGGATAGGAATGAAAGTTGATCTACATAAATCTTTAATTAGGACCCAAATAGATCCCAACAAACTTCAACATGCTTCCAAAAGCCTCGCATGTAGTGTTAAACACAAGGTCAGCCAATACCCGTGTAAAACACCATAAACATTAAGTACATGCTTCCTTAGATCGTTGAAAGTTTTGGACAACATAATTTACTTGAACTCAATCCAGAACAATCCACGAACTACTTCAAATTCATCAAATACTTCAACCAAGCTTCATATCTACAACTACTTTAACTCGAGACAACTAATAACCCTTGTTTGCATACTGATAAATGAAACCTATATTGTACTGCACCAAATTAAGTAAAAACTTGAATACAAAAAGATAAGAGCATTATAAGCAACTTCCCAAATCCGCACAACCTAAATCCAAACATTGGAGAAACGCAGAGCAAATACATTTCTCCTAGACAATAGAAAGCTTCATTGAACAATTGGTTCACACACTGGTGAAAATATCTCGCACTGTACAATGATCTAAAAACCTAAATTCTGAAAATAACACCCTCTATCAACCTTGAATAACCTATAAGAACCACACAAGCATATCATCAACACAGAAAGAACATGGAGCACAATACTAAAGCACACTATGAACATTTGCACAACATAGTTTACTCTGTTTATTAAATTTTCTCAAAAGCACTTGAAAAACAAGTACTAGAACCATCATCTCAGCTCATTACTTCATTCCAACTTATCTTCAAACTCTGCAACAAAAAGAATAGCTCCATGTACTCACAACACTTTCTCAAGGTCTCAACTACATGTTAGAGTTATCATACATTAGCTAATAATTAATTAATCTTTAATTGATTATTAGTCTAATTTATTCTTTGCCCTTAAGCTAAACTTAGGAGTGTTTTTATGCTTTATTAGTTGAGCTAATATTAGATCATTATGTCACATCTCATGTGATGTTGAGACTTGTCATGGTTTGATCCCTTTCTCATTTAGGGCTTTCCTCTTATAAGCACTCAACCCTTATTGTAATTACTCTTGGAGAATATCTAGAGCTTTCATATCTTCTTGAAAGTCTCTTGCTTCTGTAGCTTTTTCTTGTTGAGGAATATAGTAATTCTTGTTTGTAGATCTCTTGTGTGGAAGGTGTATTTGTTTGTTGTTTGATACTATGGCTCATGGTTTTGTACTTGTTTCACAATTCTAACACTACACATGCACAACCTGTTTTCCTCTTTTCACAATTTTCTCAATATCCTCAACATCTTCATCCCATAGTTGACATCAATGACAACACCATTTATTAGACATCCTATTGACGTCAATGACAACACCATCATTCTTGCAACAACCCTATATGTGCATATTGAACCATTTTTTTTATGAGTAGAACCATGACATAAATGATGTTGTATATAAATATAATCAAATAGGACATAATAGCTATCACAAATCATTCATGATACAAAAAATGACAATTTATCAATAGATTTGTCTCCCCATGGAGACATTACATCACCAAGAAAAGTTGAATTTACATGAGCATAAATAGTGTTAGGAAATTACCAAGTTGATTGAACTATTTCCTACACAACCCTATGAGTGAAAATGGTGTATTCATGTTAATAGAATAAATACAATTCAAAGATCAAAGATATACAATAATATTACACAAGATATACCCTAAGAAAATCTGCATGAGGGAAAAACCCAACCTCCAAAAGCATCCACACTCAATATATTATTCAGTAATGAAAATATTATAACACACTTACAAATTCTTAATGAATACTTCTGTAAAATCAAGTTCCTCTAATGCATCCTTCATGTGTCTAAGCATAACAGCTATCCATGAAACCACATATCCCATATCATATATCACATATATGCACTCTACAAGAGAGCTCAATACAAATGACAATCAACCTCAACCATTAAACATGTACTTGTTTTTATAAATTAAAGCTTACACAAAACCACTAAGTGATATTAGCTAAACCATGGGAGTACAAAACCCTTAATCCCTACATTTACTTTTTGGTAATAATTTCCTAACATTAAATATTTTTCAATGTGCAACCCATACATAAGTATCTAATCAATATTACAATACAAATTACAAATAGACAAAAATAAATCTTTAATGTGGTTAAACACATCTCCAAAGATGCGCCACAAATAAATATTTATTTTACATAATTAAAATATTTTTTTCTTATTCAACCTGTGTACAACACTCTTTTTCCTAACATTCTTTCACTTGTTGTATACATTGCATAAGGGTCAATTAAGGAAATAAATCATCACAACCAATCATACAAACACATAAATCTTCATCATGATCTTGTGCTTCATCAAGATACCTATAATAACATCCAAGGTGACCACCATCTCAAGCAAGAACTCCTCTCATCCTCCAACATGCCACATATGGAATAAAAGGAACAAGCCAAGGTGAAGATGCACTAATCCAAATAAAACAAGCATCAAATATAAGTGATAACAAAGGCTCCCAATTGCTACCAATAAAAAAAACCACATGACTAAAAATAGAAACCACAAAAAAAATTGATGCATCCAATCACTAATACCTCCAAAGGTATAGAAAAAAGCAATAGAATTCATGCCAACATATCCAACCCACAAATTGCAATCACAAGCTCCTCATATAAAACTTGTCATTCAAGAACATACACATCTAAAAACTCTCACTACATGGATATGCCAAATTTTAAAAATAGATCAAGGAATACAAATTCTACCAACCAATAATCATACCAAGGTGTGGTTGACTATCAAAACCACATGGTTTTGATAGTCATACCAAGATGTGGTTGACTATCAAAACCACATGGTTTTGATAGTCATACCAAGATGTGGTTGACTATCAAAACCATGTAGTAACAAATAACAATTACAATAATATACATATGCAACAAAATCGACGCATCCTTCCTCACAATAAATCACCATAACTCTCTCAGGTCCACCACACCAAACCATGTGAACATGAACCTCTAGGAAGTAGCCATATAACAAAGAGGAAAAACCTATAAATTATATCGCATAACATGTCTCTCTACCAACACCTCAAAGTGCCAAGTTGTGCCAAGCTAGATTTCCACAACTCAAACTAAAAATCCTTAACAATACCCAACTATTTAATCTCATAGATCAAATAAAAAACATGTAATTCATATAACCAACATGGATTTAAGCCTTTCTAAAACCAAGAAAGATCTTAAATCCATTCCATAACCAAGAATAAGCCCAATAACATCTCCTAAACTCCTCATAAATGACATCATAAATAAAACTCATATACACAAGGAGATAAACATGATGAACACTCATCAAATGAACTCTCCAAATATAACAAGCATAAATCAAGTAGCAAAATTTGATGACCAAACCTATACAATTGTGTAGTGCTTGGAGAGAGTTTTTTTGACACCCATAAAAAATAAAATTATATTCTCCATTAAAAATATATATATTAAAATATAATATTGCATGCACATATTTTTTTAAAACTAACAATATTAAATTATTATATTTTTTGGTTCTTCATTATAAAATAATTCACTTAAAACTAGTATTAAAATTTTATATTTTCAAATTCAGAAATAAAATCAAATATATGTTTTTTTCATTGTGCACATTCTTAATAATAAAATATAAATTCTCTAAATGAAAACTAGAGATAAGAAATCTTTTATTCGTCTTCCTTTTTCCAAATTTCACATCTTATTTTCATTTACTTTTAACGGATAAATTTTTAATGTTTTAAATTAGTTAATTAAATGTGCATTTTTAATATTTTCAAATATGATGTGTTAATTGTGATGATATTATGATTGTATTTTATTATGATATTTAGTATTTCATTGTTTTTTAGAATACTCATGATTTGAGATTATATCTAATTGTTTATAATGTTTTGCATATGTTTGTCACTTTTGAATAATTCTTGAATAATATGATAAAATTTGTTTGGGTACTTTGCATATTTTATGCAACAAATATTTTAATTTTTTATTAGTGTTTTGTAATTACAATCATTTTACATTGACTTGGAATAACTACTATTTGTTGTCATAAGGTGGATGCAAGTTAGACTTTCCCCTCTTTCACATAACCCTTCTCTCAATATTAGTGAAGGAATTTGTTCTACTACCTTAGCTTCCTTATAAGTGGTATCAGAGCTTGATCACCTTTCATTTTTGTTGTGGATTATTAGGATTTTGGAACTAATCCAATTTTGAGTGGGAGATTGTGTAGAAGATACTTTGTGATCTTGTTGTAAAATTTTTAATATGGCAAGCTCATGAGGGAGAATAGAGGTAGAGAAGTTTTCTAGTAAAAATTTTGAGATGTGAAATTTAAAGATGGAGGATATATTAATTGATCAAGATATGTGGGATGTTGTTGATGATAAGGTTTCAAGGCCTACAAATGCTACTTTGGTTGCTCAATATGATGTTATGGACCATAAAGCCAAGGTTCTAATTAGATTGTTCCTAACAAAATTTGTTTTAATCAACATCCAAGAAGAGTCATTTGCAAAGAAACTATGGAAGAATCTTGGTGAGATATATCAAGCCAAATCTTCAGTGAATAATATTTTCTCAAGGAAGAAATTGCATTCCTTGAAAATGGAAGAGGGTGGATAAATTATAGAACATATGGAAGTATTCATTATGTTCGCGGCTCAATTGGCATTAGTTGGTGTAAAACTAGATGAGGAGAAATTCCAGATATTGCTTTGTTATTTTCCTAATTTGTTGGATTCTCTCATTATGTCAATTGGGAGGTACTTATGTTATCTTGAAAGTTGAGGATGTTGTGGGTTCTTTACTTTCTGAAGAGATGAGAAGGAAGGCATCCATCAGTGCCAAGGAGGCACTAAATGTTCATGGAAGACATAAGGAAAAAGACAAGAAGAGTGAGAAGTGTGATAAATCCAAGTCGAAGGGGAGATTCAAATCTCTTAGAAAATCCAAAGGTATTTGCTAGAACTGAAGTAAGCCTATACACTTTTGTAAAGAGTGCAAAGAAGAAAAAGAAGAAACTTGATTCTAATTCTAAATATAAGAAAGAAGATGGAAATGTGTTCATTGCAACTTTGGCCACTCATATAGGTAATTATGCATGGTTAATTGAATCAAGTGCATCTTTCTATATGACCTCTAATAAAGATTGGTTTTCTAAATATGAAGAATTTGATGGAGGTAAGATTTACTAGGGTGACGATTCTTATTTAAATATTGTTGGTTTTCATAAATCTAGAATTGGATTTATAATGGTAGAATAAAAAAGGTTAATGGTGTGTTGCATATCCCTATATTAGCACAAAATTTATTGTCTATGAAAACTAATAGGTGTGGGTTTAGAGGTATTATTTTCTAATGCAAGATGTAAGATGGTTAGAGGTGCTATGATAATCGCTAGAAGTGTCAGATTTGACACATTGTATAAGCTTTATGCATACAATGTTGAGTGTAATAGTATTAATTTAAAAAGCATGTAGCTAATTCATTTGAAAATGTGAGGGTTTTATATTTCTCTAATGGGCATGTCTTCCAAGTATTCAAGGGTGCTCTATCTTTGGAATCAAAATTAGCTATCTAGAGAAGACTATGTTATGGCACCAGAGACTTGGGCACATTGGAGAAAAGGTTCTAAGGAGCTTGAAAAATAAAAACTCTATTGAAGTTTTGACTTATTGTAATCTTGATTTTGATTTTTGTAAGCATTGTATTTATGGTAAACAAAATCATGTTGAGTTTTACTCAAGTTCTCATAAATCGTGATGTATTAGATCTTATTCATTATGATGTGTTTGGTCCTATAGAAATTCCTTCCATTATAAAATCCACTTATTATGTTTCATTTATTGATGATTATATCAAAAGGACATGGGTATATTTTCTAAAGAGTAAATATGAAGTTTTTAGTCAAGAATTTAAAGCAATGGTTGAGATGTAGACTAGAAAGAAAATAAAATGTTCAAGGATTGACAATAGCGATGAATTTTTCTCTACTGATTTTAATAGATTTTGTAAAGATTGTGACATTCAAAGATAAAAGACAACTCTATATTCTCCACAATAGAATGAAGTTGCGAAAAGAATGAATAATACATTGATGGAGAAGGTTAGGAATATGCTTAGTGGTGTGGTATAGAACAAAGGTTTTAGGCTTAATTTGATGCCACTACTTGCTACTTTATTAACGAGTCTCCTACATCAATTCTTATTGATAAAATGCCTATGAAAGCATGACTAGGTCACAAGCCTTCATTGAGAAATCTTAGATTTTTTGGTTGCAATGCATATACATACACATGTGCCAAAGGAGAAGTGAATAAAGTTGGAGAATAAGGTTGTAAAATGTATCTTCATCGGGTATAGTTATAATTTGAAATTATACAAGCTTTAGGATCATGTTGGATAAAATGTAATATATAGTAGAAGTGATATTTTTAGAGAAACTAAGCCTTCTTTTGTTGTGTCTAAATCAAAATATAGTGAATAGAATGATGTGATTCAACTTCCTTCTATGCCTAAGAAAGATGAATTGAGGCCCCTAGATAGATAAGAAGTTGAGGAGAGCTCATCTAGCTCTGAATCTTTAGAAGTGGATGAAGAACCTCTAACTTAACTTGTTTGAAGGTTTACAAGGAATAGAAAACCACCTGAGAGGTATTCACGTGATGATTGGAGATGTATTTTTTCTTTGAATACTAATATGGTTGAACCTAGATATGTGGAAGAGAGAATATGTATGAATAATGCAAAATCCTAGAAGATTTCTATTGATGAAAAAACAGAAGCTTTGAAAAAGAATGATACATGGGATCTAGTACCATTGCCTAAAGGACGAAAATATGTTAGTTGTAAATGGGTTTTCAAGAAAAAGATTGTTTTAGATGGAGGTATTAATAAGTACAAAGAATGGTTGGTTGTGAAAGGTTACTCTTAGGTTGAAAGTATTGATTACAATGAGATATTTTCTCCAATTGCAAAAAAAATCTATTATATTCTTATTTTCTATTACTACTACTTATGATCTAGAGGTTGGGAAAATGAATGTGACAAAGATGTTCCTTCATGGTGACTTGGAGGAGGATATTTATATGACACATCTAAAGCACTACATGATAAAAGGTAAAAGTAAATTTTTTTATATATGAAAGAAATCTTTGTATGGCCTCAAATAGAGTCTTAGGATGTGGTACCCAAAATTTGATACATATGTGTTGAGTTTTGAATCTGTTCATTCTAAATCATATCACTGTGTTTATTATAAAGTTGATGGTGAATGTTTCCTATTTATTATGTTATATGTTGATGATATGTTATTTATTACTAAAGGGAAAGGAATTATTTCGGAACTAAAGTCTCAACTTGTAGTTGAATTTAAAATGAAAGATCTTGGTGTAGCTAAACACATTCTTTGGATGGAATTAATAAGAGATAGAGTGAAATGAAAACTATGGCTTGGAAAAAGTAAGTATGCCAATTCAGTTTTGTAGAGGTTTAACATGCACAATTTTAGACCATTGGGTAAGTGACCAAGTTGTGACACAAAAATGGCTCTTAAGATACCATTTTTTTTTTCAATCAACAAAGTCTAATGTTCACGAGAAAATGAAGATAGTTACACTCAAAATTTGAAGATGCAACAAGAACAAGAGTTGTAGTGCTCTAAATCTACTTTCTAAGTTACTAATTTTTTAAAAAATAATGAAGATTAAGGGTTTCAAAAAGGGGGGTCACCAAAAGTGGTCCTATTTTTCTAAAAAAAAAATAGCATAGTGTCTGTTGTGACCCCCATTTTCCGTTAACTTTTTTTTAGAATTTCAAAAATCTGAATAGTGAGAAATTATCTAACACCATGTAGTTTATCTCGGTTCTTTCAGCTAATTTTTTATTGAATATATAATATTTTACAAATTTTTGAAGTGGACACATCCTGAAAAGCTAAAATTTGAGTGTGCTCCCCCCTAAAAATTTTGAAAACTAATTGAAACTCAATTTTATTTTTTTTCATTACGTGTATAATGGAGTCTAGTTTATAAAAATGTATTTTGTTTCAAATTTTAATGAACAAGTAAAAATACATACTAAAACTAGCACATGTTGGTTTTTGACAAAAAAATAGAAGCATTAACAAGAGAAGTTATGGATGAAAACCTTAACATAATCAAAATGTTAAAAAAATTATATGGTTATATAGGTAAGAGAGAGCCTAATGTCATCACAATTTTTTATAAACTTTCATTGAAAGATGTGCAAACCTAATGATTAGCATGGCCAAAAATGTGTGAAATTTTGTTACCCTTTTAGAAAATCATGTCCTTGGCATGAAATGGGAAAAATCTAACCTTTTGGGTTGGCAATTCCTAATGTAACCCATTTGGGAAGTGCCAAATTCAGTGCTAGCCAAATGAAGTGCATCATTTGGCACTCGCCAAATGTGAAGCACGACTTTTTGTAATGCATTTTTGTGAACTCTTTCTTTTCTAGGGAAACTATATACATGAAACAAACATTTAAGTATAAGTTGAAATTTACATGTACTTTAAGTTATATTTCATGTATATAGTTTCAGGATGTTTGAGAGTGGTTTCGGATCTACTAGAGTTATAATGTAAATTCTAGTTTTTGGAAGATCTTATAATTTTTTAGACAGTCAAATTTTAGTAATCAACATGTCAAATTTTAGTAATCAGCAAGTTGTATCATGTTTCTCTCTCTATGTCACT
>VDFB02193867.1:244130154-244242987 GCA_007258455.2 Sequoia sempervirens | reverse complement strand
CTCAATTCATCTTTCTTAGGCATAGAAGGAAGTTGAATCACATCATTCTATTCACTATATTTTGATTTAGACACAACAAAAGAAGGCTTAGTTTCTCTAAAAATATCACTTCTACTATATATTACATTTTATCCAACATGATCCTAAAGCTTGTATAATTTCAAATTATAACTATACCTGATGAAGATACATTTTACAACCTTATTCTCCAACTTTATTCACTTCTCCTTTGGCACATGTGTATGTATATGCATTGCAACCAAAAAATCTAAGATTTCTCAATGAAGGCTTGTGACCCGATCATGCTTTCATAGGCATTTTATCAATAAGAGTTGATGTAGGAGACTCGTTAATAAAGTAGCAAGTAGTGGCATCAAATTAAGCCTAAAACCTTTGTTCTATACCACACCACTAAGCATATTCCTAACCTTCTCCATCAATGTATTATTCATTCTTTTCACAACTTCATTCTATTGTGGAGAATATAGAGTTGTCTTTTATCTTTGAATGTCACAATCTTTACAAAATCTATTAAAATCAGTAGAGAAAAATTCATCGCTATTGTCAATCCTTGAACATTTTATTTTCTTTCTAGTCTACATCTCAACCATTGCTTTAAATTCTTGAAATTGACTAAAAACTTCATATTTACTCTTTAGAAAATATACCCATGTCCTTTTGATATAATCATCAATAAATGAAACATAATAAGTGGATTTTATAATGGAAAGAATTTCTATAGGACCAAACACATCATAATGAATAAGATCTAATACATCACGATTTATGAGAACTTGAGTAAAACTCAACATGATTTTGCTTAACATAAATACAATGCTTATAAAAATCAAAATCAAGATTACAATAAGTCAAAACTTCAATAAAGTTTTTATTTTTCAAGCTCCTTAGAACCTTTTCTCCAATGTGCCCAAGTCTCTGGTGCCATAACATAGTCTTCTCTAGATAGCTAATTTTGATTCCAAAGATAGAGCACCCTTGAATACTTGGAAGACATTCCCATTAGAGAAATATAAAACCCTCACATTTTCAAATGAATTAGCCACATGCTTTTTAAATTAATACTATTACACTCAACATTGTATGCATAAAGCTTATACAATGTGTCAAATCTGACACTTCTAGCGATTATCATAGCACCTCTAACCATCTTACATCTTGCATCAGAAAATAATACCTCTAAACCCACACCTATTAGTTTTCATAGACAATAAATTTTGTGCTAATATAGGGATATGCAACACACCATTAAAACCTTTTTTATTCTACCATTATAAATCCAATTCTAGATTTATGAAAACCAATAATATTTAAATAAGAATCGTCACCCTAGTAAATCTTACCTCCATCAAATTCTTCATATTTAGAAAACCAATCTTTATTAGAGGTCATATAGAAAGATGCACTTGATTCAATTAACCATGCATAATTACCTATATGAGTGGCCAAAGTTGCAATGAACACATTTGCATCTTCTTTCTTATATTTAGAATTAGAATCAAGTTTCTTCTTTTTCTTCTTTGCACTCTTTACAAAAGTGTATAGGCTTACTTCAGTTCTAGCAAATACCTTTGGATTTTCTAAGAGATTTGAATCTCCCCTTCGACTTGGATTTATCACACTTCTCACTCTTCTTGTCTTTTTCCTTATGTCTTCCATGAACATTTAGTGCTTCCTTGGCACTGATGGATGCCTTCCTTCTCATCTCTTTAGAAAGTAAAGAACCCACAACATCCTCAACTTTCAAGATAACATAAGTACCTCCCAATTGACATAATGAGAGAATCCAACAAATTAGGAAAATAACAAAGCAATATCTGGAATTTCTCCTCATCTAGTTTTACACCAACTAATGCCAATTGAGCCGCCAACATAATGAATACTTCCAAATGTTCTATAATTTATCCACCCTCTTCCATTTTCAAGGAATTCAATTTCTTCCTTGAGAAAATATTATTCACTAAAGATTTGGCTTGATATATCTCACCAAGATTCTTCCATAGTTTCTTTGCAAATGACTCTTCTTGGATGTTGATTAAAACAAATTTTGTCAGGAACAATCTAATTAGAACCTTGGCTTTATGGTCCATAACATCATATTGAGCAACCAAAGTAGCATTTGTAGGCCTTGAAACTTTATCATCAACAACATCCCACATATCTTGATCAATTAATATATCCTCCATCTTTAAATTTCACATCTCAAAATTTTTACTAGAAAACTTCTCTACCTCTATTCTCCCTCATGAGCTTGCCATATTAAAAATTTTGCAACAAGATCACAAAGTATCTTCTACACAATCTCCCACTCAAAATTGGATTAGTTCCAAAACCCTAATAATCCACAACAAAAATGAAAGGTGATCAAGCTCTGATACCACTTATAAGGAAGCTAAGGTAGTAGAACAAATTCCTTCATTAATATTGAGAGGAGGGTTATGTGAAAGAGGGGGAAAGTCTAACTTGCATCCACCTGATGACAACAAATAGTAGTTATTTCAAGTCAATGTAAAATGATTGTAATTACAAAACACTAATAAAAAATTAAAATATTTGTTGCATAAAACATACAAAGTACCCAAACAAATTTTATCATATTATTCAAGAATTATTCAAAAGTGACAAACATATGCAAAACATTATAAACAATTAGATATAATCTCAAATCATGAGTATTCTAAAAAACAATGAAATACTAAATATCATAATAAAATACAATTATAATATCATCACAATTAACACATCATATTTGGAAATATTAAAAATGCACATTTAATTAACTAATTTAAAACATTAAAAATTTATCCGTTAAAAGTAAATGAAAATAAGATGTGAAATTTGGAAAAAGGAAGACGAATAAAAGATTTCTTATCTCTAGTTTTCATTTAGAGAATTTATATTTTATTATTAAGAATGTGCACAATGAAAAAAACATATATTTGATTTTATTTCTGAATTTGAAAATATAAAATTTTAATACTAGTTTTAAGTGAATTATTTTATAATGAAGAACCAAAAAATATAATAATTTAATATTATTAGTTTTCAAAAAATATGTGCATGCAATAATATATTTTTAATGGAGAATATAATTTTTTTTTTATGGGTGTCAAAAAAACTCTCTCCAAGCACTACACAATTGTATAGGTTTGGTCATCAAATTTTGCTACTTGATTTATGCCTGTTATATTTGGAGAGTTCATTTGATGAGTGTTCGTCATGTTTATCTCCTTGTGTATATGAGTTTTATTTATGATGTCATTTATGAGGAGTTTAGGAGATGTTATTGGGCTTATTCTTGGTTATGGAATGGATTTAAGATCTTTCTTGGTTTTAGAAAGGCTTAAATCCATGATGGTTATATGAATTACATGTTTTTCATTTGATCTATGAGATTAAATAGTTGGGTATTGTTAAGGATTTTTAGTTTGAGTTGTGGAGATCTAGCTTGGCACAACTTGGCACTTTGAGGTGTTGGTAGAGAGACATGTTATGCGATATAATTTATAGGTTTTTCCTCTTTGTTATATGGCTACTTCCTAGAGGTTCATGTTCACATGGTTTGGTGTGGTGGACTTGAGAGAGTTATGGTGATTTATTGTGAGGAAGGATGCGTCGATTTTGTTGCATATGTATATTATTGTAATTTTTATGTGTCACTACATGGTTTTGATAGTCAACCACACCTTTGGTGGCGACGTTATTAAGTTGCGGTAATCAGCCCTCTGAGTCTGATGTTTTGCACGGTATTATCCGCATGGAGTCTTTGAAATTTTACAAAGCCATGGAGGTCCGCCGACGTACTGTGGTTTATGGCGGCTTTGGTTCTGACGCTTTTCTGCGTCTCGAAACGAAAACATTTGGACGCACGTCCGTCCTGCCCATGTTTCGTTCGGTAGCAATGCCCGCTGTTCATATCGATGTCATCACGAAGTACCGCCCTTTGTCGCTCCTGTTCGCTGCGTTATTATGAGAAGTCTTTGCTCGGCGATGTACCCTCGGTTACCCGAATTGTGCCAAAGAACTGATTTTACGCGCCCGAAATGAATTGCCGTATTTGTCCGTTTCCTTCCGGAATGGACAAAGATGCCACCGTAAGTG
This sequence comes from Sequoia sempervirens, assembly GCA_007258455.2. Taxonomy (NCBI): domain Eukaryota; kingdom Viridiplantae; phylum Streptophyta; class Pinopsida; order Cupressales; family Cupressaceae; genus Sequoia; species Sequoia sempervirens. The sequence continues at coordinate 244,238,868 of VDFB02193867.1, read as the reverse complement.
AAAGAATGTTAGGAAAAAGAGTGTTGTACACAGGTTGAATAAGAAAAAAATATTTTAATTATGTAAAATAAATATTTATTTGTGGCGCATCTTTGGAGATGTGTTTAACCACATTAAAGATTTATTTTTGTCTATTTGTAATTTGTATTGTAATATTGATTAGATACTTATGTATGGGTTGCACATTGAAAAATATTTAATGTTAGGAAATTATTACCAAAAAGTAAATGTAGGGATTAAGGGTTTTGTACTCCCATGGTTTAGCTAATATCACTTAGTGGTTTTGTGTAAGCTTTAATTTATAAAAACAAGTACATGTTTAATGGTTGAGGTTGATTGTCATTTGTATTGAGCTCTCTTGTAGAGTGCATATATGTGATATATGATATGGGATATGTGGTTTCATGGATAGCTGTTATGCTTAGACACATGAAGGATGCATTAGAGGAACTTGATTTTACAGAAGTATTCATTAAGAATTTGTAAGTGTGTTATAATATTTTCATTACTGAATAATATATTGAGTGTGGATGCTTTTGGAGGTTGGGTTTTTCCCTCATGCAGATTTTCTTAGGGTATATCTTGTGTAATATTATTGTATATCTTTGATCTTTGAATTGTATTTATTCTATTAACATGAATACACCATTTTCACTCATAGGGTTGTGTAGGAAATAGTTCAATCAACTTGGTAATTTCCTAACACTATTTATGCTCATGTAAATTCAACTTTTCTTGGTGATGTAATGTCTCCATGGGGAGACAAATCTATTGATAAATTGTCATTTTTTGTATCATGAATGATTTGTGATAGCTATTATGTCCTATTTGATTATATTTATATACAACATCATTTATGTCATGGTTCTACTCATAAAAAAAATGGTTCAATATGCACATATAGGGTTGTTGCAAGAATGATGGTGTTGTCATTGACGTCAATAGGATGTCTAATAAATGGTGTTGTCATTGATGTCAACTATGGGATGAAGATGTTGAGGATATTGAGAAAATTGTGAAAAGAGGAAAACAGGTTGTGCATGTGTAGTGTTAGAATTGTGAAACAAGTACAAAACCATGAGCCATAGTATCAAACAACAAACAAATACACCTTCCACACAAGAGATCTACAAACAAGAATTACTATATTCCTCAACAAGAAAAAGCTACAGAAGCAAGAGACTTTCAAGAAGATATGAAAGCTCTAGATATTCTCCAAGAGTAATTACAATAAGGGTTGAGTGCTTATAAGAGGAAAGCCCTAAATGAGAAAGGGATCAAACCATGACAAGTCTCAACATCACATGAGATGTGACATAATGATCTAATATTAGCTCAACTAATAAAGCATAAAAACACTCCTAAGTTTAGCTTAAGGGCAAAGAATAAATTAGACTAATAATCAATTAAAGATTAATTAATTATTAGCTAATGTATGATAACTCTAACATGTAGTTGAGACCTTGAGAAAGTGTTGTGAGTACATGGAGCTATTCTTTTTGTTGCAGAGTTTGAAGATAAGTTGGAATGAAGTAATGAGCTGAGATGATGGTTCTAGTACTTGTTTTTCAAGTGCTTTTGAGAAAATTTAATAAACAGAGTAAACTATGTTGTGCAAATGTTCATAGTGTGCTTTAGTATTGTGCTCCATGTTCTTTCTGTGTTGATGATATGCTTGTGTGGTTCTTATAGGTTATTCAAGGTTGATAGAGGGTGTTATTTTCAGAATTTAGGTTTTTAGATCATTGTACAGTGCGAGATATTTTCACCAGTGTGTGAACCAATTGTTCAATGAAGCTTTCTATTGTCTAGGAGAAATGTATTTGCTCTGCGTTTCTCCAATGTTTGGATTTAGGTTGTGCGGATTTGGGAAGTTGCTTATAATGCTCTTATCTTTTTGTATTCAAGTTTTTACTTAATTTGGTGCAGTACAATATAGGTTTCATTTATCAGTATGCAAACAAGGGTTATTAGTTGTCTCGAGTTAAAGTAGTTGTAGATATGAAGCTTGGTTGAAGTATTTGATGAATTTGAAGTAGTTCGTGGATTGTTCTGGATTGAGTTCAAGTAAATTATGTTGTCCAAAACTTTCAACGATCTAAGGAAGCATGTACTTAATGTTTATGGTGTTTTACACGGGTATTGGCTGACCTTGTGTTTAACACTACATGCGAGGCTTTTGGAAGCATGTTGAAGTTTGTTGGGATCTATTTGGGTCCTAATTAAAGATTTATGTAGATCAACTTTCATTCCTATCCACCACAAGAATGTTTGGGTGCCAACCTATTTTGTATTTGAATGTATAATAGCTAGTGGCCAACATTGGAGAAAGTTTTTGAAGTAGAGGTTGACATAAATATGTATGGTGTTGATGCAAGAGGGTGTGTGAAAGAGTAAGAAGCAAGATAGATGTGGGGTTGTTAGGAGTGAATTGTATGTGATGCGAATTTGAGCAGAGCAATGTGAATTTCATGTTAGAGTTCCTAAAGGTATTGGGCTAAAGGCATCCAATATCTTTCATGTGAGATTGCAAAAGTGTGCGAGCAATTGTGGCAGACTCTTTGTTGCATTGAGAAGTGTTTCTTTGTGTAACATTCTTCTTCTTTCTTCTTGTATTCTTTTTGTGGCAATGAACCTTTTTAGACAGTGTGTCCTATTTTGGTAGTGAGCCCCTTTGTACCAGTTTTTCTATTACTTATATTGTGAGCTAATCCTCACGTGGTTTTTCCCTCATTGAATTTTCCATGTAAATCTAGTGTTCTCATGTGTATGGTGTTGTCATAGTATGGGATGCAAGTAGAAACTTATGTGGATCTTGTATGTTATCTTGGATGTATGTATTGAGTCAAATCTTACAAGGTTGAAAAAGTTTATGGTTTTCATATATGGTCATATTAAACTGCTTATGTTCTTGCATTCATATGCATGTTAGATGATGGAAATGATGTGTTATGGAAGTTTGGTTGTCTTAGAATTATTGTTTGGCATGTGGACATTATTAAAAATGTGCTTTGTGAGAATATATTCCCTATTTGAGATGTTATGGATCTATGGTTTCATGTGTATGGTTATGTGATAATGAAATAAAATGAACTAAAGAGATAATCACTAGTATTACATTGTATCACACTTTTGGATTGTGGATGGTGTTTCTTCACCTTAATTGTGTTGGAAGAATGAAGAATGTCTAAGTTGTGCAAAATTTATGTTGTCATTGATGTCACCATGTGATTAAGATGTTAGTTTGATCGATTTTCTGGTGGTATGAAGGAACTAGTTTACATCCTCCGATGTTGGTTCACAATCTTCCACTATTGATTATCTTTGCTTGCAGTTTTGGAAATGGTTTTGGATGCTAGAAAGGTGTATATTATTGATCCTGGAGTATTACCCACGAGGTGCTCATTATGGAAATTTGGCATTATTCTATTATTGTATTTTGCTATTAAGTCTATCTCTGGCCCGACCCTAATGGATAGTTGATGATAAAATTGAATTAATTTTGTGATGTGGATACATGTGTGACCTATCTTTGGTCCATGCTGACACATTGTAGCATGCTACACGCTTGGATTATTTTTGGAGAAGTTGTGTACTAACTTGGAGCCAATAGTTAATCTTTTTGGTGAATAAGATTGCATCTAATTAGGTCGACCTAATTGATGCTTGCGGATAAATCAGATATTTATGTTAGATAGTTTTGAGGATGATGTAGCAAGTTTTGGAGTTGCAAATGTGAAGAAGTGAAAAGATGATGAAGTTTGTTAAGTTAGTTTATTGAGCATCAAAGGAACTGGATCAACACTTGTTAGGTGTACTCTTACCAGTTTTGGCTATGAAGCTACTTCAGTATTAAAATCCTTTTGTAGGAAGTGAGCCTCTTGCTAGGACAATGAGTCCTCTTTGTAATTCTTTGTAAGTAGTGAGCTTTTGTATCTGGACAGTGAGTCCTATCTTGGGCAATGAGCCCTCTGGCAGTGAGCCTTTTTGTATTCGGTTTTGGAACTAATTTATATTGTGAGTTAATCCTCACTTTGGTTTTTCCCTCATTGGGTTTTCCATGTAAATCTGGTATTTATCGTGTTGATTTTTCTTTCTATTATTTGCATTTCATGTTCACACTTAATAACAAAATAAAGTGGTTGTGAAGATTGATAAGTGTTTTAAATTTGTGATTGAGTTTGGTGACAACTGATTCACCCCCCTCAATTGTCTTGCGCCTTTCAACAAATTAATGGATGGGGATGCAAGTTATATCGATATGGTATGTTAAACCCTTCCCAATCAACAAGAGCATATAGTCTTAGGATTAACTTGTAACAATGAGCTTAAAGTTCTTCAAATATTATTTATGCTATATATTATTTTAGGCTGTCTTGCGGGTATATGTGTGGATTTGAATTCATGATCTATTATATATTATTAGCATGGATGGGGTTGTAGTTTTGACCCCTTGCATATCTTAGTTATGAAATAATGTTGTCTTCATTGTTGAGTATTGGATATGTACTTGTGCGACTTTCATATTATTACAATGTACTTATTGCTTGCACTACTTAAATGAGAGTTATATATTGTGTGGGTCTTATTGAATATCACTTGTATGCCTTGCACATTGTTGTAATAAGTTATAATAGAAGTTAATGAAAGTAGTTAGAAGTTTATGTTGTACCTTTTTGTTAGCATTGGGATGTTTATTTTAGTTGATGCTTAAGAAATTTTGAGGTTGCATACTTCATTGTTGAGTATTGGATATGTACTTGTGCGACTTTCATATTATTACAATGTACTTATTGCTTGCACTACTTAAATGAGAGTTATATATTGTGTGGGTCTTATTGAATATCACTTGTATGCCTTGCACATTGTTGTAATAAGTTATAATAGAAGTTAACGGAAGTAGTTAGAAGTTTATGTTGTACCTTTTTGTTAGCATTGAGATGTATATTTAGTTGATGCTTAATAAATTTTGAGGTTGCATTTTTGAAGTTAATACAATTATGAGGTTTATCATATGGCATTATTAGTGAACACATCTAGAATTTGCTATTTTGGAGAATAAAAAGAATATAGAAACATTTACATTAGAGCATGCCATCCTAGGACCACTACATGTTTGTTTGTTATCCTTAATCCCTTCAATCAGAGTCCCAATGTTGGATAGTTAGGTGTTTGGTCAAAGATAATACGACCCTCACAATATGATAGATTCTCTAAAGGTGTTTGTTTATAAACATCATTTGTCCTTACAATAACTAGACATACAACAATTAAAGCAAGTGAATTACACTAATCTACCTCTTGTCATTCAATTCCACATGCAATAGTTTAAGTCCTTATCAAAGATCAATCTATGCATGTGAAGACCTAATCATCTCTCATGAAGGTGAAAAAGAGCAAATAATTGATTAATTTGCATAATCAAAAAGCTTTGTTTTAGTTACCCCTAAAAATCTAGAGCATTAGTAAATGAGTCCCTAATATATGACACACTACCTTTCTATCATATATTATTAAAGCTAATTAACATATTTATTTTAGGATTGATCATAGCTCATTACTCTAAGATAAAATTAAGAAATCTAAATGGCTCACATGACTAGAATGGTTGGCTTGACCCCTGTGTTTGCTCCCCAAGGTCTTGGGTTTGACTCCGAGGCTTGAACTTACTTGATGCATGTGGGCTGTTGGCGGTTGCATGCATTCCAGGGGATTAGTCTCACCCCACCTTGCCCCATTTTGTCCCCAACTCGACAAAAAAAATGTAAGACCAAAATAAGACAAGTTGGACGCTAGATTGGGTCCCAAGACATCAAAAATAAAAATAATTGAAATCTAGATTTATATGTTAAACAGCAGGCTTACTTTATGCTTATTTAATGGTGCTTGTCCGATGGTTACGCCTGCTGGTTTGTTACTTTTGTACCCTCTGCATTATTAGACAGGACTAGGTATTAAAAAGGCTCTCATTATTGTCACCATTGTCTGTGACTGTTGTGATTGGGTCACCAATAAAATCTTCCCCCACAATTGTACGAACACAAATTCAATTCTATCACTGTAAACGGCTTTACTCCAGTGATTACTGTTTGGTTGTTCATCTACTGCAATTGGGTCGCCGATAAAATCGTTCCCCCCAAATGAACGATGGAAATTCAATTCTAAAACAGTAGGTACATGGGCATTTACCCGAATTCTACAAATTATTGTGTTGCAAAGTGTCCATCAAGTTTATTGCCCCTGGGAGTTTTAGAGACATCCATCACATCCTGTAAGAGAGCTTCTGTATCTGCGGAGAATTTTGTGCAGTCCCAGGTCTGAGTCTTCACCAATAAATTACAATCACCCCATCATTATTGTATTGCCATAACAAGAAATTAAATGCCGTGCAAGCTGCAGCTTGGCTCGGCGCCATGAGTGCGGGATGTTTAAGCCAGTGTCAGAGTGGGGAGTGGGGCAAAGGCCGTGAAGGTACTTTAATGGCCCACTGGAGTCTCTAGCATTTACTAGGTGGGTACCCAGTAACTAAAACATGCAATATAGAATTAGGAATTTAACAGAACATTCCTGCAACTTTTTGGGCTTGCAGGCAGATATGCCTGTTTTTGTTGTTCCCCCACTTTCTCAACAAACAAAATGATAATAACGTTCACAAGACTAAACAAATTCATGGGACCAAAACATCAATGTTCTTCTTATCTGAGGTATGTGTAGGTATAACTAAGACTCCTTACAAGCCCAAAGACATGATAAATTTTTCTTTTTAAAGATTTTTATTGAATGAATTAGGGCAAATTTTACTAATATTTTGAAATGATAACATGATATATTCTTTTTGGTGTTTATTTAGGCAAACTTCAAGACCCCCACATTGACAACTATTGCAACACTTCCAATAATTATTAGTCCCTGCTGGAGACTAATGTTTTCGGTGTGCCAAAATGCAATTTTATTGCTGTGTTGGGAACCAGGTGCGGGCTATACAACGGCGCTAATACAAATTTTGTTTTTTTGTTTATTTTCCTGAGAAAAAAAATTAGGGTTTATCTTGGTCCGGATTCACGAGAGCCTAATTTCCTGGGGGTTTAAATGTTTTTGCATTAATTTTAAACAGTTTGTCCAATTATCTGGAGAGGGTGAAATATTATGGTTGTTTCCCTAAGTTTTTGTCTGGTTTTTTCAAGGGTGGCACATGGACGGGATGGGCGCGTGGCTGCATATGGCTTTCACATTTTGCAAGCGGGCATTCTTCATGGCGTCAGGTGGCATTCTTCCTTTTAGGTGTCTTGTCTGGTCAAAAGCTATCGCTAAAGCCTGCTCGCGCACTGCAGAAACGCGTGTTCGTGTTCCTCGGCTTGGACTTGGAGGTTGTGTGTGGAGGCAGCTTGAGTCTTCTTCGAACCAGAGAGCATTTTAGGTAAAATATTACACTGGTTTCTTGCTACTGAGGGTTGTTGCAATTGCAACTAAAATCCCTTATGAAATTAGTTTGTTCATTACACTTTATTTATGTCTATACTCTGTTCGAACGCTAGCAAGGGTATTTTCTTGAAATTTTCTAAGCCCTCTTAACGAATCAATTTTGTGCATATCCTGCTATCTTGTATTCCATGGGAGCGCAATTTTTTTTAGGCATTCTGTTAAATAGTTCACACACCCTATTTCCTGTGTCCTCCCTGTTGCTGTCGTCTGGAGGCTCCTCCAAACTCCCTCTCCTGGTAATGACCTTTCGCTTCTCCAATTTCGTGAATTTGCAGCTTGAAAATGAGGCTTTCATGGAGGTTTTAGAGTATGTTTATTAAATTAAAAATTACTGCCAAGATCCTAACAATGCACACATTTAGTCTGAATCAATCTGCATAGGAAAAGGGGACAGTTTCATCACTTTTGTGGTTTAGGCAATTTCAATGCTAAAAGCACTCAATTTTGGTACTAAAAGGGCACAAGAATAAATGCATCTGCAGTTTCCCTGAATAAAATTTTCTGCATTTGGGTGGGGCAAAAGTATTGCCATTGAAAACAAAAACAACATGGATTTATATATTATTCTGAGTTTACTATGTTGAGGTGGCAGATCTTGTCACTGCTAGTTAAATTCCTGCAGAATCTCAATACTATGTTTGAATGTATACCATAACCATTACATTGCAACCTCACCACATGTGTATAAGAATTACTGGCTATTAGCTTCATGGGGGGTTGTTCTGTTGCTGTGGAAGCATAGAGCGGGCATATGAAGTTTGACAGCATATGTGAATCAAATTTAATTTCTAATCGTAAGGGACAGTGGCTGTGCATTCTTCTTCCTTATTCTTTTTTAGGGGTAAAACCTATCTTCTATTATGCCATGGATTTATTATTTTCTACATGTGTATTTCATTGCATTTATTAATAGGCTATATGGAACTTTTGCATTTAAATGCTCGATTGTAGGGCTGGTGCCCATATAGCGGGTTGACCATCAATAGAGCTCACTTGAAGTGCTTTGTTGCAGACATAGAGAAGCCACAATCCCTAGGGAAGCCACAAGCCCTAAGGATTGATTCTAGTTTGTCTCCATGCTAAAAGGTTTTCCAAGTGCTCAATTTCCTTTCCAATGATTCAACATCTTAGCCAACATATTACCAATGAAATATCTATGTAATTTCATTACTTGTCATTAGCAATGCACCAATTTCATCTGTGTCATTAGTTGACTCATTCCAGAACAGTTACAACTCTCCGGACAGATGGGAGCTGTATGTTTTCTTAGCCATACATATATATTGTCCTGCTAATCAATTCAGAAATAGGAATAACAACTAAGGGAAGGGCCTAAATTCTTGGGGTAATTTGCGAGGATATCATACCCTTCTGATAATCCTGTTCACCAGCATAGCTGGAACAACTAGCATGTTCATGGTATTGACTGTGGTCCTCCATAAGGGAAGGATAACAAATTGGTTAGACAGGAATGTTGATCTACAACATTAATGTCAGTATCTATTTGGACTTAGTATTCAGATTAATATAATTTCCTTATGTTAATATGAAATTGTGTTAAGTCAAAGTTTGTATTTTTGATTTCTTCAAGAACACTTTTGACTAGTCTGATTTCCATTAGGCTTCTTCAGCCCTGATTTCTCCACTTTATGGCACGGCAGGAAGGATACTGGCAAAGGTTAAGGAATTTGGCTTTACACTTGTCCTTTGTATTAGCTTGAAAGTTTCTAAAGCCTTTTCAACAAACCATTTTATGCATATCTTGTTCCAAATCTTGCATTTTGGCACGAACTGGGAAGATGTTGGCAGCCAGTCGTGGCATTTGGGTTTCCACCTAATTGTATTTGCTTGAACATTTGAAAGAAATCCATTAGGTGCATATTCAGAAATCATTCGATTCCATGGAATGAAATATCTTTGGAGTGCTCTATATCTAATAAAAATATCCAATCATTATGCTTTGATTGTTGTCCATATTTTGTTTCAGCTCCCATTTAGGTGTAGGCACAGGGATGCTGGAAAAGGTTGGAAAATTGATATTACAATAGCCGATTGCATTTGCTTATGAGTTTTGAAAGTCTTTTTCAGCAAGTCCATTTTATACATATCCTATGTATGTCCATATTCTATTTCAACATTCTCATTTAGCATAGGCAAGTAGACGCTGGCAGCTTTACGCTTTCCAATTGCATTTGCTTAAAGGTTTCTAAAGCCCTTTCAACCAATCCATTACATTCAAATCCTACAGTTCATGCATTCTACAAAACCTCACTTCTCGAAGGCTATTCTGCAATTATGACATGCCAAGAAACCACAATTCTTTGAGGCATTTCAACATGGATGTAAATTAGGATGTTTGTAGCCATACATTTGATAGAAACCCCTTCGTATTTCATGTGCAAAGAAGATTCAAATCAAGTCTTTCTCCATGCATAATCCTCCAATTCTCCATTTCATGCCATTTCTAAAAATGGTTAACCCTCTGTTCCCTTTCTTTTTAAATGTTCACAAGTTAGGAATTTTAAAAATCTGAGCAAGGTTAAAATTCACCCAAATGCATCAAATACAGGTTCAAATTTATTGAAATGCAAGTAAAATGGGTTAGAAATGTGAAAAAAATGAGCAACGCAGTTAGAATTTTGAAAAACTTGAGCAATGAGGTTAGGATTTACCCAAATGCAAGCATGTTGTGGTTTTGCATCTGAATTGCTTTATCAGGTTGCAGGAAATCATCCCTTCAATTGCAGGGAAGTAGAAGACAATGACCCTGCTGCAAAATGGCTTGCACTTATTCGCCAAACATTGAACACAAACAAAAGTCAAAGTAGCAGTTTCACACATTGTAGCAGGGATGGGCCAACATCTTAGTCAGAACAATTTTACAGTTTTGATTCTGATTTAGGAGGTTCCCAAGTGCTGAAGCAATCATCATCAGAATTAATAAATACACTTGACAGGACATACAGGTCAATTTAGCCTCAAGGAGGTTAAATGTTATCATATCTCATTTCTAATGCACGTTTACAGTCACAACTTAGCATAGCATTATAAAAATTTGGACAATCAGTTAAATATGGAAAATATATTTTAATACTGAACATCCATAAGAACAATCATCTAAACATATTTATTGACTTTTATAGTAGTAGTAGTACATACCATCCTGGCCTAAAGGATTTTAAATGTCGTGTCTTCTCATTTCATATATGTTTGTTCATAAATGTGGTGGACTGGATATCCACTAAGGTGCTGGTTGTTATATGGATGAATTTGTGGTGTAAGATTATTTATGTGGGTGATTTTAGCTTATACATATTGAAGTTTCTTTTCATGTGCATATCTCCATTATTTTTAATGAATTTCATGTTTTATGGTTTAGAATCATTCAAGCCCTATCAAATGCTTTGTTTGGTTGCCAAGCTTTTGGCCAACATAAACATAATACCTACATTAACTCTCTTGTCAAGGTTGATTGGTTTACGTTGGCTCTAATAACAAATGTGAATTTGTGAGACAATAAGACCAATTCTTAAAGATATCATGCACTTAACCATCCATCCACACCCTCCTGAAGTCTTAGCACTCTAACAACCTTCTTTACTATGCAGATTGGTGGTTACCTGGCAGTTGTTTAGGAATTTAACTAGCAGTGACAAGATCTGCCACCTCAACATAGTAAACTCAGAAGCATATCACAACTCCATTGCTCACCACTGTCAAGGTGAGATACACGTGGCACAGTGGGTTTGAATTTGAGGAAAGCACGTTGCTGGAACATGTAAGGGAATGGATTTAACGCGCCCCTTCTCTTTTCCAATCCAACTGCATTTCTATCCAGAATTGCCACCTCACCAGTGACCATCTGCTGCATTGTGCATTTGTGTTTGATGTTATAGCAAACCTACGATTTAGCTCCATAAAGAATGTGATTGCATAGTCTTTGAGGCTAAGAAATTGTCATAATCCTGTTTTTTAACTATGCATTTTTTCAACGTATATGATCTTATTTGATAGTGATCGGATTATTTGCACTGTCCTCATTGCAAAAAAAATGTATTTTGACCACTTATTTATTTCTATGAAATGTGAAATTAATGTTAGTAGATTCATTTCAGTTCTCAGAGTTGGATTTTTGACCCTATTTCTTTGTTTTCTAAGTTTCATTTCCTTATTTTCTATGCACACTGTAAAGTTAAACAAACATTTTCTTCCCAGCAAAATAAAAGGTGAAGCAGAACTTTGGATTAGCACCGCATTATATCCTGTGCTTGGTTCCGAGCACACAAATAAATTTGCTCTTTAATTAATTGATCACATTGACTATTGCTTGGTACACCTCTAAGATCACTGTATGTTGTTAAGAGTCTTAGATTTGTCAAATGGTGAAATTGAAAGCATTTAGAAGAGAACTATTGAAATTTTCGACAAAGCATAGGAACTACTTTGTCTTCTTGTTGCTTTCATTATGCATCTTGCTTAGGCTAGTCTTGGATTTAGAGCTGCATTTTTGAATATTATCATTTATAAAAAGCAAACTTCAATTTCAATTGTTTTGTTCTAGATGTCTTCATCTTGACCATTTGAGAAACTTAAAACCCTCATCTATATACGGTGGTCTTAGAGGCATGGTGAGCAATAGTGTAGACAAAGCATTGAATCTTCTATAAAATGCCTCCAAAAATGTGGTTAGCAATGGAGAAGGCGTTTAGCTGTTTCAAAATATGCCTCAAAGAAATGTGTAAGTAATATCTGTAATAGTGGCTTATGTGGGATGGCATAGAGGCAACGAAACATGCCCAGTTCCAGGCCCATGTGTCATTCCTTGAAGAAATGGACAAAACATTAGGGAAACATTCGTACTGCTTTGCCCTCTCCTCATGATTGGACAACCTGTTGAAAATTATTGCTATGGTAAAATAATCCCACCCTTCACATATTCTGCAGGACATAGTCCGGACATCTGCAGTATGAACAAGAAACTGTACATGCCATGAACAAAGACACCTAACATGAAGAATGCCACCTAACACCATGAAGAAAACCCGCTTGCAAAATGTGAAAGCAATATGCAGTCACGCACCCATGTCATCCATGTGCCCTTTGGACTACTTGAAAACAGGTCCAAATGAGCTTTACTGCAATATATAACTTATAGAGCTTATGTATAACTGGTTTAAAATTAAAGCAGAAATCAATTTATGATTCTTTGTGTCATTCTTTGTGGTTGCTCATTCTTCATTGGATGCTATCATTTAATTGTTGTTTCCTTGCTGGTGAGGTTCCATGTTTGGTTGCTTCTATGCCATACTATGAAAGTCAGCATTTGAAATATTGCTTACGCATTTAATTCATTTTGCACATGCTACACCTAGAAGTCCCTATGCCATATCTAATGGCTCACATGGATTCCCTTTGGCTTGAAACCACTGCCACTTAAATAGTGGTGAATGGGGAGGGAGAGTGGTGAGTGGAGGGGAGAGTGGTGACTTGGGGGGAGTGGGAGGCGGGCCCCCCACTTTTTGTCAACCAAATTGACCTTTCTATAGTTGGCCAGCATTGGATTCAGTGTGCCAAAATGCAATTTTATTGGTGTGTTGGGAACCGGGTGAGGGCTATACAACAACGCTAATACAAAGTTTTGTTTTTTTGTTTATTTTCCTGAGAAAAAAAATTAGGGTTTATCTTGGCCCAAATTTGCGAGAGCCTAATTTCCTGGGGGTTTAAATGTTTTTGCATTAATTTTAAACAATTTGTCCAATCATCTAGAGAGGGTGAAATATTACTATTGTTTCCCTAAGTTTTTGTTTGGTTTTTTCAAGGGTGACACATGGACAGGATGGGCGCGTGGCTGCATATGGCTTTCACATTTTGCAAGCAGGCATTCTTCATGGCGTTAGGTGGCATTCTTCCTCTTAGGTGTCTTGTCTAGTCGAAAGCTGTCGCTAAAGCTTACTCGCGCACTACAGAAACACATGTTTGTGTTCCTCGGCTTGGACTTGGAGGTTGTTTGTATAAATGTGTTTGTATTTATACCTTTCGATCTTATGCCTTAACTAATTCAAGATGTCATTCATGTAGAGAACAAGAGGTTTGAAAGCTATGAGAAGGGTAAGTGAATCTGAATCTGCAGGAAATTTCACCACAGTTGTACTTATAAATATTTGTCAATTTTCTACATGCGTATTTCATTGCATTTATTAATAGGCTATATGAAACTTTTGCATTTAAATGCTCGATTGTAGGGCTGGTGCCCATACAACGGGTTGACCATCAATAGAGCTCACTTGAAGTGCTTCGTTGCAGACATAGAGAAGCCACAAGCCCTAAGGAAGCCACAAGCCCTATGGATTGATTCTAGTTTGTCTCCATGCTAAAAGTTTTTCCAAGTGCTCAATTGCCTTTCCAACGATTCAACATCTTAGCCAACATATTACCAATGAAATATCTATGTAATTTCATTACTTGTCATTAGCAATGCCCCAATTTCATCTGTGTCATTAGTTAACTCATTCCAGAATAGTTACAACTCTTCGGGCAGATGGGAGCTGTATGTTTTCTTAGCCATACATATATATTGTCCTGCTAATCAATTCATAAATAGGAATAACAACTAAGGGAAGGGCCTAAATTCTTGGGGTAATTTGCGAGGATATCATACCCTTCTAATAATCCTGTTCACCAGCATAGCTGGACCAACTAGCATGTTCGTAGTATTGACTGTGGTCCTCCATAAGGGAAGGATAACAAATTGGTTAGACAGGAATGTTGATCTACAACATTAATGTCAGTATCTATTTGGACTTAGTATTCAGATTAATATAATTTCCTTATGTTAATATGAAATTGTGTTAAGTCAAAGTTTGTATTTTTTATTTCTTCAAGAACACTTTTGACTAGTCTGATTTCCATTAGGCTTCTTCAGCCCTAATTTTCCCATTTCATAATTCTTCTAAATCATTGACGGAAAGATCATTACTTATCAATCAAAGTAGAATGAAAACATTATTGTAATCAAGAGAGAAAAATAAAAATTCCAGACAAAAAAATAAACACTATCCTTCTGACCTTGGTCTTCTCTGCCAATGCATGCGAAGATAATCCTAGTCAACATTAGCAACATACACAATTACAAATTGAGCATAGCAAAAGTTGAATTCTTATTGGACAGTATTTAATTTCCAACATACCATTTAAATGCTTAGACATCATAGTTTGGCAACAAGATTTTATTTAAGTTGTGCAAAAATTTAAACTACTACAATCTGCAAACAAGCAATTGTTCTATCAAAGGGATTTGTGTCTGATCCATCTCATTACTTTTTACCAATCGACTTAGAGAGAAACAAAGGACATAAGAAATATCTAGGATGCCTGGTTTGGTTTGTCATTCAAACTTGATATTAGGGTGTTAGAAAATAAGACGTTAACATCTCAACTGTGTGGAAATTCGAAACATTGATGCGCTTCAAAATTATACAACCACCAACACCCATTCAAAGTTGTATGCATGAAAAACCATCTCTCAACTATGCAGATTGGTGGTTACCTGGAAGTTGTTCAGGAATTTAACTGGCAGTGACAAGATCTGCCACCTCAACATAGTAAACTCAGAAGGATATCACAACTCCATTGCTCACCACTGTCAAGGTGAGATACACGTGGCACAGTGGGTTTGAATTTGAGGAAAGCACGTTGCTGCAACATGTAAGGGAATGGCTTTAACGTGCCCCTTCTCTTTGCCAATCCAACTGCATTTCTATCTAGAATTGCCACCTCACTAGTGACCATCTACTGCATTGTGCATTTGTGTTTGATGTTATAGCAAACCTACGATTTAGCTCCATAAAAAATGTGATTGCATAGTCTTTGAGGCTAAGAAATTGTCATAATCCTATTTTTTATCTATGCATTTTTTCAACGTATATGATCTTATTTGATAGTGATCGGATTATTTGCACTGTCCTCATTGCAAAAAAATTGTATTTTGACCACTTATTTATTTCTATGAAATGTGACATTAATGTTAGTAGATTCATTTCAGTTCTCAGAGTTGAATTTTTGACCCTATTTCTTTGTTTTCTAAGTTTCATTTCCTTATTTTCTATGCACACTGTAAAGTTAAACGAACATTTTCTTCCCAACAAAATAAAAGGTGAAGCAGAACTTTGGATTAGCACCGCATTATATCCTGCGCTTGGTTCCGAGCACACAAATAAATTTGCTCTTTACTAAATTGATCACATTGACTATTGCTTGGTACACCTCTAAGATCACTGTATGTTGTTAAGAGTCTTAGATTTGTCAAATGGTGAAATTGAAAGCATTTAGAAGAGAACTATTGAAATTTTCGACAAAGCATAGGAACTACTTTGTCTTCTTGTTGCTTTCATTATGCATCTTACTTAGGCTGGTCTTGGATTTAGAGCTGCATTTTTGAATATTATCATTTATAAAAAGCAAACTTCAATTTCAATTGTTTTGTTCTAGATGTCTTCATCTTGACCATTTGAGAAACTTAAAACCCTCATCTATATACGGCGGTCTTAGAGGCATGGTGAGCAATAGTGTAGACAAAGCATTGAATCTTCTATAAAATGCCTCCAAAAATGTGGTTAGCAATGGAGAAGGTGTTTAGCTATTTCAAAATATGCCTCAAAGAAATGTGTAAGTAATATCTGTAATAGTGGCTTATGTGGGATGGCATAGAGGCAACGAAACATGCCCAGTTCCAGGCACATGTGTCATTCCTTGAAGAAATGGACAAAACATTAGGGAAACATTCGTACTGCTTTGCCCTCTCCTCATGATTGGATAACCTGTTGAAAATTATTGCTATGGTAAAATAATCCCACCTTCACATATTCTACAGGACATAGTCCAGACATCTGCAGTATGAACAAGAAACTGTACATGCCATGAACAAAGACACCTAACAGGAAGAATGCCACCTAACACCATGAAGAAAACCCGCTTGCAAAATGTGAAAGCAATATGCAGTCACGCACCCATGTCATCCATGTGCCCTTTTTTCCCTTTGGACTACTTGAAAACAGGTCCAAATGAGCTTTACTGCAATATATAACTTATAGAGCTTATGTATAACTGGTTTAAAATTAAAGCAGAAATCAATTTATGATTCTTTGTGTCATTCTTTGTGGCTGCTCATTCTTCATTGGATGCTATCATTTAATTGTTGTTTCCTTGCTAGCGAGGTTCCATGTTTGGTTGCTTCTATGTCATACTATGAAAGTCAGCATTTGAAATATTGCTTATGCATTTAATTCATTTTGCACATGCTACACCTAGAAGTCCCTATGCCATATCTAATGGCTCACATGGATTCCCCTTGGCTTGAAACCACTGCCACTTAAACAGTGGTGAATGGGGAGGGAGAGTGGTGAGTGGAGGGGAGAGTGGTGACTTGGGGGGGAGTGGGAGGCGGGCCCCCCCACTTTTTGTCAACCAAATTGACCATTCTATAGTTGGCCAGCATTGGTCCCAGCCTAGTCTGTCCAATCATTGGGAGAGGGCAATATATTACACTTCTATTCCTAATGTTTCATCTATTTTTGCTAGAAGCCCACATGCACTTGGAATAAACTGCTCTAAATTCTAAATGCATAATTTCTCTCTTCCAAATGCGTAGTTCCAAAGGAAATATTTGAGGGGAATTTAATGGTGGAAGAACTGCAATGGAGTAAACAATAAAAGCATTGATTCCATTTAAGTGACAGCTATCCAGTGGTGCAGAAGAATTGATTTAGATGTCAAGTAAGGTTGTTCTAAATTGTAGAAGAGAATGGAAAAATAGAAAGATTTCATGTAAATTTCAAAAATAGACATTATGGGTATGCAACAAGAAGAGAACAACTTTTCTACCCACAGTCTGCACACAAAATTGACAATGGTATGCAAGTTTTCCCCATTCATTTCTATTCATATTTCTGTAAGTTCCATTTCCAACTATGGTTTATATTTTGTATTTTATAGAGATAAAATTTCAATGTTTTTTGTATTGTTATCCTATTTAAAAAGACCATGCAGATGCCATGCAGAAATCAAAAAACTTTTATGGACATAGACGAAGAACAGACCAGCTTCACTGTGCAAAGGGCTATAGACACATTTGACAATGGTACACAAATTTTCCTCTCTCACTTTGGAGCATTTTCCTGTACCAACATACAAAAGTGAATTTGAAAATTTCAATTTACCTATGTTGTTTGTTGTTTCGGATATGGCCTTTATTTTCATGCAAATTAATACGACAATTGATATATTCACCGGGAAGTTTTCTTCTCTTTTTAGCTTTTTCCAATGTAAAATTTGAATTTTGTACATGTTTAAATTGTTACACGTACTTGTTCTTCTGACAGGCACTTGTTGCTGTTTCGAAATAGATTTATGAAGCTTTGGATCAACACATCTAAAGTTGGTGTCAAGCATGAAGGATTCAAGCTATTGGCATCAATCTTTAGACCCCTTTTGCATTTGCTATGTTAGACCATGTATTCTTTTGCAGTATATATAATTGTACATAGATGCAAATACTGTTAGCAGTAACAATTCCAACTTAATGTTTTTCTTAGGATTGTATAGTACATGCACAATGGAAAGAGATTGTTTGTTGATTAGTCACTAATCTTAAACTTCCTATCATGTTGCAGGTTCGATTGCAATAAGCAATGATACAAAGACTATGCAACACCTACTTACAATTTACATTTTTGGTTACTGTATACTATTCCTTTACAATTGTTCCATATTGGGCATATGGATTGAGCAACTCTACCTATAATTCTTGTATATTACGACATATGCAATTAATGATAGACCTATATATATATATGGGCTAAATGTTTTCCAACTGGGTCTTGTATAACATGGATTCTGCACTTATACCTAGCAGAATTATGCTCAGTTTCTAAGCAACTATTTGGATGCAAGAATCATGTAAATACCCAGTATATTGACCAAAAAATGCTTGTTGCATCCTTCTCACAAAAAAAGTGAAGAGAATTGCAAATACTCTTCCACCCCTAGACTTTTCCTTTTATACATTTTCCTAACTATTAGTTACTCCCTTCCATTTATTGGTCATTATTAACCTATTCTATTCCTTTTGCCAGATATATGCTCAAATGCACTGATAATAAAATGTTGCTTTTGTTCTACAGGAGCTGGGGTGCATTCGTATTCTGCATTAAGTCATAATCTAACAGCTTCCACATCACTGTTCTCATCGACATGAGTAATTAATGATCA
This sequence comes from Sequoia sempervirens, assembly GCA_007258455.2. Classification (NCBI taxonomy): domain Eukaryota; kingdom Viridiplantae; phylum Streptophyta; class Pinopsida; order Cupressales; family Cupressaceae; genus Sequoia; species Sequoia sempervirens. The sequence continues at coordinate 244,220,121 of VDFB02193867.1, read as the reverse complement.
TGACTACTGTATTGTGGCCTTTTAAAAATATGCATTTTATTCCTAGACAACTTCAATACAGGTCCTGTTTTACTCATATGCATTGACAATTAACTGTTGATTTTGTTTTCTAGGGTGTAGACTACATCTCCTATAACATACAAGGATATTGTTACACCCCCCTGCAGACTTGGTGACAAAGGTGTGTAGTAGAATACTAAACTTATTTCTGCTTCACTTGCTTGCAAAGAAAAGAAAAATTATATTCAATTGCATTCTACAGTGCAAGTTTCGCATATTGCTAAATAGTCATTATACTGCTGAATAGTCACAATACAACCTGTCTTTTTTGCTGAATAGCTATTGCACTACTGAATAGTCACAATATAGGCTGCCTTCTAGCCAAAAAAAACCCCTATTTGGGCAATATGGTCATAAACAATCCACCCAAAAAACAAAAACTTCCCCTACAGCCAATTGATGTGGAGACCTACACACCAAATACTGAACCACAATTTACATCAATTGATGAAGCTCTCCACAATGCACATTGTTTCCGAATCGATTCATTCAACTACAAAGTAGGTGATTGCCTATTTGACACGATACATGTTTTGCTTCACTCTCGCTATTCTCCAAATCAGCTACGCAATGGTCTTGTTGACCATTTTCTACATCGTCTTCGCAATGCCTGCATGACAGCTTCAAGTTCCTATGAAAATGACTTGCATCCAACATTCCTTAGGCAATTGCATGGTGTAGAAGACAAAAACACATACCTACGTAGAATGAGGCTTTCAGCCACATAACATAATAACAATGGTGAAACTGGGCTTTGGGGTGACACATTCTATTTAAAATGGCTATCACATTGGTTGGACATACCAATATGCATTTGGTCTGCAAGGTTCAAAAGAAGGTACTTTCATTTCAACAAGGACGGATACAATCCTATGATATCAATTCTTTTCCACGATACAAATGCTGCTGCTGGACACTTTGAACCTGTGTTTTCACGAGTAAACATGTACAATTGCATTCAAAACATTCAGTGACACTTGGAAAACACATATTGCAGTTTCAAGAGCACTTGGACCACAATTGCAAATGCATTTGATACACTTGGCCTCTGTAGGCTTGCAACATTTTCTGCTACATGTGGCGAAAGCATGTTTGCGGCCATAGCTTTCCTGGTTGATGAACACTTTGACCTAATTGCTTTGCGAATATTCATGGCCCAATCATTAGCAAATGCATTGGCAGTCAAGAACAAGTATGCGTTGGCATGCTTTGGCTCATCTGGTCAGCATACCATAGCAAACAACAATTCTCTATTGCGATTGAAATCATTAGTTTCCAACATTGGAATACCATATGTACAAAGTGGCCTTGAGGGGACTGAATTTTGCATATTATGGCTCTCGCACATATTCCATGCAACAATACATGTATGGCAAGCATCTCCATCGCCTGGTTCAAAAACATACAGAAATAGCAAAGAGCCAAAGAAGAGCTTTAATCTGATTTGCTTTGTAGACAACTCAAATCATCATCATTACGAACCGCTTAAGCAAAAACAACAATTGACTCATCACATGCATATTAATAGTTCCATTATTGTTCAATATATGGAAAATGACTTCAAAATTGCATCTAGTCCTACATTTGAAGGGAACCTAGCTATTTCAAAAGCATTGTGCAGTTGCCAATCACATGCTTGCACTGCATCACACCCCACTTCCACGTACAATATTGCAAGAGACAATACAACTAGTTACATTTCAGCAAGTCTAGATCATAAAAGAACACAAACTTTTCCCATCTCAAACCTACATGTTCGTAACTCTTTACAATGTTTGAAAGCAACAATACGTGGCATAGGTCAACAACAAATGGGCATGCGAAATGAACAAACAACATTCAAAGAAGCTGCAAACCAAATATACAGATCCTTAGAACTTGGTAATTGTACAACAAATACAAGCAAAGAATTGATACACAACCAGAGAATGAATTGTCTAAAAGAAAACATTTCTTCAACAGAGGTCTGCCACTCAAACATTGCAACTGCCACACTCTCTCCGTTAATTGTAGCAACTGCCCATATTGAAACAACAAACAACAAATGCAGGCCTGGGCAACATCTTGGCCATGAACAGGCACCACATTTTTTAAAAACAAAACAGAAACTTGCAGCAACACATTCACTAAATGATGTAAGCAAATGCCTGCAATCGAAGACATCTACACCAAACACAAAGAAAAAATCAATATCGCATGAGACATTGCACTCTCTTAAAGCTAAAATGCGTAATCGAAACATAACACACAGAAGCATTGCACAGACAACAAGTTCCACTTCTGTTCCACGTAGTAGCAACATCACAAGTAAAAAATAGTCCTCCAATAGTAGTCCAAATCCAATCCATCAACAATCATTAGATTCTATGAAAAAGCAAATGCAACGCCCACAAGTGCAATGTCTTATGCATATGCGAAATTGAAATCAGGTATGCACCATAGGTACAGACCTACCGAATCAACAATCATTACATTCTCTTAAAAGACAGATGTGCACAGCAGGTAAACATCATACTTTTCACATGCCAAATTTGAAATGTAGATCGTTTGCATCTTCTATAGTCCAGAACACAATCGCTAGTGATCGAAAAACAAAAAATAAATGGAAATTTACAAAACCAAACACAATAGAAAAATCCATTGACAGATACTTGCAAAGCATAAATGACACACCTACACAACCATGTTGCCTTTGCGATATGCTTCACTTTCAGCAGAATATGCACAAGGTTGATCATGCACTTGCTCAAGCTTTCTCTTTGCTTCCTATTCCAACTAATGAAAAAACATTGGCAGTTGGCCAATCTATTTGTAAACAATGCACAAAGGCTATTTTAAATGCAAAGGTTCCCTGTTTTGCTACACCTTGGAGCATAAGACGCAATGCAGCAATAGATGTTGTTCAGTCACTGACCTCCCTTGAAGAAAGACTTGTGTCTTTGCGCATTGCTTTTGCACAGATCAGGCAACTAGGATATAAGCGAGCACAATATGGATTGCTTGGGACAATCATCAATGTTCTAGTGGATTTTGATAAAGTGCAACAAGCATTGCCTAGGCAACTAGATGAAAATACAACAGTCGCAGTTAGACTAAAATGGAAGCTACAATATGACAATGCATATGCACAAGGAAATATTAAACCTGCTCTTGTGATGAATGCTTTAATGACACTATCAAGAACACCATTGTACAAAGAACAAAACATCTCCATAAATAAAGACTGGGAAGAGCAATTGGCAAAGAGAACAACGAAATTGCATATAGATACTGAAACAGAACCAAGTATGGACGATGACATGTATGAAGATGATCACGAACCCGTATCTGAATCAGTTATACATTGGTTCAATGATGCACATTCAATCAAAGACCTTGACACAACCATCATTGAAATTGCACCATCTGAAGGGTTTAAACCTCTTGGCATTTTCCAAGACACATACGCAGAGGAAATGAACTTCCCAACTTTGTTCTATGGTTCAGCTTGACCAACTGACATGACTAAAAGCTTAACATACCAAAAGATAGCAAAATGGGAGCTTATGCATAGAGACAATGACTTTGCAAGACACATAACAAATATCTTCTTCAAAGCCATCAAGATAATTATTCGCCAAGTATCTTCACTGGCATGGATTTGCATAAGAAAAACTGAATTAAAGGATAGAAAGTTAGTTGCAAAGGATGTCCGCAATCCAGCTACCCTAGAAAAAATATTAAGATCTCCATTAGGTTACAGAACATTAAAAAGCATCCGCACCTCACCAGACTGCCTAGAAAACACCAAAAAAAACATATTTGCAATGATAAGACAATTGGGACCTCCAACATTTTTTGTAACATTGACAAGTGCTAAGCACTTATGGGAACCGTTGTGCAAATCTCTACAACAAATATCCATTCAACAACAAACCAACTCCAATGAAAGTATAGAGGATAAGGATCTGGACTTTGAAATCAGAAAGAACCTAGTAATTTGTAGTCGGTATTTTAATCATAGAATCAATGCATTTCAAAAAATGATGCTAAAAAACCATGAGCTCTTTGGCCAAGTCATGGACTACTCTTTTGTGACAGAATTCCAAAATCGAGGCAATGAACATGTTCATTTATTGCTATGGATAAAAAATGCACCTATGTATGGCAATTGCCTAAATTCTGAAATAGAAAGCTTTGTTGACAAGTACATTTCGTGCAACTCATCACTGCTTGATACAAATCTCGTCAAAATGAAAACACACCATCATACAAAGACCTGCAGAAAATACAGACACTCAAGCTGCAGATTTAGTTTTCCGTTACCTCCCATGAACAAAACAACAATTTTAGAGCCATTGCCCATGCCCCATCCTGCAATTAAGGACAAAGCAAGAATATTTTTCAAGCGCTTGGAAAACAAACACTACACAAAAGAGGTTTCATTTCAAAATTTCTTGGACGAATTGGAAATGAATGAAATCGATTACATTGCAATGCTTCGATCAATATTGACACACAAAATAGTCATGCTAAAAAGAGAACCAGCTGATATTTGGATAAATTCCTTTGCAAAAAAAGTACCAAGCCTCTGGTATGCAACTATAGACACACAATTTATTTTAGACGCATATGCTGCTGCATCTTACTGTAGTTCATATATGACAAAACAAGACAGAACATTGTCTCTTGCATTTCGACAATTGTGGCAACAGTGCACGCATGCTTATGATGGCAAAATACAGTTCATACGGAAACTTGGCAATGCATTGCTAAACCACCAACAAATGTCCAGCCATCAAGCTGCTCATATTGTTCTCTCATTGCCATTGCGTAGATACTCAAGGAAAACGGTTTTCATCAATACTGCACCACTAGAAAATAGAGTATTCATGTTAAAAAGCCCAAAACTATTAGCAAAGGAGCCAGATGATTATGAAAATATCATGTGTTCATCTGTAATAGAAAAATACACATAGCGGCCAGAAGCTCTTGACAACTTGTCACTAGTTGAATACGTTGCCTTTTATTCAAGGAGCTCAACAAGGCTCCAAAAGAGAGCAACTCCGCAGATCATTCGCTATGTAAGATATAATCCACAAATTGACCCTGAGAATTATTGTAGAGAGAAACTCATGTTATATGTGCCTTTTAGAACAAGTGAGAAAACCTTGCTTACTGGATATGAAACATGGAGTGCAGTGTTCAATGCTAAAAATTCATAAATTGCAGCAATCAAAAAATTGTTCACTACACAAATTGCTCCTACATGGGGTGACATTGACGAAGCTACTACGAAAGCTGACAACGATATGCACCCAACAATTGACCTTGCAAATGAAATAGAAAAAGGCAAATTGGAAAATGGCATAGAAAAATATGACATCATGAGCGACCTAAACCATATGAAAAGTAGAAAGGTCACAGACTCAATCTCTAAGAAAATGTTTTTAGAGATAGCACACCCATTGCTCCTAAGCAACAAGGAATACTTCAATTTACGAAGACAATTGAACAAAGAACAACAATCGGTACTAAAGGATGTACTAATGGAAAAAAGACTAGTGCCCAATAAACCTTTCTACTTGTTCTTGACAGGTGGAGCAGGCACTGGCAAAACATTCACAGGTAAAGCCATTTTCGAGGCAATGATCTGATTCTACGATAAACAGCTGGACAATGACCCCCTCAAACCAAAAGGCATTGTTGTTGCTTCAACAGGAAAAGCAACATTTAACGCAGGTGGCACCACTGCACATTCAATCTTTCATCTACCATGCAATTCTTCAAAGATGTTACCGCTAGATTCAAACACAGCTGACACGTTAAGCAAAAAGTTTGAGCAGTTGCAAATTATTCTGATTGATGAAGTCTCTTTGATTGGCTCAAAAATGCTTCACAACATTGATAAAAGACTTCGTCAAATCAAACATACACCAACAAAACCTTTTGGCAATATATACATCATATTCTGTGGAGACTTCTACCAAGCACAACCTATATGCGATGCTTGGATATTCGAGGAACCAACAATAGACAGAGAAAATGCCATACACGTTTTGGGTTGACAATGTCAAATGCTTTGAATTACGCAGCGTGATTAGACAATCAAATCAACATTTCATTTCTGTACTTAATCGGGCTAGAACTTCTCAGCAAACTAGTGAAGACATCAACTACTTGAATGCAATGTGCTACAAGACACCCCTCAATGATCCACAATTTGCATACTTGTTTCATAGAAATTCTGTAGTTGATGAGCACAACAGAAAAATGCTAGACTACTTACCCACAAAGCTCTTCGTTCTAGAAGCAGTGGACAAACAAGATACAACCATTGATAGCATCCAATTTCACTTGGACAAGTCATTCTTGCCTGCAAATTTTTTTCTCAAACAAGACATTTTAGTTGAATTGATAGCTGGTAACCTTGACACACAAGATGGTCTTGTCAATGGTGCAGATAGCATTTTTAAAACATATACAACTGACCAACAAGACATTGTGTGGATTCAATTCAATGACCCTGCTATTGGCAAATCCCGTTGTCAAAGAATGCAACATCTATACACAAATTGTATTTTTCCTTCATGGACACCCATAACAAGAATCATTAGAAAAGTTAGAACAACTATGAAAATAGTCACAAAAGCACAATTCCCTTTGCAGCTTGCCTGTGCATGAACTATTCATAGAGCACAAGGTCTCACAATGGACACACTGGCTTTCGATCCCTCTAAAGTGTACCAACATGGTCTTGTTTACACTGCTTTATCATGTGTAAGGAACATCGAGTCATTGTACCTCATACATAAATTGCAGGAACAAAATTTCAAGGTTTCAGAAAAAGTAAATAATGAGATGCAATGCCTGACGACGTTGGCAGAATGGAAACTACAACACAGTCTTGCACCTGTCTGTTCAAGCCACTTCAGCCTATGTTCTTTGAATACACGTAGCTTTTCATTGCATGCCCAAGAAATAGCACATGACTATGACTTGTTGGAAGCAACTGTTCTTTGTTTCTAGGAAACAAGAGACGATGTCCTCGACCATGTTAATTTCCTTAACGAAACATGCAACTACTATACTGCATTCAATATTCATGGTCTACTAACATGTTGCAAGAAAACAGTTTCAATCCAAACTATCCAGACATTTGCAACAAATTATATAGAATCAATAACCATTGACCTGTTGCATCTAGGCACCGCTCTACGTATCACAAATTTGTACTTGACACCAAACACACACATTCATGATTTATTCAGCCTAATAGAAAACATTCTCAGCTCATTGCCACCAACCTCCAAATTGATTGTTGTTGGGGACTTTAACATTGACATGCTACAATCCACAAAGACACAAGCACTCCTCCTTGAATTTATGCAACAACACAAGCTGTCACTACTTGTTGACAAGCCAATGACACATGCAGGCAGTCTATTGGACCACTTTTGGATACGCAACATCGAAAGTGGTGTTGTCAACTTCACTATACTAGATACATATTGGACATACCACTTTGCAATATCTCTTCATTTCTAGCTGTAGTCAAAACATGTTCAATTTTGTCAAACAAAGTGTGCCCCTTTTACAAAATTGATTCCAGAATACTAAGAATGGTACAATTGATAAAGAATAGTTCTCACTTTGCATTTTTAATTTGTAATTTTATTTCGATACTCTGAAGATTGAAGACCAATACAAATTAAAGCTGATGCACGAATAGCTATTCTCAAGTGTACAAGAAGATTAGACCATCGTGAATGTGGTGAGCATATAGAAATCTTGCCTCTTCAATTAATGATGATTATGATAGATACGATCAAGAAACATAGTTGGGGAATTGAAACAATGCAGTGGATTCTTAGGATCATAAACTCAACCATATAGCCCATGAACTGTGTAAGTTTTGTTTGTGGTTAATTATGTATTCTAGCAATGATCCGAGTGCTATGGTTATAGGTAATAACCCAACCTAATTCATTCCAATTTTGAAATTCTATTATACTATGCATTTAATCTGATATGATGTAATTCACAATTGACTATCCTGAGTTATGCTTCCCCAATTAGTTATGGTCTATCAATACAATTAATGATTTAGACAGGACTCAACATAAATGACTATCAAAATCATCTCACAGAATCACCTTTAATAGACATATCAAACAAGTTTTTGCATGTTACTTATGAATGTTCAAGGATACATAAGGTTTGCCCACTATGGAAATGGTTCTTTTGAACTCAACCTAATTAGGAAATTCTGTTTTAACCAAATTCCCTTGCTTTGATGTGGACAAATAGTAATGCAGATGCTAAATGTCTCTGCTTTCTTTTATGTTTTACATTCATGCACATGAGGGCAGTTGCAGAGTCGTGGAGACAGTTTTTCTGTTGTTCAACATTTTTCCATTACTGCAGAAAGACATCCACAGTTATCTGCCTTAGGTTAGCTTGAACTTTCGTTTGTGTTGATGATACTTACTAAATAGTTTCACATTAAATACATGAATATCATACGTTATTGATGGCGATTGACTGCACATATGTTGTATAAACCTCAGTTTAACAAGTTTGAAAATTCATGTGCTTAGACCCTAGGACAATATTGAATAAAGGGGTTGGGCTAGACATCTGATACCCCATAGTATAATAGTATAATAGTATCTGGCAGTTGTGAATGTATAGACATTTGGCAGTTATTTTCAATATTGTTATTCAAAATGAAAGTAAAACAACTGCCAGATGTCTATACATAAAATGTCAGCACAATCTGCGTTTTAAAACTGTAGAAGGACATATAGATGAAGTCAACTTTCAGTATACCTATTTTTCATTTATTTTCTAAGTGAGAAGCTCTTTTAAGTGTTCTAATAATTTGCACTGGCTTCTGCCTCTATGTTACAACTCTCTTTTTTGCATTAGCTATAGACTCAAGACTACGGCAACAAGACCCTCTTCAAACTGGTAAATGTCTTACGCTTGACACCAACAAGCTTGAAAACTAGTTTACTTGCTACCAATATTTTTCATTCAATTTGTTTTGATCCATTCATTGGCACATATCTGCTATTACATGCCCTGTACGAGCATTTGAAAAACAATAATCCTGTTTGCTAGACACCATAACATGGATCATTCAATGGTGCCAGAAAACCTGCCATCGAACAAGCGAAAGATGGATGAAAATATGTACTCACATTCTTAATATACTTTTGCCCTATCTTAGAATTATGCATTTCACATTAATCCTCACTAGCAACTCCTGCTAACACTTGTCCATCAGTGATGTAGACACCTCTGCCAGTGACGCTGCTTGCTCAAACGAGATTCAAGAACAAGGTCACAGCCATATAGCCACCCCTCGAAATGATGTTGCTCGTTCATGTCAGAGCCAACAACAAAAGAGGCAAGTATTTAAAAACATTCATGCCATATGTAACTTCATTTTTACCAGTGTCAATTGCTTATTCTATTTCTATGATTGCTGCTATTGCAATTTACAGGATGAAGACAAAACCCATTCAACCATCAAGCATACTTGATATTTGTACAAAACAATCGGCTATAGCCTTCAAAGGTGATGTCTTGGTCATCTATGGCTCTGCTGCTACCAACAACCCTCCAACCCAGCCAAAAGTACCAATTCTACATCTTGACTTGGTCGATAGCTATGGCCAAATGACAATAACAACAAACATTAACAACAAATTGATTGACATATTCTTGCCAAATCTATCGCCCGATACAAGTATTCGAATCACAAACTTTGTGATTTAAAAAAATCAAAATATGACAGAGGAGATGCTAATTATTGTCTCCAGTTCACTAGTAAAACCACCATGCAAACCATTCCTAAAGTCTGCAAAGAGCGTAGACTAATACCTGACACAACCATCTCAGAGCTGATTAAATCAAAAGATAGCTATCCTATTGGATCAGTTGTTGCTATTGTTACTGCTCACTATCAAATGCCGACGCAACATGAACTACACATCAGAGATGGAGACACGCACAACGACTTAGCTACTGTAAGATATTATGCAATAATCTTAAACCTCACCCTAAATCCTTTTCATCATGCATTTTGTTGGCCATGACAACTGACTAAATTGTTCACTTTACAGATTATAGTACCTAGCAGCTTTACAACACCCTATGCAAAAGTGCGAATGTTATTGGCATCAATAACAAAGCCACTGGTACTGTTCAAAAACATTGTTCGCAGCGGACACATAGGCTCAACACTGATGCAAACAACACAGTCCACATTCATTGATGAGTTGAATGACCTGTGTACTAAAGCTTTCCTGGGGAAATTGGTTTCTACCAGCACACAGGTATCTAGCCTCACAATATTGTACACTTATCTTCAAAATATTTAGATTATTTTAGACACAATGCAATCTATACTAGTGCCTAGAGCAATTTTGTACCTGGATTTGGCAAGATGTCATAATTTATTGACAACCAATCAATTCTGAACATCAACTATTAGAATCATGGTTCTTGGCCCTCTTGTTCCTTGTTTTGTGTTTTATACTCTACTTGTGTCTTCTATTTGAAAAAAAAAAATTTCAACAAAGATCAATGAAAGATAAATATAGGGTCTGATATACATTTTATAATACTGATCTAACTTTTCTTAGCCTAGAGATCTCAACAGTGAACAACTATTACACTAGACACTTATATTTTATACTTCTCCATTACTTTTGTTCACTTATATTTTATACTTCTCTATTAATTTTGTTCCATCTAGACATTGCTATGCCTTCTAATGAAATCTGCATTGCCATTCCAGGTAGTTGGCACCTTGAAACCAAAGAATGTCCACCTACCACCATACCAGCCGGTATGCGTGACTTGTGAACAAAGAGTTTTTCTTACTGAAACATCAGACAATGACGTTGTCCAGTGCGCAACATGCGCGACAACAACAAAATTCCAATATAGGCAATTCCTTGAATGCACAATACACACAATGAATGGAGATCTAGACTATTACCTACAGAAAGAATTGCTAGAACACAATTTCCCTCAACTTGCTGCAATACCTTATCTAAATTACAAAAGAGACATGTCCACGGTAATGTTCATGCTATGCAAATTCCAATTAGAAGGAACATTTACACTTGCCATGGACAACTGCATTATAAAAATTGTCAAACAAGACAATGCTATCAGACTTCCACCCAACTAAGAAGAGATTTGTAAATTAACACAGGTACTTATTTATTCTGCACAAACTAATTACTTGACTTTTACAAAATGTTGTCTTCCTTTCTCCTACTAAAGAATCTGTTTTGTTTCAGAGATGCTGGAGGACAAAGTAACCACCAACCTGCATAGTTCAGAGATGGTTTTTAAGCTCTACTGGAACCCTAAATTGGGTTTTTGAAAAATCAATCTGCACAGGAAAAGGGGACAGTTTCATTGCTTTTGTGGTTTAGGCAATTTCAATGCTAAAAGCACTCAATTTTGGTACTGAAACGACACAAGAATAAATGCATCTGTAGTTTTCCTGAATAAACTTTTCAACATTTGGGTGAGACAGAAGTATTGCCATTGAAAACAAAAACAACATTGATTTATATATTATAGCTTATGGAAATTTAAACATTGCTTGATCTAAGCAAATGCTTTGCACATATTCTCTTCCATGCTTCTTGCTAGCCATTGCTGGGTAGCTTATGAACTCTGAATTTTTCTCAGTTAGGTCCTTCAAACATTTTTCTTCAAATGTATCTTCTATCACAGTTAATGATCCATTGGCATCAGACTTCCAATTATATGATGTTGATGCAAGCATGTTGCTTTATTACCTTCTAATTTTTGTGACTTACTTAAATTGCATATAGCAGATGCACTTCTTATTTGCTATCAAACTTTGACTTGTTTTAAAATCCCAGCATTTTGCTCTTTTTCATCAGAGTAATAATATGAATTTATTTTGAAGATTTATTATCTTTTACTTAAAGAAGTGCTGATGGCAAAACAAGGTGTAGTTCTCTGAAGATTTTTTCTTTTTAACTTGTCAACTTAGTTTCTATGGTTGAAGATTCTTCTGATTTTTAAACTATAATTCTGTTCTTTTGCATGCAAACAGCCCTGCTCATGGCAGGGACTCCAGCTCCCGCAGAGCGCTTGTTTCCTCTAAGGACTTGGGAATGAAATCATTTGGAATTATTGGTGAGGTTTTGATCTAATAAGGCATGCTCAATTGGGTATTACTTTGGATGGATTGTGTTTTTGTGTTGAGGCTACTTGATAGATAGTTCTTAGTTGGACCATTACAATGATTGCATCACATGGTACCAAAGTGAAGATTATTGTTGAAGTGAGTGATAATGATAGCACAAATTTTGTAAATTGGTTTCACTACAAGTGATCTATTTAGAAAAGGATTTCACAAAAACACACGTATGCCGCACTATAGGTGATCCATTTAGAAAAGGGGTTCACAAAGACACAAGTATGCCACACTATAGGTGATCCATTAAGGAGTGGATCATAATAAAAATATGGAAACGTATTATAATGTAGGGTTGTTGGGTAGAAGGAATTAAAATATTCTCAGTAATCTTCCAACATTGAAAGCATTGGGTATAATATAACCTAAATGTTGAGGTTATAGATAGAAACATCAATTTGAGGAAATTTACAAGTAAAGGACACCTAAATTGAGAAGTAACTTGGTGTGCCTTACTGATAAGATATAGATTAGAGGTTTGTCTCTTAGAGGCAAGAGTTTTAGTTCCTAATGTGGAGAGACTCTAGGAGAAGCTAGAGGAAAAGAGAAAGAAGAGCAGGGAGCACCTAATAAAGGCATTGGGATACATATCCCTCCAAATTGATCACTTAGGCAAGAAATATAAGAGTTCATACAAATTTTAATATAGATGGAGCTATATACTAGAATGACATCTATAACAAGGATATGTAATAGTTAGAGGCACTAAAGAATGATGTGGGATGTGAAGGGAATGATAGCATAATTTATGCAAAATGATGTGTAGTCACATGACCATCATTAGGTAAAGAGGAGAATCCCGATAGGCAATAAGTGATTATTTTGAGGAAAAATGGGGTTACAATTAGACAACTAACTCTAGATAGTGTGGGAAGGGAGGTGCCCTATGAAATGAGTGTGATTATTTGAAGAAGGGAAGATATTGGTTATGAAATTTTGTTGTGGGAAATTTAGAAATGATAAGTGATAAATTCAATAATGCTTTTAAGGATAACAACCTCCTAGGGTTTATATTTAAAACCTCAAGAATTGGTGAGAAAGGTCATAAAGAAAATTAGAGGACATATTCATGGTCAAAATAAGAACAAGTGACCATCATTGAGAATCTAGAGATAGAAGTGATTGAAGTGATTCCTAAAGGAGATGGATTAGAGGATTGTGGGCTCTAGATTATTCCCATAGAAGGAGTAGTCAAATTGAAATAAAAAATTTCCATGGAGTGTTTTTATGGGCTATCATAGACTCAAAAATATAATAGTCTTAACTTCATATTTAAAAATACATTTTCAAGAATGTTATAGGATGAGTCCAAGATTATAAACCTCTTCAAAGAAGCAAATAGGTTACATGAATTACTAGAGAGTGTCATCTTGATTGGAGATACTAAGTTCTTAGGTCATGGTTGGCACACCTTGAGGAGTGAACTTGCCCAATGAGATCATACCTCAACACAAATTGAAACTATAGAGAATAGATCTACAAAACCACTATTCCAATTAATGGTTGAGAAAATTATTAAGGGTGTTGATGGTCCAATCAAGATTTTAGGTGGTAGAGACATTGACACAAATTGTGTGTTAGAACATAATGTTATTAGGTGTTATACCCTTATTAAATTTATATATTGTTCTAATATAAGGTTATAAAACCTTATGTTATAAATCATATACCATTTAATAATTAATAATTTAATAACTATTAGATAATTAATTATTTATGAATGGTTGCTTTTAATAGGTGTGACTATTACCCATTAAGGTATTTTCCACCCTTTCTACTATATTTAAGGAGGTTCCCTCTCATTTAAGAGGGTCTATATTTGTATTTTTATAGTGAATTATAGATCACTATACACATGAGGTATTATTGACCATATGGAAGTATGTAGAGGAGTATCCCTAGGTTCAATCTATTTTTAATAGACTGCTCTTTGTAAGTGTTTTAATAAAATAATGTTTTATGGGGTTTTTTACTCAAAAGGGGTTTTCCCATGTATATCTTGTGTAATGTATAAAATCTATGCTTGTATTATTCTCATTTTAATGCATCATTACTATACAACATGGCTATTTTTTCCTTAAAAGAAATATGACAAATTATTCATACTTATATTCATGAAAATATCAAACGATCTCCTTGTTAATTATCATTATATTATCTATAATCAAATTGCTTATACTCTAAATTTATGAGGGATACTATATGCTCATTGATAAATAAAAAATGCATATTAAAAATATTATGTTTTTTCTTTGCACCAAGAATCAACTTTAAATCATTATTGTGTTACTAACAATGTTAGTGATTCTATTTGTAGGAAACCTACCATAGACCATGTCTTCAAAATCAATGGTGCAAGTGTTATTTCATGGATGGAGTAATACTTTAAAAAAACTATCTTCTATGGTTTATTAGTCAAAAGGATAAAATAAAAAAGTAGCTCCATAAGAGTAAATGTGGCTTTGAAGGTTTAAGGAAGAGTTTCAATTGGATAATAGTATAATTATCATCTTACTATATGATAACTGTAGTTATTTTACTCTCACCAAAAACTCTCATTTCCAACCAAAAAACAAAGAGAGAAAATCATGTTGAAGATTATGGGCACTTCACTCAAGGGAAAGTATCTCTTCAAACAATTTCTCTCCAATTATATTCATCTAAATATCAATTAGTATACTATGATCAAGAAGAAATAAATTGAAATATTAGCCATCACATGTAAAACCTCTATACAGTGATTGGCCTTAGGTGATGCCATTTGTAGAGTCTAAGCTAATGTTTTGTAAACTTGGTGAAGGCCACTCAATTTAGAGGGTCAAGTAACTGAACAATCCACTTGACACTACTTAAGACTACATTAAATCATCAACCAAGGTGCGTAAGCTTATGATGGTGCAACATTATATATGCCTTCATGGACTCAAACTACCTAAACTATCCTTCTAAAGTTATTCTAGTTGCTGGAAATTCACAAAAATGTAAAATAGTAAAAGTATAACTAAAACTTAGTTGCTACGGGTACCTACAATAAAGGTTGTAACTGAACTATTGCTAATGAAATGATACTATGTTAACTGAAAACCTGATTACGATTATTGACTAAACTAAATTGTCCTCTAGATTTTTACTAGTAATTATTACATGCATGTTCCTAAGCATTCACTTGTAATAAGCAAGAAATGAAATCTCAGTTAATCTTGCACACAATTCATGAATAACAATAAACTAATATTAACTATGAACAAAAATGAATAATTGAAAGATGAATTGTAGAACAATACCTTGAGTGGCCTACTCAAGTAATTGTTCCCACTTAACTGAACTCAATTTTAACGAATAGATTTCACGCATCTCATGAATTAATCTCCATTTATTGCATAAGATGAAAGATTACAAAATACTCTTACACAAACTGGATTTAACCATTTCATAGATTCATGTTTCAATTGGAAATAATAGATAGTATAAACTGTGAACAACCAACCAACTAAACTATAAAATCAACCAACAATTATATACAAATTGAGGGAGTCTTTATTGAAAGCAACAACTTTAACCGAAATCATTAATTCCACTCCCAGATATCTAGAGCGTGGATTCAAGATTTAGAATTATTCAACCTACAACTAAAAATAAAGAGATCCCTATCAAGCTAGAACTCTGTCAAAATAGATTACATTCAATCATATGTCCATCTATCAAAGTGCCATATCAGAAAGACCTCTTCTTCAATGTTTATTAACTATTTATGATAATGTGTGTTCTACCTTCATTAAATGTCTTCAACCAATAATCACCATGTTCAACTATTTATGTAGCTTCCCCTATTTTGGTATTCAACGCTCCCTTTTTCTACGGGTTCATCCCACAACAATTGTATATCATGGTTCCTATTTTTGTTGTAAACAAGTTAGTTTCAAAAAATACATACATAGGGATAACCATCACAATTAAGCATAAGTTTCCATCAACATTTCCATGCACATATTCATATAAACGATTTAATGCTAATATATTAAACCATTATTCCATCACCATGTTTTTGGGTCCTAGTTCTATATTTAATGGATGCAAAAAGGATAATATGATATGAAATATTGTTAGGAAGTGTGTTTAAAAGTATCTTAAAGTTTTTATAAAACTATTATCTAGACCTATCATTTCCCCCCAACTTAACTTTTTTCTTGTCCCCAAGAAAAATACTAAGGGTCTTGATTATACTATAGAGTGAATTGCCTTAGGTCCATGACTATACTAGCACCCTAATCCTATTGTAGATAAAAAACTTGGTATGTTGAAAGCTGCCCCATTTTGATAACTTTTTCCCTTTCACATTCATCACCTTTATTTCCAGTCCAATGTGGAATTGGAAAAAGGAGAATAGGTGGTTGAAATGTAAGGGGTATCCAATGAACTCCTCTGTTAATACTGGTTGCCATGTATTTTTGCACTCTCTAGAGAATAGCAGTAAAGTTGTACACAAAATGTGGCTCCTTCTTCTGCAATTCAGGGGTTGTTCATTCCATTGATTTTGCACATACTTATAACACTGATGTACAATTCCTATAACTAGCATTTTCATCCTCTCATAGTCTTCCTTCTTAAGTTTCATTATTGTCTTTCCAACTCCTATATGCCTAAGAAGTCTCATCCACTCATCAATAATTATCTCTGAATCCTTAGCCTCTCTTCTTACTGGAAGTGCAATAGATTTCTCTTTTTTAGGTTTTGACTTGAAGATCCCCCAAAAACATTAAGGGGTTCCATTATGTTTCATCAAGAATCACATAATTGTGCAGATAGAATTCACACAATTGATCCTGGTCCTCAAACATGGAAGTCTTAATTTTTTTAAGAAACTCATCCAATTGACTCATGGCAACTGATTATTTATTGATTAATCTATTAAACTGAAATTACAAGTACCTCTCTTGTAGAAACAATGCATAAGTCTTGGGCGGAGGCCTGCACTTGACAATTTGTGCAGCCTTATCTGCAACTTCTTCCAATCAGATTGCTGACTTATTCAATTCCATTTCTTTTCCAATTTTTGTGTATATCTCTCCTTTTCCTTCTTCCATTTTTCTTTTTCTTTTTCAAACTCATTAGTTACACTCCACAATTGGTAACCTAGAGAGAAAGTTGTGTGATAATTAGGAGTTTTAAGAGGGGGGGTTTCTCACTTGGGATAGTTAGTTCCTTATCCCCTATATTGGTAACAACCAATTGTGCCAACAAATCCAACTTAGCACCATGACCATACAATTGTAATTTTTCCTCCATCTCCTTCATTTTGACTTCCCTTTCTTTGTCCTTTTGCTCATAGTTTTTCACCAACTCCTCTAGGTGTTCAATTCTATCCAGTGCTTCCTGGAGTTCTTGCCTCACATTCCTCTCTTCAAGATAAACTTCTTATCTACCTTCAAATTTCTCATTCCCTCCTTCATATTCTCTATATATGGGACTATTTGGAGCTTTTGTTCTTGGTTTCTTTGCAGTAAATAAATATTCCGATTCAAGATCAGAATTCATTATCACATACCTTCTCTTTTTCACAGGTGCATTCATATCACTAGGGGCATTCCCTCCTAGTTCAAAATCAGTCTCCACAACCGTGACATTCTCCTGTCGTTGTTCCTACTGGTGTTAATTTTCCTAGAACTGTTCTCTATTCTCCTCTTCTCCCTTAGGTTACCCTATACCTTCCTTTGTAATATTTTGTTGCCTAATCCTACCAGAATGTTTAGGTGTAAGTATCTCTACTTCAACTTTCTTCTTCTCCTTTTGAATGCCCTTTTTTTGCTTTTGAACAACCCTCTTTCCTTTTGGATCCTCTTCCTCTAGTTTAGAGGGTGTGGAAGTAGTGGATGCACTACTACTTTTAGGCTTTTGTGGCTTTGAAGAAGAAGGTAACTCTTCATTTTTGGACGGCCCAGACTCTGGCTCTTCAGGCTCATTCTAGGGTTAATCTTGAATTCCTATATTTCTAGGCATTACCAACAAATTGTTGATGTCATTACACTCCTCAGCCCTAAAATCTTCCCACCTTACTTGTGGGTACTAAATTCTTTGGCTTCTTTTTATCAACAGGGTAACCAAGCAATGGTGAGAGAGAGAAGTATCAAATTGTCTTCTTTGATACTCTGAAGCCATTCTTTTCAACAGGTGGTATAGAAAATTGGGTACATTGACTGTCCCATCATGCCTAAGATGACTTAATAACTTAAAATGGATAATATACATCAAAATTTGTCTCCCATCGCATGTAATATATCTGATAATATAAGAAGCAAACCTTTCCCATAACCAGTGGAGAGGTATTCTTTTCATACCTTGTGATGAGGAATCCAATACCTCTCCTCTTGTGCAAAATTCATCCTGAGCTGCGACTGCATCAGCCTGGGCTAGAAATTCTACTCCCATCCTTGGAAATCTGGTTACTTGAGCAATGGCAATCTCTGAAGCATCCACATAAAGTCCTTTTACCATGGATTCGTCATACTGGAGGGTTTCTACAAATCTTCTTGTTTAATCATCACTATACTCTATCAATTTTAGGAAATAGTCAAGCCATCCAACCCTTGCGAATATACGAAGGACAACTGTGTCCTCCAAAATATGTTGATGAGCTGTCGACTCTCTCCTTATGAGATCTCCTCCCATCTTAGCTCTCTTTACTACTTAGTATACCAAATCAACTCAAGAGTTCAACTCAATCTTTGCTTACCACCTTCAACTTCACTTATGACTTCAAAACCTTAGTTTCCAAATATATTCTTACTACCACACCAGACTATAGCTACAAATCCCTTGTCAAATAAATCTTCTAATGGAAACCAAGCTAATGTTCTTACAAATTCTACAGGGTTTCAAGTTTTTAAGAATTGCAAAAATGGCAGTAGGCGAAAATAGTAATAAAAACATATCTCTAGGCTTTGCATGTCATGATTTCATTAATTCGACTTAGGGTGGAAAATTTGAAAAAGATTGATGAAAAGATAGATTAAGCGTACTCACCCCCAACTTAATGGGTGAAGTTTCCTCACTTCACGATGATGATTTGGAGGCGGTATAAACGTGAGTTGATGAAATTAAATAATTTAATAATTCACATGCGTGGAAATGAAATAAAAGTGCATAAAATGTTTAAAGAAAGCTTGCATAATCATAATAGTTTACCTCAAGTACCTTCTTGCGAAAATAACCATCAGTGGCACATGAAAAATGAAAGAATATATATGGTTATGGATTTGATGGGACAAATATTAAATGCAAGGTAATAAGTATCTTGGATGGTGAGTGGATACAGTGAGATAGATGCAAGTTGGTGATGTGAATTTTGAAATATTTGAAATGTAGATAGGCAATACAATAATTATGCCATAATATGTAGGATGAGTATGTGGGTATAATGGAAATGAATGCTCATAACCTTGCAATAAATATGGTGCCAAATGAATAAAATATTATTTCTAGCCGTCAAGCGTTGCTACGGGTACCTGCAGTGTCAGGTCCCTATTAGAATGTAGGTAGTGTGAAGCTACATGAACCTATAGCATTAGGTCCCTAATGAATATGGTAAACAGGTCCCATGTGGAGATAGCCTGAGTATTATCATAACCGTGCAGTGTGTGCATAATTATTGTGTTGTGTGTGCATGTGTTAAAGCATAGAAAATTAGGTCTGGGTGACTTTAGGGGCTGAGTTTTGCAACTCAACTGCTAGGTTACCAGACGTGCTTAGTATGTCCCTTAGTACATATGTAGGACTTTGTGAATCAGATTCTGTTTTAGGCTCACTGTGAGTGCTATATTGCTGTATGAGTGAAAATATGAAGTCATCATGTACTACATTGGTTTCTTATATAACTTGAGTTTGTGTCCATTGACAAGGAGGGAAAACTGAGTTGCATCAATGGTATGCAATTCCACTACTCCGTTTGGGTAAACCTTACTAATTTCATAAGGTCCCAACCACCTAGACTAGGATTTTCCCTTGAAATCCTTATACCTTGAGTTGTATAGTAGAGCTCAATCTCCTTCATTAAATTATTTTATCTTTATAAACTGATCATGCCATTTCAGTTGCTGCTATTGCATCACCTCTGTATGATGGATTTCTTCCATGCAGATTTCATCCAATCCATTCAAAGAGTGGAACCTTTCCTTTTGCACCTCTATTAAATCCATGCTTAACTCCACTGTTGTCTGTAGAGTTTTTTATTCAAATTCTATAGGGAACAATGTTGTTTTACCATAAACTAACTCATATGGGGTAAACCCTATTGTTGTCTTCCATGCGGTTTTGTATGCCCAATTTTTTTTTGGTAATCTAGATACCCAATCTCTTCTATGAAGCTGCATTGTTTTTTTCAATATATTTTCAATCTCCCTATTGGTAACCTCTACTTGACCATTAGCTTGAGGATGATATTGGGTAGATTTCTTGTGCCTAATCTGATATTCTTCTACCAACTTTGTAATTAGATCTGATGTGAATTGTGGTCCTTGATCAGTCACTATTTTTGTTGGTACAACATCTCTAGTGAAGATCTCCTCATATAAGAATTTTGCAACATTGCCATCTCTGGAAAACTGCAAGGCTTTTAATTCAACCCATTTGGTTAAATAATTAGTGCATACCAATATGTATTCTTTATTATTTGAACTAGGAGAGATAGGTCCAATAAAATTGAGCCCCCATTTTTCAAAAGGAACTAGGGCCAATTGGGGCTGTAAAGGAATTTCATCACTTCTTGTGGGTCTTCCTATCCTTTGGAAATGGTCACAACTTCTAGTATATTTAACAGATTCCTTATGTAAGGTTGGCCAATAATATCCTATTGTCAAGATCTTGAAAGCTGTCCTTTTAGCTACAAAATTTCCACCACAAGATTCATCATGGCATGCTTTTAATATGTCAAACACTTCATCCTCCCTAATACACCTTCTCATAATGCTATCTAGGCTAGTGTAAAACAAAAATCCAGAAATCCATGAATAAGGGAAGCATTTATGAACCAATTTCCTTTTCTCTCTTGGAGAAAAGTAACTTGGAATTTATTCTGACACCAAATAGTTTGCTATGTCAGCATACCATGGTGTGTGTAAATTTAGAGCAAATAGATGCTCATCAGGGAAAGAATCATCAACCACTCCTTCTAATGATTGGGTAGGCAATCTAGATGGGAAATCAACAACCACTTTAGCCTTTCTAGGCTTGTCAATTATTGTTATGTCAAATTCTTGTAGCAACAATAACCACCTTACAAGTCTTCCACCTACCGCTAGTTTATTCATCAAGTACCTAATGGATGTATGATCTGCATGTATGAACACTTGATAACCAGTTATATAATGTATGAACTTGTTAATGGTATAGACAACTGCAAGCATTTCTTTTTCTGTCACAATATAGTTCAACTCTGCTCCTTGTAGGTTTTTACTAATATAATAGATTACATATTCCTTATTCCCTTCTTTATGCCTTAGGACCGCTCCAATGGAAAAGTTAGATGCATTAGTGTGTATGTGAAATGGAAATTTCCAATTTGGGCCTCTTAGAACTGGCACATGAGTTAGAGCTTCCTTTAGTTTGTCACATGAACTCTGACAACTTTCAATCAAATCAAATTCACAATCCTTTGTCAACAAAATAAACAGAGGTGCATCAATTTTACTGAAATCTTGGATGAATCGCCTATAGTAACTTGCATGTCCAAGGAAGCTTCTTACATATTTTTGTTTCTATGGTATAGGTAGGTTAGATATAATCTCAATCTTCTTTGGATCAACCTGTATGCCTTCACTGGATATAAAGTGTCCTAACACAATGCCTTGTGTCATCATCATGAAACACTTCTCATTGCTGAGGATAAATTATGTTCCTTGAATCTTTTTAACACTTTCTCCAGGTTACTAAGAGCTTCCTCATAAATTTCACCATAAGTGGTGAAATCGTCCATGTATATCTCCATGCAGTTGTGTGTAAAATCAGAAAATATGCTGAGTACTGCTCTTTGAAAGGTAGCTAGAGCATTGCACAAGAAAAAAGGTGAAACAAAATATGCATAAGTTCCCGAGAGGCAGGTAAATGTGGTCTTATCTTGATCTACTGGTGCAATCTTGATTTGGTTATAACCATTGAAACTATCAAGAAATGAAAAATATTTCTTTCCAACCAAAGAATCAAGAACGTGGTCAATAAATGGCAGTGGGAAGTGATCTTTCCTTGTGGCAGTATTTAATTCCCTATAATCAACACAGATTATCTGTTTCCCACCTTTCTAGGGAACTATAACCAATGGTGAAACCTATTCACTATCTAAAATATGGTATATAAAACCAACATCTAAAAGCTTTTGTAGTTCAACTTTCACTATATCTCTTACAACTAGGTTCATGCATCTTTGTGGCTATCTGATAGGTATGTAGCCTTCATTCATGTAAATCTTGTGCATGCAGAGATCAGGATCAATGCCCCTCATATCATGGTAATCCCATGCATATGCAGCTGAGTGTGCTTGCAACACTAATTATAGAGAATTCTATTGTTCCTCAGTCAGGGCATTATTAATATTTAACATCCTCCCTGGCATAATTTCCAAATCCTTTGATAACTCTTGAACCGATGAGAGATCAAGGCTTGGAATGATTGGTAAACCTTGCCATGGGAGTAGTGAATGAAATAGTTGTGATATCTCTTCTATAGAATCATTAGGTACAATACTTTGCAAGGGGTCTTGTAGGCATATGAGACAATCCTGCTGTTGCGGGCTCCTACCACAGTCATTTTGGATTATATGAGTGATAAGCTCATCTTCATCTTGGTCATCCAATAAGGGGTTGCGCTCAATAGTCATCAATGTTTGAAGAGAGTAGCTATCTTCCTCCTCCTCACCCAAATTAGGCCAAATGGAGTGCTCCAAGTTTGCATATGGTTGGGAAGGTGGATAAAGAACCAAGTTCTTTGTGATTGTCCCATTGGATATTATCATTTTACTAGATCTACATCCTATGAATGCATCGGTTGTTGCTAACCAAGGCCCACCTAAGATGAGTGGGTAAACTGCAAGGTTAACTTTGGGTTGCAATACTATGAAGTCTGCAGGGTATTTCCATGAATCCAATGCAATAACTAGGTCTTCAATAATCCCCTCAGGTTTAACTGTGGACATATCAACTAATTGCAAGATAGTTTGTGTAGGCTTGAGGTTGATCAACTGATGCAATTGCATTTTTTTTGTTGTCATGACATTGATGGTTGCCCCCAAGTCTATCAAAGTATTTTTAATGAGGGTCCCATTGATCTTAACGTCCACAAGTGGACTACAAGGGTGAGTTTACTTAGGGATTATAATGTTTCCCAACATGATGTCTGTAAGATTCCCCAAAAAATGAACTGTTTGTGGATCTTTCCTTTTTCTGTCTAGTTTCTTAAGACAAATATCTCTTACTATCTTAGTGTATATGGGAATGCCTTTGATAGTTTGTATGAGTGGGATTTTGATGTTAACATCTTTCAACTACCCTAAAAGGTCAGTCTTAGCCTGTGTGTGATACTTTTGTAGAGCTAGGCATTCAGGAAAAGGTGGCTTGGGATTTGAGGTAGTTTGGTGTAACTAATTTTGCTTTGGCTCCAAAGGTGGTTTATCAGAAGCCTCAACTGCAGGTTCCTCATCCTCCATTTCTATAATTTGTGGGTAGGGAGGCCCAACAAGTTGTTTTCCTAATCTAAGGTGGACATCACTCACCTCTACCCCATAAGTGGGGTACTGCATAGCTTCATTAGTATAATCCTGCTAAACGAGCTTAATGTTAGGGTTAGGTACAGGTTGGGCAGACATTTGTGATAGTTTAGGTGGATGAGATTGAGGATTTGATGGAGGCATCAGAGCTTGCTGCTAAGGTGGAGGAGGTGGTAGCATAGGTTGTTGGTAATTCATATTTTGCTGCCATGGCTGACCTTTTAGCCACCAAGGCCACCATTGATTCTGTTGGGTTGGCCATTGTGGATTGTAGTTGGAACCCTGAAAGTTTTGTTGTGGCCATGGGTTTGGTTGCTGGTTCCAATTTGGTTGGGATTGTGGCCATTGTTGAGGATTCTGCTATTGGTTATGATTTGTTTGCCATGGCTAAGTGTTCCAAGCAGAAAAGTTTTGATTTCTCAAAGGGAAAGATGGATTAAAACTAAGGGGGTCTGGTGGCATACCTTGTCTTTGCTACCATGACCTTCTTTGTGCTATGTAAAATATTTTCCCATCATCTCCTTCAATTGACTGCAAATTTGGTTTATCTACCTTTTCTTGCTAGATAGTGGCCACTCATTTTCACTTACAATTGGCTTTGCTTTGCCTATAGTTAGGATAGTACTTAGTGAGCATAGCTTTTGCTTCTTCTTGATGTTGAGGGTGTCCAACTGTGTTGCTAGATGACTGATTATATCCTGCTTCATGTTGGACAATAAATTACTGATTTCAGCTTTGGAAACCCCATTAGAGGACTTACTTGTGATGGATGACCTCTCCCCTCTTGGATTTCTGGAAAGAGTAGTGGAATAATTCCTATAGACTTTACAAATGTCTTCAAATGGACCCTTAGAAATGTCTCCTCCCCCAATAAGTTTGAGGGAATCCATACATTCTTCATTAATTCCCCTTAAAAATACTAGTTTAAGGGATTCCTCTAATAGTTTATGTTGTGGGTTCTTTTTCAAAGAAAATTGAAATATTTCCACATAGTCTTCTAATGGCTCATCTTATTTTTGAGACATTGATAAAATGGCATCTCTTCTTTAGTCTAATCCTTTGCAATAGTCCTTACATTTTTCCAAGAACTTTGTCTTCATGGTGTCCCAATCTGGAACAACATCCTTCCAAGCCCCATAAACTAAGGGAAAAATGTTTAAGAGTAGTTGGGAAGAGCTTGAGTCAGTGAGCATCAGTGGTGTAATCATAACTTCAGCACAAGACATCAAACTCGAAGAGGAATGTATCTGGGTCCTCAGTTACCAAGCCATAAAATACTGGTAATGCTGATGGTGGAATATTCTTCAGCACAGTAGCTCTGGCTTGGTCAGCAATGGGGAACTCAAAGGTACCATGCTCTGGGTCATCTACTACTGCATTTTCCATTGTTCGAAAGGTCCCTTTAGTAGCTATGGAAGATGATGATGAACATGATGAGGATGGAAGGGAAATGTCTACTCTTTCAACAATCTCTACAGTATACTCAACAAAACCACCAATATCTTCTCTATCTTGAGTGTCTAAAGGGATAAATCTTACTTGGTTATCTCTTCGCCTCCGCATACAGTAGATTTTCCTTTGTATGGAAATGGTGATGCAGAGCCAAGGTGGGGAAGACTCAAGACTGATCAAACCTCAGTAAAACATCAACCTTTGAAATCACAATCAACCACATTGGATCAATTAACATCAACAAGGTTAAAGACTCCAAAAATCAACAATTAGGCTTATATTTTAGAGAAGGCCACCAAAAGACCATCTCAACATCATTTAGGCATTCACTTAGACCCTAACACCATATTCCAATCAGACTTTACAAGGTTATTTGCACCATCATAGAGAATCATTAGACTTCCCTGCAAAAAGGCTACAAGAATTAGCTCTATTTTACAAACAAAGTGTCCTTCAAACTTCTCCTAGATCCTCAATCTCGTGGATAGTCATCAAACATGTCTCAAAACACTCAAATTAATAGGTCTTTGACAATTTCACACCCTCTAAGCCACCGTTCTTCAAAACCCTCCATTTACTCCCAAATACCTAGGGTTTTCAGAGTTTCACCTTTCCAAGGATTTCCAAGCCCAACCAAGGCATCAAACTATCCTATTAGGGTTTTCACAAACATTTAATACTATTTCCTAGACAATTCCATCAACAATTCATTAAAACTCATTACTGTCCCATCAATTCTTGCATGAAAAATGCTTCATTTAACACTATGGTGACATTCCACAGCCTACAACTCACCTTATTTCTACTCTAGAATGAAAAGAAACATGTTCTAATATAACTCCATGCCACCACATTGAGTAACAGGTCAAGAAAGTAAGTGGGGATTGCTTAAAACATAAAGAAAACTCAAACATTGCCCTCACTGCCCTACACAGGTAGACCACATAAAACCAACAAAGCACTCTACAAATTTATTATTAAGACTTCAGTATGGATTCAAAAGAATGTTTCTACCATATCCTACAAGAATCCAAAGAATTTAGAGCAATAATTTCTATGTACGACCTGTGCAATGTAGGAAAAACACAGAAATTCAAAGATAATAGAAGAAAATCAATGAATTAATAGAGAATTATTGCTTTATTCAAAGAATGATCACCACCATCGAGCCATCATCATATCCTCATGCCTTCCAAAGGCCTTTATACATTTTCAAAGTAGAAAAATCTTCCCTCAACACCTATAACCACCTTCCAACCACTTTAACCTCCATTTGGCTTAAAAGTACTAATATTGACAATTATTTGCTAAATGAACACCATTATGCAAGTTTGTTGTTTAAGACACCTAGAACCACTTAGAAACCTATATTTTACCCCTAATATGACTTCTAAGCTCTTTTCTTGCATTCCTATTTACATTTTAAATAGTTTTCCTTCATGGCCAAGTTGACAATTTTGAAGGAAGAGTGCAT
The DNA here is from genome assembly GCA_007258455.2 of Sequoia sempervirens. NCBI lineage: Eukaryota > Viridiplantae > Streptophyta > Pinopsida > Cupressales > Cupressaceae > Sequoia > Sequoia sempervirens. Next base: position 244,193,148 of record VDFB02193867.1, on the reverse strand, counting down.
GCTTGCACATTTGACCACCAAACTTCCAAAACCCCTAAATACATGAAAGAGTGGTCTATTTAGACCTTACTTTCAATACCTACTAAGATAAAACACTTGAAACTTCAAGATTCACCTAAAGTCCCTTAGAAAAGACTGCAACTACCAAAATGAAATTTTTAACATGGTTGTAGGTGCCTCTGTACCATACAACCCCCCTAAAAGGAACTCATCTCCCATGAGTGGAGGTTGATACCAACCCCACCATACACCATATATGCTCCTTGGATCAATAATATTCTTCCACTAGTTCGGACCTTGCATCCCAAACTTCCTTGCACATGGAGATGTACTTGTACTTGCATATGACTGTGTTTGCAAAGTCAGACTTGAGGTCTACTCTTTCTTCATTCTTGGTTCAGAATTCACTTGTCTCCTATCACCTGTACCTGCACACAAACAAGGATCAGCAAAAACATTACCATGAACTTCCCTCAACTTAGTCCCATTTGTTTATTTAGGTCTGCTCTTTCCACATTGTCCTTGTACCTCTATCACCAGTCCTTTGCCTCTGCCAGTCTTTTGTTCTCTTTATTTGACAACCTTTGCAACTGTACCTTCTCTTCTATGGCTTACCACAAGACATACAATGGTCCCAATCAACACATATTCTTGTATACTCCCAATCAAATCATAATTTACCCCTATTTTTTCCTTCACACCTACTTTCCCTGCATTATCAGACCTATACTTGTTCACAACATCAAAATTCTTGATTTCTTTCACAACATTTAGTGGTTCTTTCCTTCGACACATAATAACCTTTTCCTTACCTTTCTCATCTTCTACCCAATGAATCAAAACAAACTTATGCCCATATTTCATTATGGTATACTTATTTGATCTTCCATCATACACGGCACACCTATCATACTGCCAAGGTCTTCCTAGAAGTATGTGGCAACAATCCATTGGAAGAATGTCACAAATAACACTGTCCTTATAATCACCAATCTAGAAATCTATAATAGCCTTCTCATTTACTAGAAAAGATTGACCATCACTTAGCCAAGATACCTTGTAAGGAAACTCATGAGGAATTTTTTTCAAGTTTAACTTGTTCACCATTTCACATGAAACCATATTTCTAGTTGAGCCAAAATAAACCACCACTTTACATACCTTTCCTTTACTTTTGCAAGTAGTTTTGAATAACCTCTTCCTATGCAATGGCTCTACTTCTTTGAAAGTCTTAAAAAGTTGTTTTTGCGGCATCAAAGCTTCTCCAACTTTAGGGTCTGCAAGACAGTTTGATGAACCAGTCCTCTCCTCTTCATCCTCTTGCACAAGTTGAACTCTTTTATCTCCTTTACTTCCACTTAATGAAGAACCGATATTCTCAGGACACTTGTAGGATGGATGACCAAATTGATTACAAGTGTAACATCTACCTGAAAATACATTGGAACTCCTACCTCCTCCAAATCTGCCCCTTGTGCCTCTCCATCCACCTTTGAAATGAAATTTCTCTTGTCCTTTCATGGCATCTTCTTGATTATCATTGGTTGGCTTTGAATTTGGCATAGATCCCCTTCCTCCTAATGCATTACCTCTACCTATAACTGCTTTGTCTTGTCTTGTCTTCATCTTCTCCTCCAGCCTAATTGCCATTTGATAACATTCCTCTACATTCCTAAGGTTAGCTAAAATCAATTCATCTTGTGTGTTTAACCTCAAACCACCCATATATCTTGCAAATTTTTTATCTTCATTCTCATGATGACCAGACCTTAAACTTAATTTATAAAATTCCTCAGTATAAGACTTAATGCCCATTTCCTTTTGTCTTAAGCTTTGCAATTTTTTGAACATTTGAACTTGATGATCCTTTGGTAAGAATTTACCTTTGAGTTTTGATACCATCCTGTCCCATGAGGCGATTCTAGACTTTCCTTGCTTCCTCCTCTCTGATTGAAAGTAGTCCCACCATACCAAAGCATGGCCTTGCAACTTTGTCTTTGCAATCTTTACTCTTTGTTCATCAGGAACCTCATCACATTCAAAATGGTTATCTAATGTAGCAATCCCGTCAAGTAATTCTTCATCATTTAAACTTCCACCATATTTTGGAACATCAATTTTTACCTTAGGCTTGTCATTCCTAATTGCCTTCACCAACTTTGCAATTCTTTGGTCCTCTGGATCAAGTTCTTCTTCCATGTCTTCAAAATCATCATCTTCCTCTTCATCTGACTCACTCTCTTCCACATCCCTTCTTTTGTTTGTCTCCAAGGCTATGATTCTTTCCTCCAACTCTCTAATTTCTCTAGCATGTCTATCTTTTATCCCCTTCATCTCTTTAGCCATATCTTTGTTCTTTGGGGGCATCTTTGAACACCAAATTCTTCACTTCTTCTCACAACCTGCAAAATGAAAAAAAATCTACTCCCTAATGCTCTGATACCACTATGATGCAAATCCAAGGTGGAGAAGACTCAAGACTGATCAAACCTTAGTAAAACATCAACCTTTGAAATCACAATCAACCACATTGGATCAATTAACATCAACAAGGTTAAAGACTCCAAAAATCAACCATTAGGATTATCTTTTAGAGAAGGCCACCAAAAGACCATCTCAACATCATTTAGCTATTCACTCAGACCCTAATACCATATTCCAATTAGACTTTATAAGGTTATTTGCACCATCATAGAGAATCATCAAATTTCCCTACAAAAAGGCTACAAGAATTAGCCGTATTTTACAAACAAATTGTCCTTCAAACTTCTCTTAGGTCCTCAATCTCTTGTACAGTCATCAAACATGTCTCAAAACACCCAAATTCACAGGTCTCTGACAATTTCACACCTTCTAATCCATTGATCTTCAAAACCATCTATTTACTCCCAAATACCTAGGGTTTTCAGATATTCACCTTTCCAAGGCTTTCCAAGCCCAACCAAGGCATAAAAATATTCTATTAGGGTATGCACAAAAATTTAATACTTTTTCCTAGAAAATTCCATCAAAAATTCATTAAAAATTCATTACTATCCCATCTATTATTGCATGAAAAATGCTTCATTTCACACCGTGGTGACATTCCACAGCCTACAAATTTCCTTATTTCTACTCCAAAATGCAAAGAAATGTGTTCTAATATAACTCCATGCCACCCCACTGAGTAACAGGTCGAGACAGTAAGTGGGGATGGCTTAAAACATAAAGGAAACTCAAACAATGCCTTCACTTCCCTACACAGGCAGACCACAGATAACCAACAAAGCACTCTACAAATTTATTATTAAGACTTCAGTATGAATTCAAAATCATGTTGCTACCATCTCCTATAGGAATCCAAATAATTTAGAGCAATAATTTCTATGTACGGCCTGTGCAATGGAAGAAAAACACAAAAATTCGGAGATAATAGAAGAAAATCAATGAATTAATAGAGAATTGCTGCTTTATTCAAAGAATGATCACCACCATCAAACCATCATCATATCCTCATGCCTTCCAAAGGCCTTTATAAATTTGCAAAGCAAAACAATCTTCCCTCAATGCCTATAACCAGGTCTTCTAACCACTTTAACCTCCATTTGGCTTAAAAGTACTAATATTGACAATTATTTGCTAAATGAACTCCTTTATGCAAGTTTGTTGTTTAAGACACCTATAAACACTTAGAAACCTTTATTTTACACCTAATATGACTTCTAATATCTTTTCTTGCATTCCCATTTACATTTTAAATAGTTTTCCTTCATGGCCAAGTTGACAATTTTGAAGGAAGAGTGCATGCTTGCACATTTGACCACCAAACTTCCAAAACCCCTAAATACATGAAAGAGTGGTCTATTTAGAGCTTATTTTCAATACCTACTAAGATAATACACTTCAAACTTCAAGATTCACCTAAATTCCCTCATGATAGACTGCTACCAAAATGACCTTTTTAACATGTTTGTAGGTGCCTCTGCACCATACAACCCCCCTAAAAGGAACTCATGTCCCATGAGTGGAGGTTGATACCAACCTCACCATCCACCATATATGATCCTTGGATAAATAATCTTCTTCCACTAGTTCAGACCTTGCATCCCAAACTTCCTTTCACATGGAGGTGTACTTGTACTTTCATATGACTATGTTTGCAAAGTCAGACCTGAGGTCTGCTCTTTCCTCATTCTTGGTTCATAATTCACTTGTCTCCTATCACCTGTACCTACACACAAACAAGGTTCATCAAAAACATTACCATGGACTTCCCTCAACTTAGTCCCATCTGTTTGTTTAGGTCTGCTCTGTCCACATTGTCCTTGTACCTCTGTCACCGGTCCTTTGCCTCTGTCAGTCTTTTGTTCTCTTGATTTGACAACCTTCACAACTATACCTTCTCCTTTATGGCTTACCACATGACATACAATGGTCCCAATCAACACATCTTCTTGTATACTCCCAATCAAATCACAATTTACCCCTATTTTTTCCTTCACACCTGCTGTCCCTACATTATCAGACCTATACTTGTTTACAACATCAAAATTCTTGATTTCTTTCACAGCATTCAATGGTTCTTTCCTTCCACACTTAATAAAATTTTCCTTACCTTTCTCATCTTCTACCCAAGGAGTCAAAACAAACTTATGACCATCTTTCATTATGGTATACTTATTTTCTCTTCCATCATACATGGCACACCTATCATACTACCAAGGTCTTCCTAGAAGTATGTGACAACAGTCCATTGGAAGAATGCCACAAGTAACACTATCCTTATAATCACCAATCTAAAAATCTACAATAGCCTTCTCATTTATTAGCAAATATTTACCATCACTTAACCAAGATACCTTGTAAGGCAACTCATGAGGAATTCTTTTCAAGTTTAACTTGTTCACCATTTCACATGAAACCATATTTTCAATTGAGCAAGAATCAACCACCACTTTACATACCTTTTCTTTACTCTTGCAAGTAGTTTTGAATAACCTATTCCTATGCAATGGCTCTACTTCTTTTGAAGTCTTCAAAAGTTGCTTGTGCAACATCAAAGCTTCTCCAACTTCAAGGTTTGTAGGATGACTTGATGAACCAGTGCTCTCCTCTTCATCCTCTTGCACAAGTTGAACTCTTTTATCTCCTTTACTTCCACTTGATGAATAACCAATCTTCTCAGGACACTTGTAGGATGGATGGACAAATTCATTACAAGTGTAACATCTACCTAAAAATACATTGGAACTCCTACCTCCTCCAAATTTTCCCCTTGTGCCTCTCCACCCACCTCTGAAATCAGATTGCTCTTGTCCTTTCATGGCATCTTCTTCATTATCATAGGTTGGATTTGAATTAGGCATAGATCCCCTTCCTCTTGATGCATTACCTTTGCCTCTAACTGCTTTGTCTTGTCTTGTCTTCATCTTCTCCTCCACCCTGATTTCCATTTGATAACATTCCTCTACATTCCTAGGGTTAGCCAAAATCAATTCATCTTGTATGTTTAACCTCAAACCACCCATATATCTTGCAAATTTTTCATCTTCATTCTCATAATGACCAGACCTTAAACTTAATTTCTAAAATTCCTCAATATAAGACTTAATGTCCATTTCCTTTTGTCCTAAGCTTTGCGATTTTTTGAGCATTTGAACTTGATGATCCTTGGGTAAGAATTTACCTTTGAGTTTTGATACCATCTTGTCCCATGAGGTGATTCTAGACTTTCCTTGCTTCCTCTCTGATTGAAAGTAGTCCCACCATACCAAAGCATGGCCTTGCAACTTTGTCTTTGCAATCTTTACTCTTTGCTCATCAGGAACCTCATCACATTCAAAATGGTTATCTAATGTAGCAATCCAGTCAAGTAATTCTTCATCATTTAAACTTCCACCATATTTTGGAACATCAATTTTTACCTTAGGCTTGTCATTCCTAACTGCCTTCACCAACTTTGCAATTCTTTGGTCCTCTGGATCAAGTTCTTCTTCCATGTCTTCAAACTCATCATCTTCCTATTCATCTGACTCACTCTCTTCCACGTCCCTTCTTTTGTTTGTCTCCAAGGCTATGATTCTTTCCTCCAACTCTCTGATTTATCTAGCATGTCTGTCTTTCATCTCCTTCATCTCTTTAGCCATATCTTTGTTCTTTGGAGGTATCTTTGAACACCAAATTCTTCACTTCTTCTCAGAACCTGCAAAATGAAAAGAAATCTACTCCCTGATGCTCTGATACCACTATGATGTAGAGCCAAGGTGGAGAAGACTCAAGACTGATCAGACCTCAGTAAAACATCAACCTTTGAAATCACAATCAACCACATTGGATCAATTAACATCAACAAGGTTAAAGACTCCAAAACTCAAAAATTAGGCTTATCTTTTAGAGAAGGCCACCAAAAGACCATCTAAACATCATTTAGCTATTCAATCAGACCCTAATACCATATTCCAATCAGACTTTACAAGGTTATTTGCACCATCATAGAGAATCATCAGACTGCCCTTCAAAAAGGCTACAAGAATTAGCCCTATTTTACAAACAAAGTGCCCTTCAAACTTCTCGTAGATCCTCAATCTCTTGGAAAACCATCAAAAATGTCTTGAAACACCCAAATTCATAGGTTTTTGACAATTTCACACCTTTTAAGCCATCGTTCTTCAAAACCCTCCATTTACTCCCAAATACCTAGGGTTTTCAAAGTTTCACCTTTCCAAGGCTTTCCAAGCCCAACCAAGGAATCAAACTATTCTATTAGGGTTTGTAAAAACATTTAGTACTGTTTCCTAGACAATTCCATCAACAATTTATCAACACTCATTACTGTCCCATCAATTCTTGCATGAAAAATGCTTCATTTCACACTGTGGTGACATTCCACAGCCTACAACTCGCCTTATTTCTACTCCAAAATGAAAAGAAACATGTTATAATCTAACTCCATGCCACCCTACTGAGTAATAGGTTGAGACAGTAAATGGGGATGGCTTTAGTCATAAAGGAAACTCAAACCATGTCCTCACTGCCCTGCACAGGCAAACCACAGAAAACCAACAAAGCACTCTACAAATTTATTATTAAGACTTTATTATGGATTAAAAATCATGTTTCTACCATATCCTATAGGAAACCAAAGAATTTAGAGCAATAATTTCTATGTACGGCTTGTGCAATGTAGGGAAAATACATAAATTCAGAGATAATAGAAGAAAATCAGTGAATTAATAGAGAATTGCTGCTTTATTCAAAGAATGCTCACCACCATCAAACCATCATCATATCCTCATGCCTTCCAAAGGAATTTATACATTTTCAAAGAAGAATAATCTTCCCTCAATTCCTATAACCACCTTCTAATCACTTTAACCTCCATTTGGCTTAAAAGTACTAATATAGACAATTATTTGCTAAATGAAGACCATTATGCAAGTTTGTTGTTTAAGACACTTAGAACCACATAGAAACCTTTATTTTACACCTAATATGACTTCTAAGCTCTTTTCTTGCATTCCCATTTACATTTTAAATATTTTTCCTTCATGGAAATGTTGACAATTTTGAAGCAAGAGTGCATGCTTGTACATTTGACCACCAAACTTCCAAAACCCCTAAATACATGAAAGAGTGGTCTATTTAGACCTTATTTTCAATACCTACTAAGATAAAACACTTGAAACTTCAAGATTCACCTAAAGTCCCTTAGGACAGAAAATTACCAAAATGAACTTTGTAATATGGTTGTAGATGCCCCTGCACCAAACAACCCTACATAATGTTAGTAGCTTGGTGTTGAAAAAGTTGATCTCTAACAATCCTAATGCTTAAAAAGGGAAAATTAGCTATGAAAACTGTAAAAATAGATCTATGAAGATAGCACCATCCCCGACAACAACACCAAAAATGTAGAGTCTAAGCTAATGTTTTGTAAACTTGGTGAAGGTCACTTAATTTAGAGTGTCAACTAACTGAATAGTCCACTTGATATTGCTTAAGACTCCATTAAATCATCAACCAAGGTGCGTAAGCTTATGATGGTACAACATTATATATGCCTTCATGGACTCAAACTACCTAAACTATCCTTTTGAAGTTATTCTAGTTGTTAGAAATTCACAAAAATTGTAAAAAAATAAAAGTATAACTAAAACTTAGTTGCTATAGGTACCTACAGTAAAGGCTGTAACTAAACTATTGCTAATGAAATTATACTATGTTAACTAAAAACCTGACTCAACTAAACTATCCTCTGGCGTTCTACTAGTAATTATTACATGCATGTTCCTAAGCATTCACTTGTAATAAGCAAGAAATTAAATCTCAGTTAATCTTGCACACAATTCATGAATAACAGTAAACTAATATTAACTATCAACAAAAATGAATAATTGAAAGATGAAGAGAAGAACAATACCTTGAGTGGCCTCCTCAAGTAACTGTTCCCACTTAACTAAACTCAATCTAATGAATAGATTTCACGCATCTCATGAATTAATCTCCATTTATTTCATAAGATGAAAGATTACAAAATACTCTTACACAAACTGAATTTAACCATTCCATAGATTCATGTATCAACTAGAAATAATAGATAGTATAAACTATGAAAAACCAACTAACTAAACTAAAAACTCAACCAATAGTTATATACATACTAAGGGAGTTTTTATTAAAAGCAACAACTTTAACCGAAATCATTAATTCCACTCCCAAATATCTAGAGTGTGGATTCAAGATTTGGAATTATTTAACCTACAACTGAAAAGAAAGAGATACCTATCAAACTAGAACTCTGTCAAAATAGATTACATTCAATCATAGGTCCATCTATCAAAGTCCCATATCAGAAAGACCTCTTCTTCAACGTTTATTAACTATTTATGGTAATGTGCATTCTACCATCATTAAACGCCTTCAACATATAATCACCACGTTGAACTGTTTCTGCAACTTCCCTTGTTTCGGTATTCAACACTCCCTTTTGCTACGGGTTCATCCTGCAATGACTGTATATCATGGTTCCTCGTTTTGTTGCAAACAAGTTAGTTTCATAAAATACATACACAAGGATAACCATCATAATTAAGCATAAATTTCCATCAACATTTCCATGCACATATTCATATAAACCATTTAATGCTAATATACTAAACCATAATTCCATCACCATGTTTTTGGGTCTTAGGTTTGTATAATGGATACAAAAAGGATAATATGATATGGAATATTGTTTGGAAGTGTGTTTAAAAGTATCTTAAAGTCTATATAAAACCAACATAAAAAAAACTATTATCTAGACCTATCATCATTGAGGGGGAGTGTGCATGCCAATGACACCACCTCATGGCTAAATCCTAGATGTAAGGCCTAACATGCATAATATAAGACCTCTAGGAATTATATGTGTGATATCCTTGAGTTTTACCTATTCTAAACAACTAAGATGCAATAGAAAAACACAAAGAAACACCTCAAGATTAGCCTAAGGAATTGTTAATACAAAGAGATAAAATGAAAAAGGATTACAAATGATTATACCTTCTCTTTGCAGCTGAAACTCCTTGGTTGGCCCTTGATTTTGGATTGCTTTGTATGCTCCTTAGATGGCTATTGATGTAGCTAAATGCAAGATTGAGTAGATGGTGGGATGCAAATGCAAAATGGCTAAAATGGATGGCTAGATGAGAGAAAAATGAGTGCACAAAATGACAACATAAGGTTGCAAAATGGCTAAGTGTTTTCTTTTATTTTTTGCCTTAGAGGGGGGGTATTTATAGAGAAATTTGAATTCTCTAGAGAAATCAATGGTTGGGATTGAGCCACCAAGGTCAAGATGTAGGGCTATGGTGAGTTGAGGACTCACAAGCCCTCACATCTTGACATATGGAATGTGAGATGGCCAAGGATAAGATGATGTGGAAGTGAGGTGGAAGGGAGGTACATGATGTGTAAGAAGGACATGTACCTTGGAAGTACATTGGGGGATGAGAAGAATCTTGGGTGAATAAATGTGAATTAAAAATTCACATGGGGAAGAGGGGAACCTAGGGTGAATAAAAAGGAATTAAAAATTCCTTGGGGGATGGGGAGAGTTGACCAAGGTACTGATTAGGCTTAACTAATCAGTAATCAGATGATAATTAGGGGTTAATGAGGATTAGAAGCCAACTTGCAAAAGTTGGAGGATGTGACACATCCTAATCAAGGATTAGGCATGTGCACATGCCTAATAAAGAGATTAGGAGATGGATTAGGATTAGATGAAAATGACATGTGAAGAATTAAATAAATGCCATATTTATTTAATTCATTTGATGAAAAGGGGATTAAGGAGGGTAAGGTATTTAATTATTAATTAAATACCTTAGGGATTTGGCAGAATTAAGGGTATTAATTAAATAATAGTAATATTACTTAATTAACTAAGATAAGAGGATGTTTAGATGAAAAGTGATAAATTTGGATAAATTAAGTGTCCAAATTTAGGTGTCTACAATATGATCCAAATTCATATCAATGCTAACTTTAGGTGATTCCATTAAGGGCGAGTGTGCATGTCAATGACACCACCTAATGGATAAATCTTGGATGTAAGACCTAAAAGGCATAATATAAGACCTCTAGGAATTATTTTTATAAGTCCTTTGGACATATTATAAATTCTTCTCTTTATAAATATTTCACTTATAAAAGCATTGCATTATATTAAGACCTATGGGCACTATGTAATAAACTTGGGGTGAGGTTGATTTGAGGAGACATGAGCTCCAACAAAAATATTTTAAGACCTCATACATATAGCATATTTTTTAAAACACTTGGATTATAAATTGTGACAAGATGAATTTCATGTAGTCCGAAATACATGCTCTTCATTTTGGCATATATTTGTGTCATTATTTATCACTATCAAAGAAGACCTATGTTGCTTGGGTACTTCATTTTTTATTTTATAGAAATTGACATGGGATGCCCCCTATTAACATTAAGGGGGAGCATTATAACATAATGTTATTAGGGGTCACACGCTTATAAAATTTATATATTGTTCTAATATAAAGTTATAAGACCTTATGTTATAAATCACATACTGTTTACTAATTAATAGTCTAATAACTATTAGATTATTAATTATTTAAGAATGGTTTCTTTTAATAGGTGTGATTAATACCCCTTAAGGTATTTTCCACCCTTTCTCCTATATTTAAGGAGGTTCTCTCTCATTTGAGAGGGTGTGAATTTGGAGATTTAAAGTGAATTACATCACTATGCACATGAGCTATTATTGGCCATATGGAAGTATGTAGAAGAGTGTCCCTAGGTTTAATCTATTTTTAATATGTCATTTTTCATAAGTTTTTTAATAAAATGATGCTTTATGGGTTTTTTTTACCCAAAAAGGTTTTCCCCATGTACATATCTTGTGTAATGTGTAAATATATGCATGTATGATTCTAATTCTAATTCTAATTATTTTATTTATAATGATTAGTATCCTAAGATCCTAATTTTTAACAATATCAAATTTATATATAGATGCAAAATGTTAAGTAGAATTTAGGTATCAAAAATACAAATGTGATATTTTCTTAGAGGAGGATTTAATCATGATACAAAAAGGATTCCCTCACAATCAGATGAGTGGTGTTCGAAGCAAATTGAGAGTGAAATGATATGAATCATTATATCTTGATCTAATTTGCATCAAAATACAAGCAATTGAGTGGATTAATGTGTGGTAGCACATAGGGTATAGAGAATACTGCAATAGGGATGAGGGTTGTAGATATGAAGATAGATAATTTATTTGGTGGAGGACATGAATGAATTGGGGGGTAAGTAGACAAATATGGGGGACCAAAAAGTGGCCACCCTAATTTTTGGCCTCCTAGGAACCCAAAGGAAAGTGTGTTATAACATGCTCACGTTTGGGTTTGGATTGAACAAGCCTCAAGCTCAATCAATTCAAGCCATAACATGATCACATTATAACATGTTCTCATTATGGTCAATTAAGACCATAAAAACAAAAATCATAGTTCAAAACTTCATTTCTCTCTTTCTCCCTACAAACCTGTGGCCTACAAGCATCCTCAAGCACACTCGTGTCCTTGGAGACCCCATTATTCATCATTCATTCACCAATTCATCACTAAAATTTTTCCACAACATCACTAAGGTTGAAGAGGTAAGTATTTTTAGTTTTTTAGTGTAAAATTTGTATTAAATAGATAGATTCAATTAGTTTTGAGTGGAATTTATTTAATTTTGAAGAGTTGAGAATACACCCCCAAATGATCAAAACCTTGATTCACCTCCTCATCAAAATAATGCTAAAGAACAACCACAATAAACCCATCCTTCAATGCCTCACAATCCTCCAAGAATGCAAGAAAATATATTAGGTCAAATAGAAAACAATAAAAGAGAACTTGAGGGAATAATTGCACAGCTGAAATATCCAAAAAAAAACAAAATCCCATAGGTCCACCCTCAACAAATAACTACAATCCATTGTCTCTCATATAATATCAGTGAGTGGGAAAATCAACAGTTGGTCGAACAAGAGGGAAGAACTAAAAAAATTTCATGCAGGAAAACTGTCTTACGAGGAAGTTAAACATTTTTATTTTGAAATTTGACATGTGTTCTCTCTTCACCGACCCACGAACCAATGCACCCTTATATGGCACTTGCAAGATTTTCCCTCTCTATTGGTGTCACCACCAAGCGATTAGAAAAAAAATTTGGGATAGGAGGTGGATGGTTTTTGACCATCCTCCATACAATAACAACAACCTGGTACCACAATAATTTTTGAGGAAACTCATTGTGATTCTATTGATCCATGGAGATCAAAGAGAGTCTATGATAATTTCATCAAATAAAAATAGGAACATGGATATCTTACTGAAATCTACATATTAACACTATTTACAAGCATAGTGATTAGAATAGTAAAAATCACCTAAGTGAAAGTTGAGAACTAATAATTACCAATAGTATATCTTGATGTCAAAGGTCCAACATCCACATGCTGATTATCAAAAATTTGCATTCTAATATTAGCGTTTATATATGAAAAAATTACATATATAGTATATTTGTAATATTTTATTACAAATTATACACTTGAGGACTTGAAATGTGCACATAAGTATGTGATGAAGTGTTGATAGATGTAGGATGCATACTTTGACCCTATAATTTTATAATACATACACAATTTTGACATTATTTTTCATTCATAATCAATTAATATAGTTAATTATAAATTTCAGTGAGAAATATACTAAATTGCACAACCTTATTAAAACTTACTTATTTGTCAATACCAGAGGTCATCTAGTAAATTTTCAATCAATACCATACCATCCAATATATAAGGATGATGTAATGCACCCTCTATGACATACTCATAGTGTGGAGCATCCTCTTTGACATGTGTACCAATATTATGACCATGTAAAACATGTGCTATATACATCATCACAAAATGCTCATACTCAATCATATACATACCAACAAGCATGATAAATGTATGGTGATGGATGAAACCTCAAAGTATCACCCTCATCACCTTGGAAAAGAGGCCTACTATGCTGAAGTAAGGTCTATGTTAATGAACTAATGGACTGTAGGGTGTACATATCGACACTCTCCTTCACAACATAAAGGACTAGGGCATCCTAAATTTTTGTGTAAGGGGTCTTTCCAAATAGCCTTGTGCATGATGTGCCCCCAATCAATCCTAAGTAGATACTTTACCTCTACCTTTATGTAGTGTAGAAAAAAATATGCCTTTTTCCTTGCTTGATTTGGGAATAATTAATAACAAATTGGACTTAATGTCACTTTGGTCTAGTGTTGTGAGGAGTTTCACACATCCAAATTAGGTCTTGGGCCCTTGCAAATTGAATAAAATACATGTCCTGTAAAGGTGTTGTAAAGTGTTGTAAATGACTTTCACACTTTTGTAGACTTTTATTAAGCATTTAAGTCTAATGGACCTATTTTTCCCTTAATTCAATATTGTAAAATGTATTTAATTACATTCTCACATTAATCTAGTGTTGTAATGTGTTTCACACATTCACATTGGATCTTGTGCCTTTCTAGGTTGTGGACCTCATTTTAATGTTGTAGAGTGTATTTAATCACACTTTCACATCGAAATTTTTTTCCTTATCCCTAATTACCCTTTATACTATCATTAATAGGTCCCTATGACCTCATATTGTGCATCTCGAGGCTTATTTTGATCAAAGACTAGATAAAATCAACATAAAAACTAAAATTATTCATTCCCTAACATCCCAGCTGGCAAAAGAGCCCATGTGGGACCCATTCACCCAGGATGGTGAATGAGTCCCATTTGAGCTATTTTCAAGGTTTGAGTGGGAAAAATTAGGTTTTAAGTTTAATTTTCTTCAATGTCAGTCTTGGGGATCAAATTAATGGGCATTTGAATGGCTTGCCTATATAAATAAGCCCTAAAATCATTATTTAAGAAGACATTCATATTATCAAGTCAAGCAAGCTAGGGTTAGGTATTTTTAAGACTTCACAAGATCAATTCTAAGGCATTCAAGGGAAAATTCTTCATCTATTGTTGCAGCAATTCAAGATCTATCATCATGGCAAGTTTCTAATTGTATTACTTCATGTTCATGCTTCATTATCTCATTCCATCATTTTGGTTTAATTACCTAAAATGGGTTTGACCAAGGAAAAACCCTATTCCTATAACAATCAACAAGTTTTCCTCTCTTTCATGTGTGATTGTAGGTCTATAGATAGATTGAAGAAAAATGGATTGGAAGCCTTCAAGAGTGCCAAAATGATAAAGTTGCAAATGCTATAAAAGTTGTCAAGACTCATAGAAACTCAGATCTAGGGAAAAATATCCATCCAATTTGCATGAAATTAGTTGGAAAGTGCTTATTTCATCCATCTTTAGAGGCTTGCAAATTTTTAGTTCAAGATTCTGCCCTTGGAACACTTTTTGAAAAAACGGGACTCATCCCCTAGTAGTGGTGAATGAGTCCCACTATAGGTGTTTTTTTGGAGATCTTTATAGATTCAAATACCCTTTTTGGCTGAAACTTGTTTTAGGACAATTTTCTAGAACTGGGATTGATTCGCCTAAAATGGCGAATGAGTCCCACCAATCCTAAAAAGTAGCAATTTTAGAATTTCAGAGATATTTCTAGTCTTCAACACAAATCCAGGTGCACATTTTCTGTTTTACTTTCCTGTTTTGTTTTACTTGCATTTCTATTCATCTTTCTAGGTCTTTTTGCATTTCACATTGTGTTTTCAAACATCTTGAATTTTCCAAGTTTACACTTGGTGGTGAACCCCTCTTTTTTGTTTTTAGCCTTTAGGACAATCCCCTTTGATAGATTTCAATCTCCTTTGCATTGGAATCTCAAGGGTTTTTTCTTGAGTGAATCATTAATATTTTTGTACCTCTCTCCTTTTAGGTTCAAAACCCTAGAAGTGTAAGAGAGACCCCCAAACAAAAATCTTTGGTTCATTTTGGTGAGCCCGACTTTTGAACATCATAATTCTCATTTGGAGTCCATCATCATCCTAGATTTAGCTTACATTAAATTTTTATTGGGATTTGCATTTGTCAACTTGCATCTAGGGTTTCTAAATTTTTGCATTAGTGAAAGTGCATATAGGTTTCATTTTTGCATCTCAAATCATTGAAAATAATTGAAAAACTACATTTGCATTTAGGATAAACATCATACAAACTAAAAAGCATCAACAACAATTGAAACAAAAAAATTTGAAAAAAATCCTTACTAGGACTCATTGGCCACCTTGGGCGAGTCAGTCCCAATACACCCCTGAAACTATCATTTATTGCACTAAAAACCCTATTTTTAACCTTTTGTTTGCTGCCCTTAACTATTTGTATTAGTTGGATGAGTTTCTGTTACATGTATTCCATTGGATCTAGCTTAAATTAGCTCATTTCATGCATTGCTCAATTTCAAAATTTGCATTTACAACATTTTATCTTTCAGGTTTTTGCATAATGTAATCAACAAATTACCTCATTTCATATGTGAAAATTACCTTTAAAAATTTCACTTTAGGTCATTGCATTACACTTACTTTACTTTTTTTTTATGATAGCATGTTTACTTTCAAGATATGTGGCTTTGATATGGTTAAAAATGTATTGCATAAGTACAACATCCCATCTTATGAGTTCAATTTAGATTACACCAATGAGGTCATTAAGAAACATGTTAATCATCAAACCATTGACACAATCCTGAAATATTACATTACCCATTGGTGAGGATGGTAGTGTAGACAATCATAACAATCATACTTGTTCTTCTCCTGATACCTCTCCTATTAGTGACGAAGGTATCTTGGTGAAAGAAGATACAAGCATTGAGGGTCTTGATTGTCCCTCTCCTCATCCCCCTTTGGAAGATATTAGAAAACAAGAAGAGGAGATCATATAAACATTTCTAAATATCACTTTGCCTAATCTTCATACATTCCTTGCTTGTGAGAATGTTTTAGCGAAAGAAGATGATATCATAGATAGCCATGACAATCAAAATTATCCTTCTCCTAATATCCCTCCTTGATGCAAAGAGGATAGGTTGGTGTTAGAAGATATACCTACTAAGAGTCATGAGAATCTTGCTCCTCCCTTCCCTAATGCTCCTACCATTTGGGAAGATCTATTTGGTAAGCATGAAAATCATAGTTGTCATTCTCTTGATGCTTCCCCTACTTGTGATGAAGCTTCTTTACAAAATTTAACCATGGATGAACATATTACAAGCTCTCCTACTAGGGTAGATAATATGGAAGAAGAGAATGAGACCTTAGAGAAAAATGACAATCAAATAGAGTCTTCCCCTAATCCCCCCACTATTGATAATCAAGAAAATCCAACCATTGATCATTCCCCTACTTGTGATGAAGTCATTTTAGAAGAACCAATCCTTGAATGTCAAGAACATTTGGTTTATAGTTCTCCTAAAAACTCTCCTCCTAGGGAGGATATCATGGTACAAGAAAAGGATAACATTGACAATAACATAGTGTCCTTAGAAGAATATGATGAGGCAACATTAGACTTTCATTCACTAAGGGATGTTAATATTATTCAACCTCAATTCATCCTTTACCCACCATCACACAAACCTCAAACTCAAAACAAACCCGAATTCATCCTCTACCCACCTAAGAATAATGTGTTGTAGCATTCGAGTCGTAATACCATTGCTCATTCATATAACACTAGAAACAATCTATAGCCGCAACAACCAACCCCAACACCTTTACCTTTACCTAATCCCATATTGCCTAGTGCTCCTCATTTTCCTTCGCATAGTGGGAAAGAGTATGATCTTGTTGAACAACTTAATAATACTCCTGCAAAGATATCTCTATGGGACCTAATTCAAAATTCACCTAATTATCACACTTTGCTTCAAACTTCCTTGCAACAAGTTCCTATCCCTTCTAATGCATAACCATATGACATAGCAGCCATGATCCAAGGAATAAATGCTGACATTGTTTTCCACCAAAGTGAACTCCCCCCTTTGGAAGTGAAAAAACAAAATGATGCTTTCAAGATCATAGCTCAATACAATAGGATAGGGATAAAGCGAACCCTTGTTGACAATGGCTCATCCCTTAATGTGTGTAGCGTAAACCTCTTGGATAGGATTCATGTGGATAAATCAAGCATTCAACCTGATTCTTTATCTATTAAGGGATTTGACAATGTAGGGAAACAACCACTTGGTGTGATCACTTTACCTATTATAGTTGGAAAGGCCACATTGGAAACACTGATCCATGTAATGCCACATGATCTCTCATATAATCTTCTCTTAGGAAGGCCATGGATTCATGAAATGAATGGGGTGCCTTCTACTCTTTATCATAAAATGAAATACATCTACAACAAAAAAGTGTACACACTCGAAGTAGAACCTAACCCAAATAGTTGTTTAAACATTGAGAAAAATAAAGAAAATCCTTTATCAACATTGACACCAACTACACAAGTGGAACCCATGCAACAAAAACACAAAGAAAAGCATATCGAGGAAATCATGAAGCTATTAGAAGATGATTGGGGTTCCTTAGATGTCAAACATACTTTCATGGGCGAGTACAAGATCACAAACAAGGATTCAAATAAGGGACACGACAAAGCGGTAATGTCAACACAAAATGAGGATTACCCTTCAAAAGAATCCACTTCAACCACTTTAAAAGAAAAAAGAAATTACACAACAAACTTCGATGAACTTAATCACGAACAACCACTGAATCCAAAAGAGATGAAGAAGATTTATGGAAAAGGTTATGAACTTATGAAACAACTTGGGTATAGTGGAAAAGGATGTGGTGCTAGAGAACAAGGTATCCACAACCCTATAGAGCCTACCATGCAAGAAA
Organism: Sequoia sempervirens; assembly: GCA_007258455.2. Taxonomy (NCBI): domain Eukaryota; kingdom Viridiplantae; phylum Streptophyta; class Pinopsida; order Cupressales; family Cupressaceae; genus Sequoia; species Sequoia sempervirens. Next base: position 244,174,704 of record VDFB02193867.1, on the reverse strand, counting down.
TGACTCATGGTATTAGTTATTGTCCTTTGATAGAAATAAACAAACCTTCACTTAACATCCACACTCTCGCAAAAGATTCTTCTAAGCTGACTTTAATAGTAAAGCATCCTAAATTGATAGATACTAGTAGTCTTGGCTGTTATCCTTTGCCTAAAATGAACCAAACAAAGACATCTTTGCTTAATGTCAATGCCATCTCACAAAACACTAATGATTTGAGTTCATTAGATTTTATGCCCTCCCGTAACGGAAAGAGAAAAATCTTGCAATCTAAAGAGCCTTGCATAGGAATGACATATTATACTAAGTGTTGACCTCCTCTAATGGTTCAATAAATAATCCCTTAAAGCTATAACTTGGAGATTAGATATCTACATGGAGTATTTATCTTGCTCATTATGAAGGTTCATTTCATTATCAACCCAAGGACATGAATTTAAAATGGGTCAGCATTGTCTATGCACTAGATCTTAATTCTAGTCATCCTTATCCTATAACTAGAAAGGAAAAAATACTGAAAATAAAATGCTTGAAATGAGTTAGCATAAGTATTGAGCATGAATTAACAACTAAACTGAATTGAAATGAATGAAAGAAACAAAAATCTCAGCAAACAGACAGGAAGTTACTCTATCTGCCTTGACTGTAGGAATAGACACAAAATAGAGTTCCAATGGCTACAGGAACAAATAGCTACAAAGACCATAACTAATTACTAAAAAAAAAGTAACTACTAAACTAAATGGATGGAATTCTCACCAAGTGGGCCCCCTCGAATGAGTCTTTCCTAAACTAACTCAGATGCAAAAAATTAGAGTATCATTTTATTCTTTGAGAACATCATTACATCATAACATCAACATGACTATATTCCTTTGAAATTAAAAATGAAAGTACAATATCATAACATCCAACCTTGTGAAGAGGAACATTTGATCATTATTTATAGAAGGAAAGCTTCTAACTAACCCTAACTAACTGGGTAGTCGACTGCAACAGACTAGGAGGATGTCATTTATTGAAATCATGAAAAAGAGGAAGGAGGTTATACATGCACAAGACTTGGTCACACTAGTCTTGCCTCAATGAGAATCCAACACAACAACACCTCCTAAATCTACTCAAATAATAGACATGGTCATTTAAAGGTAAGTTGTAACTTCCACACGAGTTGTAATTTTCCCTCCATTGACCTCTTTAATGTCCACCTTTTGACTTGTTTACTAACTAACCAGTTGGCATGAACTTCTTCCACCTTGCAAGCTTCATTTATATCCACATCTTAATGTGAACCTGCATTATGACATTAGCGAGCACAAGAAAATTGTATATCCATAATCACCTTAGAATAACACACATTCAATCACATGTAAAATTAATATAGATATGTCACATAACAGGTTAAATACCATCAAAAGTTACATGGATAAGTTCACGCCCAAAGTTCATAAGTTTTAAGGAAATAACATAGAGAGTATTAGTAACTAGGTACTAAAAACCCCTAGTAACAATAACAAAAATATGATAAACCCTAACAAAAATGAGTCATTATTTGGACTCATCATCTCCCCCCAACCTCATGATCTGTTGGTCCTCTAGTAGAGGGAACTCAATTCCTTTGCCTCACCAAAGCCCTGCAATCACCAGTTGTTGTTTGCCCTTGATCAGTCTCTACCATTTCTGAATTTGGATCCCAATAGAACCCCTGCTTGCTTTCCAATTTTCCCCACCTTGGCCTCTCTGTATTTACATCATATTGATAGGTTTTGTGATTTTGTGTTGGCCACAATAGAATAGGTGGCTGAAATATTAACGAGATCCAATAGTGTTGCTTCATCCTCCCAAGATTTATATACCTGATGCTTCATTTGCAAGCTACACAATAATTTTGCAAGGAATGGGGTTCAACCTATTTTAACTGGTTTGGAAAGTCATTCCATCTCAGTGATAAATATCCCAATACTGTCCTTCCTATAGTGGCAACCACCTGTTCATATTCTAGGTATGCTTCCTCCCTAGAAGGCATGATCCACTTTTTGTACTCTGGATTGTAAAGAAATTTGTGCCATGTGTAGTAGATATCTGTAGGATTGCTTGATTCAACTCTTAGAGATATGGGGTATGGAGTTCTTTTTCTTTGTATATTTTGAATTGTTGCCTCTAGCTTCTTTCATTTTAATCCATGACATTAATTCCCTCAAGTGAATATTCCCAATGTATAGCAATGGATTCCATTCATCATGGTCATTAGGAACAACATAATTGTGCAAATACAATTCACACAGTAAATTCTTAACTTCAGGAGGAGAGGATTGGTAAGCTTGGAAAAATTCTTGCAGGGTTTCAATGGAGGGGTTTAGATTAGAAATGGCCCTTGACTACTTAAAAGAAAGATTACGCTCCCTTAAATGCAATGCATATACCCTTGGGGGAGTACTAAATTCCATAATTTGTGGTACTAGATCCACCACATTGTTTACCTTATCCTTTAATGCAATAATCTCTACATTCTTCTCCTCAATTTCTTCATTTTTCTTATTGATCTCTTCATGTAGCCTGAGTTTTTCTCTATTCCATTCTTTTTCTTTCTCCTGCATTTATTTCCATAAATCCAAGGCTACTAATGCCCATGAAAAAGTAGGAGGTTTGTGCTTTCCTACTAGGATCTTCCCTTGCACTAGTTCTTGATGTTCAACTTGCTCTGCTTGCACTAGTTCTTGATTGTCAACTTGCTCTACAACAACAAGAAGTTCTGCCAATCCTATATTTTCCTGCCCCGTAGGAGTTTCTACCTTCTTTCTAGGTTTCCATTTCAGTCTATGGCTCCTTTTTGGAGGCACCCCAGTAGCAGACTTAGACAATTTTGATTTCTTTGGAGGAATTTTATTTTTCCCAGCAGCTGTAGGATGATCAGTGTCTTCAGTTTTTCGCTTCCTAGGGCTAGGTTTTACCTTTCCTAGTTTTTGCTTCTTAGCCTCCCTTTTGCTAATTTATGATTTTCTCATTTTTCTTTCCTCCTTTCAAATAGAAGCCCTAGTGCGAACTATGGTTTTAGGGGAAACATCGACATTGGGGTCCGAAGATGTACTATCTTCATTTGCATGCTCAGATTCAAAGGAACTAATTTCTAATGTAGGTTCTGCTACACAAAGGTTTGTACTAGGAATTTCCCTAGAAGCTGAAGCTCCAGGAGTGAATTTAATAATCCCCTCATCCCCACTAACTCTATGAGTTAGGGGTTGACCTCTGGGACCCACATTTTCTAATTTGAACTTCTTAATTTTCAAAAATTCATCCCATGACATATTGGACACATCTTGCAAAGAATTTTCTACCAACAATTTAATCAAACAATGATGGGAAATAGAGTTTTTCCTACCTTTCTATGTCTTAGCATCCATGATTGCAAGAAGATTGTACAGGATGTTTGACACATTCATCCTCCTGCCAGGTCTCATGTGATTCAAAAGCTTGAAATGCACATAATGGAGATAGGATTAGTGACCCTCACATGTAATGTATTTGATGATATAGACAACAACTTTCTTCCATGTTTCTGGAAAAGAAGTTCTTGTTCCTTGTTTGTCTATAACAAGTAGAGGATCACTAGGCTCGGTGAATTATGCTCTAGTTGATATATCATCCCTAGAAGTAGGGTAGGGTTCTCCTTCAGTGGGAAAACCTGACACTTCAACAATCCTTTCTTTGGTGGCTATAAATTTTAATCCTTTCAACTTTGAATTACCATTAGAAAAATTTTGTGCAAATTCTAAGGCAATGTCGTTATTGAAACTATTTAGCTTTAGAAAGTAATCTAGCCAACCACAATTTCTGAATTCAAGCTCACAGAGTGCATCCTGTAGGATTACCTGGTGAACTATTGGTTCATTTCTGATTAACTGACCTCCCATTGCCTCCACTCACACTCTGGCAAAGACCTCTGCAAAGACTTCTTTCCTGCAATCCTTCTTTGAAAACCCAATTTTTCTTCTACTTCCTGCAATTCTCACCAATACTAACACCAATGTTGTATGACCTCTCAAGTTTACCTTTTTAGTGGCATTGTGATTCTGACTAAGGTAGTAAAGGAAACATAAAGGAGGGGTATTATCAAAGAAAATGGCGACGACTCAATGTCATATCATGCATGCCGAACGTCACTTCAACTACATTATTTCAAATTTACTACCATGTTGTATTGCCATGCTGGTGTATGAAATATGACTAATGACATGTATGACACATAGGTTCACATTTCCCCCCAACCTAAATAAAAGCATGTGTCCGCACAGGATGGAATGGAATTATGATAGAACATAACATACTAACAAGATTTGCTATGTGAAATATCAATATTAAAGTACAATAATTAAACAAATGCATGTAAGGTAATTAATATATATTAAGTTGTTATGCACATACCTGAAAAGTTGGAATGTCTTTTCCAAAGAATGTGGAAGGAAGTACCAGTCACCAGAAAAGTACAGTTCAACTTTTAAATGAAGTGATGATGGAGTGAATTTATGGTGGAGTGAAGTGATGGTGGAATGAAGTGGAAGAGAGAGAGGGGATGGAGATGAATGGGCAGGTAGTTTTATTGATGGAGAAATTAATTCCCACAAAAAGTGGAAATATTTATTATGGTTGCATGTGTACCTTTGACTAGGCAGAAGGTGCGACACTAGGTCTGCTTCCTTTGGCTACAAGAACTTCAGAGTTCTGGTACTCAATAAACTACTACATGAATTCATGTTTTGAGGTAGGCTTATGGTATAGTCTGAGATGATGACCATTGACCAGGAGCTTGAACCTGACAGGATCAATTGTTGTAAGCTAAACTATTGGAAATATATGCCTCAATCCCACAGGCTGAAACCTCTAAGAGAGACAAGTCGGTGTGACATGCTTCGTGTCTGGCCGACTAGCAGTTGGAATCTTGTTGAACAGTTCAGGTCACTGTGACCTTGCTTTAGTCTCACCGAATGATCCTATCGCTATGACCTGTTGTGTTCGGTATGACCTCCTACCAAGTGGAAATCTCTTATCGATGGTTGGTGTTTATCAGATATCGGGGAGAGTCTTGGATGTTCGCTATGAGCTCTGAGAGATGAAGGAATGTCTCACCGACAACGTTTTCTATTGAAGCCTTCGGGGAGAGTCTTGGGTGTTCGGTAAGAAGTCTTGTCGATAGGAATGTATCACTGACAATATTCACTCTGGGTAACACAAAGGTCTCAGGAAGAACTCTCAGTGACTAAGTGAAGTCTCGCCGAAGGTGGAGGCTTTGGTATGAAGTCCCAGCGACCGATGAAGGTCTCACCGACGGGGATACACTTGGAGTCTTCGCGGTGACAAAAAGACTTCAGTATGAAGTCTTAGCAACTGATGGAGAGTCTCGCCAATAGTAAATGGTCCTCAAGGTGACATGAAGTATTTGCTGTGATGTCTTGGTGATAGCAATATGTCTTGCTGACTATTGGATGCTTTGGTGTAACATCAGAAGTCTCGGTGTAACCTCTTGGTGAGCGGTAAGTCTTGTCGATGGCAATGTTGAGGTCAGTGTGACTTGTGAACAATGGTATGAGTCTTGCCGATAGGAATGAAATGAATGTCAATGGATTCGGTATGACTTGTGGCATTCGCTATATCGTCTTGCCGACTGTTGGAACCTACGCCGATATCAACAATGAAGCCTTTGGGCAACAGGGAGACACTTCTTGTGTCTCACCGACATGCCAACACAGGTTGAATGCTTTGACCGAGTGAAGACCATCCTACGTGGCTTGTGCTCAACCAATCTAGGAGCAGAATGGGAATCGCTAGCAGTTGGACTATTGCGGCCGTTACTGAGAGGAAGCTCGACAGACAGGGGCGACATGGATATACTCAGTGATTGCAGATTGTGATGTGTTCGATGGATCGACGGATTGCTATGTGATTGTATGATCAGTGGATGAATTCTATTTTGAGAAGACTGTAACGTGAATGTTCTGTAACAAGGTTGTTCATGGTGAATGCTGCTGTAAACTGACATTAGAAAGATAAGTCAGAACTATGTTTGTAATCTTTATTACTGTAATACAAAGTGACTTCTCTTGGTGTGGTGGGTTTTTCTCCCATAAGGGTTTTCCCACGTATATCTGATGTTCATTTGTGTTTGTCTATTTGTCTATTTCTGTTATCTCTTTCATGTGTATCTTAATTGGACTATAATTGAAAAAATTTAAAAGTGTTTCTACATTCTTCCTTGAGGTTTTGACGTTAGGAGAGTTGCTTCCGCATCTAGCTTTCCTTACAAGTGGTATTAGAGCCTGGCTAGTTGTGTTATCCTTGTGGGTACATTGGGTTTTTTGTGTCAATTTATATTTAGTGGGAGTCTTGTAGAAGTTTGTCAAATTTGAATTACAGATTGAGATGGCTAGCACGTCAGGAAAGATTGAAATAGAGAAATTCAATAACAGTAATTTTGAGTTGTGGAAACTTAAGATGGGAGATCTATTGGTTGATCATGATCTTTGGATTGCTGTGTCTGGAGTGAAGCCTACAGGCATGAAGCAAGAAGATTGGGACCTTGCAGATAGAAAGTCTAAGGGGCTTATAAGGCTCTGTTTGGTAGAATCCGTTCTCAATGTGCATGAAGAGAAGACTGCATCTTCCTTGTGGAAGAGACTGGCATCTATTTATCAGGGGAAGTCCTTGGTGAATAAACTATTCCTGAGGAAGAAGTTGTACACTTTGAGAATGTAGTAAGGAGGGTCTGTTGCTGATCATTTGAACGCATTCAACATGCTGATTACACAGTTAATATTTGTTGGTGTGAAGATTGATGAAGAGGATCGCTATATGCTGATATTGTGTTCTTTGCTAGATTCATGGGATCACCTGGTGATGGCTATTGGGAGTACAACATCCAGTTTCAAGATGGAAGATGTTGTTGCTTCTTTGTTATCAAAAGAGATGAGAAGGAAATCTTCTGAGATGGCGAAGGAGGCTCTTGTTGTTAGAGGAAGATTGAAAGAGAAAGGCAAGAAGGACAAGAAATCTAAATCGAAATCAGAGGGGAGATCAAAGTCTCCTAGCAAGAAGTCCAAGGTGAAGTGTTAGAACTGTGGGAAACCTAGTCATGTCCGAAAGGATTGTAAAGAGGAGGAGAAGAAGAAGAAGTATTCTTCCAACAATGATTCTTCTCAGAGTGATGCAGACGCCTTCATTGCAGCCTTGGCTACACATGCATAAGATGATGTTTGGCTGATTGATTCTGGAGCATCTTTCCACATGACATCTCATAGAGACTGGTTCACGAAGTATGAAGGATACAATGGTGGAAAGGTGTACTTGGAAAGTGATTCAACTTTGGAAATTGTTGGCTGTGGAAGAGTCAAAATTCAATTCCCTGATGGAAGAGTGAAAGGAATTAATGATGTAATGCATATACCAGGTCTGGCTCGAAACTTACTTTCTGTTAGTAAGCTGAATGATATTGGAGTGCAAGTCACGTTCTCTGGAAATGGCTGCAAGATGACTAGAGGCTCAATGGTGCTAGCAAGGGGTGCTCGTATTGGTACCTTGTACAAGCTAGATGCACATGTTGTTCAATGCAACAGTGTCTCTATAAAGTCACAGAAAGCTACTCATGGAGGAAAAAAAGGGAAATGTTCCTAATTATGTAAACTCTATGGAAGTTAAACTTCTAGCAAAAAAAACTATGCTCTGGCATCATAGGCTAGGCCACATTGGTGAGAAAGGTTTAAAAACCTTGAAGAATAAAAACCTGGTTGAGGGGATCGAAGATTGTAACCTCGAATTTGAATTCGTGAACATTGTATATATGGAAAACAACATCGTGTTTCATTTTATTCCAATCCTCATAAATCTTCTGGTTTGCTAGATTATATTCATTCTGATATATTTGGTCCAGTGAATGTTCCTTCTTTGTCTAAGTCAAGGTACTATGTATCGTTTATTGATGATTATTTGAGAAGAACATTTGTTTATTTTTTGAAAAGTAAATAAGAAGTGTTCAGTTGGTTTAAGGAATTTAAGAAGCTTGTTGAAAATTAGACTGGAAGAAAAATAAAATATTTGAGGACTGATAATGGTGGTGAATTTTGTTCTGATGATTTCGAGAGCTATTGTAAAGACCATGGGATTAAAAGACATAAGACTACACCTTATACTCCACAGCAAAATGGAGTTGTAGAAAGGTTCAATAGGACAAATGATGGAGAGAGCATGAAGTATGCTGAGTAGTGCTGGCTTGGAGGAGAAGTTTTGGGATGAGGCAGTTGCTACAACATGTTACTGATAAATTGTTCTCCAAATTCTACTCTTGTTGAGAAAACACCTTTGGAAGCATGGTCTGGTAAGAAGCCCTCTTTAAGAAATATTCGTGTTTTTGGCTGGAGGCATATGCTCATGTGTTGTATGAGAAAAGATCTAAGTTGGAGAACAAGGCTGTCAAATGTATTTTTATTGGCTATAGTGATGGCATAAAAGGATACAAGCTTTGGAATCCTAATACAGAGAAGGTTTTGTACAGTAGAAGTGTAATCTTTCGTGAGTTGAAGCCTTCTACCTTGGATCTGCAGTCAGAGACAAAGTCATAAAACAATAAGGATGTAGTTGAAATTCCTCCTACACCAGAGAAAGAGGAATTGAAAATTCAAAATGTACCTGAAACTGAGGAGAGCTCAATCAGTTCTGAAAGTTCGAAGAAGAAGAAGAAGCTCAGCCTTAGCAAGTGAGGAGGTCAACTCGTGAAAGAAAGCAACCTGATAGGTATGGGTTTTCTTTGATAGATTCTACTTGTGCCTATGCTTTAATTTCTAGCAATGATGATTCAGACTCTTGGTTGGAAGCCATGAATGAAGAAATGACATCATTAGAAAAGAATGACACTTGGAGTTTGGTGCCCTTGCCTAAAGGCGAAAAAAAGTTGGCTGCAAATGGGTATTTAAAAAGAAGATTGGTCTGGATGGTAATGTGGAAAAATATAAGGTGAGGTTGGTTACGAAGGGTTATTCCCAAGTAGAGGGAATTGATTATGGGGCAATTTTTTCTCTTGTAGCTAAGTTGACATCTATCAGATTTCTTTTGTCACTTGCAACAGTGTATGACTTAGAGTTTGAACAGATGGATGTGAAGACAACATTTCTTCATGGTGATCTTGAAGAAGAAATCTATATGTCCCAGCCTGAGCACTTTGTTGAAAAAGGTAAAAAAATTGGTTTGCAAGTTAAAGAAGTCTCTGTATGGGTTAAAGCAGTCACCTCAGATGTGGTACCAGAAGTTTGATACTTTTGTATTGTCTTTGGGATTTGTAAGATCAAAATCTGATCATTGTGTGTATTACAAAGTTGAAAGTGATCAAGTTATTATTATTGCTCTCTATGTTGATGATATGCTGTTCATAGGCAATAGTAAGTTGATGATTTCTTATCTTAAGTCTCAGTTGTCTGCTAAGTTCAAAATGAAAGATCTTGCGAGGTATATTCTAGGGATGGAGATAACCAGGGACAGGAATAGTAGAAATCTTTGGCTCAGTCATAGTAAGTATATAAAGACTGTTCTAGAGAGATTTTGCATGAATGATTGCAAGCAGCTAGCTGTTCCAGTCTTGCAGGGAACGAAGCTATCTATTGAAGACTATCCAAAATCTCCTACTGAGATGGAGGACATGACCAATGTACCCTATGCTAGTGCGGTTGGCAGTCTTATGTATGCAATGGTCTATACAAGGCCATACATTGCTCAAGCAATGGGAGTTCTTAGTCAGTTTATGGCTAATCTTGAAAGGACACATTGGGATGCTGTAAAGAGAGTTTTCAGATATTTGAAGGGAACTTCAGAATTTTCTTTGCGTTACCATGGGAACCTGGTTGAATCACAAAGGAATCTTAGTATTCGAGGCTATGTGGATTCTGATTGGGCAGGGGACATTGATAGTAGGAGCTCCACCAATGGATATACTTTCATATTGAATGGTGGTGCAGTGAGTTGGATGAGTAAGTGGCAGGCTGTAGTCGCTTTGTCCACTACAGAGGCTGAATACATGGAAGCTACACATGCTTGTAAAGAAGCAGTTTGGTTAAAATGTTTGTGTTCTAACATTGGTTTTGATGGAGGGAAAATAACTATTTTTTGTGACAGTCAGAGTGCAATTTGTCTGGCAAAGAATCCTACTTTCCATGCTAGGATGAAACATATAGATGTATAGTACCACTTTGTATGAGATATGGTGGAGGATGGAAAGGTCAGTTTGGAAAAAGTTGATACTCTAGAGAATGTTGCAAATGCATTGACGAAGCCAGTGAGCATAGACAAGTTCAGGTGGTGTGCCAGTTCGAAGGGCCTTAGTGCCCATGATTTTTAGTAGGTTCGTTGTACTCTGGAGGTGCTTGTGTGATTTTCGTCAAGTGGGAGATTGTTGGAAATATATGCCTCAATCCCATAGGCTAAAACCTCTAAGAGAGACAAGTCGGTGTGACATGCTTTGTGTCTAGCCGACTAGTAGTTGGAATCTTGTTGAACAGTTCAGGTCGCTGTGACCTTACTTCAGTCTCACCGAATGATCCTATCGCTATGACCTATTGTGTTCGGTATGACCTCCTACCGAGTGGAAATCTCTTATTGATGGTTGGTGTTTATTGGATATCGAGGAGAGTCTTGGATGTTCACTATGAGCTCTGAGCGATAAAGGAATGTCTCGCCGACAACGTTTTATGTTGAAGCCTTTGGGGAGAGTCTTGGGTGTTCAGTAAGAAGTCTTATCGATAGGAATGTCTCACCGACAGTATTCAATCAGGGTAACACAAAGGTCTCGGGAAGAACTCTCAACGACTAAGTGAAGTCTCACCGAAGGTGGAGGCTTCAGTATGAAGTCCCAACGATCGATGAAGGTATCGCCGACGGGGATACACTTGGAGTCTTCGTAGTGACACAAAGACTTTGGTATGAAGTCTTAGCGACTGATGGAGAGTCTCACTAATAGTAAATGGTCCTTGAGGTGACATGAAGTATTCGCTGTGATGTCTTGGTGATAGTAATATGTCTTGCCGACTGTTGGATGCTTCAATGTAACATAAGAAGTCTCGGTGTAACCTCTTGGCGAGCGGTAAGTCTTTCTGATGGCAATGTTGAGGTCGGTGTGACTTGTGAACAGTGGTATGAGTCTTGCCGATAGGAATGAAATGAATGTTAGTGGATTCAGTATGACTCATGGCATTCGCTATATCGTCTTGCCGACTGTTGGAACCTACGCCGATATCAACAATGAAGCCTTTGGGCATCAGGGAGACACTTCTTGTGTCTCACCGACATGCCAACACAGGTTGAACGCTTTGACCAAGTGAAAACCATCCTACGTGGCTTGTGTTTGACCAATCTAGGAGCAAAATGGGAACCGCTAGCAATTGGACTGTTGCGGCCCTTACTGAGAGGAAGCTCGATAAACAGGGGCGACATGGATATACTCAGTGATTGCAGATTGTGATGTGTTTAATGGATCGATGGATTGCTGTGTGATTGCATGATCAGGGGATGAATTCTATTATGAGAAGACTATAACGTGAATGTTCTGTAACAAGGTTGTTCATGGTGAATGCTGTTGTAAACTGACATCAGAAAGATAAGTTAGAACTCTGTTTGTAATCTTTATTACTGTAATACAAAGTGACTTCTCTTGGTGTGGTGGGTTTTTCTCCCATAAGGGTTTTCCCACGTATATTTGGTGTTCATTTGTGTTTGTCTATTTGTCTATTTCTGTTATCTCTTTCATGTGCATCTTAATTGGATTGTAATTGAAAAAATTTAAAAGTGTCTTTGCATTCTTCCCTGAGGTTTTGACGTTAGGAGAGTTGCTTCCACATCTAGCTTTCCTTACATGAACAACACCATTGGGAAAGACATCTGCAATCTCATATTGTCCCATCCATCACGTTTGAAGTTTGCCTAAGTTATCTTTATACCTGGAATCATAGAGAAGTTCTCATTCACCTGGCTGGAACTTCTTTTCTTTTATGTATTTATCATGCCATCTAATTCTCTAGTTCTGCACCATCTCAGCATGGTGGAGAGTTGATTTCCTCATCTCATCTAAGGAATTTAGTTGCATAACCTTTTCCATCTATGCCTCAAATATATCTATTCCTAGGTCCAGTGTTGGTCTAAGAGTTTTGTGTTTAAACTCTATAGACATCATTGTTGTTTTTCCATATAATAGTTCAAAGGGAGTAAAACTGTGGTGGTTTTCTAAGTGGTTCTATACGTCCAGAAAATTTTTGGCAACCTATTTTCCAAATCTTTTCTGTGGACTACTACTATTTTGGTTAGAATAGATTCTATTTCCCTATTTGTTACCTCAGACTGGCTATTGGCTTGAGGGTGATAGGGTGTATATTTCCTATGCCTGATATTATACTCATTCACCAATGTTGTGACAAGAGTGAATGTGAACTAAGACCCTTGATTAGTGACTATCTCTCTAGGAACTCCATAGCATGTGAATATTTCTTCATAGAGGAATTCTACAACTTTATTGTCCCTAGCATGTCTCATGGCTTTGACCTCAACCCATTTAGTCACATAATCAGTACAAACCAAGATGTAAAATTTTCCATTTGATAGTGGATCAATCGGACCTACAAAATCATGTCCCCATTTATCAAATGGTGTGATAAATACTTGAGGTTATAGAGGCATCTCATCTAATTTAGTTGGTCAGCCCATCCTTTCACATCTATCACAATTCCTAGTGTACTTGCTTGCATCCTTATGAAGTGTAGGCCAGTAATACCCTGTATTGAGAATCTTCATGGCTATTTGCTTAGCTGCAAAGTGTCCCCCATAGGGTTCATTATGACATGCATGTAGTATATTATAGATTTCATCCTCTCTTACACATCTTCTCATCACATGATCTAGTCCAGTATAGAATAAACAACCTGTAATCCATGAGAATGGAAAAGTTTTCTCAATAAGAACCCTTTGCTCTTTTGGAGAGAAATGAGGGGGAACTCTTCCTGTGACTAGATAATTGGCTATATCTACATACCAAGGTGTGTGCACACTGAGGGAGAATAAATATTCATTAGGAAAGGAGTCATCAATGACTTGAGTGTCCTCTAATGTAGTCAATCTGGAGAGGAAATCTGCCACAACATTTTCTTTACCTGTCTTGTCTATAATGGTGATATCAAATTATTACATTAACAAAAACCACCTTGCTAACCTTCCTGAAATCAATGGCTTGTTCATAAGGTATTTTATGGCCGCATGGTCTGTATGGACAAAGATCCGATATCCTGTGATATAATGCCTGAACTTGTTGAGAGCATAAATGACTGCCAACATCTCCTTCTCTATCACTGTGTAGTTAAACTCAACCCCTTGTAGGTTCTTGCTAACAAAGTAGATTTCATTCTCTATTGCTCCCTCTTTTTTTCCTAAGACAACCCCTATATCATAATCAGATGCATCTGTGTGAATATGGAAAGGGAGTCCCCAATTAGGACCTTTGAGCACAAGAGCATGGGTTAATACTATTTTAAAATTAGAGAATGCTTTATCACAATCCTTTGTCCATTGGAACTTAGCATCTTTAGTTAAAATATTATAAAGTGGTTTTTCCATCTTACTGAAATCTTTTATGAAGCACCTATAGTATCCTACATGTCCTAGGAGACTTCTAACATCTTTTTGTTTGATAGGAATAGAAAGATTGGTAATTACCTCAATTTTGGCTGGGTCCACTTGAATTCCATTCAGAGAGATATAATGACCAAGGACCACTCCTTCCTGCATCATCATAAAGTATTTCTCACTATTCAAGTACAAATTATGGTCCTCACATCTTTGCAAAACCTTAGGTTTTCTAATGCTTCTGCAAAATTAGTACCATAAGTAGTAAAATCATCCATGTAGATCTCCATACAATCATGTGAAATATCTGAGAATATACTAATAACCACTCTTTGGAAGGTTGTGGGTGCATTGCATAGACCAAATGGGAGTAGTGAATAGGCATAAGTCCCTCAAGGACAGGTGAAAGTTGTCTTCTCCTGATCTTCAGGTGCAATCTGCATCTGATTATAACCACTAAATCCATCTAAGAAGGAAAAATACTACTTACCTACAAGTGAATCCAATACTTGGTCTATAAAAGGAAGGGGAAAGTGATCCTTTTTGGTGGAAGAGTTTAGTTCTCTATAGTCAACAAAAAATCTCCATTTACCTCCATTTTTAGGCACGATTACCAAAGGGGACACCCATTGGCTGTTTGAGATAGGGTAGATAAATCCTACATCCAATAACTTTTGTAGTTCTCCCTTCACAATCTCCCTCAATGCAGGGTTGATTCTCCTTTGTGGTTGCCTTACTAGTGTGCAATCATCTCTAATGTAGATCTTGTGAGTGAAAAGTTTGGGATCTAATCCTTTCATGTCATGGTAATCCAATGCAAATGCATGTTGATGCAACTTTAACAGGTTTGTCAGGGACAAATGCTACTCTTGACCAAGCTTGTTATTAATATTCAAATGTTTCCCCTTTGAAACTTGTACTTGTGTGGTCAACTCAATCATGGTTGTTTCACTGATGCTTGACATTTTTAATTCATGTGGTAACAATGTATCAAGCATATCTATTGCTAGAGGAGAAGCTGGCAGAAGTATTTGCAATGGACATGCAAAACTAGATTCATGAGGGGGTGGTTCTTCATGCACTTCACAATGGTTTTGAATTATATGGGATAATATTTCATCTTCTTCTGGAAGTTGCATAAAAGAACTTATTCCTATCATCATGAGTTGTGCAATTAAATTGAACTCCTTTGCCTCTTCTCTAACATGTGGCCAGATGGGGTTGTCTATATCATGGGATGGTTGAGTAGGAGGATAAATGACAAGCTTTTTAGTGCTTCTCCCATTAGAAATAGTCATGTCCCCTGCCTGGCATCCAATGTAAGCATTTTTTGTAGCTAACCACGACCTTCCTAGAATAATGGGATACCCTCCTAATGTATCTTTAGGGGAAAGGATCATGAAGTATGCTAGATATTCCCAAGAGTCTAGAGTAACAAGAAGGTCTTCTACTATACCATCTAGTTTGACAGTGGAACTGTTAGCAAGTTGTAGGATAGTAGGAGTAGGTCTCATGTTTGTAACATTCAGTTGTTGTAGGATATCCTTAGTCATCACATTGATAGCTGCTCCCAAGTCTATTAGAGAATTATTTACTTGGATTCCATTTATAATGACTCTGACTACAAGACTACCTGGGTTAGTATACTTAGGAATAGTTACTTTCCCAAGAATGATATCTACCAACTGTCCCACCACATGAATGGTAGTGGGGTCCTTTTTCCTCCCTGGATTTTTGATACATGCTTCCTTAATTGCCTTGCTATATATGGGGACATCTTTTATGGAATGGAACAAAGGTATCTTGACACATATGTGTTTCAATTGATCCAACATGTAAAAGGTTGTTTCTTCCTTTTCTTCCTTTTTCTTAAGAACTTCTAACCTTTGAGGAAATGGTGGGTCTTGATTAGCATGTTGAATGGGTTCAAGATTCATGGGCACACTTGACTAAGAAGGGATATTAGATAAATTTGGATGCTCCTCCTCTTCCATATGAAGCTCTATTATAATATGAGTGGAAGGAGATGAAAAAGTGGTTCTTGAACGCAAATGAATATCACTCACACTCACAACATATGCAAGGAATTGGTTGGGATCTACAAAGTAAACTGGCCAATATTGTGGTTTATTATTTCGGTTAGGTGTGGGTTGAGTTGGTAACTGAGTAGGTCTAGGTGTGCTAGAGTTTGAGTTAGGAGGAGGAATTATGGTAGGATGTTGAGGTTGTGGAGGTGGCTGCATGTAACCAGTTGCCTGGTTTGGCCATTGTTGTCCTCCCCTCCATTGGGACATCTGTTGCTAGTTTCTTGGAGATTTCTGCCACTGACGTGGAGAGTTTTGGTAATTGGGCCAAGTATTTGGAGGGTTGTTCCAAGGATGAGGTGGATAGCCTCCAAAGTTTTATGGGTATGGGGGTTGCCATTGATTACTGGATGCATAAGAATTCAAATAAGTTCCACTAAAAGATAATGGATTTGGTGGCATACTTTGTTTTGGAGCCCATGGCCTTCTTTGTGCAATGGAGTCGATGATGTCTACCATTTTGCACCCGCAGTCCTTCTTTTTCCTGTAATGAGGACATTATTTTGCCAACATTGCATTTGGCTCCTCATGTTTCTTCTTTGCTTGAAGTGTATCTAGTTGAGTGGCCATATTGTTTATGATATCTTGCTTGAAAGCTGATAGAAAATGAGTAATTTCCATCCTTGAAACTCCATTAGTGGAGGATTTACCCATAAAATGTTGGTAACCTCTTCCTCTCTTCATAGCTATCCTCGAGTAATTCAAACATATCTTCTTAATATAATCCCAATGAACTTGGGTGATATCTCCTCCTCCTATCAAGTCTAGAGCATCAGTGCAATTTTCACTGACCACTCTAAGGAAGATCAACTTTTGAGACTCTCCATTGAGTGCATGATGTGGGGATTTTTGCAGAAAAAATAGGAACCTTGAAATATAGTTCTCCAGACTTTCATCCTTCTTCTACTACATCTTAAAGATATCATCTCCTCTCATATCATTTCCTCTACAATATTCTTTATACTTCTCAAGAAACTTTGTTTTTGTATCATCCCAAGTCTCTATAGTATTCCTACCTAAGCCCATGAACCATCTTAATGCAACTTCCTTCAAGTTAGTAGGAAACAATTTAAGCCTATGAGCATCGGTAGTGTAATCATAGCTTCTGCAGAGGATATCAAATTCAAACAAGAAAGTGTTAGGGTCCTCTATTACCAACCCATAGAATTTAGGAAGGAATGAAGCGGGGATGTTCTTGAGGTTATCAACTTCATTCTGGTGAGTGATAGGGAATCAAAAAGATGGTTCGTTAGGTCTATTTTGGTTTTGGCCAGCCATAATTGCATGATGGATTGTCAAAGCAAATGGGTTCTCAATCAGGTTTTAGGTAGCTTGCTCTTTAGAGGAAATTTTAGAATTGGTCAAATTGGGAAATGCATTAGAAAAAGGATTTTCCTCTTCTTCTTCTTCTCCTAGAAAATTTTGAAACTCAACTAGCTAGTTATTAGGATTAGGGTCATTAGGAAGGAATCTCCCTAGAGCATCTCTTCTCCTGCCTCTATGCATGCGGTATTAACTCAGTATCAACCAACTCAAACAAAGAATTGGTGAAAGAATAGCAGATCATTACTCTATTAAAATGAAGGGTATGCTAAAAAAAAACTTCAAAGATACTAAGAAAGAAACAAGAAATGACTTAGAAGAACTTCCTAGTTTGACACCGTCCCTGGCAACGATGCCAAAATTTTTGACCTCCTCTAATGGTTTAATAACTAAGCCCTTAAAGCTATAACTTGGAGATTAGATATTTGCACCAAGTAGTTATCTTGATCATAATTAAGGTTCATTTTATTATCAACCTAGGGATGTGAACTTGAAATGGGTTAGCACTATCTATGCAATAGGACTCAATTTTAGTCATCCTTATCCTATAACTAGAAAGGAAATAGTACTGAAAGTAAAATGCTTGAAA
Source organism: Sequoia sempervirens (assembly GCA_007258455.2). Classification (NCBI taxonomy): domain Eukaryota; kingdom Viridiplantae; phylum Streptophyta; class Pinopsida; order Cupressales; family Cupressaceae; genus Sequoia; species Sequoia sempervirens. Next base: position 244,157,070 of record VDFB02193867.1, on the reverse strand, counting down.
GGAGTTATCATAGTACTGAGCATGAATCAAAAACTAAACTGAACTGAAATGAATGATAGAAACAAAAATCTTAGCAAATAGATAGGAAGTTACTCTGTCTGCCTTGGCTACAGGAACAAACAAAAAACAAAATTCCAATAGTTGCAAGAACAAACAACTGCTAAGATCGTAACTAATTACTAAACAAAAAAGCAACTGCTAAACTGAATGGATGGAATTCTCACCAAGTGGGCCCCCTTGAATGAGTCTTCCCTAAACTAACTCATATGGAACAAATTAGAGTATCATTTTATTCTTTGAGAACATCGTTACATCATAATAGCAACATGACTATATTCCTTTGAAACTAAAAATGAAAGTACAATATCAGAACATCCAACCTTGTGAAGAGGAACATCTTATCATTATTTATAGAAGGAAAGCTTCTAACTAACCTAACTAATTGGGCAGTTGACTCCAACAGACTAGGAGAACACCATTTATTGAAAGCATGAAAAAGAGGAAGGAGGTTATACATGCACAAGACTTGGTCAAACCAGTCTTGCCTCAACGAGAATCCAACACAACACCTCCTAAATATACTCAACTAATAGACATGGTCATTTAAAGGTAATTTGTAACTTCCATATGAGTTAGAAGTTTCCCTCCATTGACCTCTTTAATTTCCACCTTTTGACTTCTTTAGCAACCAACCAACTGGCATGAACTTCTTCCACCTTGCAAGCTTCAATTATAGCTGCATCTTAATGTGAACCTGCATTATGACATTAGCGTGCACAAGACAATTGTATATCCATAATCACCTTAGAATAACATCCATTCAATAAAATGTAAAATTAATATAGATATGTCACATAAGAGGTTAAATACCATCAAAAGTTACAGGGATAAGTTCATGCCCAAGGTTCATAAGTTTTAAGGAAATATCATAGAGAGTATTAGTAACCAGGTGTTAAAACCTCATAGTAACAATAAAAAACATATGATAAACCCTAACAAAAATGAGTCATTATTTGGACTCGTCACAAAGCAAGAGATATCTCTACCACAAACTTCATGAACACTTTCTACCATTGATCAAGAAAGTATCTTGTTGAGACTCCTCCAAGATCAATTGATATTTCTCCCTTCAAGAACTTGAAAGAAATTTTAATACAAAACTTTATTTTGTGCATACTATAGAGTTCACGGTCATTCTACTAATGAATGTAAGGATTTGAGTAGTAAAATCCAACATCTTAACGAGTTTAGTGCTCTCCCTTATGTGGGGGCACCTAATTCCTCTAATTGATATTGATTTTCACTCTACCATACATCTTTTTAATCATTTCAACTCACCCTTGTCCCACACAAAGTGGCGGCATGGGTTTAGGTAGCCTTGTCCTCGTATGTCACTTGACGTTGCTTCTTTTGGATAGCCATTAACCTTTCATGAACATAAAAATCAAGCTTGGAACGTGGACGACATGCCTTACGTTGGCTTTCATGTGGCATACTACCTTTTTCATGATGTAGCTTATCAAAAACATATGACTTGGCATAGGGATTTCTCAATAAGATCTCTTATCTTCTCCTACTTTAAATAAATTTCTCATAGTAATCATGTTAGAAACCACTTTAAAGTGGGGGCATACATCGACACTCATCATGTTTCATCGAGCGATTTCTTTCTTCTTGTGATGCTCCTTTTCTTGGTGGTGTCATTGGGCTTGATTCCCTCCAAGAGTGTGATACTTCTTTGACACATCCTCTCTTAGAAACATTAGGCACAATGTTCCCTAAAAATATACCTTGCATGAACTAAGAAAAATCCCTTTGACCATTCCATTACACTATTTTTCATTTACAACATTGCTTTGTTCATGAGCTCCAAGCATACGAAGTCTTGCTTTTCTCATGAAGCTCAAAAATCATTTTTGTGTGGCGCCTTATAAAATTTATTAGGAGGTATAACTTTGGTATGGTTGAGTGGGAAGCCCAATCCAAGGAATTAATTTCCCCATAGCCACTTGCATGTGTGTGTGAGTGCATACCAGCCATGAGTGTATGTTTCTCCCCTTGTAGGACTTCTCACTCAGCGAACAGCCAAGAGTTCCGTCGCCTTAGAGTGAGTATGCATTTTTTTTGGGAAAAACAACTTAGATTTGATCCACAACATATTGGAAAAATGATCAAAGCTTTATCCAAATTTTTATTTCTACTCATTTGTACTTCTCTTCCTTCTATTTATTGTCATTGTATGATTGTGTATCTCATTTTTCTGCAAATCATTCACCTTCTACGTGTCCTTTTGTGCTTATGTTGGTTTGAATTAGGATCTTGGATCTTCGGGGCTTGACCACCTCCTTCATATTTTCTATCCTAGACCATCCGCATTGGTATGATTGGACCCCTCTTGAATGTCTACTTTAGTGTGAGTTTGAAGCAAGTTCATCCTCCCACTAAAGTGGGGGCTAAATGTAGCATAGAAAAAAGTATGCCTTTTTCCTTGCTTGATTTGGGAATAATTAATAACAAATTGGACTTAATGTCACCTTGGTATAGTGTTGTGAGGTGTTTCACACATCCACATTAGGTCTTGGGCCCTTGCAAATTGAATAAAATACATGTCCTATAAAGGTGTTGTAAAGTGTTGTAAATGACTTTCACACTTTTCTAGACTTTTATTAAGAATTTAAGTCTAATGGACCTATTTTTCCTTTAATTAAATATTGTAAAATGTATTTAATTGTATTCTCACATTAATCTAGAAGGCTTGTGAATTAAACCTTATTTTAATCTAGTGTTGTAATGTGTTTTACACATTCACATTGGATCTTGTGCCTTTCTAGGCCATGTGGACCTCATTTTAATGTTGTAGAGTGTATTTAATCACACTTTCACATTGAAATTTGTGTCCTTATCCCTAATTACCCTTTATACTATCATTAATAGGTCCCTATGACCTCATATTGTGCATCTCGAGGCTTATTTTAATCAAAGACTAGATAAAATCAACATAAAAACTAAAATTCTTCATTCCCTGACATCCTAGCTGGAAAAAGAGCCCCTGTGGGACCCATTCACCTAGGATGGTGAATGAGTCCCATTTGAGCTACTTTCAGGGTTTGAGCAGGAAAATTTAGGTTTTAAGTTTAATTTTCTTCAATGTCAGCCTTGGGGATTAAATTAACAGGCATTTGAATGGCTTGCCTATATAAATAAGCCCTAAAATCATTATTTAAGAAGGAATTCATATTATCAAGTCAAGAAAGCTAGGGTTAGGTATTTTCAAGACTTCACAAGATCAATTCTAAGGCATTCAAGGGAAGATTCTTCATCCATTGTTGCAACAATTCAAGATCTATCATCATGGAAAGTTTCTAATTGTATTACTTCATGTTCATGCTTCATTATCTCATTTCATCATTTTGGTTTAATTACCTAAAAGAGGTTTGACCAAGGAAAACCCCTATTCCTCTAACAATCAATAAGTTTTCCTCTCTTTAATGTGTGATTGTAGGTTTGTAGATTGAAGAAAAATGGATTGGAAGCCTTCAAGAGTGCCAAAATGATAAAGTTGCAAATGTTGTCAAAGTTGTCATGAAAAGTTGTCAAGACTCACAGAAACTCAGATCTAGGGAAAAATATCTATCCAATTTGCATGAAATTAGCGGGAAAGTGCTTATTTCATCCATCTTTAGAGGCTTGCAAAGTTTCAACTTGAGATTTTTCCCTTGGGACACTTTTCGACAAAACATGACTCATCCCCTAGTAGTGGCAAATGAGTCCCACTGTAGGTTTTTTTCAGAGATCTTTGTAGATTCAAATACCCTTTTGGCTAAAACTTGTTTCAAGGCAATTTTCCAAAACTGGGACTAATTTGTCCAAAATGGAAAATGAGTCCCACCAAGCCTAAAAATTAGCAATTTCAGAATTTCAGAGATATTTCCAGTCTTCAACACATTTCCAGGTGCACATTTTCTTTTTTACTTTCTTGATCTATTTTACTTGCATTTCTTTTCATCTTTCTAGGTCTTTTTGCATTTCACGTTGTGTTTTCAAACATCTTGCATTTTACAAGTTTACACTTGGTGGTGAACCCCTCTTTTCTATTTTCATCCTTTAGGACAATCCCCTTTGACAGATTTTAATCTCCTTTGCATTGGAATCTCAAGGGTTTGTTCTTGAGTGAATCATTAATATTTTTGCACCTCTCTCCTTTTAGGTTCAAAACCCTAGAAGTGTAAGAGAGACCCCCACACAAAAATATTTGGTTCACTTTAAAATTATGCATATCAAAATAATTTATAATTTCATTGAGGATAAACTCACAATAGACTTTCCTCAATAAATACTTGAAGACCTCATTGTTATTACATAGGGATGACTAAAAATCATCCAATGCATATTATATAATTTTTCTTCAATGTTGGCACTAATGAATTAGGAATATTTTGAAACTTGTATGCATAGGCCAATTAGTTCTTGGGTCTACAAATAATGCACATAATATTTTTTGATGTTTTATTTTTTTCTTTCACCTATTTATAAGATAGTTTTATCACATAATATTGCTGATCATTTTATAGATATGATTTTTCAATGATTTTTTTTTCTCATTTAATGAATCTATGTGAGATATTATAGAATCCAATGATGTTGCAAGCATTTGATATGTATGCTTTTCACATTTATATTTTTAATGGTTTCTATTAATGTTTGAAACTATTTTATCATATTTAATTTTCCCTAAAAAAAATTATTTGGTTGTAGGAGGATGCCTTGAAATTGAGTGAGGATTTTGAGGCGATTATTCTTATCATGATCTTCTATAGGATTTCATCACATGTTTCATCACATGGATGCGGTTCTAGAGGTGATGAGGGGTTTGGATTCACAAAAAAGTTAAAATTAATGAATAAACACAATGCAAATCAAAATTATTTTATGTAACTAAAATAATTTTTAAAAAATTGAATGAATTTACCTCTTGCACATCATGGCATGTTTTCTTTGATGAAATTGTTTCAATTCTCCTAAAATTGTGCTCATAGAATATCTTAGCTTCACTCTTCAGAAAATAGACAAAAATGAGTCATGACTATTTTTTTCTTTATGTAGGTTATAATATGAGTGCATTTAGGATTGGTAGTGATTGAGCCTTCAACTTGGCACTATCATACCATAATGTGCTCATATTATAACACACACATTATAAATTATTTTGACTAAAAAAAAAACTCACCACTTTTTGGCTCTCATCTTTGTGCACATACCAACCCATGTACAAAATGACCCCCCCAAAAGAAGATAAGGAAAAAACCTATCTGAAAAAGCTCCCCCAAGAGAGGATGAAGAGAGCATGGCTAGGTGACCCCACTCAAAATAATTAAAAAGGATAAAATAGAGGGAAAAATATTCTAGGATAAAAATAAGAAGAGAGACCATGTATCCCCCTTAATGTGTAGTCTCCTACATTAATGGTAGATGCTCAACTATGCTCAAGATAATAATCCATGATTATTGAACATTTCTCCCCTTAGGAAAAAAAAACACAAATGTGTATGTAGGAAAGGAATATGAGAGAAGAGAGACCAAAATGTATGATATTTATTGAAGCTACTCGAATGTTATCGTGCCAATACTAAAAGGTGTCACAGTCAAATTAGGATTCCTAGGCCCAAATGAAGAAAATGACAACCAATAACCTAGTTGAAGCAAATATAGAATAAGATCCAAATATGATGGTGAAATAAAGTTTGTGATGGAACTATCATCAAAGAGGATATGAATTCCCTTAATGGGGTCCTCCAAATCTACTAGAATGGACTCACAAAATAAACCTAATATATCTTTCAAGTGTAGGAGATGGAAGCTCATTCCCAGGATCCTTAACCTACAAAAACAAATCACCCTCACACATACATGAGAGAAGCACAAAGCTATTCTTCCAAAATATCAAGATGATATTCAAAAAATGAGATGAGATGATAAAATACATATTGTACAGGCCTTTTAAAGGCATGAAAAATGAAATGGGTGAATAACTATCCGATACAGGAAAAATACCTAAATAATTATCCCTAAGTTAAAAACTTAACACTAACACTCCCCCTTAAGTGAAAACTTAGGGAGATAATTATGCAAAATGAAATGCAAGATGGGTCTCGGCTATAAGGCCATGTTAGGTACCCATGCACAACTACAATGCAAAAATAAATCTCTCACAACCAAAGAAAAGGAGAAAAACCTTGTGGGAGAAATGAAAAGGAAAAAGGACTCATCAAGACCCCCCAAAGAAAAATTCCTTCTCATATATACATTACAATCAATAGGCCCTCCATAAGAAGGAAAGAGAGAGACTATGTAGCCCCCCCCCATAATGTGTGATCACCTGCAAAAATGGTAAGTGCCTGAAGAAAAAACATTATCCAATGATGACAAACAACTTGTCTCCCTTTTGGAAGGAACACAAAATGATGCAAGAGAAACTCCAATTCTAAAACAAGAGAAGGGAGAGGAAGAATCAACATAAAAGATGTCTCTAAAAATTATCTTGGTGCCTCCATGTGACCAAATGTCATATCATGATCAGGTGTAACCTCGACTGAAGAAGGTGGATCAACAGGACCATGTGGAAACTGTGAAGAAACAATATCCAAAGACACATATGTGTGACAACACTGCATACACTGTCATAAAAAAGAAGGGATATACCCTCAAATGCATCATTCAAATTAGAAATGTGAGATTCACAAAACAACTCTACAAGATCTGTCTATCTCACAAAGAATGATCTAAAGGATCAAAAACATCTTGTTGTGCTAAAGAACCAACCTCTGAAGCAACATGAGATGAATCAACATAGGTCTGAAGAGCTCCAAATTTCAAATGACCAATCCCTCCTAAGGAATTTCTATCAAAACTAGCATGAGGGGTGCGAGGCTCATAGTCATCACCATAAGATGAATGGCCTTGTTGAATAGGAATGATGGAAGTCTCAATCCATGACCCTGCATAAGGAATCACTGAAGATGAAGGTACACCAACTATATTTGATGGAGAATAAGGAGCATCTGAAGAATCCTCGTCATCCTCATCTAAAGATTCAAAGTATTCCAAATATTCAAACTCCCGCATAGTATCTACATCATAGGGTATCCTGTCTGAAAAATGAAGAGGCATAAGACAATCTGAAACAAGATCATCTAGGAATGATTGAGTTTCACGATATCCATATATCTCCCAAATTTTAGTCCAAAGAGTATGAGAGAAATCACAATGATCAATATCTTTCAAAGTGGAAACATCAATATGCATTACAATGACTCCTAAGACATGATCCCTTTTGAAATTCCATGCAAATTTCTTATTATCAGTACCAGGATGGGGAAAAAGATCATATAAATGGGGCAACAAATGAAACCATTTGAGATGTTTTATGATACCATCTCTCCATTGTTTATAGTTTCCCCTTTTCAACATAATCAACACAAGATGAAATGAAAACCCCATAATGAACTATGATAAATTTCCAAGATTACAAAGACAATAACCTTTAATAGCAATTAAAAACTCCCAAATATGATGTTACACCCCAATTGTGTTATTACTATTTACTATTACTATGTAGGGTAAATGTGAATGTAGTGTGGATTCTGAAGATGAATAAATTGTGTTGCACTTTGTTATCAATGCATTATGAATGAATGTTATCTCATTTAATATTATTAAAAGTACTGCATATATGTGAAGTGGATGGTTATTGAAATGATATTTAAAATTTGGAGATGTATTATGTATACTACATATTTTGTGAACAACTGACTGCCGTGAGCATGTGTTAGTGGTTGCAAGTATATGCTCAATTCCTCTAGGCGAAGAGGTAGTATCACTCAAGAGAAGATCTTTATTGGGTAACCAATAATGTAACCTATTTGAGCTTACACACACCATAGTAGAATAATTGAGTCGAGTCATTATGTGGGAAGTTGTTAGGTCATCCTTAGTTTATGTGTTTGCATTATTGGGTGATGTCTATCTATTTGTGCTTGTAAGTTTTTTCTTTTATTATTGTGTTTGTACTGATGAGTAGGATGTACATGGAATATGTATATGTACACACATGAGTATACATAGGTATGCGTACCTATGCAAACTTATCAATTGGATATAACGACATGTATATGCATATGTATAAATATATCACGTAGGTGCTTATCAATGCAATAGTAATTGTGTATGGCTATTGTGTGAATTGAATCTGTATATATATATGTATAGTATATACATATATCCATATGTATATATGTATCGATCGATACACACGTATGATAGCAAACAAACATGCCCATACAAATGTATCAATATATGTATACATACATATACATGTACATAGAGGCATATACTTATATACATACATACATATATATATGTATGTATGTATATATGTATACAATTGATATATTGTTATTACTATGTGATTACTATCTTGTTTATACATATATCCATATGTATATATGTATCGATACACGCGTATGATGGAAAATGAACATGCCCATACAAATGTATCGATATATGTATACATACATATACATGTACATAGAGGCATATACATACATATATATATATATATGTATACAATTGATATATTGTTATTACTATGTGATTACTATCTTGTTTGTACTTATTTGTATATCGAATGTATACATACATAGTTGGTAAATGATATATATATGTTAATATGTATTTATATATATATTGAACATTAGTGTGAATAAGACACTCCCTAACTTCATTAAGCTCTGCTTTATGTTTGGTACCTGGGTCTAGCTTGTGTGCTATGAAAATGTTGTGGTCTACTGTCAAAAGTGTGCCAAACCTAGTCACCTTATCTTTGAATGTAAGTCCTCCTTTAACAAGGAGCCTAACCCAGGAGATTGTGATACTACTACTAACTCTCCTCCTGAAAATGATGACTTGATTATTGGTGAACTGGAAAAATCTACCTCGCCAGACTTGTTAGAACTCCCTAACTCTAGTGTTCCTCTTCTTGGGTTTGAGACCAGTGTAGATCCGGCTTCGAGCCTTGCTAATCTTTCCCTAGCTAAGAATTTGGAATGTGTTAATGTGTTGGAGATAGAAAATCCTTCCTCTACCCCGGCTCTTGGGGGTGATAGACTTGTTGGTGGTGCTCTGCTGGAGGTGGCTTCAGTGGGGACTAGTGAGAATATGGGGGAAGAGGGTGAAATCTGGGAGGATATTGTTATTGGAGATGTGACAAATTTCAACTTTGAGGATTTGAATATGGAGAATGTTATTGGTGAGGATAACTGGGTTACCCCAAAGAAAAGAGGAAGAAAGAAAAAGGCGGATGTGGGTGGTGATTCCAAGCCTGGAAGACCAAGCCAAAGATTTGCGAGGTTAAGAGAAACCAAAAATGAGATAGCAATTGGTAAATAAAGGACATTGGATGTGTCCTCCAAGAAAGGTAAAAAATGAAGGTCATGTCATGGAATGTGCGAGGGTTGAACAACTCCCATAAGCAACTGGCTTTAAAAAACTATGTTTTAGAACATAAGATAGATTTTTTACTTTTACAAGAAACCAAGGTAAAAAATAAAATTATGATAATGTTGCTAAGTACTTATGGCCAGGGGCCACTTACTCCTATAGTAACGCTGAAGGGGCTTCGGGGGGTCTTGTTGTGCTGTGGAACCCTTCTAGATTTAGTGGCTCTGAACTATTCTGCTGTCAGAGTGGTGTTGGTGTTTCCTTTACCTACCCAGGCGACTCTTGGTCGCTTATCAATGTTTATGCCCCCAACCAGAGGAATGCTAGATATGCTCTGTGGCAGAATCTTTTTAACTGGATTAAAAATAATAGTGGTTATTGGTGGTTAGTTGTTGGGGATTTCAACTCCCTCTTATTTCCCTTAGAGAAAAGTGGTGGTCTGGTAGATTATTTTGACAACATGGTTGATCTAGCAAACTTTCTAAGTTCTACTAGCCTTATTGACATAGACTTATCGTTCCAAGATTTTACTTGGTCCAACAGGCGTATGGGGGAGGACTTGATTCAAGTTAGATTAGATAGATTCCCGTGTTCTAGTAACTGGCCTAGCTTTCTTAGTGCATATCTCTGGGCTCTGCCTAGGACAATTTTTTATCACAATTAGCTACTGCTGACCTCGTGCGACTAGTCTATTATCGGACCGTTCCCTTTCCGGTTTGAGATAATGTGGAATTCCCACCCTGATTTCAAAAAAAAAGTTGTTGAATGGTGGAATATTCCTGTTTGTGGTTCTCCCATGTTTAGAATCTTTTTTAAACTCAAACATATTAAATGTATGGCGAAAGGTTGGAACAAAAGGGTTTTTGTGGATGTTTTCTAGGAGAAAAAAATTGTTGGGGATAAATTGAAATTGTTTCAAAAGAAAATGGAGGGAGATGTCAATCTTCCTACTTGAAACCAAGAAAAGGAGAGTCGAAGGGAGTGGGAACAAATTCTAAAGAAGAGGAGATTTTCTAGAAGCAAAAAATTGGGGTCCAATGGTTGAAAGAAGGTGATAGGAACACCTCTTTTTTTCATGTTTATGCTCAGGGAGAGGTTGTCAATTTTCCCTCCCTAATCGGTTTTGTGGTTGTAGATTACTTTTAGATGGCTTACGTGGCTCCTGTTGAGGCTCCTAATTCAGCTCTTGACAGTTTGTTGCTCGACCCACTTCCAACTATTATATCCCAAATTGATAACCTTGAGATCCTTAATGATGTCACTCCTGAGCAGGTAAAGTTGGATACTTTCAGTATGGGGGCCTACAAAGCTCCAAACCCTGATGGTTTCCCTCTGGCCTTCTTTCAGACCTTTTGGGAGATTATTGGTGAGGACCTTGTCCTAGCTGCTCATGATTTCTTCAAATTTGGTAAGATTCTTAAGCAACTGAATCACACCTTCATAGCTTTAATTCCCAAGGTTGTTGATCCTCAATCTATGGTTGATTTTCCTCCCATAAGTCTATGCAATAATTTTTACAAAATCCTCTCTAAAATTCTAGTGAACCACATCAAACCTCTTCTTGACAAAATTATCAGCCCAACTCAAAAAGGGTTTGTGCCTGGTCATCATATCCTTGATGCTACCATAACCACACATGAATTACTCCATTCCATGGATAGATGCAATTACACTGGTATGACCCTTAAGTTAAACACTTCTAAGGCCTATGATAAGGTGATCTAGGATTTTGTTCCTGAAGTCCTAGCTAAGTTTGGGTTTGACAGATCCATGATCAATCTAATAATGGAATGTGTTACTACAGTTAAGTACTCTATTTTGGTCAATGGGTCTCCCTTTGGGGTTTTCTCTACTGGGAGAGGTATCAGACAGGGAGACCCCCTTTCACCCTATTTGTTTATCATGGTTGCGAATGTCTAGAGCAGGAATTTCTCTAATATGTTGTTTGAAGGGTTCATAAAGGGAATTAAGGCCGCCTCTTCCTTAGAGCCAACTGTGATTCAACAATTTGTGGATGATACTTTTCTTTATGGGAAAGCCTCTGTGATTGAAGCCAAGAAATTGAAAAATTGTCTCAACAACTATGTTGCTTGTTCTGGGTAATGCATTAACTATAATAAAAGCATGATTTAATTTTTTAAAAACAATCCTAATCTCCAAGCTCGGGTGACTGTGGTTCTTGGCTGTTTGAGTGGTTCTCTTCCTTCAGTTTATCTTGGTTACCCCTTACTGTCAAGGAAGTCACTCCTAACTTGTGGAAGTCTATACTGGAAAGGATCCAAAGAAAACTGGCTAGGTGGAAAGGCTCCTTGCTTAGCCATGCTGGTAAATTACAACTCCTGTCTGCTGTTCTTGAAGGAATCCCTATCTATTTTCTCTCCATCTTCAAGATTCCTAGATTTATTGCTGAGAAATTTGAGAAAATTCAAAGGACTTTCCTTTGGTCAGGGATTGAGGAAAAAAAATTTCTCTGGTTAAATGGGACAAGGTTTACCAACCCAAAAGTTGTGGTGGACTTGGGATTAGGACTATGTCTAATACCAATAAAGCTTTAATGGCCAAAGTGGGTTGGGACCATTTGAGGGATAGGAAAGATTGGTGTAAGATCATGAATGCTAAGTACCTTCAAAATAGACCTTTGATTTATTTCCTCTTAGAGGTTCACCCTTTGGGGTCCTTGGTTTGGAGGCGTATTTGCAGTCTACAAGGTCTTCTGAGGAATGGGATAAAATGAAAGATTGGTAATGGTAATAAAAACATATTATGGGAGGACCCTTGGTTACTTGACACTCTCATAGAAAACTCTGAATTCAGGAATCTTATGAGATTGGCTCAATGATTCTTTGGTATTTTCATTAGTGATTACCCCTTTTTCCCTAATCTAAGTCTCCTTCCCAAGACTCTGCAGGAGTTGCTCTCCCTCACTAGACTTCCTCGTACTTGCAGGGGAGATGAATTCTTCTGGACTCATGATAAGCAGGGAGATATTTTTGTTAAATCGGCTTACAATCTGTTGACGGATCATGGTGTTGTCCTCGATTTATGGAAGAAGGTCTGGAATCGACACATGATCCTGAAAGTTAACTTCTTTTGGTGGACTATCTACCACAATAGGATTCTAACTCAGGACAATCTGAGGAAAAGGGGATTCCAGATCCCCAACAAATATTTTTTATGTAAGTGCAATGAAGAATCAATGGATCACTTGTTACACTGCCCGTTTACTGTTGAGGTGTGGGAGCTGGCTTTAGGAATATTGGGGATTCAATGGATTATGTGTTAGGATATCAAATCCTTTATCTTGAGTTGGTTCGGACCCTTTATCCACCCTTTACCTGGTGAAATTTGGAATCAAGCCCCCCTATTATTTGGGTAAGTGCACCAATCTGTGACACAATTTATATGTCAAGTTGTAAAAATTCACAAAAAAAGGCTAAAATTGGCCATTTGGCGAGTGCCAAATTTGGCGTGCACCAAATGCCAAAGGTAAATAAAAGAAAAAAATGCATTTTGAAACCTCATTTCACTTCAATCCACGGCTTGTCTTGGAGGATTTGAGGTCTGCAACTCGCGCTCACCAAATATCATCCATTATTTGCATCCTTAGCTTGCTATTTTTCATGAGGATGTCGCCAACACATCAAAGACATTGAAGATTGCGAAGAGGTATGTATTTTTATTCTATTTATTTCGAATTTGATGTAGAATGTAGATTGAAATAGGTTTTTATAACAATTTTTTTTCCTAATTCTCAGGGAATGAAACTCCACCTCCAAACATTGAGAATTCACAGTCACCCCCTTAGGAAGAGCCTCCTATTCAAGAACAACCTGAAACCCCTCCATCAATTCATAGGAGTCCTCAAGGAACACAAGAAAATATTCTAAATCAAATTGAAAACAATAAAACAAACATTGAACAATTAATTGGAAGATTAACCGAGCATGCCGAAAGCCACCCTTATAGGAGAGGGATTGCTAAATCATTGAAGTCAATTGTATCTCATGTAGGAGAAATGAGTGAGAAAATAATTTTTTGGTCAAATAAGAGGCACAAGATGAAACAATATTATGCTAGAGGTTTGTCATATGCAAATGTTAAAAAAAATAAAAAATAGCAAAGCCGACTTGTGTGCCCTATTTACAGACCCAAAAACCGAAACACCTTTGTCTCATACATGTAGGAGGTTCCCCATCCATTGGTGCCACCATGAGTTAATTAAAAATAAATTTTGGGAGCGGTGGTGGATGGTATTTGACCAACCTCCATGCAATAACCATGAGGTACCACAATACTTTTTGAGGAAACTCTATTGTGAGTTTATCCTCAATAAGATGCCAAATTGTTTTGACATCTTAGATTTTCAGGGTAGAGGTGGGGGCTCCACACATGATAGACCTATTACATGATGTAATCCATAGTTGGAATTGAGACCCTTGGCCAAACCATTGGTGGAGCATGTCTTCGTTCCTTCTATTGTTAAGGATAGTGTAGAGGTGGACACGTTGGAGTCGATTGGCTCACTCACCCAGACCATTTTATAGTGTGTGAGGCCTCTAGTAGAGCCTGGTGTGGAGGAGACGTGTAGCCCCCGAGTTCCACCCCACCATTGTGGTGCTTGTGGTGTAGTTTGCATGTACGATTATCAGAGTGCTCGGGATGTAGCTACACAACCTACATCAGTTGCTGAGGCAATGGATTTCACAGATGATTTGTTGAATGATACATTCGACATTAACACTTAGGTAAAATTCAACAAGTTCATTTAATGTTGTTTATTAAATTATATTTTGAAATTTAAGAATAAGTAAATTAGTATAATTTTGATATGATGAAATTTCAGGGTTAGAGTGTTCATGAGACATGCCCCATTCCTACATACCATTATTCATTCTCAATGTTGAGTCCATAGGTATGCAACTAGTATTAAAGATATTATTATTGCATTTGAACAGTTGAATGTTATATTTGAATGTTTGTCTCATAACATGCTTTGGATTTCAAATAGTTTCCTGGTGGACCTTCAACCTCCACACCTCGCAATTCATTTCGTCAAACAACTTACACTTAGGTAGCCTTTATTCAATAATGGTGTTGTAAAACAATGTTAGCTAGTTTTCATAATTTTGCATATGCAAATCTAAAAAAATGATGAGAAACACAAACATGCATTTGTATTCCTTGATAGTGTCACATTATCTTCTCCTAATTCACTTTTTGTTCCTTTATTCCTTCCCAATCCCATCCCATTAACATTTAATAGTTCACCCTACCATTTACTCTTTCATTTAACATTTGCAGATGTTGACATCAGACAACCTTGGTGATGTTGGTGGAATGATGGAGCATGGAGTTGCTACAACAATAGTCAGTTTTGATCCATTGAGAGAGGCATGCAACAGATTAGTTTATTTGACATTATATTTGCTCTTTTATGGTCTATTATAGAAAATTTTCATGATAATTTTGTGTAGCTTAATTTCTATCTTGTTGGTTGGTACAAGTGGTTGTCACTCCAGATCATGGACATGGTAATGATGTAAATGTGAATGATGACTATCTGTATGCGGTAAGTGATTATATTTTCTTATATATCATTCCACAATTCAATTTTTGTGTATTAACATCTTTACATTTTATTGTATTAGTTGAAGGTCCAGAGTGAAGAGAGGAGGACTAGTGAGCATGTTCAAAAGACCAGAGAACCAACAGTCACTCCATCTAGCCAAATTTTGAAGGCAGCATGAGATCTATTTCCTTCCCCTAGAGCGAAATGACTGTATTAGGGTCGTTTGTTGTATGCCTATGTGGAATTTTGGAACATATGTTTTGTACTATCGATATATCTATGAAATTTTATGTCCATAATATGGCTCCTTTGTACTAAGCCTGTAGGGATTTTTTGGATATATTGTATATAATTTTATCAATATATATCATTGTATACCTTACGAATTTTTGATTAAAAAAATCTTATTTTTCTATTGCCATTCTTGAATGATGTTATCATTCATATTGTGCAAATCATATGCTTGAATGTTTTAGGCATGGATTTTTTTTACATCTAATGATTAATTAATTAGTGTCAATTGCTCAATAAGCTCTATCTAAAGCGTATTGTGTAAATAAGCTCCATTCCTGGTGGTTTGTATCCTTTGGAATGCTTCAATTACTTGTGCCTCACTTATTTGCATGTATGCTTCACTTATTCACATGTATACTTCACGTATAGTGCACGTATTCACGTGTATGCTTCATGCTTCCAATGCATAGCAGCAAAAATCTTTCAAGGAAAAATTTGACAAACCAAAAGTATAAGAGTTTTTTTAAAAGTCAAGAAAAAATCATATTTAAAAAAAACAAAAAATTGTAGAAGAAGAGATAAAATCTATTTATTTTTAAATTGAAAGGTATTTCCATAGCATATAGAGATATAGAGAGAAAATAAAATAAAAAATTAACTAATGAATTGCTGAAGCCATTTTTTGGGGTTTCTGTTTATATATTGATTAGAATTTTTGTGCATCTCTCAAAGTCAAAGCATTCACTTTGCTTTGCACCAACTAATAGCCCCAGATGTTGATAGATGACAAAATTTCAATTCTGATATAGTATTTACAAAATCAGCTAGGATGGCCATTCACTTCCATTACTTAACTAATAGAAGTTAGACAGCAGCTGCCGGAGTGCATTTTTCTTATGTGGCATTCTATGAGGCCAAATTTCTTTGATGTATTTTATAATCAAATAGTTCAGTGGCTTGTCTATGTTACCACATTTTTCATACATGTCTACCAAAGTATTTTTTCAAATGGTTCTTGTTTACATGGTTAAAGCGTAAAACAAGTCTTTCAATATTTATGGATGGAAAATCTATCGAAATTATAATAGCAAAATAAATCTTATAGGCAATGATAGATGCTTGAAAAAATCGCGAGCGAATGTGAAAGTGCCGTGGTGATGGAATCTTGGTATCTGGTCTTATGGATTTTTAAGTACCATTAAATGCGTGGAACCACGTTCTTTGAGGCATTTTTGAACAATTCATTCGCACATGTATCTTCGCATTTTTAAATACATTGTTTCTGCGGCGTTTTATCAGGCAGAGTTCATTCGCGCGTTCTTGTAAATTTAAAGCACAAAATAGGTGCTTACAAACAAAGTATGGATCTTGGAAAAAATATATCAGCGTAATAAAATGGCGAAACCGAGGTGAGTAATTTGTTGAAAAATCGCCGAAGAAATGTAGGTACCGTATCGCGTAAGTGGCATTAATCCTGAGAACACATTTAGCTTTTTGAGGGATTTTTTTTTCAAATAGTTCGTTGCGCATCATCTTCCACATTACATACATGTCTACCAAAGCATTTTTATCAATCAATTCATTTCATTTTGCTCTTTATGGGTAGAAATTAAAATGAGTCTTTCCGAGCGAAACATATGGATCTTTGGAAAAATCACGTTAAAGCATAATAGTAAGCAATAGCATAGATAAGGTATATTATTGAAAAAATCGCCGAATGTGGTCGTAGTCGATGGAATCTTGGTAATGAAAATTGTGGATTTTTGTAGCGTTAGTCTTATTCATGAGTTGTTTCGAATAGTTTCTTACGCTTTATCTATCTTTACCATTTTAAATGCATTAATACGCAAAGAATTTTATCAAAGAGCTCACTATCTTGCTACTATGGCTAAGAGCCTACAATAAGTTATTTTGTACAATCGATGGATGCTTGGAAAAAATCTATCAAAGCATAATAGTAAGTAAAAGCATAGAAAAGGTAGTGAATTGGGTAGTATGTGATGGATGCTCCCATGTTTTACAAATGAGAGGTGAGCTCAATTTATAGGCTCCTCAAATACAATTCAATGGCCAAGATTGATTTCAAATCAATGACCGAGATTACAAAATAAAACCCTAATTAGCATTTGTCACAACTAACTACCTCTCGACCAATGAGAAAATTACATTTGGGGACACTTGTCCTTCTGCTAAATATAAACCAACAATAAAAAGTTGTTGCGTTATGAAGTGTCAAGTTCATTGAACCTAGACATGCTAGCTTGGAACAATTTGATTGGTTGAAAGATGACGAGGCACCATCTCAGCGTGTTGGATTTTCCCTTTGATCTTGGCCTAAGGAAAACTTCAAGATATGTTTTCCATCTGCTATTTTCAGCTTGGGGTGGACTTTAAGTTGTCTTTTCCATGTATGCTTTGAGTTGGGCCGACTTTACGTTGTCTTTTCCATGTATGCTTTGAGTTGGGTGGACTTTACCTTTGTCTTGGACAAGCATTATTCAAGCCAAGGGAAAACTTGATAACAATTTGGACATAGATTTTCTTTCCCAAGCGGACTTTGCATCATCTTGGACATTTTCCTTGACCATGGGCATGGCGGACTTTGCTTGTGCATTGCTAAGATTGGGCGGACTTGCTCTTGACTTAGACATGCTTATTTTCCTTCCAAGTGAAAATCGAGAGAGGTTATTGTAGAGGGGTAGAACATGATCCCATAGGCTTAGACGAGAAGTTTCTAAGCATCACGGTGTCTGAGTAACCTCATGCTGAAGTTTGCAACCATTTTGCACTTCAGACTCCTAAGGGATTCAGCTAGTTGAACATAGCTTGGAGCGATTCGGCGAATTTGGGTGTGAAAGAGGAACATTCCTAGAGTAAACATACCCACTCAGATGTGTTGGAACAATTAGTTTGGTCATAGGAGTTGCAGAACGAAAGTTGCACCACTTTGCAACTTTGCACTACTTGCATTTGACAACCTTTTCTCCAAGCAAAATCTTTCCACCACAAGAAATAACATATGAGATAGCAAAAAATGAGAGAGGTTATTGTAGAGGGGTACAACACGATCCCATAGGCTTAGACGAAAAGTTTCTAAGTGTCACGGTATCTTAGTAACGTCATGCTGAAGTATGCAACCATTTTGCACTTTGGACTCTTAAGGGATTTAGCCAGTTGAACGTAGCTCAGAGCAATTCAATGCATTTGGGTGAAAAAGAGGATCATGCCTAGCGTAAAAATACCCAATTAGATGCGTTGGAATAGTTAGTTTGGTCACATGAGTTGCAGAACGAAAGTTGCACCACTTTGAAACTTTGCACTACTAGCATTTGACAATTTTTTCCCCAAGCAAAATATCGCCACCACAGGAAAATTCCTCTGAGATAGAAAAAATAGAAAGAGGTTATTGTAGAGGGGCATAACATAATCCCATAGGCTCAGACAAGAAGTTTCTAAGCATCACAGTGTCCAATTAACATTATGCTAAAGTTTGCAGCCATTTTGCACTTTAGACTCTGAAGGGATTCAGCCGGTTGAACGTAGTTCAAAGTGATTTGGCACATTTGGGTGTGAAAGAGGACCATGCCTAGTGTAAACGTACCAACTTAGATGCATTGGAATAGTTAGTTTGGTCACATGAGTTGCAGAACGAAAGTTGCACCACTTTGCAACTTTGCACTACTTGCATTTGACAACCTTTTCCCCAAGCGAAATCTCGCCACTATAGGAAAACGCCTCTGAGATAGCAAAAACTGAGAAAGGTTATTGTAGAGGGGTAGAAAATGATCCCATAGGCTTAGAAGAGAAGTTTCTAAGTGTCACGGTGTTCAAGTAATGTCATACTGAAGTATGCAACCATTCTGCACTTCAGACTCTTAAGGGATTCAACCAGTTGAACGTAGCTCGAAGCGATTCGTTGTGTTTGGGTACGAAAGAGGACCATTCCTAGCATAAACGTACCCACTCAAATGCATTGGAATAGTTATTTTGGTCACACGAGTTGCAGAACGAAAGTTGCACCACTTTCCAACTTTGCACTACTTGCATCTGACAACTTTTTCCCCAAGTGAAATCTCATCGCCACAGGAAAATGCCTCTGAGATAGCGAAAACCGAGAGAGGTTATTGTAGAGGGGCACAACATGATCCCATAGGATTAGACAAGAAGTTTCTAAGCATCATATTTCCTGAGTAATGTCATTATGAATTTTGCAGCCATTTTGCACTTTAGATTCTTGAGGGATTCAATCGGTTGAACATAGCTCAGAGTGATTCAGCGTGTTTGGGTGTGAAAGAGGACCATTCCTAGCATAAACATACCCACTCAAATGTGTTGGAACAAGTATTATTTTCACACGAGTTGTAGAATGAAATTTGCACTACTTTGCATCTTTGCACTACTTGCATTTGACAACTTTTTCCCTAAGCGAAATCTCGCCGCCACAGGAAAACGCCTTCGAGATAGCTTGGAAATTTCCATGAAATGTCTTTTTCACCCATTGTATTCTACTGTAACTTAGTGTAATGACATACTTAGGTGTAGAAGGCATGTGTGCATGATTTCATGAGTAGGGGTGGCCATTTGGGGGTTTGGGCATAATGCCTAGTTGTCAAGAATGTGAGTTTTGAGTGAAATTTAGAGGTTAAGAGTAGGTAGTGATGGAAAACACTTGGGGAAAAACTTTGTAAGAGTTAATTAAGCAAGGGAAGATATATTTGAAGGTGTTGGAGGCATTGAAACAGTGGGGAGAGGTCTGGAGGTGAGGTTTTCAATAAACCCCTTTTGAAACTTGTCAAAAGTGAGGGTTTTGAGTTTTGGAGTGTTGGTGAGTGTTTCATTGGAAGATGATTGTTGATTTAGTGCTTATGTACCTTGGTCATGACTGTCCAATGGTGTTTTGTGTATGGAAGGAAGATTAAAGGGTAGTTGGTTTTTTGAGAGTTTGCCACCTTGCTCTGCATCACTTTGGCATGTTTATCAACATAAAACTATGATATTTTTTGAATTTGAATATGTAATGATAATTCAATATGAAATATGTAGTGTGAGACAATGACATTTGTGTATTTAAAATTTAAAGTTAAAATTTTAAAATTTACAATTTTTCTTGTCTTCAAAGTTATTTAAACTATATAATTTGACCATAATATAACTAAGCAATATATGATATAATTTAACCATTATTCATTATTTTTGATTGTCAGCTATATAATATAACCATTATTTTTTATGCTATTGTACATTGATATTTAACCATTTCTCAAGATTAAATTTTTGAACAGTTTAAACATGCACATGACGAACAAATTATTTTGATTCTCAACTTCTATATATCAAATTATCCAATAATCAAGTGTATGTCCATATACAAAAATTGCATCAACGCCAACTCAAACAAATTTTTACAAAGTGTGGGATATTCCATCTCGATATCTATTCATAATATACATGCCAAAATGTCGATCTCATCCTAACTACTAGTGGATCATCAAAATGGAGCCTCTTTGAAGCACTCTTTGGCTCTGAAGGTAACTACACAAGAAAAATTCAAACCACAATTGAGATTAGTTATATTATATAATTTAAAATTGAGTAATTATCATCAAAGTCAATATACATTGAATTATAATTGAAATCTAAAATTGAAATCTTGATTACCTCATATATATGTCTCTTCAAACCGTGATGAGTCCTAGAATATGCCCCTCTCAAAGAACCAATCATACTAACTTTTGCAATGTCAATCTATATAGGTGAACACAAAAACATCAAATTGATACAAGTGAGCATACAATTATTGGTAATAGGAACATATTTACTAAACAAAAAATAAAATAAACACATACCTCTTTAGGCATCTCTTTTTCTTTATCTCCTTTAGGTGTTTCGACACCTCCTCCCTGAGGTGTTTCAACACCTACTCCTTCAAGTGTTCCAACACCTACTCCTATAAGAGGAAAGTAAGATAAATAAATAAGTTAATATATAATTTTGTTAATGACAATTCAAATGACAGTCAAGTATATAATGCATGAATTCAGGCCTAAAAGGCATGGGTTGAAGTAGCAGATTGAAGAAGGCAAGAACTAGTTGGTTTTATTGAGATCTAGTGGGGTTTGAAGTGTTTTAAGGTTTGCAAGGACTGGGGAGGTCATGTGTATGTTTAGGCATGAAGCCCTAGTTGAGAGAAGCACATTTTTTAATGGAAAATTGAGGTTTTAGAGACTAAAAGTGGGTGAAGTTTGGGGGCAGCATGATATTAAGGATTATTAAGCATGTGAAGGATTAAAAAATGGTGTTTGAAGTGGTCACAAGGTCACAGGAGGCCTAGAGATGGGTTTTTCAATGTATTCTCCAAAATCCCACTGTACTGTAGGGGCAACTAGGCCAATTAGGCCTCTTTTCCAAAGAGACACCTTCCCAAACACCTGAAATCAAGTCAAACACCATGGAAATTCATTAAATAGGTTACCGACCTTAATATTTCACAATTTTTCAGAGCTCCAATCGCTCACCAAGCTACCAATCCACTAAACCCTCACTCTCAAGCCACCAAACTTAGGTTTTCCAAGGAGCCTTATTGAAAATCACTCTTCCCACAATTAACTCTCACATCCAACACACCAACCATACCATATGATGTCTATACATGCTCAAAATACTCTCACAAATGACTACCCCAAAGGATTTCATACATTCACACTCTAAAACCACTCAAATTCACTCAAAATCACATATTTTCATACCCAAGGCTACATGCCATCACTCCAAAATGATCTCCCCTACTCCAAGAATCATCTTCTAACCTATTCCCCACCTAATGGACTCATTCCACTGAGCTACAATATATACATTAGGTGGAATGATCCATTAAATCACTTGATGACCTCAAAACTTGAAATTTAGACTTCCAGACCCACCTATAGTAAAATCCACCCTAAGAGCTCAAAACAAGATGGATTTCAATGCCACAAAAACCAAAATGTGGCTAACACATCCCTCTAACAAAATAAAAACACTTTTATTTAATTCTGTTCAGTATGGGCTCATGCAATTGACTGCTATAACACTGAAAAAGAGAAAAAAAACTCATATTTTTAAAGAAAACAAAGCTTTATTGATCAATGCTTGTACAAAATATTCCATTCTTCTCCACACACTCCTTCATTAGAGATTAACACACATATATTCAACTCCCTTAATCAAGAATTTATTGAAAACCAACGCCACAAGTGACCTTTGGCCTTCCTTGACCGTTCAACTTCCCTAGTATGCATTTTTGGCACTTCACAATTTGAAAAATGACACTTTGCACTAATTTAGAAAATTTGCAAATAAAACCTTCTAACTCACTAATAACCACTAAAATAGACTTATTGCATCAATAAATGGTCTATATGACCTTATCCAAACCAAAACAAGACTTCATCACCCTAATGACAACCACTAAAGCTTGGTGCCCCTGCACCAAATAGTGGTGCAGGAGCACCTACACCTTACTCACAAAAAAATTGATTCTTTGCAGGTCAATGGGTGATCAATAGGTTGGTAGGGTTTTCTTTAGTTTATTTTCTCTTAATAAGTTCTAAGAAGACCATGCTTGATATAAATGGTAACTTTGGTGTCTCATTGTTCCATATTGACAAATGGGGTCTAGGTAGGTTAATGTTGATTTTCATGCATAAGGTCATGTTTTGGGTCCAATAAGGTCTAAATAGACCATAAAAAATGTTTTAGATGTCTAGGAGGGTCAAATAGTAAAATAATGTAAAATGAGTCAAAGTGTTGTTAACAAGAATATGTAAACAAGTGTAATTTTGCACTCCAATGGCCATAAAGGGATTCAAAATTCAGTTAGAGGTTGTTATGTCAGTTGTCTTGGGTAAGGAAACCTTTAAAAATGTGGGAATCATCATTGTAAAGGTTGGCTTGGAGATTTTGGGAAGAAAATCTAATTGAATTCTTACCATTTTCAGGAATTTTCTGAGTTTTCCATCTTTTTCTGATCTGTACGGTAATGTACAGTCATTAGATTGTATTTATTCTTTATGGATGTTGTAGTGGCATGAATTAACAATGCTTTGCATCTCTTTTTAAGGTTTAGAAGATAATTTGAAGCATCTTATAGTTGTTTTCTTGAGGATTGTCAAGCATACCCTATTTTGGGGTTTTGTAGCTTTTATCATGTTTTGAAGGCCCATACACCGACTGTGCTCATTGTGATTGGTGTATTGGGTCTCATGGAGAATTTTTAGGTGTTAGGGAGAGTGTTGAAATAAATAAAGTAGATTGGGTTGTTGTCCCTATTGAGTTTATGTGGGAAAATGCATGAAAGTGGAGGTTTTAGTCTAGGGTTTCATAAAATATGAGTGGGAGGTCATTTATTTTGAATTATTAAGCATGTGAAAGATTTCTTAAGAGTGTTTGAGTTGGTTTTGAGATTTAAGGAGGCGTGGAATGTAGGCTTTCAGTAAACCCTCTTAGTTTGGCTAAAAATCAAGGGTTTCATAGTTTGCTATGTTAGAAGAGTCAACTCTGGAAACTCATTATGGATTTAGTGGTTTGAGGGCATGGTAAACGCTTCCCCAAAGTTTTAGTTGTCTGTGATAAGTCTAAAGGTGGGTTGCTTTGTAATTTAGGCCTAATTAGCTTAATTAGGACATCGTAGGAGTGGGAGTTTCAAGAGTTTGGTCTAAAGGACTTGTGTCTGAACCCGAGATATGTTTTGTAAATCTATAATAGGTGTCTGAATCATCCATTGGTTTGTCAAGTGTTTTGGGAAGTGTTGGAGTTAAGGGCCTAAAACCAGGTTTGCATTGCTACTAGGGTTGCAAGGGTGAAAGTGGGAAATTCTACTTCTGGTTGTTTTCAAACTTTGTGAGTTGTTTGGATTGGTCTAATAGGCCCTTTTAATCTTGTTAAATGCCTCTTGAAGGAAGGTTGACACTTTGAGTGAGTTTGGGCCTCCTAGGTCTGCATCAAATAGAGAGCAGCATACAACCATCATTTTGCATATCTACATTAATGCAATTTTGCAAACCCTTATACAATCAAACTTAAATGCTTGAAATAAAGAAATGATCAATAACATGAATTTACAAATTCAATGTGCATACTTACCAATCAATCCAAGGAACCATCCGGGTCTTCTCTACTCTTTATTGTGTCAAGTATTGCCTCATGGTCAGACTCACACACTTTCCACAAGTTCTTGTTCATAGGTCTACCCTTATATTTGATCAAATAAATGTTGGTGGCAACAACAAGGTTCGAGTAGTGAAGAATATTTTGATATGTGTCGTAGTTTTCAAACAACCAAAGTGCAACATTCTTAACTGGGTACCTTCTAAGCCATGTTCCAGTAACAACCACCAAACCTATAGGATATTCTATGTTTTCTCCATCTATAACTGGGGCCTCCAATTTAGTTTTGGCCTCAAAACAATGACACAGGTAATAATCTACACCCTCTTCATTGTCTTCATCTGCAAACACCGCATGTTCATTCCCTGCATTGATATGTTCATCTTGTTAGATGTATTTAATGAACGTCAAAATAAAACCTAAAAGTAAGATATATTACTTGGTTCTACAAGGTCCAATACATGATCAAATTCAATGGATGATTGCATCTCCATGATTTATAGAGCCATCAGGAGATGATAAGTGTCAAGTGGGGTTAGACTTCTTACAAACCATTCGTCAACCCACTCTATTGACTCGTAATCATTCCATGATCGAAGTGTACATGCAAAACAAAAGCATGCCATCTTCCATGTATGGATAGTCCATGTACCTACATTGGAGCTTCCAAAAGAGTGTAGCTCACTTGATCCTATTAGTGTACAACAATCCTCATATTTTACAATGTTAGTATAATCTACTAAATGAAAAAATCTACAAACTAAATAATTAGCTTGACTACGTGGACCCATTGCATGATTTCACCACTTGACAATTGATCTTGCATATGTCAAATTTACACTGTATTTGTACTTTAACTCTTCTCATGCAAGGGATCTTTTGAGACAATGCACTCATTCCATCATGCTCCCCTTTCCATGCCCAACCTGCGAGGAAGTTCCACATATGTTGAACACCACTGATCCTATTCATCCTACTCAACCAATAAAACATTATGGCATTCTTGAATTGTGATGTATAGTTATCTGACCATATGATATGTTAACTAAATGATATGCCCTTGCTAGCCAAATCAGCATAGAACATTTGAAAGCAACCTTGCACAAACTTGGTAGAATGTGTGTGATCATCACTAATGTAAAAGTGATACTCCCTCAATACTTTCTTGTTATCCTTTGTACTATCATTTGCATGAATGAATGCTATATGCACAAATATAGCAACTTGTGTGGAATTGTAGTACTGTGATTTCACCTCGTTATGTGGTTGTAGTGTGTAGTTCTCCACAAAGTCGACAACTAAAATGATGCTATGAAGTGGAAACGTGTCCTTTCATAACTTGAACTGTGAGTCCAACCATTGAGCTCTATGTGTATGCCTTGCAAACTCATAGACCACCTAATAAAAAAATCCCATAAAGCATTATCTTGGAATCTTGTCATTGACCAATTTAAATTTTAAGCTTCTTTCCCATCTTTTAGGTAGTAGGCCACTGTCTTGTATTTGCCAAATTTGACAATTTTGTCTCCAATTGTGTGTGTACTAGCCATGTGTTGGAAAATTGGAAAATGTTGCATGCCACCACAATGATGACATGTGCCATACAAACATGACTTGTAAAAAATTTGACCATCCTCTCTAGAGTTCACATAAAATTGAAGATAAGAATTCCCTTGAGGATTTGGGTGGAGGCCTTATGTTACATTCCTACAAAACATTGTCAGTATGCATATCTACACATATACATCGATAAACATCATAATGGTTAGAAAACTCAATATGTACTCTACAAAAAAAAGTAGTGCTTGTGTGATTTATTTTGACATAAAAAGGATTTAGCATTTCAAAATACCTTTGACAAATTTTAATTTTAGGAAACTTGTGTACAAAATCAGCAAAAAATTGGGTTTGAGTGGTATCCAAATAATGCTTTGGATGTGGCTCATGGATTTTACTACCAATTCTCCTTCTTACAACATATCTTTGATTAGGAGAGATCCTTGTGTTATCCTTCCAATAATCTACTATTAAATATCTCAAGCCTTGAGCAATTCTTTTATCTTTCCATGGCACTCTACCCAAGAATTCCCATAACTCATTGCTATTTGGTTCCTACAATCTTTCACACCTTCCTTTGTCTCTCATTAGAGATGATCTACTTATTTTCAAAGACTTACTTGTCTTTGTAAGGTTCACCTTGTTCCTTGTTTTACTGCTTAACAGTGTTGTTGTCATCACACGTCTTGTCGCACAACTATCCTTTGTGTGTGAGGTAGAACCCACGCTCTCATATGCACTCATAAAGTTCTTTACAATGGAATTTTCACTTGAGTCATTTGAAACTCTCAGCCCAAGAGCCTTCATGGTGGGCCTAAATTTGAGTTGCCTCATCATTTCAACAAATAGTTGGCATCTTCCACCCTCACTTAGCTTCTAAAAAAAAAACTCCATATCCTCTATGCAGCTCTTTGACA
>VDFB02193867.1:244110379-244130054 GCA_007258455.2 Sequoia sempervirens | reverse complement strand
CCCTCTACCCTCTACCCTTAAACCATAAGCCCTGAACCCTAAACCATTAAACCCTTAAACCCTAAACCCTAAACCCTCAACCCTTAAACCCTTAAACCCTCAACCCTCAACCCTACACCTTCTACCCTGAAACCGTAAACTATAATCCCTAAACCCTAAACCCTCAGGGGGAGAGGGAGTAGGAGAGATGGAGGGATGGGAGAGAGATGGATGGAGTGAGAGAGAGAGAGGGTGGGTGGGGGGAGATACTTGAGAGAGAGGGAGAGAGAGATGGTGTGGGAGAGGAATAGAGGGAGTGAGTGAGAGACAAAGAGAGACCTGACAGAGGGAGAGGGGGTAGGAGTGAGAGACTTGAGAGAGAGAGAGGGAGGGAGAGGGGGTGGGAGGGAGAGACTTGAGAGAGAGGGAGAGGGAGAAAGATAGAGGGAGCACGAGAGAGGGAGGGAGTGGAAGAGAGATAGAGGGAATGATTGTGAGAGGGAGAGGGGGTAGGAGGGGGAGACTTGACAAAGAGAGAGAGAGAGGGGGGGTAGGACAAAGATACTTTAGAGAGAGAGGGAGAGGGGGTGGGAGGGAGGGAGAGACCTAAGAGAGAGTGGGAGAGAGATAGAGGGAGTGTGAGAGAGAGAGAGGGAGTGGGAGAGAGAGAGGGGGGTTGGGAGGGAGAAACCTAAGAGAGAGGGAGAGGGAGAGACTTGAGAGAGAGGGAGGGAGAGGGGGTGGGAGGGAGAAACCTAAGAGAGAGGTAGAGGGAGAGAGGGTGGGAGGGAGAAACCTAAGAGATGAGAGGGAGACAAAGTGGGAGAGAGGGGCTGGGAGGGAGAGACCTAAGAGAGTAGGAGAGATATGGAGTAGGACACAGAGGGATGGGAGAGATACAAGGAGTGAGAGAGAGAGAGACTTGAGAGAGGGAGAGGGGGTGGGAGGTAGAGGGAGTACTTAGGATAGAGGGATGGGAGAGATATGGAGGGAGTGAGAGAGACAGGGGTGGGGGGAGATACCTGAGAAAGAGGGAGAGAGAGAGTGGGAGGGGGTGCGAGGGAGATACTTGAGAGAGAGGGAGATTGATAGAGGGATTGATAGAGAGAGAGAGGGTGTGGGAGAGAGATAGAGGGGTGGGAGGGAGAGACTTGAGAGAGAGAGGGAGGGAGAGACTTGAGAGAGAGGGAGAGGGAGAGAGTGGGAGAGAGATAAAGGGCGTGAGAGAGAGACAAACTTGAGAGAGAGGGGGAGAGGTGGTGGGAGGGAGATACTTGAGAGAGAGGGTGAGGGTGAGGGAGAGAGATAGAGGGAGTGAGAGAGGGAGGGAGTGGAAGAGAGATAGAGGAGGACCGGAGAGAGAGATGGAGTAGGAGGGGAGACTTGAGAAAGAGAGAGAGGAGAGGGGGTAGGGATCTAAGATACTTGAGAGAGAGAGAGGGAGAGGGGGTGGGAGGAGAGACCTGAGAGAGAGAGAGAGAGAGAGAGAGAGAGAGAGAGAGAGAGAGAGAGAGAGAGAGAGAGAGAGAGAGAGAGGACAAACTTGAGAGAGAGGAGAGGTGGTGGGAGGGAGATACTTGAGAGAGAGGGTGAGGGTGAGGGAGAGAGATAGAGGGAGTGAGAGAGGGAGGGAGTGGAAGAGAGATAGAGGGAGTGACTGTGAGAGAGAGATGGAGTAGGAGGGGGAGACTTGACAAAGAGAGAGAGGGAGAGGGGGTGGGAGGGAGAGACCTGAGAGAGAGAGAGAGGGAATGGGAGAGAGATAGAGGGAGTGAGTGAGAGACCTAAGAGAGGGAGAGGAGGTAGGAGGGAGAGAGAGAGAGAGAAAGATAACAACCTAAGAAAGGGCGATGGAGTGAGAGAGACAAAAAATACCAAAGGGGGAGAGAGAGAGAGGGAGAGTGAGAAAGGGGGTTGGAGTGAGATAGATTTATTTAGGTACCTAGGTGGGAGGGAAAGAGACCTGAGAGAGGGGATTGGAATAAGAGAGAGTAGTCTAGGTTGTGTGGGAGGGAGTGAGACCTGGGAGAGAGAGACTTCATAGGAATAAAGAGTTATCTAGTTAGGGTAACAAGTTAGAGAGCATATGAAAGGTAAAACCTCAATTATCCATCTGCGATCATAAATTATGCACTCTAAGCATTATCAAAGTTGTCGACCAAAGAGGGGAAATTCAGGTTTTGTTCAAAAAAGGTTATTTGGTGAGCGCCAAATTTGGCGCTCTCCAACTAACACATCACATTTGGCACACGCCAAATGGCCTACTTTGGATGTGTTAATTAACATGATTTGCCAAATTTCCTCATATTTTCATCTGTGCTCCTTGTCTCATTTGCACGTCTTTCAATGCAAGTTTATGAAAAAAATATGATAGCATTAACCTCTCTCTTAGCTATCTAAATATATAATTATTTTTTCATTTTGATTTAGTCAAGGTTTTGATCCATGGCTTCTATTGTAAATGCCTCTGTTTTTGGTCAAAAACCAACATGTGCTAGTTTTAGGATAGATTTTTACTCGTTCATCAAAACGTGAAACAAATTAATTTTTTTGAAACTAGACTCCATTCTACACATGATGAAAAAAAAATCAATTTTTAATTAGTTTTTAAAAAATTTAGGGGGGAGCACGCTCAAATTTCAGCTTTTTAGGATATGTCCACTTTGAATATTCATAAAACATTATATATTCATTAAAAAAATTATCTGAAAGAACAAGGATAAACTACATGGTGTTAGCTAATTTCTCAACATTGGGATTTTTGAAATTCTAAAAAAAAGTTAATCAAAAAGGGGGGAGCCCTTAGGCACTATGCTATTTTTTTTGATAAAAAAAGGCCCTATTTTGGGCCTCCCCCTTTTTGAGACCCTTAATATTCATTAATTTCAAAAAAAAAAAATAGTAGCTTAGAAACTAGACTTAGAGCACTTCAACTTTTGTTCTTGCTG
This sequence comes from Sequoia sempervirens, assembly GCA_007258455.2. Lineage (NCBI taxonomy): Eukaryota > Viridiplantae > Streptophyta > Pinopsida > Cupressales > Cupressaceae > Sequoia > Sequoia sempervirens. The sequence goes on along the minus strand of VDFB02193867.1, from coordinate 244,127,127 downwards.
CATCTTGAAATTTTGAGCGCAACTATCTTCATTTTCTCATACAAATCGTATTTTGTTGATTCTAGAAAAAAAGTGGCATCTTAAGAGCCAAAATTGTGTCACAAATCCATGCACTTACCCATATGCTGGTGTATATGGAAAGAGAGAAACAATAGGATCTTCAGGGACACTGAGATGAGTCCAAAAGAAGTGTTTGGTATTGGTTCTCGACTCATTGCGGAAAACATCTTGCTCTTCAATGGGAAAACCCCAGACAAAGGTCCAACTGAGGAGGAAATAAGTATGGCCAAAGCTTGGCACCAGAACTTGGATGCTAACTCCTATGACAACTCCAGATCCCTAGCTCAGAGTGTCACTATTTGGAAGCCTCCTGACAGTGGCTGGTATAAACTAAATTTTGATGGGTTTGCTAAAGGCAACCCGGGCAGAGCTAGTATAGGAGGTGTGATCAGGGATTACAAAGGAAATTTTGTGGCTGGTTACTTTGGGGGGATTGGTGTTCATTCTTCTATGATTGTGGAAGCTAGAGCGTTATTGAAGGGCTTACAGTTGGTTGTTTCTATGGGGTTAGAGAACCTTCATATTGAAGGTGACTCTAAGCCTATAATAGATGTCGTTAACTTTGACAGATTGCTAGGGTGGAGCACTAAAGACATTCTTCTAGACATAAAGCTTATTGTGTCTAAGTTAAAGTTAAAGGTTTCCACCCATATTTATCAAGAGGGAAACCAAGTTGTTGATGCCTTAGCCAATTTTGGCATACATTGGAAAATCTCCAAATGCTAGTGTTCTTTAGGGAACCTACCTCCTAACATTTAGGGTTTAATATTGAAGGAACAAAGCCCTTACTTGACTCATGATGATAATTAATCAAGTGCTTTGTTGGATTTTTTAGGGGGTCCGCATGCTTATCTTTTGGGCTATATGGACGGGTTTTAATGATGAGGTGGATAACAAGTGGCATAATTCAAATTATGGGATGGAGCCCGTTTTGAAAAGGGAATTCATGAGATGTTGCGACAGGTACTTGATGATTAAGACTAAGCTGGACCGTACCTTACGTAATCTCCTTTTGGGGATTGTGTTAAGCTATCGTATTTTCAATTTTTTTGATTTTTATTTTGATGTGACTAATAATTATGAGATCAAGCTCCTAATTATCCCTATCTTGTCCGCTATTTTGTATTAGCTTCTAAAAGCTAACCTTTTTGGTGTTTCTAATTTTTCCTCGCAGCCATCTTCCCTAGGTTTATGTGCATCTTCTACATGGAAGACAAACCTTCCATTCCTTTCATGTCCTGCTTACTTAGCCGATTGCGTTTGGAGATCCTCATTTATGATTCCACTAAGATTGCTTTTTGGAAATTACTTCCTAATGCATGCAACCTGTCCTTTGCCTTGATTATGAAAGACTGTCGTTCCTGGCTTAAAATCCTTAATGTGCGAGTGATTCTTCACCTTTCCATTGTCTCTAACCTTTTATTTTCTCAAGGTTTCTGGTTATCTTGTGTGTAGAGCGACATTATGGGTAGTGATAGGGTGCGAACTGAGCCGGACAACTGTGGCGAATTTTGTAAAGATCCTTTGGTTTGGCACATATGTGTTGAAGATGGTCTTGCTCTTCTAATGGAGAATCTGGTGGGCCATGACCCTAATCTATTTGCACATTTTGTCAACTCATGGAAATATCATCGTGTGAATTTGGGTGGTATTTCCTTTATTGTGAATGAGGAAGTGATTGTGCAGGAAACAGGGCTCCAGTGTACTGATATGAAGCATCTGAAGCACACTAAAACTCAGGATAATGAAAGTATGAACAAGTTTTTGTGGGGAATGAGGAGTCGATGCGCAACTAGTTAGGTTTTGAGTGGGAGGCTCTCCCTCAGCCGTGGAACCAAGTGTGCCTTGCCTTGATGAAGTATGCGACTCTAGAAGGTAGATACAAAACCTACTACTTCTACCATTTCCCTCTTTTGAACCACCTCAGGGATAAAGTCTTATTAAGCTTTCCTTTTTTCCTTCTTATGGACTTAGAAAGTTCTGTTGAAAAATGTATTGAGGCTATTGGTTTGAATCCTAATGATCCTCCTCCCCTGCCACTCCACCAGGGCCTCATCTTGAGGCTCTACCACTTCCATCTCGCTTTATGCCCACCAAAAACCCATATTGGCTGTCTACATTGAATAGATTGAGCCTCCCACTGTGACCAATTTATCTTTGACCGAGTCTAAAGGCCCCGTTAGGAAAAACCACCCAGTCCCTACTGACACACATAAACCCAAACCCACTACTAAAAAGCTTAAGGGGAAAGTGGTGCGGCCCAGACTAGTGTGGTGACCAGTCTTTGTGAGCTCAAATCAACCCCTACCAAGACTGCTAGCAAGCCCGCCTTGAAAAAGAAAGGAAAAGAGGAAGGAAAGAGTTTGAAGGAGCCTCTAAGAAAAGGTAAAAATGTGGAGGGAAAGGACTCTATGGGGGATATGGTGGTTGCAGAAATGGCAGTGATTGGTTGCAATGCCATCATTTGGCACTTTGGTAGGCTAGCCAAGAATCACAAAAAAGTGTAGGTTAAAGACTTGGATATGGAAGAGGAGCGGTCTGACAACAAAGATAGTAGGGATGAAAAGGAGTCTGAGGGTGAGGAGGAGGAGCATGCTAGAAGGCCCAGCTCCATTCTTCGGAGGAAAAGTGTTGAAGGAGGTTTCAGCCTCTCAGTCTTCATACCCATTGGATGTTGAGCATGTTGATATCGGCAAGATTGCAGTTGGAGGGGAGGAGCTCTGTGTGCTAAATGAAAGATTGGATAAATTAGACAAAAAATTATGTGGTTTGACCCGCTTCACGGTTAAGCTGGTCCACTGTGTTACCAGTACCCTGTTAGCGGTTATGAAGGATGAAATGGACATGAAGAAGGCTGAAGACTGTCAGGAATGGGTTGGAGATGATGTTGTTAATCTCTTGTCAAAGAACTAGCATGATGCCGGTTAGTCTGTTGTTGGTCCATTTTTTGTCCATTTGTTGTTGGTCCGTTGTGTTAGTTTTTTGGGCTTGATTTTGATTTTTTTTGGTCTTGAACTCTATTGGCCCTTGTGGCTCTTTGTGAAGGGTACAACACCTTGTAAATGTTGTTTACCTAATAAAAAACATATATATACATATATATATATATATATGTATACAATTGATATATTGTTATTACTATGTGATTACTATCTTGTTTATACTTATTTGTATATCAAATGTATACATACATAGTTGGTAAATTATATATATATATATATATATATGTATATAAATAAATACATATATATATATATATGTATATATTTATATACATATATATATATGTATTTATTTATATACATATATATATATATATATATAATTTACCAACTATGTATGTATACATTTGATATACAAATAAGTATAAACAAGATAGTAATCACATAGTAATAACAATATATATTATACACACACACATGTGTGTGTGTGTGTGTGTGTGTGTGTGTGTGTGTGTGTGTGTGTGTGTTTGTGTGTGTGTGTGTTAATATATATATATATACATGTACATAGAGGCATACACACACACACACACACACACACATATATATATACAATTGATATATTGTTATTACTATGTGATTACTATCTTGTTTATAATTATTTGTAAATCGAATGTATACATACATAGTTGGTAAATGATATATATATATATATATATATATATCAATTGTATATAAGTATATGCTTCTATGTACATGTATATATATATTAACATATATATATATATATGTATATGTATATGTATATGTGATTATATATATATTAATGTATATTTAAATAATATCTATTTCTTGGAAATCAACTATCATTAGCAATGATAGAGGTCGATTATATATTATTTATGACTATTTTAAGAGGCTGAATATTTCTCATGCTGCCCACGCATAAAGGAACAAGTATTCTACAAAGTAACTCGCAACATTAAGTTGATATGTGAAGGAGACTTTTTCAACGCCTTACGTGGAAACATTGTGGACTTAGTAAACTCTATGACGCCTTGTCATTTGGTAAATATCTACAACAGTAAATGCATGAAAGGTTATGTACAACAAGTTGATGACTTAGTCAAACTGATAAATGAAGTAAGTTGACTCATGTAAGACTAAGTCGATATGAATTATGTGTTGCATATTAGTTATAGACTTATTCAACAAGTGATGAATTTCACCTAACATGCAGGAGGTATTTGTTGCTTTTGCACCACCTTATGAATCCTACTTGTTGTAGATGTTAATTGGGAAGGCAATTCAAATTACACCTTTATCATTATGTGCTGATTTGAAACAATCTTTCACTACTGTCATCAAAAGAGATCGATTTATAGCACTATTTTGTTGAGTATATTCTTCTTAGTGTGCCACCTTTTAGCTAAGTTGAGTGAGTAGCTATGCATGGTGATTGTTGTCAATGCCTAATCTGTAGGGTGATAAGCCTCTTTGTTTTTGTATAAATAGTAGAGAAAACTCACTTATTTGGGATGCATCCCATATGCATTATGCTCAATATTTTATACATTCTTCTCTACAATTCATATCTACAATATTCTATTTTATCTGAGAGAGAGAGAGAGAGAGTTGTGATTATTTGTGAGAGTTTTAGCATATTGAGTGAAGTACATTATCAACTTGAGAGAGAGAGGTTACTGTGGCATAACTGAAGGAGTCAAGTATGAGCTAGTTGCTGCTATGGGAAACTAATTTACAGTCAATCAATTAGATAAGCAAAAAATAGGCATGAGGATATTTCTTCTTTTATTGTTTTAGTTTTTGAAAGATTGTTTTCCATGATTGCTTTGATTTTTCTATTATGAGTACTTGCATTTAGGGAAAATAGTAATGCTTGAAAAAGGAATTAGATGCTACTATATTGTTTTTATGATGTGCTTGTATGTACTCCATAATAAGAGGTTTGTGTTTATCATAAGTATTACATACTATATATGATTAAACATTAGTGGCATAAGTGTTACTCATAGCTAGGTTATTGATTTAACTAGGATAGCTAGTGACTACTCCTAGGATTGTTTATCCATTATGGGAGGGAACTTGTACATTTACTTTGTTAAGTAGATTTATTCCAAATTTATAGAAATGGTGATAGGCTATCTCTGGGGTTATAGATTACCCATTGAAGGAAATAACTGTGCATAGTTTATGAAGGCCTTAAGTCAAATCGGCCTTGAGTAGTGTATGTGATAGAATGACCTTCATTCAAAGTACTAAATGAGCACACTATGGCCAAAGTAGTGTGATTGCCTTTGGCTCCACTATCAATTCACCGTGATCCAGTATTACATGTTAGTCCTAGATTGTGGGTTTACAAGTTCTAGTTATGTAGGACACAACACTATGCCTAGTTGGTTGTCGTTATTTGGTTACTCTACCAATCTCTTTGTCGAAGGGGAGGTCGATCTATCAAATGATAGATGTGCGGGGGACTGCATATGAGTTTTTTGTTGGTGAAAAAGCACTTGAGTGATGCTTCTCCTCTACAATAGGTGATAGAAAAACCAAGATTTGAAAGGAGGAACTTGGACCATCTATAAGCTATTTTTTTCAAAGCTCGATTGAGCTATGTATGTAATTGTGTACATTCTTGTATTATTGTAACTTGTGAAATTATTGTATCAGAATGGAATCCTTATTGTATATTTTTATGGCATCTTTGTTTATATATTCTCAAGAAAGAAAATAATTTTTTTATTACAATGGCTTGTTACATAGTTTACTTACTCGCATAGTGAAAACTTAGGAAATTTTTACTTTAGTGAAGGGTTGGCATGTTACATATGATATATACTGTAAATGAAGTCTTCCCAAGCTAATAAAACCTCTCCAAGAGTTAGGATGTCCAAGTAATCAGTCAAAATACAAAATATTGAATAAATAATACCTAGGGCCGAATCTAGAAAAAGTGTATGGGCATAATGAAAGAACTCTTGAATACCTTCCAAACGCAACTTGAATCACCAAAATTAGAGAAACGGGCTAAAAATTATGATCTCGAAGGTCGAAATGGGAGATCAAACTTCAAATGGTTATAATTTGTATTTATAGCAAAATTTGGAAAAATGGCCTACACCACTATGAAGTACGCAAAACTGGCTTTTCGTCGACATCTCGTTTGCAAAATTTTGATAATTTGATGAAAAGTTATGGAAAAATGAAAAAACAACTGTCTTAGGAAAATTAAGTACATTGAAGGCTAAGTAGGTGCAAAAAATAAGCACCCGAGTGCTGGGATTTGGTTGTCCATGTGACCAAAAATGAAATCCAGGCAAAAAGAAAGGGCCCTCCACTAGGAGGGTGGTAAGGTGGTAGAGAGAAGGTGGCGCTCCACCCAGAAGCAAAGCTCTGCCCACCAAAACCACCGTAGGCTTATGAAAGAACCAACAATGAAAGACTTTGGCGATGGTTGAGGATGTTTCAAAGGCCGATGTCAAATATGTTGGAACCAACAGGATTAATGAAGATGGGTGATGAGAGTAGGCAACTTGAGTATAATTTCGAGTCTTTTGTACAACCTGCTACGAGCTGGCCGAAGTTTGTGGGTAGCGGTAAAGAAGGTAGCCCGACAATTAAGAAATGTGTAGACCAAACAAAAAGAACTAGCAATGCAAGTACAAAGTGGGGTTGAAGAATGCTGCCAAAGATCCCAGCAATGTTAAAACACTGACCAAGGCTCTACTGACGGGGATGTGAAGTGCAGGTGTCAATAAGAATAATAAGTGGGGCCGAAAAAATTACCCAGGGCTTACAACAAATTGCAAGCATCGAAAAAGAACATACAAACCTACACAAATGATTAATGCCTCCTATGCAAGCAATATATGTCTGCCAAAAGGATTTTTATTCAACACCCCAATATATTAATCTGCCACCAAATATTAAAAATATTGCTCCATAGGAACTTTAAATGCACCCTTCATCCAAAAAAATATGCCCCAAATTATTAATAACAGTCCACAAAAATTGAAATATAAACCCAAAAAATTTAATCGCCCAAATATATTATAAAAGCCCGATGAATATTTAAAAAGCCCCACAAAAAAATTAGTCACCTTATAAATATTTTTCCCACAGCAAAAAAGAATGATGCAGAATGCCTCGGCGATTTGGAAACTCACACACACACACAACCCACCTCTATTGGCATTTGTAATTGCCAAAAACAACACCTCCAATCTACAAATCAAAAAAATAGACAAAAATTCAGCCCCTCATGTGTAGAAACAAATGCACTCCCAATGCCAACGACAAAGGAATGAAAAAAAATGATGAGCAGAGGGTTTTGACAAAGCCACAAAGGGATTTCACGTAGAATGAAGAAAATTGTGCCTCTGGCCAATGCCAAGCTCATGGGGCTGCACAAATTTTTTTGGGCCCATGGGTTCACAATCGGCCCCCAAATCTTGGCCTTTGATGAAAATTGAGGCCTCTTCAACAAAAAATCAGCAATAATGGCAACTTTGAAATTTAATAAATTTCAAATGCCAAAAAAACTTTAGCAGGAAAAAAAATTGCTCGAATCTCCTCGGTAGAAACTCTCCAGGAAGGTGAGCAAGAGGAGGAGCTTTGATACCATATAGGAGATGGCAACTCCTTCCCAGGATCCTCAACTTGCAAAAACAAATCACCCTCACATATACACGAGAGAAGCATAAAGCTATTCTACCAAAATATCAAAATGATATTCAGAAAATGAGATGAGATGATAAAATACATATTGTACAGGCCTTTTAAAGGCATGAAAAATGAAATGGGTGAAAAACTACCCGATATGGGAAAACTACCTAAATAATTATCCCTAAGTTAAAAACTTAACAAAATCACCAAGAACTCATCCCAAAGGGATTTCTTTAGGTGATGATGTGATCCTATTCAACTAAATCATTGGAAGCCATGGATGAAACAACATTGGGATTAAACAAAGTGTGAGATGATGATGGAGATGAGTTCTCAATGCATGTCATCCAACTACACTACTCATCCCTAGATGATGTGTCTGTACAAGACATGTTTGAGCATGAAAAATAGATGTATCTACTAATATTTGAATATAAGATTCCTCAACCTCAAGACATTGAATACAAAAAAAGAGAAACATGAACCATCTAAATTTGTAATATGAGTCATAAAAGCTAAAGAATCCAATAAAGGACCTCTATAGGAGGAGAAGGAGCATCAAAATAAGTCTCTATGTCATCACACTAATTGAACTCTTTCCATTTATCATGCACTATAGCTATACCACAACAATATGGTAAAACAAATCAAGAGTTACAAGATAATTTTTAGCAAGTTTCTCTAGGAATGGAGATTCATTAGAGTCTCCAAAAATCTCCCAAATTTTGATACAAAGACCTCACAAGGGAACTCAATGTGAGTGGTGGTCATCATGGTGTCAATGTCAACATAAGGGTAAATGCAAAAAAGTTGGGGACCAAAAAAGTGGCCAAATAAAATTTAAAATAAAATAAGATATAATGCTAGTGTTATAATATAGTTGCATTATAGCTAAAAATATTGAGCCATAATATAAGTGTATTATAACTCACTTGCATTATAAACATCATAAAAATAAAGAAAAATATTTGTGTATGCATGCTTTTTTTTTTAATTTTCATTGGAATCCCATGCTTAGGCTTGGACTTTCATGTAAGGTCCCCAAAGATTTGTTTTGTATAAAACTTACAAAAACGAGAAAATGTTTGCGCACTTTTAGCCATTAGAATAAAATTTTTCATGATGATGTCAAGTTCTCTTAGATTTCTAATTTAAGGTTTTGGTTTTTAATATTTTTTCTTGTGTCTTCATTTTCTAAAAACCCATGTATAATTTTTTTTAGTGTCATTTTCAATCCACTCATTTAAATTTAAAAAAAAATAAAAATTATATTCTAGACTTCATTCTATACACATTAAAAAAATTGATTATTTTCCTCAAAATTAAAGGGGGGGCACATGCTCTTTTTTTTAAAAGATGTGTCCACTATGAAAGTTATTAAGAAGCCATATATTCATTAAAAAAATGTATGCATAGACTTGCAATGTTAGCTAAATTTTTAGTTAAGGGATTTTTGAAATATTTTTAAAAATTCATTTAGGGGCAACACTACTATAGACATCCAAATTTGGACACTTAATTTATCCAAATTTATCACTTTTCATCTAAACATCCTCTTATCCGAGTTAATTAAGTAATATTACTATTATTTAATTAATATCTTTAATTCTGCCAAATCCCTAAGGTATTTAATTAATACCTTACCTAAATTTAAGACAATTAAATACCTTACCCTCCTTAATCCTCTTTTCATCAAATAAATTAAATAAATATTACATTTATTTAATTCCTCACATGTCATTTTCATCTAATCCTAATACATTTCCTAATCTCTTCATTAAGGATGTGCACATGCCTAATCCTTGATTAGGATGTGTCACATCCTCCAACTTTTGCAAGTTGGCTTTTAATCCTAATTAACCCCTAATTATCCTCTAATTACTGATTAGTCAAACGAATTAGTACCTTGGTCAACTCTTCCCCAAGGAATTTTTAATTCCTTTTTATCCTAGATTCCCCTCTTTTATATGTGAATTTTTAATTCACATTCTATCCTTTCAAGGCTTCTAGAACCTTGGACTTGTCACAATCTCCACATGTGATCAAGTCCACCTTTTTGGAGCCCACCTTTTATCTTTTAGATTCTCCTAAGAATGTGAATTTTTAATTCACATTTATGTTTTCAACCACCTTTCCTTTTCCCATGTAGATTTTTGAGGAATTCCAAAATTCCTCAAATGTCCCTTTCACTTCCACTTGGGGACAAGAAATCCCTTTTTGTGGAAATCTTCTCACTCCCCAAGGTGCTTGTCTTTCCTCCACCTCATGTACCTTTTTGACACCTCACTTACACCTCATCTTCCCTTGGCCACTTCACCATCCACATGTCAAGATGTGAGGGCTTGTGGGTTCTCAACCCACCATAGCCCTTCATCTTGGCCTAGTTGGATACATTTTGACCGTTGAATTCTCTAGAGAATTCAAATTCTCCTATAAATACCCTCTCCTTAAGGGCATTTTCAACACTTAGCCATTTGATAACTACATGTTGCCAATTTGCATTCTCAATCATTTACCATCATATAGCCATCCATTTTAATCATTTTGCACATTCAATCTTGCATCTAGTTATATCACAAGCCATCCAAGGAGCACACAAATCCATCAAAATCAAGGGCCAACCAAGGAGACATCAACAGCAAAGAAGGTGAAATTGTTTGTGTCTTGTTTTTTCCATTTTCCTTCTTGTTTTATCACTCTTTAGGCTAATCTTGAAGTGTCCTTAGTCTTTAATCACTTGCATTTTTAAGTTATTTTGCACGTTAGAGTAGGATAAAATTCTTAGGTTCACAACTACTAACAATATGTTATACTTTTCTTGCAAAAATAAAAACCACTTTGTGTGCTCACTATTTGACCCTATTAATCTACACCATTTTTTAAATAAAAAATTTGTTTAAAAATAGATTCTAAACAATACTAGTTTTTATTTTGTCACATCTTGAAATTTAGAGCATGGCTATCTTGAATTTCTCATCCAAGATTATCTTTTGTTGATTTTAGAAAAGTAAAATGTGGTCACTTTAAACCCCACTTTGGCCCCACATTTCCATGCGCATACCCATAATTCAAAATTAAACTTAACATATATGATCAATCTTGTCTTGTGATATAGTCTACCAATGTATAGTACTTATTTTGGGAACAAGTCCTTAGAGATGGGGGAAAGAGATTAAGCCATCTATAATGCTTTAGAATTCTTTCTCACTTGAACTTATAGTTTGTTCTTTCCAAGTCAATAATAGTTGGATGTCTTCGAAAACTATGATTATGTCCTCAAATTTTTCACACAATAGACAAATCAACAAACTAAACCAACAAAGGAAAATATTTAACTAAAAATCACCCCTAAAAATTACACAATCATTAAACCCCCAACGAAAAATGATTTTGGAACATCATATTTAGTGCATGTATAATTGCTGCTTGCTAAAAAGTGCAAAGTGGTCTTGATATTTATGTGTTACATATGACAAAATAAGACTACAATACTAAAGTTATAGATCTACTTCAATCTACAACTTATAACAAGATCTAACAATTTTTCTATAATTTATGATAGACAAATTTATAAAAAAATTAGAACAAAAAGTTAATTTGAGAGCTTCTATATCACTCAATATTTCTCCAAATTCTTATTGTGATTAGTCTCAATGTCCTATCTTCGTTGATTCCAAAACCATATTTTTCTAACTTGTATGAGTCATACAACCTTCTGCAAACAAGTTGATTTTTAGGGAAAAAATAACAAAATAAATTCTCTATAGGTCTTGGGCCAAGTACTCCAATTCTAATGAAATGATAGTCAATCATATATCATATATTTTAGAGCCTTTTGGACACAATGGTAGGGTTATATTTGACCTAAAATTCTCAAAAAGGATGACAACTTGTTAGATCTTGCAAGCACCTCCCAAATAAAAACCTTCATAGATATATAGGTCTAATCTCTAACTTGAACAAAATAAAAAGTAAAATCCACTATCTCAAAACACTTTGAACTCAATGGTAAACTTAGATTTTCTCTATTAAGATCCAAAATATACCTACAAATATGATATCTCTAGATCAAGATTTTTTGGGACTCTAGATTACCATTTAATGGAAAAGAAAACCATACTTATCTTTTGAGAACTTGACAAGATCTTTAATCCCATATCTTATGAAGCACTACCCTTAGACACTATCTTTCTCTAATACCATGTAATATTTAACTTTAAAGGTAGCTACCTAAGATCAAGAAAGCCTAAAGTAAAACACAAAGTACTCAAAAGATCGATAAGATAGAATAAATTGTGTTTTAATCAAAAGATAGATTACAATGATATGCTTGCTTGTTCTAGAAAATTTTAATGTTAACATCATAATGTTGATTAAGTTAAGCTAGTGAAGTATATTGATGATATTGAAAATTATAGTGAGTTGTTGAAGATGATAGGTACAACTAGTTATTATTGAAGATGACAGTCAACTATTGCTAAAGATGATAGTCAATTGCTAATGAAGATGGCAAATTTGTTGCTAAAGACATGTTTATCCACTTTCTAACTTATTGGAATCTTGGATAGAGTCAAGAAAAGTAGATTCTATTTTAGGCTTGTTTCTAGGAATTCAAGATCATATTAAGAAGCTAAAATTAGTTGTTTAGTTTTTTTAATGCTCTATATTTTGGTCTTATTTTAGATTTATTTACCTAATTTTAAAGATTGCATATAGGTACTTTACTTAGAACAGTTTTAATTCTTTTTATCAATTATTTTTAAGAGATAAAATTATATATGAAAGACATTGTTGTTTGGTTTGTATGTAAGTAGAGTAAGAGGCTTTTTTAAGAAAAATGAGCTACAAAAGAAGAAATTTTTAGCGAGTAAAATTTAGATTATAGTCAAACTCATGGAAGTCATTTTTAAGAATTAATAAAAGTTTTATTTTGTTGTCTTAATTTCTAATGTTTGAGCAACCCCTATCTATTATTTGAATTAGTTGACATTCATATGAAAGTAAGAGGTAGATATATAAGATACACTGCAAAGAGATATGAATTTATGACCATCATAAGATAAAAGAGATGTAGTCACATCTGTGCACAAAGGAAAGTATAAGTCACATGATGCAAGTATAACCTATCCAAGTAGATATCTAGCTAAGTAAGCTTATCATATCTTAGGTGCATATAATGCAATAAAGTAATTAAATAAATACAAGAAAATAAAAAATTATTTAAGGAAAAAACCTAATTCATTTGCACATCATCTAGACTTTTCAAGGAAAATTCATGTGAGAGCATCATAACAACATTATAAAATATTTGAATTTCATCGCCAATTTAGTCATCATTCTAGGCTTATTGCATACTTTCCTAGATTGTCTTTGATCTTGATTCATCATCATTAAATCATTTACCCTATGGGTTTTGATCAAAGAAGAACAAATTCTTACTTAGTAATTTTCCTAATGGTGTCTCTCGACACCACCCCTCTTTAGACATAGGTATATCAGATTGAGGTAAATCACTTTTAGTTGACAAATATTAGACATCATTCACACTGGGGATGTTCAAATCCACACGCCAATTTCACTTTCATAGGCATGGAGATCAAATCCATAGATGTGACCTCAAACCTAATAGTTGAGACAATAACATACCAGTTTCAAACATTTATCACAACCATTCCTTCATCAAATCTAAAACTAAATACATTCTTTTAATTATCACATCAATTTTTATATTTCATTATAAATTTATCAATCCAAACTCTAAATTTTGAACTTTTATTATTTAATTGTTTGTCATATATATGCTACTATCAGATGGCTAAGAAAGTCCACACTCTTATTGATTCCAAAACATCTATGCAGCCTCCAAAATGCACATTTGACCATTTTATTAATTAATTAAAAATAACAAATCCATTATATTTAGATTTACAGTTAATTAATAAATACAGTTAAATGTACATTCTAATCATTGATTCAGTCAATTATTAGTAAACTAAATAATATATGTTTATACAGCTGAAACACCGACTTAGACAAAATCTGAATCTGATCCTGACAAGAACAACGTCCGATACATGGGCCATATGCTGAACTTTTTCGGCTAAGAGTCAAGGATTAAGGGTATCCATTCTGCCAAATTCACCTGGGACATGAGCCATAAGCTAAACCTCTTTGGCTAAGAGTCAAGGACTGAGGGGTATCCATTCTGTCAAATTCACCCAAGATACGATCGCGGCCTCATCCATCCTCATCCCTTATGACATCGAAGCCTTGCTTGCACTCAACAAGATTTGATCCCCTGATGGGCTCATTTAGATCATTCAACTTCACCAACAGGCCAAAGACCCATTGATTTTTGATAGATGATTTTATATTAATATCTTTTTAGTTAAGAAATTGAAGGATATTTATTTTGTTAAAATTGTTCACAACAGCATCAACCTATCTTTTATATTGTTCTTTTAAAAATTGAACCTTATGGCACACCTCAGAACCGTAATAAACCTTAATTAAGACAGTTTGTCAGGATGAATTTCATGTGGGACTGGGAAAATTGATTCAGTGGTCGAAATTCGTGAAGTTATTTAGTATGGGAGTAAAGCATACAGACCAGAATTACATTGAATACCCTGGCAAACACAAATGCTGGGGAACATTAATTGCTTTTCGCGTGTGGAATGTTGACAGTGGAGGTCGGCCTTTTTCTTATCATTGCAATAACTAAATTCATATCATTGGCAAGAGCAGTGCTTCTACTGTATACTGTCTACTGTATTCTCTGAAAAGCAATTAAGGATCTAAATTGTACCTTTGTATTTCATCGGTGAGACAAAAAAAAAAAACAAGAAATAAATAAGATTACCCTACTCTCCCTCTCTTCAATGCCACGCAACCTCCTCGGTCACCACTTTTTCATATGAAAGACTATTAGGTGTAGAAAAATTATCTTTAATTTGTTGAAAGACAAAATTATACAATTAAGTTGGGATTTAAATTTGTGATGTGTATTTTGTACTTATTTTTTAATTAGCGGATAGGTTACATATAGTGCGAGATTTGAGTCTGAAACAAGTCTTATATTGCAAATCAGTTGAGTGGTGGAAAGCAAGTTTCAACTGCCATTTAATGGTAAACTAGTTGTTGTCAAAAGCCTCCAAAATATCAAGTAAAAGCCTCTAAAATCTCACTTATTATATAAAAGCCAGATAAATATTGATTTGACAATTGTATGAGAACATTCTATTTTCATTTACAGTATTTTTTGACAATTTGATGGCAACTTTCTTTTTTCATTTGTATTGCTTTATGTTTTACATTGTATGCAAATATTTCATAATCAAATAATACTTAATTTATTTAATAATTTTTTTTTATATTTGTCTAAATTTATTTCATTCCATTATTTAGCACTTATTATTAGTTGTTTAATGCAGCTACATGCAACTACAATTCGCAACACATCCATGCACAAACACATACTCTCTAACATATTAATATACATATAGTTTTCTATCGACGTAATCCTTGAACCTCCTTTAACTACAAGTGCTAGTTAATTTTATTGTTGAATACATGCATGATGAACACACTATATTTTATCAAAGAATAATTGATCTCCATTTTGTTAAGAAAATAGAATAATCTGATGGGTGATATCAAAATGAGAGATTTATTGTTTAGTATATAGGACAAGACAATCCTCCCAAGAAATAGTTCACTATTATCAAAATTAGCAAGGGTCTTGTAGAATTTTTGTTATAGAATGTGATATCTAAGAATTATTTGTGATTTTTAAAATTTTGTTTTCATAAGATTGTAAAATAAACATTTTTAAGACTAAATTGTTTTTAAAATTAGATTTTAAAAAATATTTTGTATTTGTAATATTTTTTATTTATTTTGTAATTAGTTAAAATAAAATTATAATGAAATAAAATATTATACGAAATTATTATCTTTTACAAATTTAAGAGTAGCATGATGAACTAGTGAAATTTTAATAATAAGCAATAGATAGAATCTCTATTGTGTATATAATTTTTCATAGGAAATATGTGTAATTTTTTTATGAATTAATGTACTATATAACAATTTATATAAAGAAATATATTACACCACAATTATAGAAAATGAAAAAGAAAAAACAAGTAGATTAATATCACATCCATATATATATATAAAACAAACAATTGTACCTTGGTGTGCAATGGGTACACCAAAGAAGTGTGGAAGGTCAATTAGGGAAATTTTGGTCTATTTTTACATATATTTGTGTAGCATACATGAGGTCAATTGGTAGGCCATTTAGAAAATGATGTTGCTTGTGCAAAAAACTTCTCAATGGAGAAGGGATCGCTTCAAATCAACTATGCATCTACTTATAGGGATCCAAACTCAACTAAAACAAAACCTCTGAATCAGGAAGATAATAAGGCTCCTTTACCAATAGTCTCATGTTATGTTTGCAATAGGGAGAGAGGGAGATATGGAGAGAGAGAGAAAAAGACAAGGAGATAAAGAGATAAATATATAAAGGGAGAGATGGAAGGAGAGGGGAAGAGAGAGATAGAGATAGAAAGAGGGAGACAATGAAAGATAGGGGATGGAGAGAAAAATATAAAGATATAAGAAGCGATATATAGAGGTAGAGAGAGGGATATATATAAAGATCGAGAGTAGGAGAGATGGAGGGCGAGGTGGAGTAAATGATATATATATATATATATATATATATATATATATATATATATAATGAGGTATAAATAGAGAGGGTAAGGGAGAGATGGGAAGATAGAAATAGAGAGGGAAAGAGTGAGAGATAAAGGAGGTGATAGAGATAATTAATAGAGAGAGGGAGAGAGATAGAGAGGGGGGAGAGATAGATAGAGATATAGATAAAGATGGGGAGGGAGAAACAATGAGTGTGTGTGAGTGAAAGAGATATAGAGATAGAGATAGGGAAGGATAAATGAGGAGTGTGTGTTTCTGAGTGAGAGAGATTTTGAGATAGATATAGAGAGGGAGAGATAAATATAAATAGATAGAGAGGGAGGGAGAGAG